>JAGSMZ010000038.1:0-1200000 GCA_029286645.1 Papilio protenor | reverse complement strand
GTAGTGTGCGCACCTCCATATAAGCTTATATGAATCAAAGCGAGACAAAACAGTTGTGCTACAGTTTAGTCAAAGGTCCCACGCTCTAAAGGTGTAGATTTTCTATCTTTCATTTTCATTTTATTTCATTACTCTCCAGCACTAAATGGTATTTATTTCATTGTATTAATGTTGAAATAAATAACGTTAACTAAGAAAAGTAGTCCATAAAAGTTAGCAAAAAACAATACAAATCCGTAAAAAAACTAACAGAGTATTTAATAGTTTAATTAGCAGTAAAAATAACTGTTGTGTTGTTAACCTTTTCGTGTAAATAGTTCAAATGCGTGTGGCAGTCCTATTTCTTACCTACAATTAGTTAATGTACCCACGTTAACTAATCTTGTATAAAACTATTTTAAACTAAAACGGCTATGAGCATTCTGTATAAGTTCTATTATGGTTTAACATGATTTTTAACTATACTAATATTATAAAGAGGAAAGATTTTTATTTTTTGTATATTAATATGTATTGAAATAACTCAAAAACTACTGAACCGATTTCAAAAATTCCTTCACTATTAGAAAGGTAATTTATCTGTGAGCAACATAGGCTATATTTTTTTAATTCCACGGGGTCGAAGTCGCAAGCAACAGCTGGTTAAACATATTTTAACAACTCTAAAATTATATTTAGTTTATTTCGTTACTAGATATCGCTCGCGACTCCGTTCGCGTGGAATTAAAAAGAAAGAAAGTGAGACGCCTATGTGTTCTTCCAGACTATCCTCTACGTCTATGCCAAATTTCATCGAGATCCGTTCAACCGTTTAGGCTACAAACTCTAACAAACATCCATCCATCCATCCATCTAAACTTTCGCATTTATAATATTAGTAAGATTAAATCAGATCAAGAGTAAATGCATCGTGAATCTAATGTAGTAAGAGATTTATAGACAAAACGAAATAATACAAAAGCCAAAGTCGTGTAATAAATAACTCCTCTACCGAATTCGAACATTCATCTTCGTTCCAGAGAAATAAGTGTCATATAATTCACACTGGAAAGTTTGTAGTGTCGGTAGTTTTGGTAAAATATCTGTCATATTGCTCGAGATATCGCCTCACACAATGAACGGAGCAGTAACAAGGGTCGAAAGTCGCGTTGAGAAAACAATTTGCCATGTTATTGTTTGCGATTGTCTCCTAGTTCGTCTACATTTATTTCGGCAACAAAGGAGGTTTTTTTGTGCTTTGGACTTAATGTGACTTGTTAGTTTTGCTTTGACACATTAGAAATCATTTCAACTACACATCTTGTCATACTCATCACGAATTAGCAAAAATTGAAGCGCTATATTATTTATTACTAGATATTATTATTGCTCGCGACTGAATTTATTTTATATTGAGATTATAAAATATATCCTATGTTGATGTTGATGTTGAAAAATATATCCTATGAATCGCATGTTACAAGGAGAACGTTAGTTATGAGTGTGGAAGGGTACACCGGTAGAGGTAGACCTAGAAAGAGATGGATGGATTGTGTAAAAGGTGACATGATCAAAAAGGGAGTGATGACTGAGATGACGTATGATAGAGTTATATGGAGGACAAAAACCTGTTGCGTCGACCCTACGGGAGTAGGATAAGGAGATGATGATGATGATCCTATGTTACTCACAGATAAATTACCTTTCTAATGATGAAAGAAGTTTCAAAATCGGCCCATTAGTTTTTAAGTAATTTCAATACACACAAAAATATAAAAAGCAAATCATTCCACTCTATAATATTAGTATAGATTATCAAGTAATGTTTGCGAGCGGATTCTACGCAGAATTAAAATTTACTCTAGACTCTGTTCTGTGTCTGTGCCAAATTTTAATAAGATGTGTTCAACCGTTGCGGAGATATCGAGTAAATCAGAATCATATCCCACAGTAACTGTACACATTTCCAGCATCATAGATTATGTGTTCTTTCAGAATGTGTTCTACATATACGAGTACCAGAGATCCGTTAAGCCTTTCAGATATACAGAAACTAACATCCATCTATCTAAACCATATATGAGCAACAACCGGACCGCTGTAAGATATGATCCGGCCCGCAAGACATTTTAAATAAACCCACCTAAAAAAATACTTTACGTACTTATACTCAGGGAGTGACAGTGAGGCGGCAAACATCAAATCATTTGATGTTACGGCCCGCGAACGTATTTGCACGCTAAAGTTTGGCCCTCAATATGTCAAAGGTTGCCCATACCTGATCTAAACATTCGCATTTATAATATTAATATGAAGTATGACATATTTGTTCTAAGAGCGTGCGCACACTTGAAACTAAACTACCGCACAACTGTTTAGTCTCGCTTTGATTCCTATGAGCTTATATGGAGGTGCGCACACTACTCGATTTTTAGTTGTACAAAACAGTTAAATTGACTGCGATACAATCGACAATCGCACAACAGTTGTGCGATAGTTTAGTCAAGTGAGCGCCATTTCTAAGAAATAAAAAAACGTTATTACTTGTAATTACTCGAAATGAAACTATTCTTACGTAAGTGCCAAAAATTCTAATACACTTTGTATGTTTAAAAAAGTTTACTCCAGTCAAATATAAATCGGTGGAGTTCAAAAGCTTTTGGAATGTACCAAAAATTCTGATACACTTTGTATGTTTAAAAAAATTTTACTCCAGTCAAATACAAGTCGGTAGAGTTCAAAAGCTTTTGGAATGTATGCTGAGGTTTTTCATTGAAAAAAGATTGGATCACACTGTCGAGCTTTGTGCCTTTTTTTCGTAAAGCTGAACATAGGATAAAATCTGCACCCGGTACAGACGAATTTTTTTTAGCAAAGATTTAAAAGATAAAAAGTATGTACTGCTGTGTACTTAGTTAAAAAAAAGCTCTTTTCAAATATCTTCATAACATCAAAAATTCAACATTTAAACAATAATGGTCTCTTATAAAAAAAATTACTACCATTTGTGTTAAAGGAAATATGAAAAATAATAGGTAAATGAAAGATGGAATATTATTTGTACTAACCAAACCTAAATAAGCTAACTTACATACTGAAACGACATTTAAATCTGTTACCATCTCAAATGATAGGCCTCGCTTAAGCTCTTAGCGGCGCTTACGAAGCAAAGATTTTAAGGATCGTTTGAAAATTCGGCCCTAAGTAACATAACCTAAGATTATCTTTCTATCATTCTCTAATTCCTTTTTCCACAGTTCTTTGTAATCCATTATAATATAGAAGATGTTTCATTCCTCATATTAAATCAATTTCAAAGTAATTTGTGACATAAATACGTATGTAACATTCAATTTCCAACGAGCTCTCCAGAGAGTTAAATAACAAGCCATGAACGTTCTCGAATATCAAACGCACTCGTTGAAACTCAATCTGAGATATGAAAATATTGCCAGAGTACGTGAGCCGACGGCACGTACGCCGCGGAGTGCCTTGTTGTGTACCGATAGCGTTGCCATATGCACACTAAAATACTATTCTAAAAACAAAGAGATTTAAAAAATATAGACGCGGCAACTTTGTTTCACTGGTACATTCTCTGAAAGGTACTATATCAGCTGTCAACTTTAGTACGCCACCTCGTGTCTCTGGATTGACGTTCGATATAATAAAACATTTTACAAAATTATAAGAAGCTCCATCTTTTGTTATAAATTAAATTAAACAGTGTTACAAAATAAAATATAAACTTTAAATAATTTAAATACAATTATTTTAACTAAAAACAATTATTTTCACATTTTTTTAATTAAAAAATCATTGCCATGGTATTTTTTTACGTGCAGATATATTTCACCTTCCTTTACGTCCTCTCCCGTCCCAAGGACTGACATTTGGCCTCCTCTAAGCATTTATAAGCTGACACTAAAACAAGATAAGCCTTAACTATCCTACTATAACTGTAATTGTACTTTTAAGTTGTCTCAACTTAGATTTAGGTTTAACTTGAAGTAGGTTTAGAGCGGGCGCACACCATACTATAGCAAAACTGTTGTGCGATTATAAATTGTTGTTTGATTCGTAGCCGATTCAACTATTTAGTTACACAACTAAAAATCAAGTAATGTGCGCACCTCCATATAAGCTAATAGGAATGAAAGAGCGACTACGGCGACCATCAGTTGTGTGATTGATTAGTCAAACATATGCGCGAGCTCTAAGTACATAGTAAGGTGCAGAAGCGTTTTCGTCCACATTTACTACAGCTATAATTTACCAAATCGAATAATTGTTATTCAATTAGCCAAACATTTAGTACAAATGTAACAGGCAGTAAGAAAGTAATAAATTTGAAAATAAAGTTAATTAAAAGCTCGCTTCAAAAGTTCCAATCAAATAAATTACAGAGAACGATCCACTATATTTGCTAACGGGCGGCGCACGGGTTTTTTGTTCCAGATACAAAAACGTATAGCCATTACGAAAATTCGGCTTTAACTCTCAAAAGCTAAAAAAAAAAGTTGGCTGTTTTATATAAAAATGTAGTAAATTAGAAATCCATTCATCTGATACCTGGAAACAGTTTACTTGCAGACATAGGAAAGATGTGAAAAGGTAAAATAAAAACCGGACAACAAAAATACTTTGCAAAAAAGCTTTAAAAAGTAATTTTGTGTGTCATTGTTCTGTATTTAACTTTTCCTTTCTCTACTTATAATAACTATCGCATTGTAGAAGTCGCTAAGTGAAACTTAAGTAACAAAGTAATTTAAGTCACAGTCACCTCCAAGTACGGCGCCGAGCGGCAACAATATTGTTTGATAATTACATAGTTTTCAGAATTAATTAACACTGTTTTCAATTTTACTTAGCTTCTCAATAAATTCTTTTCCAGACCAGAATTTTCAATATCCGTAATATCTTTTTATAATAAAACTAGTAACGCGACCCGACTTCCTACAGGTTGTTCTAATTAATAATTTAGTAACTAGCTTTCGCTCGCTACTTCGTGTGCGTGTAATTTAAAAACACAAAAGTTAGTATGTGTTCTTTCAGACTATCCTCTACATCCTTGCCAAATTTCATCGAGATCCGTTCAGCCATTTCAGCTTCAAACTCTAACAAACATCCATCCAAGCTTTCGCATTTATAATATTGTCGCATCGCATTAACAAATAATAAAGATTAGTTAGTACAAATATTGATGTTAATATATTATAGAAAGATACAATTTTCTTTAAATTTTCTGTTATATTAAATGCTTTCATGAAATTTCGTCATGATCGGTTAACTAGTTTCACAATTTAAAAAAAATAAAAAACCAAACCATAAGTTTTTAAACTAAAATATATTTGTTTCAAATTGTGAGTCTATTACAGACTATTCTTAAATTTCCTATATCCAGCAAACTTGACTAAGACGACGGAAGAATTACGTGAGAAAAAAACAAGCAGATTATGATCAGGTTTCTATCTAGTACTGCTAACTTAACAAACTATAATATAATACAATAGTGGTATAGGTTACAGAAGAAATTAATCTTATCTTCAAACGAATTTCAGGTTAATTAGTTGCCTAATCTAATCCCTTTTGCGCGGAACATTATTAATTACTTTGACGTCAGACAATATAAATGGGATAAAGCCAATTACAGCGAGCCTTAAACCACCTACTGAATTTAATTCCTTTGCACGATTGATGGTTCCACAGCTACGAGACAAATATTTATACCGAAACATTGGTTATAAAGAAGCTACCAATATTTTTACATAATAAATCTATATAATTTACTTTATTTTAACAGGTATAGAGGAAGTTTATAAGAATAAAAAAATTGTGTATGCAGATTTTTTGTCGATAAACACTCCATCTCTGTCACTTCACTACTAAACGAAGACACTAGAATACATTTCCTTCTTTTATAATGACCTCTAACGTCCAATTTTACAAATATTATAGTTACAAATAGCTGTTGCCTGAGAATACGTCAGCACTAAATAAAAAAAAACTAATTTATCAATTTCCAGGCAATTTTCTAAATCATTGCATAATTTCATCGAGATCCGTTAAGGTACGTGATAAAAATCATCCATCCAAATTTTTGCATTTTTTTATTATTATGATTGATACTTGTACTGTACACAATATAAGTAAATTACATAACCGTATTAAGGAGAATTGTTAAACTAAAATAAAAGAAGTTTATACAAGCTAAACATTTACTCCTTCACAAGCGAAAGACCTTTAAGAATTATGGTAATGTAAAGCTTCGAAGCCATTCTGCTAACAATAATAACCGTTACTAATAACGGTAAGTAATTAATTAAATGGAGATAAAACGTGCTGTGAGAAGAAAGATCTTACTTTTAACGTTACAATTGCGAAATGTTTTTAACACTTAATATCAAAACGGTTAAATAAATCTACATAAAATTTGTAACAGATATAGATTATGGTCTAAATTCTGTATATACTATTAAAGGGCTTTTTGGTTTTAACTCCACTCAGACAAAGTCGCGGCTGACTTTTAGTATATCGAAAGATTTATTTGCCACAAATGTTTAGGATCTCCAGCTTACGTCAAAGTGTTGAATATTTTTTTTGTTATTTTATAAGGTGGCAAACGAGCGAGCGGTGACCTGAATTCGCCGAAAAAGCGAAGCGATCGCTACCCATATACATCCGTAATTTTAGATGCGTTGCCTACCCTTAATTAACGGAAAATGAGACGCACATAAGGAGGATATTTCCCCTTCCTATGCGTCTCCTCCACCGTCATATCTACTTTCCCTTCCCATCTTTTCCATATAAGAAAATGGTGGGACAGGAAAGGGACTAAACTTGGGCCTACGGCACCACACTCATCAGACGAAACGGGGAATTGCTCCCACTTCACGCCTGTCTTCTGTGTGGTCGTGGTATTACACCGGGCGAGCCCATTTGTGCGTACTATCAATGTGATGATTTTTTTATGAGTTAGCATATTTATAACTAAAGGATTTCCTTATCTTTCAGTTGGCTCTTACGTTAGTAATATGAGCTGGGAAAGGAACCGTATACTTATGTTAACTAAAGGCCTTTGGTTGCGGAACATTAATTGATTAAATAACGAGAAACACGATACTTGATGCGAGGGTCAAAGTAATCTCGTAATTAGAGCACACGAATATTCGATATTTGAAGCTTAGGCCCAATTTGTATGGTAATTCAATTATTTAGACTGAACTCAGAACGTGATTTTTATCTTTATGTGAAAATAAATTAACTGTTAAATATATGGAAGAGTAACAAAAGCAAAGCTTAGTGCCAATTGGTTTATTAACGTTTCATATAATTTTATGTATAGTGCTTGCCCATACATAACGTTAAAGATATCAACTAATTTCATCATTTTGTATTATGAAAAAGGCTGCATTCCATTTCACGTTATGAAAGAGAATAGCCCTTTTTCATTTGTCACCGAATTTATTTTTAATTACCTAACGAATTAATCCAATTAGGTTTAAAAATAAGTCATAGCGATATGCTACATTAAACCCACATTTGTTTTTTAACGCGCGTTAAAAATAAGTGTTTAATTAGTGTGAATACATTGAAATGTATTCACGCTAATTGAACATGCACGAGCGCTTGAAACGCAACGCTTTATTACCCGATGTTGCATTTTGAGCGCTAGATCAACAAAACAAGAGTGATTTTGTAAAGCGTTCGTGTGAACAACACCATTAAGAAAGCGCCAACGCCGAGCGTTAAAAAAGCGCCCGTACTAATGAGAACTAAAGCTCTATAAAGTATGTTGTATTTTAAATCTTAACTTGGAAGCAAATGTATTTCTGTATTAAAGAAACAAGTAATATTACGTGCACAGGTTGTAAGGCGGCAAACATCAAAGTGCTTATGAAAGGCTTTATGCCGTAAGCTCTCACCGTACGCCGCAGGTCACAAACAAACGTACACGCGTTACATTGTGATATTCATTCTGTCCTGGTATTCACTTTGTGGTCTAGTAATGCTACAAAGCTTTAGTTTTTACCATGACAAAATATTGAGATTTGAGTTTGTATTTAACTTACTTCTTTCATTGAGACCAAATAACAACTATTTCGCAAACGAATCACGTAAATTGTAAAACGTAAAAACAATTGAACTGAGAAGAAGATTATGAAACCCGCATAGTAATGCGTAAAACATTACAGGTACTAATTTCTTTGCATAGGTTAGAAAGGCCGAAAGCCCCCAGCCTTTATTTTTGTATACTGGGTTAGGTTATAATTCTAGAAAATATATTATGTAAGCTTAAGTACTGAAATTAAAACTCCCATTGTTTAAAGAAGTCAAGGCGCTCGGAGATAAGTGCAGCGCAGGAGTTAAAGGACTTAGCCTAGTTCTGGTGATGAATGCGGAAGAGGTCGGGATAAAATACATGTTTATGCTTTCATTACTGCCTTATTAGAGTGAAAATGAACATTTCCTGCATTTCCTTTCCATTGTTATAAACATGTGCAAAATCTGTATTTACTAAAGTAGGTTTTTAGAAATAATAAAATAATAAAATATTCAATACAAAATTGAAATAACATTGTTTAAAAGAGTTCATATTAGTACAAATATGTTAAACCAATAAAATTTTAAATAAATGGCTTCGAATATTCGATTACGAAATTACAAAATCGTTGAATTCATATAAATAATCTTTAATAGAATACAGTCGAATTAAACCACTTATTAAAATATAATACAGAATTAATGATTAAAAAAAAAACAGTCTATTAAAAAGGTTTGTTTGTACAAGTGCCACTTACAAAAAGAGAAAATAAACCATGATTTATAACTACAGCAGATAAATAAAAGTGAATAAAAACAAGAAAGAAATATGTGTACACAGACGCCATTATTTATCCACGGAAACAGGAAAAGAATGTTTCGTAATATAAGCAGGTTGAAAAATGAAGCTGCGAAAGAAAGCAAGATGTCGATGCATTTGTTATCTATATCTATACTAGTCTTTATTAATATTATAAAGAGGAAAGATTTGTATTTTTGTGTATATTGTAAAAACAGAAAAACTGGGCCGATTTTTAAATTTCTCTTACCATTTAAAAGCTACGTTATCAGTGAGTAACATAGGCATAATATAAAAAATATATTTTTTTATTCTTTTTAAATTTCACACAGGCCAAGTCGCGAGCTATTGCTCATAAGCTAATTTTATTTACAAGTTAATTTGTTAACACGTGAAGTAAAAAATCACCCTCAACTCATTATTATACTAAAAAATCACTTCATTATATTACTATGAACTATATTTAAACATTTATGCTGATTTGCTGAAGTTTCCATTAATTTTATCATTTCATAGTGTTAGGTTGAACTAAGTTTCAGACGAATTAAACTCTAATTACGTAATTCGGAAACGCATTTCATGAATTTATCGAACCAAAAAGACTTACGAATAGTTAGTAGCTGGGAAACCGGTCAAAAAACTGTGTTTTTAATCTAAGTTTAAACTTTGTTAAACTACGATAAACAAATAGTTTTAGGTACAAAAGAGTAAAGAAAATGCACTCTAAAGAGATTAATTATTGAATTTTCATTAATCAACTTAAAAGTCAATATCAAGTTAACGTATGAATATGTGAATATTGTCTGATATTAATTAAAACAGCATATTGTTGTGATCACACGGAGCGTGTGATTAAAATGTACACACTAGTAATTAATACTGCAGGTATATTATATACTGGTCTTAATAAATACATTGCGATATCTAGCAACTACCTGTCAATAAAATTTGATAACGGATAAGAGAAGGTCCTGTCTCCTGAAACACACTTGCATAATTAGTTCAGGAGACAGAGCCACAATTAATTTTGTGAAAATGTTTCTTTTGTCCAATGAAGAGTTTTTTTTTTATCTATCAATACATAGAATAAAAATGAAGTGTCTGTAATATCAAAAGAAAAATTCCAGATTTCGAGATGATGTATTTGCGTTGCTGATAACGAAAATAAATGGAAACTTCAGAAACCCAGCATTAGAAACGTAGTTATAACAGGCTGGTGCCGAATACGCTGCACTTATAATCTATCAATAGTCAAATTTTAATGGAATTTGGAGGTCTTTGACCTTATCATTTAAGATTGATACATACGAGTATAAGGATCGATTTACGGACATTAAATGTCTATTCCACTAAGCGATTAGCCGAGCGAGAGCAGTCACGGGCGCTCGCAATAAAAGTCCCACAACTCCATATAAATGAGGGCCACGCGCGAATAAAGTCGCACCGCTTGTCGCTAAGTGGAAAAAGACATTATTTATTAGGCTAATGGCTAAATAACTCATGTATCAAAGATTAAAGATGTCAAGAGACTATTGTTTGTAATATTTTACTCATAATAGGACAAAGAATAAAAACTTTATTTTCCTGTAACTATAAAATAATGGATACCATAAATTACTGAAAAAAAAAACTATTCGTAAGTATAGATAAATACTGATCTTTGTCATTCAGTGATAATGTAGCTTTCTAGTGATAGATTATTTAAAATCGGAGCAGCAGTTTGAGTTTAGTAATAGTATACAAAAATTAATTATTATATTTCCTCTTTATGCAGATGAAGAATTATTTCCAAAAAAAGTCTCCCCTTATGAGTTAAATACAAAATGTCATAATAATTTTGGTAACAAAACAAAGTTTCGGGACTAGGAAGTTTGGAGTGACAATATTCATTATACATAAAATAAGCTTTTGGGTTCATAAACTTATGTTATGTGTTTTACACACGCTCGGGATTCCAAGTTACAGTAACACATACTTCCGCTCATAAAAAACATACTCATATAAAGTATTGTATGATTTACCGTTATTGCTAAATTATATTAATAATTAATAGTTGCAACTTGTGACTAATAAATAATGTGTAATTAATAACACACATAAAAAAAAACACAAACGAATTGAGTACCTCCTTTTTTTGGGAAGTCGTACAAAAACTAAAAACATTCATTTAAAGGTTACTTTATTGTACTTAGAGTTAAAAGAAAAGCGTTTTAACTTATTTCTCGTTTGTGTTCTTTTTACTTTTTTTTATTGTCCTTGAATCCTTCTTTATATTATTTAATTTTTCGTGGTATGTTCAAACAATAATAGCAAAGTCCGTACTCAGTAGAATATGTTGACAAAAGGGAGATAGGAATTCGTTTGTGTTCATACCCGTAAAATTGCTTTTACGATTCCACGTTAGAGAATGACATTTTAATATGGAAAAAGCTAGATTTAACTACAGATATCCTTCAAAAGGAAAGCTATGCAAAAAGTAAAATTTGCTAAAGAGATTAGATATAAAACCTTTTTTTAAAATTAACTTGTATAATATACGACCTTATAGTTGTTAATTGGTCTTTAGCAGTCACTTAGTGGAGATTTATACTATATCTAAACTAATTTCAAAGTTACTAATCTTAATTATTTAACACGAAATATTATCATTAGTAAAAATATCGTAATCGATATCCATTTTTAAAATTAACTATTTTGTTTTAACATAAAATGTCATTTAAACGGCCATTATTTAAGCATTGTGTTTCCCGGATTTATGACAAGTGAATGAAATATTACTTCGATATCAATCACAATTTATCTTCGTAAGTAACGACCGTCCATTGCCGAGATGAATATTTTACGAATAATAAGGACGAGACACATTTTTACTGGTAATTTATGACCTCCGCTTCGGGTTTTCTACTACAGGATCTCATGTACGATTTATTGTAATAATTTCTCCGGCCAGGTGAAGTTATGGTCAGTATATTTTGTAAAAACCCTGAAAAAAACCTGTCAAAAACAGTCAAAGATGACCATCTTTATAACTGACTAGAGTCGCCATCTATCGGCGAAATAAAGTAAAATCTCTTAATAGCATTTCCGTGTTCAAGAATTTGTCCTAAACTCCACTAAAATGTCATTAATTAAGCGATATTTTAATCGAGTTCGTTTTAAATTCATCTCTTAATGAGTATTTCATGTTAATGATTTGAATTCATTTTACATTTTCAAGTACGTATTTCAATTCACAAATTACTTGTAAATTCCAATATTGAACTCTATTTTATAATTGCCTTTTAATTCTGTTAATTTGAATATGAAACGATATTTAAATACATAACACGACTTCTATACTTATATTATAAAGAGGAAAAAAATGTATTTTTGTATGTATTGAAATAACTCAAAAACTAATGGGCCGATTCCAAAAATGATTACACCATTAAAAGCTACGTTATTAGTAAGTAACATAAGTAACACAATAAATTTTTTATATTCACGCGGACGAAGTCGCGAGCACCAGCTAGTAAATGATACAGCCACGCTTTGAATTCCATTAAAATTGTGACGTCTGTCGTATTGTAAGCGGCGATTACTAAACGAAGTAGTTAATATTAGTTCCAGTTCGACTAAATGTAAAAGATAAGTAGCAGTTGAACGATTTAAGTGTATCTAAATCGGAAACAGCCGTCGTTAAGTTATTTTACGGCCGCCGTCAGACTTGCACAAGTGAAACCCAGTCAAGTGTCAAATACGATAAAACTTATAATCCATTTTTTGTTTTTGTATGAAGAATGAAATAGTGAAGCATTTTAGATAGCGAACTGGCTGTAACAGTGACCAAAATAATAAAATAAATAAATTATTACATAAGACGACTATGACTTTTAGGACAATGTTTCTATTACTATTAAATACTAGCTGTTGCCCGCAACTTCGTCCGCGTGGTATTCGAAAACATACGAACTATATAAATAACAAATAGGTACGTATCCCTCGGGAACCGGACATTTCTCGGGGATGAACGTTATCCCATGTGTACTCCAGACTTTGTTTTATATCTGTGCCAAATTTCATGGAGATCCGTTCAGCCGTTTAGGCTACAAACTCTAACAAACATCCATCCATCCATCTAAATTTTCGCATTTATAACATTAGTATGATGTAAGCATTTTGTATGTATGTTCATTTTACACTTGCTGGGATGAACTTCCTCTCTTTTATAATAAATGTAATTGGTGATACTGTGGAGTCGTTAGAGTATTAAGTAAGCTTTCTCTAAGAATATAAATGTAACTACGAGTATAATGACTGTTAGTCAAATGTAAAGCCTTCATAAACAACAACTCATTGCTACAGTAAAACAAAACATTTTAAAAGCTTTCACATGCTCATAAAGTTAAATAAAAGCTTCGACAAAAAGCTCTTACATCTGTAGGAACAGCTAAAAGCTCTGTAACTACGTCCTTGAAAGCCTCACCATCGCTCAACTTACAGTAACAGATGAGCTTTTCTTGAACGCAGAGTTTAATCAATCTTAATAAAAAGCTGTCGATAGCGCCATCTATCGATTGGCATGAGTATTAAACACTTGGCAACGAATGAAACCTATTTTAAATATATCAGGTCGTTGAATATCGCATGGCAAAGAGTTTGCACTCTGTTTACCAACCTTTACTACTAATTCTTAGCTATCGAACGTTCTAGATAAATAGACCAGTAGGTAGTAAATTTGAAAAAAAAATACTGAGACTAACTAACTAAAACGAATCCAATAACACTTCAGACGTCAAATCGATTAAGCCGTTGCACTGCAAAGACTTTATCATGACTATTCTTGAGAACGATTTGTTCAGCGCCCCTACCGGGCATAAAGTACACCAACAAATCTCATACTTTGTCGATGATGCTACAAAAACGTTGTTGCAATTGTCACGCAAATATTTGTGATAGTTTTAAAAGGATGCAATGCAATAGACATATTCACAGCCGGAAAAACATTGTCCTTCCAGTCGAGAAAAATAGAACGTTGTTCTCTTGCGGACAAAAAAAGACACAAATTGTTGAATTAGAGCCAACTTTCCTGTCAGGAAGTGACTGGAAGTCTTCGTTACGCAAGAATAAGCAGTACGACGTGCCATTTTCAGTTAGGGAAAATGTGCCATGAATGTTAATATGCCGTTGGAATTTTTGAACAAAAATGACTCGTTGAGTTCAAAAACAAAACTGAAAAAAGTTGAAAACTTTCACACAACGAAAACTCAGTAGGAGACTTTCAAATGCATATTTTTTTCAAGTACTGAAAATAATTATATTTTTAACACCTGTAAAAAATAAATATATAGTTGTATGTGTAAGGATTAAAAAACGAAAGAGCTAAGACATAAGCCACAACAGTTTTACATTCTAAAAACATGAGAAAACACATTAAGTTTTAGATATTTACGTAACTATTAATTTGTCAAACAAGATATGAAGACATGAGCATCGCCAGGGAGGGCCTACCCTCCTACCCCTTTAACTACAACGAGTGATACCATTTTGATGGTAGCTGCTCAACTAGACTTTGTCCAGTACTAGGTCGTATGAATTTTCAACACAAAACCTTAAAGCTAAACATAGCTCGTCTCTTTAACCCAATAATTCACTTTACTTCATTACTTCCTGTACTTAAAACAGGAGTGCATACTCCCCTACATACTAATAGGTAACATTACTCGGATGAATAAATCTATACAATCCAATACCAAGATATTTAAATATAAAAGCAAATCAATTTTAACAAAATTATCTTATACTAACTGTTGCTCGCGATTTCGCCCGTGTGAATTTAAAAAAGTAATAAATAATATAGCCTATGTTACTCACAGATAACGTAGCTTTTTAATGGTGAAAGAAGTTTTTAAATCGGACCAGTAGTTTTTGGTTTATTTCAATACATACAAAAATACAAATCTTTCCTCTTTATACAATTAGTATAGACTAGCTTTTGCCCGCAACTCTATCCGCGAGGAATTTAAAGTCAGTAGCCTATGTGTTCTTCCAGACTATCCTCTATATCTGTACCAAATTTCATCGAAATCCGTTCAGCCGTTAAGGTACAAATTCTAACATCCATCCATCCATTTAAACTTTCGCATATATAAAAGTAGTACGATTTATTATTTACACAATTGTCATAACAAGTACTTGAACAATATAAAAGAGAAATAATTGAAACATAAATTAAATACGATCGGTATTGTTCGGGAATTATTCATAAGAATCTTTTTACTACGGCATTAAATTTGCCTCGAGTCTCTCTTAGGTGCGAAATATGATAGCACTCTAGAAAATTGTATAGAAATAAGTCGAGAACAAATTCAAATGTATCTAAAAAAAACATATTTTCTTTTTACTTTTCTATCTTGTAAATATTGTAGTGCTTTGCCCTGCAGCATTTTTATTAACCTTTAAAAACTCTTTGTCTGTCAAACTAGGTTGCATTAAATAAAATATTTGTTTACATTTCGTGCACACTTTGGAGTATTTAGGTTTACATTAACCAATATTCATCTCTGAAGGATATTCTTTTAGACTAATTAATGATTAGATGTTACTAAGTATCTTCAAAACAGTGGATTAAAACGATCTCGATTGTTGAAGTTGTAGAACACAATCTGAGAGAACACATAGACTACTTATGATCTCGGAAATGTGTACGGTTTCCCAGAATACGTTTGATTATCACAGTTACTTGATAACTACGCAACGGTTCAACACAACAATATGGCATAGAATTAGAACATGAACAATGAAGTCTTAATTCATAAAGAAGAAATGTTTTACTGCCATTAATAATAAAGATTATTTATTATTCCCATTATTTAGGTCAGGTCTTAAAGTGTTTTTAGTATTTCTAATACTTTGAACGTCTCAATAAGTATTCGTTAAACTTTGTAAGTCGATTGATAGCAATTAGTGTGCAGTTTGAACTAAATATGAATGTATTGAGTACACGAGAGAGCCTGATAGTTTCAGCGGGCACACTTAGGTCACGTAATTGGCAATTAGTTCGTCCAAACAAAGGCATAGCAAACAATACGGGATCGTCCGACACGATCTGCATCGGCTTGGTTACCTTAGTTCTGGTACCTCTATACGATACTTAGAGTTGATTTCCACTGTCGTGTATTATTTAGAAATAATCAACACAGTATGTTTCAAGTATGTTACAGCACGGTTTTTATACTTTTAAAACATGCAAATATGGCTACGCCTCTGATTATTTTACGATAAAAAAGTAAAATGTATATGCGAGATTAATACGAGTAGAAAACCTATGTAAGTATAGAAATCTTACTTATTACTTAGTATTACTATACTGCCCAGAGCAGTGTAATATAAGGATAAGTTAAATCTTTTTTATCTACTAAATTATTGTATAGCTTTCTTTCTTTTAGAGTAGAGTTAAAAAAAATGTGTTCATATTTGAATTTCATATTATACAGCTATTCAAAAAGCAAAAGTTCATAGTTGAAAGAAATGTTTATAAAGTCAACCATGTCAAAATACGACTCGAGTCTATGTAGTTTTTGTCTTTTTTCAAAACAACTAAATCTGTTAAAGAACGAAGAATTTTCAATCAATCTTTTATCCTAACAAAACAGCTATTGTACTAAAAATACGAATAATAACATTTTCTATGTATTCCTTTGCAGAATTTTCATTTTAATATAAAATTAAAGTTCATTTTACATCTGTGAAAAGGATATATTCGGTGAAGTTTCCTCTCTTTTTGCATAATATACGAAATTGTATAACGAATGCGTTGAACGAGCACCACTTTCCTGAAAATATAAAACAGCTGATTTTGCTTTTGCGCCGCAACGAGAAAATTGTACGATTTAAACGGAAAAATCTAAATATTTAAAGAAATATTCTTAAGATGTTAAATTTTAAAATAACACTGTTTTAAAAAAAATGTTTTCATATTTGAATTTCATATTATACAGCTATTCAAAAAGCAAAAGTTCATAGTTGAAAGAAATGTTTATAAAGTCAACCATGTCAAAATACGACTCGAGTCTATGTAGTTTTTGTCTGTCATATTGTTTGCACATGTTATTTTGAAAATCTTTTTCAAAACAACTAAATCTGTTAAAGAACGAAGAATTTTCAATCAAATTTTGGAAAAATATTCTTAAGATGTTAAATTTTAAAATAACACTGTTTTAAAATGTCTATATAACTGTACTCTGACTAACTCTCTTTTACTCATAACTCTATTTTATTAAAGACAAAGAAAACGAAAATGCTTACAATTTTTTGTTCTTCAGTTGGAACTCAAAGATTAAGGAGTTTGATTTCTTTCTCTTGAACTAATAAGGCACTACTGTTAGTTTTATCGCCACCTGTTTCACTAAGGCTTCTTGTTAATTACTAAGTGGCATCTACATTTATTCTGCGTTAAAAAAAATGTTTTCATATTTGAATTTCATATTATACAGCTATTCAAAAAGCAAAAGTTCATAGTTGAAAGAAATGTTTATAAAGTCAACCATGTCAAAATACGACTCGAGTCTATGTAGTTTTTGTCTGTCATATTGTTTGCACATGTTATTTTGAAAATCTTTTTCAAAACAACTAAATCTGTTAAAGAACGAAGAATTTTCATTTTAATATAAAATTAAAGTTCATTTTAGTCTGTGAAAAGGATATATTCGGTGAAGTTTCCTCTCTTTTTGCATAATACACGAAATTGTATAACGAATGCGTTGAACGAGCACCACTTTCCTGAAAATATAAAACAGCTGATTTTGCTTTTGCGCCGCAACGACAAAATTGTACGATTTAAACGGAAAAATCTAAATATTTAAAGATATATTCTTAAGATGTTAAATTTTAAAATAACACTGTTTTAAAATGTCTATATAACTGTACTCTGACTAACTCTCTTTTACTCATAACTCTATTTTATCAAAGACGAAGAAAACGAAAATGCTCACAATTTTTTGTTCTTCAGTTGGAACTCAAAGATTAAGGAGTTTGATTTCTTTCTCTTGAACTAATAAGGCACTACTGTTAGTTCTATCGCCACCTGTTTCACTAAGGCTTCTTGTTAATTACTAAGTGGCATCTACATTTATACTGGGTAAAAAAAAAAAAAAAAAAAAACAATAGAAGGCTACGTTATCACTACGTACAGCACAGATATTTCTATTTTTTTAATTCCACACAATTTATAGCATAGCTAGTTAATTATGAAGCCGAGCTATACTGTATTGACTTTAAAAGAATGTTACATGTAAAGAAAATAGATCCATTAAATAAATATAACGCTAAAACGAGGTCAATGTAAACACTACGGTCAAGGTTGCATCAATGAAACATTCGTATTCTGGTCACCGATGTTTTGTGATACGCCTCTCTATGGAGTGCCCTCTACGAGTATATAAACATAACGTGGATTTTTTTTTATACTATAAGGTGGTAAACGAGCAAGCGGCCACCTAAATCCGCCAAAATGGCGAAGCGACCGCTGCCCATAGACATCCGCAATTGCAGATGCGCCGCCTACCCTAATCGACGGAGGAGCAGACGCACATAAAGAGGATATTTTTAGTATTGAAATAAGTCAAAAACTACTCCTTAGATTAAAAAAAAAACAATAGAAGGCTACGTTATCACTGAGTACAGGTCAGATATTTCTAGTTTTTTAATTCCATACTAATTCTTGAGCATAGCTTAATTATAAAGCCGAGCTATACTGTATTGACTTTAAAAGAATGTTACATGTCAAGAAAATAGATCCATTAAATAAATATAACGCTAAAACGAGGTCAGTGTAAACACTACGGTCAAGGTTGCATCAATGAAACATTCGTATTCTGGTCACCGATGTTTTGTGATACGCCTCTCTAAGGAGTGCCCTCAATCTATCCTATTATAAACATAACGTGCAATATTTTTTTTATACTTTAAGGTGGCAAACGAGCAAGCGGCCACCTAAATCCGCCAAAATGGCGAAGCGACCGCTGCCCATAGACATCCGCAATTGCAGATGCGCCGCCTATCCTAAATCGACGGAGGAGCAGACGCACATAAAGAGGATATTTCCCCTTCCTATGCGTCTCCTCCACAGTCCAATCCACTTTCCCATCCTATCCTTTCCTTACAAGAAAAGGTTGAACGGGAAAGGGACTAATATTGGGCCTCCGGCACCACACTTATCAGACGAAACGCGGAACTGCTCCCACTTCACGCCTGTCTTCTGTGTGGTCGTGGTATATCACCGGGCGAGCCGACCCATTCGTGCGAAGATATTAAAACGGGCTTTACCACTGTTAAAAATGATGTATGTGAAGTCAACCAACCCGCACTGAGTCAGCGTGGTTGACTATAGCCTAGTCACCCTGGGTATGCTCCGAGCCCCTTTGTGGGGACGTATAGTGAGCTGCATGTGATGATGATGATGTCTGTATTTATGGTGTTACTAGCTTTTGCCCACGACTACGTCCGCGCGGAATTTAAAAAGTATTGAGTTTTACTACTCGCTAAAGACTATTATTACTCTAATTTAATAAAATCCTAATACGTTAGTTGTAGGTGCCGCCACCTACAACCCAATCGCGCTCTGTAAATTTCGACGTGATCATCGCAGACCTAGGCACGTTCTTGACTTCCAAGACGATGCAATAACAATCGCTCAGGCTAGGATTAAACAACTACGCAAACAAACAAAACGCCGTAGTCGCTGTCGACTACGGCAATCATTCCCGCGATACGGCCTCATAGCAGGCAGGTTTTCTCCTATCAATGATAGAAGCGTTGCTGGAGTTTCTTCCGCCACTTCTTCTCCCAGCGCTAACGCTTTCCGAAGTGGTAGTAATGTTAGATGTAATAATAAAAATAATAGTAATCAGATAGCAGCAGCCGATCAAGCCGAGGTTCGGCCCCCTAGGGCACCCTTGAATCGGAATGCTAAACGCGTATTGAGTGACAGCCCAAGCCGAGGTCCCCTCTCGGGGGCCCTTGTGCCTAGTCACTCCATGGAGCGTCCACCGAAGCGATCTAAGAGCTCGGTGGCGTCCCAATCCGGTAATAATAACGAAGTAACGGCTCGTGCCGAGGCTCCTGAGGGAGCCCTCGAGCTTAGTTACTCATAAACGAGGTTTAGGCTAAGCGCCATCTGCGCTCGGCCACCTCAAGCCCGGTGAATCTGTAAATGCCTCTTCAAGGCAAACAGTGACCATTCAGTCACAAAAAAAAAAAAAAAAAAAAAAAAAAAAAAAAAAAAATAAAAAAAAAAAAAAAAAAAAAAAAAAATTCGTAGGAGCAGAAGGATATCTGAAGGATGATAAAATAAATCTTAAAATCATAATTATGTACAAGTTGATTATTTTATAACATTAAGAACCTGTCCAACCAAATTGTAGATTATCTGATAACAATCTAACGTGTAAAATATGTGATGGAAATATCGGATTTTGTTCCCCCATCTGACAGTGACGTCATTTTTAATCTGATCCTCTATCAGCCAGTGATGGGACAGACCCTAAACATAGTAGAAAGAAGTACTCGTATAAAAGACTTAAACGATTTTATTGTCATACATAAAAAAATCTACAAAGAAATTCCATGCCTTCTAACATATGCAGTTTAACAGCAACACCAATCCACATACAATTTGCACGTGTAATTGCCAATTTGTTTTCACAAACAAAGCACCACTTGCCGAGTATCAAGGTTCAGTCGGCACCCCCCGACCCCTGCGATCCCCGCGCTGTGTAATTTGCATGAATTATGCAACATACCAGAACACTCGCTATGTTACCGTGACCTTGAAATAAACGGCGGTAAGACATTTTTAAGGGTCAACTCAAGAACACATGTTACCTACAATTTAACTATTTCACACAAAAGAATAAAGAAATTAAAAAAAAAGGAAACAATAACAGCCAGATATAAATATGTAATTACTTATTTTACAAATGTAAGAAAAAAAGTATCTCACGGTCGATGAAAATAGATACAAAATACTTAACTTGTCTAAAGGCGGGAATACACATGGCTATATTTGGCACAATTGTATGCAATCACTTGCAAGCTACAGGCAGTGTAAATGCTAAGTGGCATATCTGTGCCTGGCAAGTGATTAGCATGATTTTTAGACCGGGTCTCGTCTTATACGATCTCGTAATAGCATTCAAGCTACTCTTTTTTACTGAAATGTGTTTCGGCCTTAAGAGCATGACTATTTAGTAGTATTTACATTTTTCTCTCATCTCTACCCGAACAAAAGAATAGCGATCAATCTAAACGAACGGCTTAACAAACAACGAGCAACTTCCGGCACAAAATGCGTAGACGTGAACGCATGTTTATCTAGACAAGTCATTTGTCATGGCGTCGCTCGCATGCACGTGCAATCAATCAAACCCGCCTCCAGAGTGACATCGCTCATAACATACTTTGTAAACAACATATATTTAATATCACAACATAATATAAAAGTAGCTTCCTGTCGTCTGTCTGTACCTATGTGTACTTAGATCTTTAAAACTACGTAACCGATTATGATTTTATTTAATAGATAGAGCAATTCATATACCTTATATGTTGAATACATGAATTGTTAATATAGTAGAGAAATACTGATATTTTTATAGATTTCTAATTTGATATACAGAAACACAATTTCTTATCAGCATTGAACCCGTGCGAATCCGGGACAGATAGCTAGTTCGTGTTAAATTTGTCATATAAGAATACTTAAAAATTACTAAAAAGATGTTACAAGTTTAGTGTAACATGGTTATTTATTCACGAAAGATGTAGGATAAATTACTCTAGCTTTTATGTAACATTTCTTTAACCTCCAACTAAGCTTAAAGTTCGCGCTAGGAGAAAGCTCCGCCTTAGGTACGATACGCCATAACGTTAACTTTTTTTTTCAGTTATGTATTTCGTTATTCTTTATTTTAACTTACAGTGAACGCAAGTCATAATTCTACTATAAGGTAAATCTGATGTTGTAAGGAGACTTTTGTTTTATGCAAATAAATGATATTAAAATGATTTTCGCCCCGATTGCGGACGGCGACTTCAAAGGAATTAATATCAGATTTGATGAAATTTCCAAATGTCCTGTCGCGATGAAATACAGCAACGTAATTTTGGCTGGAAAAAGATAAAAGCGATTCACGGAATTATATTTTACGTTTAATCATTAAAAATAAAAAAGGATTTATTAAAATAATTTTTAGATTTCAATCAATTAAAAATAATATAACAAAGAATCTTGTAATTACTTAAACTAGTTAAGTATTAACTAGCTGTTGTGTGCGACTTCGTTCACGTGGAATTACGAAATAGTAAAAAATATAGGCTATGTTACTCACTGATAACGTAGCTTTTAATGGTGAAAGAATTTTTGAAATCTAGTGTTTTTTGAGTTATTTCAATACATACAAAAATACAAATCTTTCCTCTCTATAATATTAATATACATTTAAAAATCAATTTTTAATTGACATCATTTTAAAAATTGCACAAAAAGTGATTACAGATTTGTTGATAAATAAAATATTTTTACATTTCAATAATTTAAACAATACAATTACGATTTACCAAAAGTATTGTATAATTTCATAAAATTTTGTATATTATCGTTGACACGAATACCGCAAAACAATTTCGTGTTTGCTCAAAACCGCAGCGCTTGCGGTTGACATTACGAGAGCTTTTACTTTTGTGAAAGCTCAAAATAAGCTCATGGCATGTGAAGTTACTGATAACTGGTGAACAAAACTTTTTTATCTCTTTAATTATCAACATACTTTAATAATAAATCTTACTTGGAATAAAGTTATGGATTGCAGAAATATCTGTACAAACAAATATATATGGCTGTCTATTTTGTACATCAATTCGTCGAATATAAATTCTGTAACCAATTAGAAGTAAAAAGACCATAAAATAATATTCACTTTGCATTAAAGTAGATAATTTCGGACGAAACAATTAAATACATTGTCCTGAGCAACGTCACAGAACAATTTACATTTTCAATTTCTCTAAAGTTTTAACAAAGAACTCGTCGACATTAAACTCAAGATTGAAACAAAAGACGGCAGACAAGATAATACATTTGCTATAAATCACTCTTATAAAGCCTGTTACACACCTTCAGTTTTAACTAAACAATCGAGTTAATACTAACGTGTATAGATAGTTTAACTATCAATCAAACTAGTACATCGTTCTAGATTTACACACTTTTAATACTGAAAACATAAGTAGCATCATTACTATGAATGTTCAGTATAATGGACTACATTTGCCACATTGTGAAAGTTCCCATTGTTCAGTGATGCGCACTTAATGCTTTCAATTTTAGAACACTATTGCTTGAGGCGATACTAAGAAAAGCGACATCTTTATGTGAAAAGTAACACTACATCTTACGTTAAAAGCCAGTATCAAGTTACTATAAAATTTATATTATTCTTTGTTACTTTCGTGTTGTTTAAACGTTAGACAGTCGCTTAGTGGTGATGGACTCCTTTTGTCACTTAACGCTTGTTGCGTAAGTTGATTTTTTTAATTGCACGCGTAAGGTTACGTGGGCGAAAGCGAGTAACTTATGTTTTTGTTTTTATTATTGTTTTTACATTTTTTTTAATAAAAATTTATTACATTTTACATGGCTATTTTCCTTATATCTTTATCGTAGACTCGCACAGGGTGAGTGGAGAAACCCGTGGGTCTATAAGCTTATTTATAATGAACGGAACGGGTATATTGAATATTTATATGCTTCACAGAACTCCTAATCCTGTGAGGTCTTTAATAATAATTTATATTCGTTGAAGGGGAAATTTAGTTTAGCCACTTAACTGTACATTACATCTAACCCGAAATATTGTTATTATGTAGGAGATAAGCCAGTTAAATATGTGGAAAAGGTTCAGTCTAGATTTAACAGTATATACTCGTACATCTTCGCAGATATATTATCTACATTTGACTGTCCTACAAAACATACAGTTAACAAAACATGAGAAAGAAGATTTTCTTTAAAAGCGGCCGCACATCTTTGACTAAACTATCACACAACTGTAGTACGATTGTCTGTTGTTTCGCGGCAAATCCAACTGTTTAGTTACTAAACCTCCATATAAGTTCATAGGAATCAAAGTGCGACTAAACAGTTGTGCGATTTTTAGTCAATTATGTGCGCGCTCACTAAATAAAGAAAAAAATTCTTTCAAACATTCATTATCATTACTTTCACTGCAAATTAAATCAGAGAAAACCAATCGTAAAGTTTACAAATAAAATTTTAACAAGTAATTCACACGAATACACAGTTTGAGATTTCGTAACATTTCGCAATTCTATATTAACACGTTCACTGCGTAACAGGCCGATATCGGCCTGAGACGGTACTCAAGCTGGTGCAGACCAAGAAAACTATGTCCCATTCGCTATTGCGAAACGATTATCTCAGGTGTATACATTACATTACAAAAAAGGTATACATCATGTTTCCATAAAGTTATAGCAATTTAGTCTATCCTAGTGCTGGTGGGTCTAGAGAGACCTGCCACGCACTATCGGAAATATCATTGGGGGCGCATTTCAGCCCGCCGCCGCACCAAATGAAGAATTATGATTTTACTCGCTGTAAACGTGTTGAAAAATCCCTTTGAACGTTTCCAGTTGTGTAGATTTCCCTTTTTAACATAAATTTATCTGTATTCCATTACACGAACGCACGAGAGACGGTTAATGGAACCTTATTACAAGTTATTTCAAGCATCTTTATAAAGGTTTATTATAAAAAAAATGTAATATTTTCCCAACTCACAGGAGGATAATGTTTGCGGCTGTATTTCTTTTCCTTTGTGACCTTTATCCTAATATTCTTAAATTATCAATTAAGTCGAATTAGGATCGTCACACAATCGTAACCCAGAGGAGTAGGCAGACATTTGTCGTGGTCTTGACCTCTCTTGCTTCTTCTACATCCATACATCTACATACATACATCGGTTTCATATGCTCTTGATTTCGCTCTTCTTGAGTATTTCATCAATTAGCAGTATGATTACTAAATGTTTTTTTGTTATAGTTAAACAAAGTCCTTGCTTATTTTATGATAAATAAAATTTAATATCTAATGCCTAAATGAAAATTATATAATAGCAAGTAGTAGTCTAATTTTAAGGTTTTTTTGATACGGTAACACGATCGTGTCATGTTTTTATTCAATTTCCAGACAACAAACATTTCAGTGTCACAGTTATGTTGGAAATGAACGTTTTCAAAGAGAAAATTGTACAAAAAATACAAAACGCTACAGATAGAACAACATTGTGTATTGTTTATCTCGCTAAAGTGAAAATTAAAGTATTTGGCAGCGAAAAAATAAAGATTTTCCTTTAAACTTTAAAATTACATAATAAAAGATAGTTAGACATATTATTTCACACATTAGTAGTAAAAGCATATACTTATATGAAGATTATTAGACGGAAAACCCTTTTACGTCGCAATCTGGCACATTATGATGTTACATATTTTAGTAACTTCTGCTAAAACCTCTACCGCGAATGCCCCTCAAACTTTACGCTCTGCAAGTTCACAGCAACATTAACACGTAACTACGAACTAGATGAATGCTTCCATTAGCTACGAAGCTTTTAAAATTATTTCAAGCTTTATCCAACGAACACAAAGGAAACTAGCTAGCTAGACGAAGATAAAAGTAATTAACAAATTTCATTGATTGCAAAAACAATAGAAATTCGCGATAACATTCAAATATTTCATTATTAAACGAATGGGACAACTATTAAAAAAACAAAAGTAAATAGCCTATGAGTTTTTCCAGACTATCCTTTACATCTACGTCAAATTTCATCGAGATCCGTTCAGCAGTTTAGGCTACAAACTATAACAAACATTCATCCATCATCCGTCCATCATAACTTTCGGATATATATTATAAGGAAAGTTACATGTTTGTTCAGTTTATATCTACCACTGTTTTATTGTCAGGAAGGGGAGTGGGTGTTGCAGAGGAGGGGACGCATTAGTAGGGGTAAATATCCTTTATCTGTGCGTCTTCCCCTCTGTTGACGTCTGCGGGTGTCTAAGTAGTGGCCACTTCTTAATTTGGCGTATTTTTGTGGCCGATTGCTCGTTTGTAACCTGATACTGATACTGCAATAAAAATCTATATATTTTACTGTGTTGTTCACGTCACGTACAGTTGCCTTAGAAAATTGGATTCGTAAGAGAAAAATTGTCACCGTTAAGATGAAAATACTATCCTATACGATACAATCAAACTGTCCGGAGTTTCGAACACGAGAATAAGTGCTCGACACTTGTAAGGTATGGCGGAACATAAGTTTTAACTGAGTTACCCAAGAATCGGTTTAACATTTTTATTTGGTGTTATATATTTTTGAATTTTAAATGTTAGGATCTCTGTCGTTTGTTTTTAATATCTTTAAAAATGACTGTTTATACTATCTTAAAATTAACGAGAAAGTATAACAAAAATATGTCATTGACAAAAATGTCATTACATTTATGCAGCGTAAAATAAATCGCTAATTTCATGCAATTTTTTTTCTATGACTACAAATACTTCGAATTTTCGTGCTAACTTCTCTGTTCATAGCTTAACTATCAAACTAATATGAGATTAGTTAAGCAAATTCGAATAATGTTAGTCAAAAACGACATTAGTCAATCGTAGGGTATTTTTTATGTCAACAACCTCTTTTAAATACCGCAAAAAGACATAATTATTTTTCCTCTTTCATAGACAACGATAAGGAAAAAATATGCTTTACATTTTAGCAATGAAAACTCAAAGGTAAACAAGTATACAAACATAGCTAAGTATACCTGAGTTCATTTTATATCACGTACAACTAAACTAGGTTTATGTGACAAAATGTTTGAGCAAGTCCTTGAGTATACAAAATTGTTAGACCTAAAATAAACAAGAGTACACTTGACGTTAGCTAATTACTTTTAAAGAAACCTAAACCAACAGTCATTCATCAAAAGGGTTTAAAACATTCGCTCAACTTGTACTGAAAAAGGTTCGTGTTTTGATATATTATTAACAGAATTTTATTGGTATAGACTTAAGTTAAAAAAGGTAAGTACTAGAAGTAGGCAAACTGCTTTAACTTAAGCTCCTTCAAGAGGTATCACCTTCTCAAAGACTGCCAACGCATTTGTTCTTTTTGGATGTCGGATGTCTATGGCCGTCGTAAATAACATTGGAATTCCCGCTGTTCATTTGCCCTTATAAAAAAGTATTGTCAATTTAGAGCAATATGAATTCATTCGCCGCAAAATGGTTCTTTCCATTAAATCTATTTCATATTTCCGAACATAAATTAGTGCTGCGGCTTCATGTTTTTGATACAAATTACCTATTACCGTAACATTTTGTAATAGAATGTTAATTTATAGCGCGGCGAGCCTCACTATAAACAATTTCTGAGCGTTCGAGCTGCGGTTACTCCATAATTTACATATAGATATATTATAAATGTACTTTTATTAGAAAGCTAATTTCATCTGATTTATTTTTTTCATGAAAATTAAAAAAAAACGCTGCCCGTATTTTCTAAGTGGATACTAGGACATCCTTTAACAACAGTATTTGATTCTAGAAATTACGACAAAATTATATGGTGTAAATTAAAATATTGACTGTTGTGCGATTGTCGATTGTTTCGCAGCCAATTCCACTGTTTAGTTGCACAACTAAAAGTTGATTAGTGTGCGCACTTCCATAAAAGCTCATAGGAATCAATGCGCCACTAAACAGTTGTGCGATAGTTTAGTGAAAAGTGTGCGAGCTGTAAAAAAGAATAAATTCAGAATTATCATTAATCTAGTATAAGCTCGATCCACTAGGTAGAGGAGTATATATACCTGACGACATGAATACATAAATCGGGAAGAAAAAAATTGGACTAACCATGAAAATGTTTAATCCTTGCTTATTTTTCTGAGTTACTTACATAAAATAACCGGGTTTCACCTTCACTGTTTTTTCTTCCTACTGTAGTAATTCATAAGATATTTCGCAAACATTAATGAGAATATAAACACAAGCTTAACAACTTGGGAACGGAAATAATATTTTGAATAAAAAAGTAGAGCGCAATGCGTACTGCGTCGACGATAATTAGCGGGCAGAATACGAACCTTGTATACAAAAACTTGTTGGAACTCGCCCTAACAAACGTATGAAACTAAACTCGACTAATTAAAAATGCCCTATGTATAGTTCCGTTCTGTTAAGGTCAGTTTAACCGTATAGAAAGCTAAAAGAGCTTTAAAAAAATCGTTTCCATAAAAATAAAATCATTATATTGAATTGTGTTTAGAAAGCATTTTTCATTTTTTAACACAATAACTTAACATTACTTAATTAATTATAATATGGTCACTGAACTATTTCAAGTTATTACGTTTTTAAAGAGTAATTAAATTCGAAAACATTAAAATGAATTTCATATCTTTGCTGTTTTTATGTTTGTAGAAACTTTTTTACTACTTTTTTAATTTCCTACGTGCTTTTAATCTCAAAAACAAACTTTCATTAGCTATAATCTACTTAATAAACTTGTTCAAATAACAACTGCACTTAAGTGAATCAGCTTTAAATTTCCAGTAGCAAATAAATCTCAAAAGGTTTCATTAAAAGCTAACGTTTGTTAAAATGTTTTAGTAATTCTGTACGTAAGTGCATAAACACATTTTTTTTAATTCCCAAAGACCTTATCATGAATATTCGATATGACATCGTTTTCGTAACGTCATCTGTTTTGTATTAGATTTCTACAGCGCCTCTACCGGATTCATAGTACACTAACAAAACTCATACAAATTTTGTCGACAATGTTACGAGTATATTCTAGAAACAGTTACGCTAACATTCGTGATAGACCTCACCATTGAATTGCCATCGCGTACTTGTCCGGCCGTAGACAGACAAGGGCTGATGATGATGATGGCTTGTCAATCATTCTACGAAAGAGGTTCATTTCGATTGCTGGTTTTCACTAAACGTAAATACAGAGTTTCATTTCGACGAATACAAAGTTGAAATGTCGCTTGAACTTCATACCTGTATCGGAAAACATCGGTTCCATTTACAAATTAAAAAGTTGTGACCAAAAATAACGCTACGAAAATGTTTGCTATTGCTTCAGAATATTGCTGATTTTTTACAAAATTTATGTTAGCTTCTTAAAAATAATTACTTATGAGTTTAGGTACTAAAATAAATAAAAAAAAGCATCATACAAAATACACATTTATAATTGATAAAAAAATTTCCCATGTTTTCTATGTTAAAGAATACTAACAAGACATTCAATTTTATGAATAACTAGCTGTTGCCCGCGACTTCGTCCACTTCGTATTAGAAAACATACGAACTATATAAATAACAAAAAGCTACGTATCCCTCGAGAACCGGACATTTTTCGGGGATGAACCTTATCTCATGTGTACTCCAGACTTTGTTTTATATCTGTGCCAAACTTTAATAAGATATGTTGAACCGTTGCAGATTGATCGAGTAAACATTAAAACACTAAATTAATGAATCCCACGGGAACCGTAACTATTCCCGGGATAAAAAGTATCCTATGTGTTCTTCCCGACTATGCTCTAAACCTGCGCCAAACTTCATGGAGGTTCGTTCAGCCGTTTAGGCTACAAACGCTAACAAACATCCATTCATCCATCGTAACTTTCACATTTATAATATTAGTATGACGTTACATTACATGTGGCGAATAAAAGTCACTTCACAGCTTCTATTATTAAATAGAAGCTGTCTAATGAAAGGAAATATGAATGCAAATAACTCGCTCGACTACAATTCAATTATCTTAATAGCTACGTGACATTTGAATCGCGATAAAAACGACTAATTTCTTCCACGCGCACGCGCCTTTCATTTAACTCAATTGGGCGCGCAAAATGTCACTTGTACAGTCAGCGACAAAAATATGTATCACCAAACTAGAGAAACTTGTGTACGCTCTCGGTTTCAAAAACAGTTTTGACCGTGACTGTCCTTATGCTTCCGACCATGTTATTTAGGAATACATGCATACGTGTATTTTTGAAACCAAAAGTTGGCATATGGTTAATGTACATTTAAACAGCTGAGTGTACATTTACAATGTTATACGTTGGAGCCAATAAACTACTAATTGCAGTATCTTCAAACAATGACAAATATCACACGAAATTCGTACATTAATTTAACAATCCACAGTTTAAAAGGAATGTGAAAATGTTGTACGCAAAATGAAAGTTATGGTTTTTAAAGATAATCGAAATTAGCAAATATTTGGGTGGTAATTATTGCGGTGTAACATTTTTTTTAGTTTGAGTCGATTTTTGACAATAGCGTTTTCAAATATGACTGTATTACAAAAAAAATGTCTTGTGTTTATAAAATCTTTACCTTTTTTATTTGGAGAGGTGAATCTTGGACGAATAAAATGATTACGAAAGCGAATATCTTTCTTATAAATGTGAAAGTTTAAATGGATAGATGGATGGATGGATGTTTGTTAGAGTTTGTAGCCTAAACGGCTGAACGGATTTCGATGAATTTTGGTATAGATGTAGAGGATAGTCGGGAAGGACACATAGGCTACACACTTTAGTTTTTTTTTTAATTCCACGCGGACGGAGTCGCGGGCGAAAGCTAGTGTAAAATAAAATATAGCGTGTCTTTTGAACCCAATGGCAGTTTCCGTTATTTTTATTGGATTCTTTGTCTCACTAGCGCCAAACTAGTTTGTTGACGCGGCACAAAGGGGGCGCTGGGGTGTTAACGAAAAAAGATTTGTTATGCTTTGACAAACCTCGCATAGAATTCCCTTTATCTTCAAGTAACTGTAATGTTTACTTATTATTCTGCAAGTTTAACATATTTTTTACAAATATTTGTAACATAAAGACATTATTAATTTATTAATTACTAGCTGTTGCTCGCGACTTCGCCCGCGTGAAATTACAAATATAGCCTATTACTTTCGCCCTTTTTTTCAACCTATCACCAAAAGTATTAACTTAGTAGTAATCTACGTAATAACAGAAATCTACCGAAGTAAGATTCCAAATTTTTAAGCCCGGTAGCTTGTAAGCTGATTTTTCGGTTACCCTTATTGTTTGTGTTCGCGATATCTTCTAAACTATTAGTCCAATTTAAATACTGTGAAGAACAATTTTATTCTACATTAAATTCTCCTAATAACAAACGCATTTATTTGGATCAGGATTAATATTGAAACCAATAAAAGAACGCTGCAAATAGCGTAAGGTTTTTAATTCTATTTGTAAACAAAAAAGTAGTTATTGTAAGAAAACCGTTAAAGATAGATATATGCTATTGCGGACTTTTCTGTAGAACTTTTTGAGATCTACAATTCTTTCATACATCATTTTTATATACCTCTAACGGTTTAGGCAGCGTAAGCCGAGAAAAGTTAAAGTTTAGTGAATTTTTAACGCCGGCGTCCAGAAACACGTTGTTTATTAATAGTTCCTAAACATTAGTAATAATAAAATATAGCCTATGTTACTCACAGATAAATTACCTTTCTGATGGTGAAAGAATTTTTAAAATCGGCCCAGTAGTTTTTGAGTTATTTCAATACATACAAAAATACAAAGTTTTCCTCTTTATAATATTAGTATAGATATAGACTAGTTTTTGACCGCGATATCGTCTGCGCGGAATTTAAAAATAATAAGTGGACTAACTATTATATATCTATGGCAAATTTCATCGAGATCCATTACGTAGTTCCGTAGATACTTTATAACAAACATCCATCAATTCATCTAAACTTTTGCATTTATCTTCACAGTAAGATATAAATATTGTTTGAAGTAGCGATGTGTTGGGCGTAAAATTAAAAAGGTTTCTTGCTAACTAGTCAATGAAAGATCTAACACATAAATTGGATGACTTAACAGAGGTAGAGCCTTTTGGGTAACAAAAAGAAATGTCGAAACGTTTTTTTTTTATACAATAAGGTGGCAAACCAGCAAGCGGCCACCTAAATCCGCCAAAATGGCGAAGCGACATAGACATCCGCTATTGCAGATGCGTTGCCTACCCTAAATCGACGAAGGAGGAGACGCACATAAAGAGGATATTTCCCCGTCCTATGCGCCTCCTCCACTGTCAAATCCACTTTCTCATCCAATCCTTTCCTTATAAGAAAAGGGTGGAACGGGAAAAGGACTAAAATTGGGCCTCCGGCACCACACTCATCAGAGGAAACGCGGAATTGCTTCCACTTCACGCCTGTCTTCTGTGTGGTCGTGGTATTTCGCCGGGCGAGCCGAAACATTCGTGCAAAGATGTTTAAGCGAGCTCTACCACGAAAAAGTGAATCAAAGGGGACGTTACGTAAATTTAATTCCACTCTGAGTGCACACGGGGGACGGCCAGACTAGATTTAAAGAGTGTTCCGTCATATTGATGACGTCATATTGGTAGAACCTCGCTTATCTACAAATCTACATGTAAAATGACCGAAAAGGATGTGGATTTGTCAAGGAAAGGGATATACGGAAAAAAATCCATCCTTGTCAGTCGAGGACGTTTATTTCCTATCCACTTCTGTGAAATTTGACGATACATTTACGTTGAAAACTTTTAGCAACACACGTGTTTAAATGCAGTGTGTGTGCTGTTTAGTCATGATTTTTTGCTCTTAGTGGGTAGGGAATTTATTTCTTTGACTGCCCTTCCTCTATTCTATTTATTCAAGAATGATTCTGTAACTATTTAGGTTTATGAAATTTAAGTTTTTTATTAAAGCTACTTTTTAGTATAAAAAATGTTTTATGTCAGGAAAGTTGAATAATATAAGATACTATCTGTTCCCGTTAGGCTTCATCCGCATGAAAGTATAAAAACTTTATTTTATTGTTTACATTTGTAAAAATTCTCAATTGCAAATGTCAAAATTACCGTTACCATAATAACTTTTCTTCCTTAATGTTGGCAGCTTGTAGTTTAAGGTCAATTTCCCACATGAAGGTTTTTTTCCAATTTATTTACCCCCTAAGTTTAATAGCGTGAAAATATAGCCTAAAGCGTTTCGTGTAGGACTTTTTATTCAAAAAAGTATTATTCAAAAATATGCTGTAATTCTGACATCCTACGTCACGAAGTAGTGTGTTTACACTTTATTATATTAGTATAGAAGTATAGATAGATAGATTATTTTTATTGAATGAACAAAGGGAAAGTTGTTGAGTTATGGATAGTCGACGTTAAGCCCTTTTAAAGTTATGACATTTTGAATAATCTCTTGTGGAATATTCGATAGCTTCGGAAATTGACAGTCAATCAGTACTTATAAAATTATTTAATCTACTAGCTGTTCTCGTGCGGCTTCATCCGCATAAAATTATAAAAAAATCATTTTATTATTTACATTTGTCAAATTATTATAATACTCGTATATCAATAGCAAATGTCAAAATGAAATGACATGACAAACCGTAGCAATCTTGCTTTCTTGATGTTGGCAGCAACTTATGGTCTCTTTCCACATTAGGGTTTATCCAAAATATTTACCCCCTAAGTTTAATGGCGAGAAAATATATAGCCTAAAGCCTGACGTAAGTGTAGGGCTTTTTATTAAAAGAAGAATTATTCAAAAATATGTTGTAATTGCTGACATCTTAGGCAACAAAGTAGTGTGTGTTTACGCTTTATTATATTAGTATAGAAGTTTAGATATATGTTGAGTTATCTATCTCTCAAGGGCTGCACCTGGAGTGATTTATTTACCTGCATGCGTGAGTAGAAGCTATAAAAGGTTTTGCCATTTTAGGTGTAGTTCTAGAAAATTCTAAGATATTTCAACTCAACTGGTAAGGTAAACCAAGTGGTCGATGGAAAAACAAATGAAGTATATACAAAAACAAATGAATTATTGCTTTATTGTGTTACAACGTGTTTAACTAAACAGTGTCTAACTATGGTAATATTTAAAAAAATCACTCATTACAAAACCCACTTAAAATGACCTTGTTTTAGAAATTCGAACGAGTTCATATTAATCAAAGTACGCTATTCAAGCATAATTCAATTATACTTGAGCCAAGTAAAAATATAGCATATTTTATTAAATTTTAATCAAAAATTTCAAATACTCGAAGAAATATTTAGCGAACAAAAAATACCTGCAGCTGAAATTAATAAAATTCCTTTGCAACTTTTCATACAGAAAGTTTATCTTTTATATTAAAAACGCTCGTGACTGAGTTTATGTAGAGACTACAAGCAAAATTTCTATTTAATTAATCCAAGCAAGAATAATCTTCCGTATTATTCTTGCACTGTTTGAGAACACTATTGTCATCTCTACTTTTCAAAGGGAATGAGCGAGATGGCAATGTTTTGTTACAAATGTGCCACAGTACAGACTAGCCAGTAATATAATGCTGATCTTAATTTTCTTTCTGCCTTGTGATTTAAACATGCCAAATATTCTCTACAAACTAGGTAGATAAATGGTCCCCATTTCTAGTGACTTAACCTACAAGACTTACTTTGTAAAGCATTGCTTATATAAAGCTATATAAGCAAAAAAACTATAAGCTTATATTTAGTAAGAAAAAAAATTGATCAATTATGTCGAATTACGACCAATCGACGACCACAAGTTTGAAAAAATCGTGTCAGATAATATCGTATTTTTAAGTGCAAAGGAAGTGCTCATAACATTTTTTTAAATAAAATATATTCTCTATAGGACCCTAAAATAATGTAGAAATTAAATTACAATTAACAAGCTATATTTCCTACGACTTTCTTGTACGAAAAAGTGTAATTTATTTAGAAAAAAATAAATAAAATCAACAGTACTTTACTCTGAAATTATTTAGATAGCTTCCAAGTTATCTTTTCCAAAGAAAGAAAATAAAAATAACTAACCTGATAATTTCGTAGTATTTTTACAGTTTTCTTATATGTTCCACTTTCACTTAAATATGCACATTTACACAAAAAAAGACTTATCTTTATAACGGCGTCGTAATAGTTCATTAATAGTGAAAGTACTCGCGAAAGTTCAGGGTAACAACCCTCCGCTACGGTGGTTGGCGCGCCACTGAAGCCTTAAGGCTGTATCACACTACAACGAGAATCGTACGTGAATTAGGAACTTTTCTAAAGGTTGCGAACTTTAACATTCAATGAAAAAATTGACGACGAAATTAGGCGTAGAGAGGAAATAAAATATTAACTGTATTATCCAGGTTACTGACAAAAAATCTATAGAAAAAACATATAGGCATCCCGTTTATTGTTTTTGAAATAATGGAGATGATTATATGATATCGTACATTTGTTTCGGTAGTGAATTTCCACGCTTTCCAACATCCGTAGTCAGCTACGGCATATTCATGAAAAATGACTCTTTAATAACTAAGAGCGTGTGCACATCTTTCATTAAACTATCGTACAACTGTTGTGCGATTGTCGATTGTTTCACAGCCAATTCAATTGTTTAGTTGCACAACTAAAAATCGAGTAGTGTGCGCACCTCCAACAAAGCACGACTACTCAGTTGTGCGATAGGTTAGTGAAAGGTGAGCGCGCACTCTAGGAATATATCTAAAAGTAGCTGTTTCTCGCGACTTCGTCCGCTTAAAATATTTAAAATAATATAGCCTATGTTACTCCCTAATAACGTAGCTTTTTAATGGTGATAGATTTTTTTATCGGCCCAGTAGTTTTTGAGTTATATCAATACATACAAAAATACAAATCTTTCCTCTTTATATGAAGGGCCTCTTTATAATATTAGTATAGATATAATCATGCTGTTGTAAAAAATGCTGTAATTTTTTAAAATAATTAACAACATATCTTAAACTTAATGAGTATTCTTAAGCCTTGATGTTAAGTTCAAAAGCCTCTCAGATAACTTGAACCAGGCGCGGAAGCTCTTGAGACGGTTTGATTCTTTTTATAGCGTTTGGCACAATTCTCAAGTGATACGCACTTGAATTGTAACTTGACGAACAAATTATTCAACTTAGAGAAATGTTCGTATCATAAAACTTAATTTTAACTAAGAAATAAACTAACGATTATTTCCTTGTTTTTCCTATAACCTTCTCTATCGTTTTTTCAGTGTCTATTTGGTTAACTAAAATACTTTGCTTTAAATCTGTTTGTATTTTTGTATAGTGCAATACACTCAGGCTGAAAGTTTAAAAGCGCATCACGTAAATACACAGCCCTCTACAAAGGTAGCGATCAACAACCTTTGCTATTTTACGATTACGACCAAAATTTTGTGGTTATTTTCAAAGTTCTATTCCAATATATTTACCTTTCAGACGTTGACTTTGCGACTTTAAGATGTCTTTAGTCGTATTTTATTTAAATGCCACCATATGTAAAAGTTTACATTAGTACCGACAATTTATTATAAGTTTTAATATGATGTCTAATAAAGTTATTTTTTATTGATTAAGTTATTTTAATTATGAATTAAACTATAATCACTTTGACTGCTTAAATATAGATTTTTTGCATCTAGATATTTTTCTTTTTTTTTTAAGAGAAGGGGGTAAACAAGCGGCGGGAACATCGAGGTGATCAACGACGTCCATGGACATCCGCAACACCAGAGTAACTACAGATGCGTTGTCGACCTTTGAGGAAGTGGTAGACTCGCTTGAAGGACCCTAAGTCGTATTAATTTGGAAATACCGCCGAGGACAGACCGTTCCACAACGCGGCTATGAGAGGTAGATAGTTCCTTGAAAAGCCCACGGTTGTGGAATGCCAGTCATCGAGATGGTGAGGATGGTACCTGGCAATACGTTGTTCCATGTAAATAAAGCTCTTCAACAAACCTTTTAGAAGGCAATGTTTAAAGGTATATGTGGTTCTCTATATTAAATGTTAAAACAAAGCACATAAATTAAAGTCCCTTTGGGAGTGACTCAGACGGTCTTAGCTTGCCCGCGGTAATGTTCAGTCTAAGATATGAGAATATTTAAAAATTGAAGTAAACATTTACCAAAGTTTATAAAATTCAAAACTACACAGTGCACTTATCGTCTCCTTATTTAAATATGTGTTTTATAAAAAATGTAAGCCATTACGTTGTGAATTGAGCAGGAATGGAGTGTCTAGATTTTTTTTAATTCGCTCAAAATTTTACATACCAAGTGAACGATCGTGTAATAAAATAAAAAGCAATTTACAAAACCCACAGTATTTTATTCCCAATACAATGTGAATGTTTTAAATTTAAGATAGACCCTTCAATAATGTTTTTTGTCGCCGTCACTTCACGCGAGAGAAGGTCAAAAGGCTTTGTAGGACTTTTAATTTCAGTATTTAAATGAATTATCCTTTCGCAGGCCCTTCGTTTCTGTATATATTTTTTGCCAGAAAAGACTATTATCGTATAATTTGTCTGTTCCATACTAAAACATTTTAAGTTGTAACAACTTTAGTGAATAAAATTTACGCTTGTAATATTTAAAAGAAACAGCATTGTTAATATTCTCTATACGATTGTAGACAATAGACATGTAGACTCTGTAGGTTTTAGAAAACATATTCATTATTTCTGTTTTTCTTTTTTTCAAAATTAATGAGCGGGAAGATATTGTATTTCAGTAATTAAAAACCACACCAAACAATCTATACATATAATAAAATTGGAGTGTCTGTTTGTGATATTAAAAGAAAAATTCCAGCATTTGGGAAGATGATGTATTTGCGTTGTTGATTACGAAAACCGCATTTAATTTTTTTTTGTCTGTCTGTCTGTCTGTCCACAAGCCGCGTTTGTTTCGGACAATCTCTGAAACGGCTAGGCCGATTTCGAACGGACTTTCACTGAAGGGTAGCTGATGGCCGTCTATGCCATATTATAGGCTACTTTTCTTATCTTAATATTGCGTGGACGAAGTCGTGGGCAACAGCTAGTCGAAAATATTTTAATTGTAATAGTATAAGTATAGACCGATAAGGATATCTGACCTGATGAACATAAGTCATATTAAATCAGCTCACTAGCGCCTCATGTCAACATCAAAAAGTGTCATACTTTTCGTACTTTATGTGATGTTTTTTCTTTTATGTTATTTACTATGTCCATGTAATTTTTACATATTTTCTAGCAGATTTAATCGCGACAGCAGTGCCAGTCACATCGGCTCAAATATCCTTGTAAATTAAACTTGAGAACAATTCTTTTGAAAGGAATGCTTTTGTTGTATCCACAAAGAGCCGTCATCTCCAATACTTCATCGATGAATAGCACTCATTTCTATTCTGTTCCCGCTTTGCATATTGATTGCTTGAATATTCCCCAAGTAAATGACATGAGAATCCATTTTGAATTAAAATGCGGATTCGTCCCAATCGGAGGCGCGCCGCGGAATGTCCCATCTGAATTGCAAATCATATGCAATACGTTCGTTCGTTTTACATTAAAAATGTCATTATTTCTGTGTACCAAAGTAAACCAATTCCGTTTATTCGGGCATTCTGTACGAAATCTGTTATGAATCATTAAATCAACATTCACAATAATGAACAATGCTTTTTCCTTTATTTAGTAGCGATATCATCTACTAATATTATAAAGAGGAAAGATTAGGTGTTATCGATTCACGTAAAAACTACTGGACCGATTTCAAATATTCTTTCACCATTAGAAAGCTACGTTATCGCTGCGTAACATAGGCTATATTTTTAATTATTTTTAATTTCACGCGGGCGACGTCGCGATCATCATAGTCTTTTATATAGCGATGTTTACTCAGTGCTTTTAGCTTTCTAATAGCGAAAGAATTATTAAAATCGGTCCAGTAGTTTCAGAACCTAAACAACACACAGATCTTTCGTCTTTATAATATTAGCACGTATAATGTGTCAGCTATCATAGCGGCTATTGAACGAGTCGCTACACAGAATACAACTTCAGATGTAGCAAGGCGTAGCTGGACGCGTAGGTACAGTACACCGCGCCGAAGAACCTGCGCAAAGTTATTTGAAAAGAACTATGTTAAGGTAGTAATTACTGTGGATTTAGTGAGAGAAATCTACATTAGAGATTTCGCATGAAAGCTTCAAAAATCTGTTTGTGGAACTAACTATACGTATAAGTCTTTAAGTGTGCTCAGAGAATTTTAATTACATCTATCGATTAGTTATAAATAATTTTATTTAGAAAACTAGCTGTTCTCGTGCGGCTTCATCCGCATGAAATTATGAAAACTTTATTTTATTGTTTACATTTGTCAAATTCTCAATTGCAAATGTCAAAATACCAATTACGTTACTATGGTAATATTGCTTCCTTGATGTTGGCAGCAACTTATGGTCTCTTTCCCACATTAGGGTTTTTATCCAAAATATTTACCCCCTAAGTTTAATGGCGTGAAAATATATAGCCTAAAGCGTGACGTAAGTGTAGGGCTTTTTATTAAAAAAAAGAATTGTTCAAAAATATGCTGTAATTGCTGACATCTTAGGCAACAAAGAAGTGTGTGTTTACGCTTTATTATAATAGTATAGATAAGAGCAGAGTTAATTCTGTCAGCGGGAAATCCAAATTGAAATCGAATTACCGCTGTAACGAAGTCAATTCAATCCAAGGAACGTTGACAGACGGAATTACGTGAATTCGCACACGTCTTGAAACACTCAAGCCCCGGCGTAGCGTTTGAGAACGATCGATTTCAATCCAAATTAATTCTTTGTTAACCTACGTATAGATTTTAAAGGGTCCTTAGAATAACCTTACTAATGTTATAAATGCGAAAGTCTAGATGGATGGATGTTTGTTAGAGTTTGTAGCATAACGGCTGAACAGATCTCGATGTAATTTTGGCATAGATTTAGAGTATAGTCTGGAAGAAAACATAGGCTATTCACTTTTTTTTAACGCGGATAGAGTCACGGGCGAAAGCTAGTGCTCTAAATTATTAAAGTGACGAAAATTAAAACGAATAAAAAATAGAACGTGTTAACCTCGTCTACACAAATAAGGGTGGTAAGGGTTTATAATTTGACTTAACCTTTTAAGTTTTATATTAGCTAATTATTACATTAAACAGCCAAACAATGTATTCGGATATCATCAATTTGCATCAAAACATTTCGCAAGACTCTTATAATAGAAATTAAGATACGAATAACTTAAATTCGTTTACAATTTACGTCACGTTAGAAATGGATTAGCGACAAAATGAACGAAGGAGGAACAAGCTCACTTTACAAAACTAATTTTTCTTTAAAAATACTCATTTTACTTTCTAATTAAAGATAATAAAAAGTAACGAGCTAAGAGGCTAGAGCAAATGGAATAGAAGTCTTTCAATAATGAAGTCGATTTAGATTAACGGTGGGTCTCCACTGCAGAAACATCTATACAAAAATATAGTGGTGTCTCACTTTTATGGGAAGGGTTAAGAGAGACGATGGTATGTTTTTATTTAAATGTTTCGTTAGTGTAAACTCATTCTAAGCTGGGGCAAATTGAGAATTCCCTATTTCTTGAGCCATTAAGTCTTTATCGACTTTTTTCGTTAGAAACATTTGTTTTAAGGTTTTTTCAAATTTTCTATTTTACTACATATGTATATGAAAATAATTACAATTACAAACATTTTGAAAGTAAAAATATTGATTTAATACAATTTTAACAAGAACGTAAGTGTTATCATTCTTTCTAATTTAATCTGCATTTATCAAAGCTTTTTCATTAAACGGTATAGAACAGGCGCACACTTGACTAAACTATTGCACAACTGTTGTGCGACTGTCGATTGTCGATTGTTTTGCAGGCAATTCAACTGTTTAGTTGCACAATTAAAAATCGAGTAGTGTGCGCAACTCCATATAAGCTCATATGAATCAAAGCGCGACTAAACAGTTGTGCGGTAGTTAAGTCAAAGGTGTGCGCGCTCTTAATATACATATCTTCATTTTGAATATGATAAAAAAAAGATCTGACAGAGAATAATAACCCAATCGATTATCCAATTCCAAAGAGAATCGACGAATTAAGAATCCTCTAATTCGTTGCGAAGGCAAATGTTTTATGAAATTAATCGCTTCAGAAAAGTGGAAAATCGAATTGATTGAACCAACAAAATTCATGAGGAATTTTCTTCCGATAGACTACAAAGTATGTATTATTTAAAAAAGTATTACAAGTAATGTAAAATACTTTTTTCATATGCGTTAGCCAACCAGCGTTGTTGACTATGGCCTAGTCACCCCTTATTTAGGGTAGGCTCCGAGCCCCTTAGTGGGGACGTATAGTGAGCTGGTGATGATGATGATGTTGATATGCGTTCGGTTTGTATAACTAAGGCTTATTTAATCAATTAAATATAAAACGGCAATTATTAAAAAAAAAACTTGATAACCTAAGTAGCCTATGTGTTTTTCCAGGCTATGTTCTACATCTGTGCAAAACATCGAGATTTGTTAAGCCATTTCAAGATACGTAGTATCAAACATCCAAACTTTCGCATTCATAATATTAGTATGAAATGGTTTAATATTGCGATGCAATATGTTATAAAATATAAGAATGTTTTTATAATATTTTGCGCAAAATTCACGATTCACCGCGTCTCAATAGAGCTGTGGCGACAAATTTCAAATTTGCTTGATGGATTCTGTGAGGCGGGAATTTTAAGACCCACAGAAATATGTATTCCAATATTACTGACGAGCGAATATATTTTATAAAATTACCACGACTTAGGGCCTGTCCCACCAAATTGTAAATTGTTTGATAGCAATCCAACGTGTAAAATATGTGACGGAAATATCGGATATTGTTCCCTTATCTGACAGTGACGTCATTTTTAAGCTATCTGAGCCTCTGTCAGCCAGTGGTGAGACAGGCCCTTAATAAAGTTATTTATGTATAGCAATCATAACATTATATATAGTTTACATATAGATACATATATATGTAATCTATAAATAACAATAATTAGACATGTATCATTCATTTTTTTTTGTAAACTTTTGTAAACTATGGCATGGAATAAAAGACTTTTTTATTTTTTATTTTATTATGTATATCAATCGCAGGAAGGAAATTGGAAATACGTCATCAGTACCTACACTGACTCCTGCTAGTATGCTGTTGAAAAAATATTTCATGTTTAGATTGTTTGTTTTATCACATATATGAAGATATTTTATAAAATAACAACTGCCTGTGAATAATATAACCTGATACGGTTAGCTCCGCTTCGGTTGAATTACCTCATTACCAACAAAGATACGCACGAGCAGTCTCATGTTGATGAGAAAAAAGGGATAAACGCTTGTGTTTAATAGACCGTCTTAAAAAATATTAACACAACGAAAGAGAGTTTTATCATTGATCAAACACTTTTGTCTAATTAAATCATACAGATAATTGTAATCCACCGTTGACTACGGTCAATACTTCGACTTTAATCTGTACATGCTCACTAAACTGGACAATAATTATAATGAAATGCAAAACAACCGTCAAGGAGATTATATTTCATTTCATTTATTCATATAAGTATACACAACAGCTAATTTAATCATCAAATATGTTGCCAATGTACTCGTCAGATATGCAAAAATATCGCATCGCTATCAACTTGGACTTTGATAATAAAAGTCAATACAACAACCGTATCCAATGGTTTTTCGCCAATATCCAAGCATTTTTAGTACACCGGAAATGAGATCAATACTAGATACTATTTAATTTTAATTTTAATCCATATTAAGACTTCTAGTACGTCAAAATTTCTCGGTACTAAAATTTTAGATGATTTTCCTAAGCAAAGCTCTTACGAGCTTAAACTTAGAACAGGTGCTGACGTGTGAACTTAGCCAACTTAACGACGAACCGGTTCTATCCAGTTTACAAAGCCTTAACGCTGACAAAGCTAAGTAAACAAAATAATTAAGTGAAACTAAACAAGTGAACAAAACTTTAAATTAGGTAACCTGTCTAGTATATGCTTGAAATTAAATTGATGAAGCTGTAATTAAAGGCTGGATTCTTTTATAATTTAGTGTGTTTTAGTTCTTTTTAATAATCAATATGAGGTAAATTCGGACCGCGACTTCGTCCACGCAATATTAAGATAAAAAGTAGCCTATAATATTCCCGTCTATGAGCGCTACCCTACAGCGAAAGTCCGGTCGAAATCAGTTCAGCCTTTCGGAGATTACCCGGATACAAACGCCGCGTGCGGACAGACAGACAGACAAAAAAAAATTAAATGCGATTTTCGTCATCAGCAACGCAAATACTTCATCTTCCCGAAGTCTGGAATTTTTATTTTTATATTACAAACAGACACCCCGATTTTATTATATGTATAGATAGATATTTTCACAACAAAGGAAGTGATTTCCAATTTTCTAATTCGATGAACCTACAAAGTCTGTCAAAGACAACTTTACTAACTCTACGAAACAAATACTCGTAGAATTCCAAAAGATAAAAGCGTGAAAAAGTAAACATAAAAAATATAATTTATAACAATAACAAATATGTTGCTTGCAGCTGCGACATATAATTACGATCGCCATTAGCAGTGCGCCGTCCCCGGACAATCTCACTTTGCTCACGTATTCACAAACGAAAACACGCGTCGGAGTTTTACACTAATCTACCATATTTACACCTCTGTGACCTTTGACAAAACAATGGCTATTAGTGTCGATTTAATATTTTACCGTCTAATTTTACTAGATAAACATATTAAAAAACCGGCCAATATGCATTGACCGCGTCTAGTCAAAAGCTAAAATAAAAAAATTCCCTCTTCGTCTATTAACCACTAGATAATGCATCTACAAATAATAGTGTCTATAGGGAGTAATCGCTTCGCTATTTCGGCGAATTCATATCTCCGTTTGCTCGTTTGTCACCTAATAATATAAAAATGTCTCTTAATTTATTTACATGATTAATAATGTAAATATTGAACATTTACATGTTTTTAATCAAACCAACTTACACCCACATCTTCAATTAATCCTGAGTATCTTTCCTATAGTCATCTCACCATAAAATTAACTGCCGACATTAAATATTTAACGACCCTTATGTTTATTTCATATTAAATTGCTCATTAATCAGCCTAAATCTTACGTGGACTGGAATTAATGACCTTATAAAACGCGTAGATATGTTTTGCAGGAAATATAACAAGATAAGGCATAAACTCTCATCATAAACTTTTTCCTGAAGTAACGTACTGATGGTACGGGCAATGTTACATGTTACACGGCGAGCATTTATGCAGTTAGTACGGAAATAAGAGCGTAACAAGACGCTCGATACTAATGTTACACCTCGTGACATCCGAATTAATTGTAGAAAAGAGTGAGGAATAAAATTAACGAAGCAATCGAATGTCGAATTGGTATCTAACAATAAATTTCCACTGCGTTACACATGTGCGAAAACATTGTCATCTCTTTCATTCTATTTGGAAAAAATAGAGACAACAATAACTTGCACAGGTGCTACTGCTATGGAAATGATTACAACAACCGTATAATTAATGAGTTTCGGAAAATACGTCTCTTTTTGCCTTTAATATTCCTAAAATATTTCCCTCGGAAATGAACGCTCGTTAGCGACGAACGTAAATTGTAATAAATATTGAAGTCACAACCTTCCTTGTTGATTTAACCTACTGTTGACTTGTTGTCGACTGTGTTCGTATCAAATAATTACTTCCTACATGAAATAATAAGACCTAATTTATATTATATCTATGATTATATCTAATACAAGCGGCCAATTGAATTACCCAAAATAGTGAAGCGACTGCCCATAGACTTTAGCGGCTAATGCGTTATCTATCTTTAATCAACGGAGGAGGGAAGCATAGAAAGAGTATATATCCAGTTTCTATGCGTCCCTTCCTTTTCCGCTTTCCCTTCCACATCATCTCCTTATAAGGGTGGAAAAGTGACTAAAATTAGGCCTCCACCACGGACACTCGTCAGACAAACCGTGGAATTACTTCCACTTCACTAATTTAGTAATTAATAAAACTTAAATTATTATAATTAATTAACTAAATTAATTAACAATTGTTCGTTTATTTAATTAAAAATGTTTGTAATCCGGAATAAACACGGAAAAACATCACGTGCGTGGATCCTGAGTATTAGAGGGGATGAATGGTTGTTGGTATTTGCGATCCCGAAATGTATTTATATTGTTTACATTAAAACTGCCATACACATACAGTTGGGTAAACTGGCGGCGTTTTAAAAGGGATGTGGCGATGTATCTGGCAGGCGGAAACCTCGATGACGCGTGTCAGTTGTCGAGGAGAAAAGAAATGTCATTAGGACTCGAGACGAGTTAGTAATAGGAACTTATGTAAATAAAGTATTATAAACATGTCGGAGAGACGAGCGGTTTGTAGAATTCAATTCCGAAGGTAGATTATGTACACGGTAACGATCTTTCATTGTGGGCGTGCGTATGTCGGAGATAATGAAATAACAATCGCGTAACATTAGAAACACTATCCTTATTTGACCACCATCTTAATTGATAACTCCACAACACACTCTAATCAAATTACAAACATTCACAGAGATTAACCAATTGATTTTATAATAACAAAGCGCATCATTCCACCATTCAAAGACAACTGTCATCTGTCATTCGATCGCCGCTTGACATCTGTATGCAGGATGCACATTCAGCCAGTACTCAAAATTATTAGTTGCCAGTTACTTTAATCGTTCAAAAAGTATCAATAATTTCGTCCCGTTAAACATATGTTTAAGCATTTTGAAACGACGACGCGGAACAAAAGCTAATACAACGCAGCTTTCAAATGTGTATATGAAAAAAATACACGGCTAATTTCTTTATGTAGTAGTACGAGTAAACGGGTGACGTTTCTGCAAGGACAGTATTTTACAGTTTCCGCTAAAAATGTGTAGACAAACTTATTTACCCAAAACATACTTATAGATACAAGTAAAAGTTATATGAGATTAAATGAACCGTCTAATAACAAAATTTTAATGTTCAAACAGAATTGGAATAAAACTAAAGTTTCTTTGCCAAATGTGTTAATGTATTCAGCGAAGTCATATAGAACCTTAGGGCCTGTCCCACCACTGGCTGATAGAGGCTCAAATAACTTAAAAATGACGTCACTGTCAGATAAGGGAACAAAATCCGATATTTCCATCACATATTTTATATGTTGGATTGTTATCAGACAATTTACAATGTAGGACAGACCCGTAATCTTCTAAAACACATAGAGACATAGAATAAATTTCCGTATTACTTATAAGTGAAGTACATTTATTTTTAATTTAAAAAGATAAGCGGATATAACTTGAAGAAAAAATTGGACACGGTCAACGTCAAGAATTTGCGCGCTCACGTAAAAGCGCTGATAACTTTGATTGTTTTTTGTTCGTCCCAACTTTCGCAATCTCCGGCGAATTAAAAGCCCTCGAGAAATTGTTTGTGGCCTTTTGGGTTAATTATTCCTTTGAAAAATTTGCTTAATATAAAGCTTTAAACAGAACATAAACATAAACAAGCGAATTAAGATATGACGACTGATAAATACGTAAAAGTACTACTTATGTATATACACTAGCTGTTGCTCGCGATTCCGTCCACGTGAAATTTAAAATTATAGCTTATGTTACTCGGCGATAACGTAGGTTTTTAATGTAGAATTTTTTTTTTAAATCGGAACAGTAGTTTTTGAGTTATTTAAACATACAAAAATGCAAAACTACAACTATTTCCTCTTTATAATATTAATATAGATAATCTTTTATTTTTTCTTTACATTTTTACTAACATATAATTTCCACAAAACTTATGACGTTGTTTATGATGGATATGCGCCATGTACATGAATATTTGCCTTGTTTCTATTACTTTTCTGAAAAAAAAAAAAAACAATTTAAAACGAATCAATACATATGTTTAATATTGACGCGTATTTCATTCGTGAACACAGAGCGATACATTGTTGTAAGTTTCTCCATCTGTTTGTATGAACCCTTGACTATAGAGAAGCGGACTATGCAAGAAGTACTAAATAAATTCTGTTACTTTTTGGTGAAATATAAACGTCTTCATGAACGCAAACTTTACAAACACGTAAAACGAGCACAGTAGCAAGCTAGTTTGGAGGAAATAAAATTAGGACGCAGGATATTAGTTGATATTGCCCGCAGGCTTTTAGCGACATTCCATACTCTTTCTTACCGCGCATTATATTCATTAATTGAATCCCCACGACGCTTTGTTTTCATCGACTAATGTTCATTAGACTCCCCGCATGCTCTTAAACAACCGAGCTATCGATTAATAAAATTGCGCCCTTATTTTTAATGTTATTTGACAGAACGGTATTCGCGCCAGATCCTGTCACTTAAAAGTCAAAGATATGAACAATGTCCGTCGCTTGTTCAAACAAACGATACCGATTGAGTTTGATGTTTGATTTGAAAAGTTTTCAACAGAGAACATCCGCAGTATACGCTACACGCTGCTAGAATTCAATCATAAAAATATCATACATACCAGCTGTTGTAGGGAATTTTTAATTTTCGTATTCATGGGTTTTTCATTCAATTTGTCATTCAAGTAACATGAGTTTGAAATTTTGTCTCTGTTTTCTCAAAGGGAAAGTAAAGGATGACATTATTTCAATACAAGTGTCCTTAAAATGGAATTCTAGGGTTAAATTAAAGGTAGAGACGTTAAATTTCAATTTAATTAAACACTGCCTTATACCACGACTTCGTCCGCGCTGAATAAAGAAAAATCTATTAATAAAAATAGTCTATATACTCACCGATAGTAAAAGTCCATTGTTTAATATAAAAAAACTAGCTGTTCGCGTGCGGAATCATCCGCGTGAAATTATAAAAACTTTATTTTATTGTTTACATTTGTCAAATTATCAATAGCAAATGTCATGACATGACAAACCAGCTTGGCAGCAACTTATGGTCTCTTTCCCACATTAGGATTTTTATCCAAAATATTTACCCCTAAGTTTAATGGCGTGAAAATATATAAGTTTAATGGCGTGAAAGTATATAGCGTGAAGTAAGTGTAGGGCTTTTTATTAAAAAAAGAGTTATTCAAAAATATGCTGTAATTGCTGACATCTTAGGCAACAAAGAAGTGTGTGTTTACGCTTTATTATAATAGTATAGATGTATAAACCTTTCCTCTTTGTTTTATTAGTATTCTTTCAAAGGGTTTGCTGATTAAATAATGCTTGTAATGAATATTTAATTTCAACATCGCTTGAGTTACTTTATAAGATTGTAATAGTACCCGTGACTTCAAAGTTTTGTGGCTCTATATTTCAAACAGTTGTGTTTTCATTAATTTCTCTACAATTTAATTAATGTTGTTAACTTTACGTAATTTAACTTGAACTCACCCTCAAGAGCCCTTAAACCAAGTTTTAAAGTAATAAAAATTATTATGAAGAAATATTAAGAAAATTAAAAAGTCACTGTTGTATTTTTTTTTAATATCACGCGGACGGAGTCGCGGGCGAAAGCTACTAAATTAATAATTATATCAAATCTTCGATGAAATATTATTGAAATTTCAAAGGGCTTATCACGAATATTGGTGAGAATGATTTCGTAACGTCATCGACAAAAGTAATCGATCTGTGCAGCGCCCCTACCGGACGGAAAGTACACCAACAAAATCTCATACAAATTTTATCGAGGACGTTACGAATTTTTCGCAACTGTCACCACGTGATAGACCCTCTGAAATATTAAACAAATGAATTTCGTGCAAAACTTCGCAAAGCTGGTTAGACCGTAGTTTCCATTGGTAGGGGATTTGCAAGGTAGAGCCGGCGCAAGTTGTATTAATGAATACAGTTAGTAAACTCGCCACTAAATCGTTTGTTACCCAAATAAACTTATAACAAACTAGATAAATTCTAGTTAGACCCACACGTGTAGGAAATATCAACTTTGAATTTTGTTGAATTTATGTTTCGTAGAAGTTTAATCTATACTAATATTATAAAGAGGAAACATTTATATTTTTGGATTTATGTATGTATTCGATTTACGTAAAAACTACTAGGCAGATTTTAACTCATTCACCGTTAAAAAGCTACTTTATCAGTGAGTAACATATGCTATATTTTCTTAATTTCTCGCGGACGAAGTCGCGAGCTACAGCTTGTAATTGATATTATAATACATAGTTAAAGCTTAAACAGTTTTAACGCATAAAAACGTAAATATAAACATTTGTTAAGCCATCTACAAACGCTCAGTTCTAACTGAACAATTGAACTGTACATTAAAATATTTGCCTACACACGCATTTAACTCAACTGTACGACTAAAATTCATAATATCTGTTACATCTTGTAGTTAGACTATAACCCTTTTGTCAATAAATTAAAAATCTTAGGGCCTGTCCCAACAAATTGTAAATTGTCTAATAACAAAACAACGTGTAAAATATGTGATGGAAATATCGGATTTTGTTCCCTTATCTGACAGTGACGTTATTTAAATCTAACTGAGCCTCTATCAGCCAATGTTGAGACAGGCCCTTAACCTTATATTTTTATTGTATTGGTTTTGGAGACTCTAAGAAAGTGATAAGAAACAAAATAATTTTTCAATTAACCCTTCAATATTGTATATGTTTACTCTACCGTATAGACCAGAGTAGACGTCTAATAAACTACGATGAAAACTTAACGTAACTTAAACAGACTTCAACTTAAACTTTGAAACCTTAAAGTGAAAGGTAAATGTTTGTTAGAAAGTAATGTAGCAATATACGAGAAACTGAGGCTGTTAAAGTTCATACCAAGACTTATGTTTATTTAACTTTCGTATAAAGAACAATAAACTATCCAAAACACATTAAAAATAGCAAAGTCTTAGTGCTTTATTTTTAAAACCACAATCATCCATAGAGATTCAAATAAATCAATTATAGAGTGGACATTCCATTACATCTATAGTAATATTATAAAGAAGAAAGATGTGTATTTTTGTACGTATTGGAATAACTCAAAAACTACTGGGCCAATTTCAAAAATTTTCACCATTAAAAAGCTACGTTATCAGTGAGTACCATAGGCTATATTTTTTTTAAATTTCACGCGGGCGAAGTTAGGAGCAATAGTTAGTACTTACTATTATTAAGCCAAGGTTTACATTAATGTTTATTAGAAGGTAACATCCATAACTTTCGTTCGTTTTTCGTTTACTTGTAAGAAAAATAACGTGGAATACAAACAACTTCTCAACGCTCATTAATCACACAGCCTCAAAGGTTCTCAAGTGATAATTATAGAAAGTCGTATATCAATTTATCAGACAGCTTATTACTCCTGGGTATTGAATAACAAAGAATTATAAGAAAAATCCCTTATATACATTTATACTCTAGCTGCTGCTCGCGACTTCGTACACGTGGAATTAAAAATAGAAAAAAATATAGTCTATGTAACTCAGTGATAACGTAGCCTTTTAATGATAAAAATTTGAAATCGGCCCAGTAGTTTTTAAGTTATTTCAATACATACAAAAATACAAATGTTTCCTCTTTATAATATTAGTATAGATATAGATTATGGTTGCTTGTAGATCCCAGAATTATATTTTGAGCTTTAACGTTCAGAAATAGAACATAAGCAAGGAAAATCTGCACAATAATTCATTATTGGCTAATAAAATTTTCGAAAAAAGAATTAAACCACAGAGAAATTCTGACAAACGGTATAGGTGTGGCATAGAGTAGTTAAGTCTCATTGTTAACATACATATGGTATTTAATATTAAAATCTTTTCCGACACAAATATAGTGAATAATGAATGTAATTCAGAAAGCTCTGCCCGGAGCTCCCATGCGGGTCAATATGTCAATAGCATTGCCTAGCTCATGGTTTTTACGATAACGAACAAGTTGTTTGTGACATATTAATGGAACGGTTTTATTTCCTTTCTTTCAAACTATCGTGACTAGCTGTTTTATCAAGTGTACTAGCTTTCACCCGCAACTCCACGTGGAATAAAAAAAACAAAAGTAAGTAGTCTAAGTGTTCTTCCAGACTATGCTTTACATCTACGCCAAATTTCATCGAGATCCGTTCAGTCGTTTAGGCGGCAAACTCTAACAAACATCCATCCATCCATCCATCTCGGCTTACATTGCATAGTAAATAATGGTAAAATATATTTTTTTTTTTTTAGTTTTTTAACGATACGGACCTTCTCTGTCGTCTGAGCATGCTACTAAAGTTACTGAATCATCATATTCCATTAAAAAGAATACTTGTAGAACATTTTCTAGTAATGATATGCGGAGTTGAGCGCGGCCTACATTGTTAGCAAAGTCTGCGTTAATTAAACACGTGTTCTCGTAGTCGTAGTCTTGAAACTGATTTAGTTGTAATCTCAGGTATTCACAGCGCTAGTTATGCTAATGAAGACCTAAGTTTAAGCCTAGTCTCTATCTTACTAATATAAATGCGAACATTTTGATGGATGTTTGTGATAGTTTTTAGCCTAAACTGAACGGAACTCAATGAAATTTGGCACAGATGTAGAGGATAATCTGGAAGAACACGTAGGTTACTTACTTTTTTAATTCCACGTGAAAGGAGTCGTGGGCGAAAGCTAGTATTGCTATATAAATAAGTAAATTTTTCTGCGCCTTCAGTAAAGAATTTCATGTTAATAGTTATCGTAGAGGTCTGTTTTTGTTTTCCTCCTTCTATGAGAAATAAATCTTTATTTACACAAGTTGTGGAAGTCTCGGTGAAGGTCGTATACTGACCACTGCCACAAATCACTCCGCGGCTTAAGACAACAAATCATTCAGTAATCTGCAACATAGTTACTGCCCTAGAAATTGTTAGTGTTTTCATCGTGTAGTAATAGCTATAAATATTTTTTTATATTAAACCATTTAAAATACAGGAGTACTTTAAAAGAATGCGTCAATTCAATAATTGAGTTACATTTAATCAATAAATGGTCATTTATTTTGCTTAGTTTCAATTTCTGTTCTGTTTGTCACACTTCTATATACAAATATTTCACAATAAATTCGAAATCAAGTATATAACCTAACAAAGAACATGAAAATACTGGCCTAGGATTCAATTGGCTTCGCTACTACATTAGTTTAAAATTAAATTAGTTCCATATTTGTCGGCAATATGGCTTGTGTTTTTATATTTCTAATCAGACTGTATGACTATTATTTTATTAATATGGCATTTTAATATTAAGTGCGGCACACTTTTGACTAAACTATCGCACAAATGTTGTGCGATTGTCGATTGATTCGCAGCCCATTCAACTATTTAGTTGCACAACTAAATATCGAGTAGTGTGCACACCTCAAGCTCATGGGAATCAAAGCGAGACTAAACAGTTGTGCGATATTTAGTCAAAGGTGTGTGCGCTTTTAACATAGTGTTAAATTTTCCTATATAGATGTTCGATTACGCTTTCCTCTTTCGTTTTTTCCATTATTTCAGATGAGATTGCGGAAATGTTTGCTTTGCACATAAATCTAGTAATACGAGTATTTTCTCATACATTTCTAATTGAACAGGGAATATTTGAACTAGAAATATGAGAGTTGTTCACTAATGGAAAATGCTCTTTATGACATTAGAAATTTCATCTGCTATACTTTTCAAATGCTTAGGAAATGTATTTACATTTCTACTGACTAGATTGTGCGAGACTTCATCTGTCCGGAATTAAAAATAAGTACGCCGTAGTCTTTGACTCCAAAAATTAAACAAAAAATGGGACCCACTTGCAAGCACTACCTTTTGGAAAAAAGAATTTTCAAAATCGGTCTACCAGGGGCGGAGTTATGCCGTAACATATAAAAAAACATACAACGAATTGAGTACCTCCTTTTGGGAAGTCGGTCAAAAATATACGAGTAGTAGTCTGTGGTTTTCTAGATTAATTCTAATTTCATTGAGATCTGTTTAGCTGTATTGGAATTACATGAGCAAACATACATTTAAACTTTAATATTGATAATTTTGTATGAAGTATTCATTTTCATATTCTTCAACTTATTTTCGCTAGTAACATGTCAAGTGACAAATTAAGTTTCAAGTTCGTTACACATCAAAATGTGAAACATGTTGCTTGCAACTTTCCAAGTTTGCAAACTTCACATTATACGTTGTATACATCTGCAACCAATGTCAAAGTGTTAAGTTAGATTTAAGTTATTAATATTATAAAGAGAAATTATTAGTTTAGTAAGTATTTTTGTATGTATTGAAATAACTCAAAAACTTCTAGGCCGATTTTAAAAATTCTTGCAACATTAAAAAGGCAAATCATTAATAAGTCTTAGTAAACAATGATAGATTTTTAATAACATAAAAAGGCAAATCATTAATAAGTCTTAGTAAACAATGATATATTTTTAATAACATAAGTACGTTTTAATTAATTATTTAATTGCAAAAGTTTTTTTTAATTTACTAATATTTCCTTTAACCATTCCAACTAAGCTCTAGGCTTGTGCTAGGATATGGTTCACGACAATAGTCGAATGCCGGGATTCGAACCCTCGACCGCAAGATCGGTGATCCATACCCCAAGCCATTAGGTTATTGGCTCTTTAAAAACAATGTCTACAATATCGCTTTCTACGAACAGAATAATTCTACAATAGTAATATTACAAAAGGATATCCGTTACTCGGATAAAGAATTTTCTACAAGAGAATTTTCAATTCCATCTGATACGCCTTTGTTGTTACAAATTCAATACAATTGTCTCAACATATTTGTATTGCTTTATTCAAGAAATCTTTTATCTAGCCTGACTAATTTTAAAATTGGAAAACAAATTTAAATTAAAACATCGATTTGGTTAATATCTATACTCAATATTATAAAGAGAAATTATTAGTTTAGTAAGTATTTTTGTATGTATTGAAATAACTCAAAAACTTCTAGGCCGATTTTAAAAATTCTTGCAACATTAAAAAGGTAATTTATCTGTGACTAACAAAAGCTATATTTTTTTTAAATTCACGCGGACTAAGTCGTAAGCGACATCTAGTATAATAAATAATTCAGTTAGAAAAAATGTTCTGTCCGAAAGCAAGATACACCCTGGAGGAAAGTAAGCGAAAACCGAGCTTCCGCGGAGTTTTAATATAATTAATATATTCATACAGTTAGTGGAAGAGATTTTAATATTTATGAAAATCTCTAAGTTATCTTTTACTTTGAATAATGAATAAAAAAGGTTTTTCTCTTGTTCATTCTTTAAACAATAATATTAAACAAAATTACAATATCATTTTAAACCTCTTTTCTTAACTTTGACCTGAATGACCTAGTAAAAATTATTAAAATAAAAGCTTCAAAATATTGCGTTCGTAGACCATTAGTATTACGTCTAGAACAAAACCTTAAATGTTAGGCCCGAAACAACATGTTTTTACATGTTTTGTCCTAACTCTCGCAAAACAAATACGCAACGCTATTTATAAGGCTAGCGTGTACCTTTCGACTGCATCATCTCTTCCTTCATGTAGGATGGTGGTCAAGCGCTAGCATAAACAAAAAACACCAATAACACAATACAACTTATGCGCGTAAAGCAGAAGAATATGTAGCGAATACCTCTCTCTTAAAAAAAAACCTGCATAAGTCTGATCATTGCCTTAAAGAGCATACGTTTAAGTTGCAATTTATCGAAGGACAGTAACAATCAAACAGTTATCTTATAGAATACGGATAAAAAATCTGTTCCTACAACTTAGTACAGCAAGCACGCCCCAGCAGTAACCAGCAGCTGCTGCTATCGACGGGGAGGGGGGGGTTGTACCCATATACTGATATTATATTACAGTAGAGGAAAAGACGGTTTTAAAATATCTTTTGCAATAATTCGCAAGCAATCCGAGTAATTTAAGGCCTGTGGTACACTATTGAAAAAGTGAACCAGAAACGATTTATTATTATTTATTTATTGAAATGTTAAATAAAGACTATTTACAAATATAGCAACGCAAACCATATTATTGGTTTATCTGCGGGGTGTGGATGTTAACTTAACGCACGAGACATGAAAATGGAGTAAGAATGTATGACAGAATTTGTGTCTCTGGAATTAATGTAATTCTTGCTAGGTTCTTATCACTTGCAAGCTATGTGACTGCTTGAATACAGTATTGTTTATTTTATCTATAAATATTTTTAGATGACATTTAAAAAAATAAACGTGATATAGAATTCTAATTTATTCGAAGTCACGTACGGCTATCGGTGTTTCCCTAGTATTACAGACTGCGCTGAGAGACCCACGTTGTTAATTTTAGTTAAATCAATGAAGGCAGTCAACAAGCTCTTAAAGGGAAGCCTAAAGCTGATACTCCATTATACAGGATAAAGCGAATTAACTAAATAAGTATAGATCATACTTACAAATAATATATTAGCACTAGGACTTGCAACGCCTTGAACTTATTTTAATAAATATTGTATTTATAAAACTGTACTATTGTTTTTTACTTTTAAATTTATTTGACGTTAAAATCAACACATTTTTCAAAACTCTAGATTACACATTCTTATTCAGCCAATTAGAATGAAGTTAAAATAAAATCGGAACTCGCCCGCTTGTGTAACGTAAACGCATCCTTACACTCCAATTTATACATGAATGGACACGCTCCTAACCTATTTCTGTTCGGTATTTCGACAACAGAATTTACCATTGTAAGGTACAAAGGTCAGGTACATTCTAAGACTTCAAAATCTTATTAAATTTTATACCAAAATTAAACAAATCTTTAGTCTCAAAAGTTAAGTCATTTTAACACTAACAAATCTATCAGCTTTGTTAGTGTTAAAATGACTGACAAAAAAGGAACCAAAGAAAAAAGGTGTAACATCCTTTTTGAAAGTCGGTAAAATCATACTAATATTATAAATGCGAAAGTTTAGATGGATGGATGGATGTTTGTTAGAGTTTGTAGCCTAAACGGCTGAACGGATCTCGATAAAATTTGATATAGATGTAGAGGATAGTCTGGAAGAAAACAAGGGCTACTCACTTTTTTTTTAATTTCACGCTGACGGAGTCGCGGGCGAAAGCTAGTAGGAAATAAATAACAAAATTTCAAATCCTGTAAGCACGGATTCGCAAGTTAATTGTCTTTAATTAAAAATACCTTTGGAATACTCAACAAACAACTACAAAGATACAAAGAGAATTATACACAACCGCAGACTTGGAAACCATGTTCCCAGCCCTTTGATGTTTGCATTTATGCATGGCGAGAGTTCCGGACGTGGTTATGCACTAAGCAATCGATAGCAACAACTGCATATAAAACCTGTTTAAATTAATTGACAATTATAAAACGAAACATAAAGAATGATTTTTCATCTTTCATACATCTTACTAATAATATAAATGCGAAAGTTGGATGAATGTTTGTTAGAGTTTGCCGCCTAAATGGATCAGCGGATATCGACGAAATTTGGTATAATTGTAGAACATAGTCTGAAAGAACATATAGCCTACGGGGTGAATGCTAGTTTAGTCGGGTTAAGCTTTCTGTTTTATCAAGAATTCATACACTAGACGTACAATAATTTATACTGAGGTTAACAACTTTAAACTGCCTGAAAATAAAATTATTTTTTTTACAGATTTTGAAACTCACCCATTTGGCAGCGGTAACAAATTTTTTGATGTGTTGTTTGAAATGTACTTTATAATTTAAATATTTTATTCGCTTTCGAATAAAATATAAATTAAAACTTCGCCTTTCATCACAAATTAAAACATTGAAACGTAGAAGCTTTTAGTCTTTCTATTGTACAAAGCGAGCTTTTACGACTGATGTGACCTGAAAATGTTTTAAACGTATTGATGTACTTTTGTTTTCTAATTTCAATGTATTAAAATGAAAAAAGACTATTCTATTCACATTTCATTCAAAACCAACAAAGCTAATCCATTAAAAATATGTAGTACTAGCTTTTGCCCGACTAAGGCCGCGTGTGTTAAAAAAACAAAGATAGGTAGCCTATGTGTTCTTCCAGATTATCCTCCACATCTATGCCAAATTTCATTGAGATCCGTTCAGCAATTTACGTTATACTCTAACAAACATCCATCCATCTAAACTAAGATATATGAAAAGTCGTAAAATGCCTTGGCGTGGTGAGGGGGGCGATGAGGGGTTAAAAGCAAAGTAGGGTTTAATACTAATAAATTATAAAAGCTATACATCTTCATACATTTAAATAAAGTTCAAAATATACCTAAAAATATTGTAATATGTATGTCACTGACTAGGAAACTTTACTTTGCATTTTCATAACATTCCCGCTAAGCTCTTTGCTATTCAAGTCGCATATTGGCTGTGGCGTTAGAACTCTCAAAGAGACTTAGTTTATTTAGTGAAATTCCTCCCAACTTGGTGAAAAGGGTTCGCAAATGTCACTTGCAATTTACATGTTTACAGAGCTTCTTTGAGATGCAGTAATACAGGAATTAATTTAGTTAGTATCAGTACATTAAGTTGGGTTTGTTTTCTGATTTAAAGTTCAAGATGTACTTTACCATATTGTTATTTTTTTTAAAGGTTAAATAAACTCTACCACACGCAAAGTATATGCAAAAATGCAGCAACAGAAATTGTTTAACTACAAGACATTAAACATAATTTCTTGAGCTTTTGCCTGCGACACCTACCATGTGGAATAAAAAAAATAGTCTATGAGTTCTTCCAGACTTTGTTCTACATCTATACCAAGTTTTATCAAGATCCGTTCAGCCGTTTAGGTGGTAAACTCTAACAAACATCCATCCATCTAAACTTTCGCATTCATATAAGATGTATAAATTAAACCTTTTAATAAAAGATATAAGCGTTGCTTACTAATGGTAAAAAAGATGTCCCTTCATAGGTGTGTTAAGATAAATCTACTCTAACAGACATCAAACAACTATAAGTGCAGTAAGCAATTATAACCATATAAATCAGTTTGTTAATCAACACATACCAAACAATATTGCGAGATACATTAATTCTGTAGGTATTACAGCTGAGTACTAGATTAAATTAAATCTAGATACAATAGACAGCTAGAGTTTGGAACAATGGTGTCCACGTGACTGCGTGTATCGAGCACGTGGTCCTGAAGATGTGAGGGAACAATGCTACAGTGATGTACGACGTGGAACGATTGATTTAGATATGCGGTAAATGTTTAATTTTATCAAATGTGTGTTATTTTTTTATGCTGCCATATAGATTGGATAATTGAGGAATATTGAAGATTTATCCAATGTGAACATAGTTATAATTATGCCGTAACACACATACAGACGAATTGAATACCTCCTTCTTTTGGGAAGTCGGTCAACAAAGTGTTCTCAGAGAGAATGTTAGTCTTTCAGGTTTTTTATATCTGTTTAGTTAGTCACAAACCAATGTAACATGGATATATCGCATTTGATTGATTTAATTCTTGCCAAATTACTTAATACTAGCCGTTGCTCGCTTCGTTGACGTGGAATAAAAAAAATATTAAAAAATATAGCCTATGTTACTTAGTGATAACATAGCATTTTAATGGTGCAAGAATCGGTCCAGTGGTTTTTGTTATTTCAATACATACAAAAATACAAATGTTTCTCTCTTATATTAGTATAGATATAGATTAATTTCGTAGTGGATTGCAGTAATTCAATATAATAATCGCGTTCTTTAACTGGGATAAAAGCTAATATAATAAAGGAAACTTTGTCCAGGAAATGGAGTTGCGGGAACAAACACTACTTTCAATTAATTGCAGCCGACATTCATCCGGTGGAATGCTTTAATTAAACTCTATAAAGATCAATGAATTGATATATTTATTTTATTTGAAAATGTAAATTAATTTAATTTAATGCTTGTGGAAGCAATAATCAAAACATAGAGAGACACCATTAAGTACTATGGAATTAAAATAAACTTGAAAACATCATACTTATTTGAATTTTTGTATGTATTAAAATAACTCAAAAACTACTGGACCGATTTTAAAAATTCTTTCACCGTTATAAAGTTAATTTTATCTGTGAGTAACAAAGGCTATATTTTTCAATTTCACGAGGGCGAAGTCGCGAGCAACAGCTAGTATACTAATATTATGAATGCGAGATTAGATGGATGGATGTTTATTAGAGTTTGTAGCCTAAACGGTTGAACGGATTTCGATGATATTTGGTGGAGAATAGTCTGGAAGAAAACATGGCTACTCACTTTAGTTTTTTTTATAATTCCACGCGGACGAAGTAACGGCGAAAGCTGGTCAGAAATAAATCTTTAAGCATGTACCATTATAGTAAATATATTGTTTCACAACCATGAAAATATTCCTTTATAAAAAGGCATTAAAAAAAGTGTCAGAATGCCACAACTTGTATGCATCATTCTATATTAGAATACGATTAAATTGCTGACAGATTCGTGTATAGTATTGTATATTTCAGCATTCTGTCAGTCCCGCAGAAGACGCGGCGCAATTAAACGATACGCTTTGTCAGAGATTGCCGGCGTGCTCAGTAATTACTGAAGCAATTAGAGATTGTGTCGTCTTAGTTAACGTTAACTGGGATTTGTTAAGAATTTATTGTTACTATTATACGTAAAGCACTCAACTTAACAAATTTAACTTAAGTAGTCTTAGACTTCCTTATTCTAACGCTTTTTTCCTTTAATGTTCAGAGTCATTTTTTTTTTATAAGAGAAGGCGGCAAACGAGCGGCGAGAACACTGAGGTGGTCAACGACGCCCATGGACATCCGCAACACTAGAGGAACTACAGATGCGTTGCCGGCCTTTGAGGAAATTCATGCCTGTTCAGAGTCCCTAGCACGAAAATTTGTGAGAAAAATTTCGTAACGTTATCGACATTTGTATAATATTTGTACAACCTACTTATATCAACCTAGCGGCCGCAAAGTACTCCAACAATTATCAACAAATTTTCATGCTAGTATTTCGGCTGTATCTGTTTTCAGTTAAGGTTTGGACTTTCATTAGTCTAATCATTGTATTTTCTTACATTTTGTATTTTTATATTTGTTTCAGTAATATAAAAGTCAACATTATTTAAAACAAAGTATCGTATTAAACAGAGAAATTGAGTCAAGCCTATTGAAAATCTACATAAAAGTCTATTCTTAGTTAAAAAATTCAATTTATAAAATATGGTTTCACGAGAAGTGCTATTATGAAAATTGTAAGCGGAGTCGGCAGCGTCAATTTAATTATACGACGTTAATTGAAGCGAACGTGTCCACTCACACTTAATTACGAACAAAACCAAAGAAACCTTTTACATATTTTCATATTTAAAAAACAAGACAAGAAGCGTGTGGGTAGAAGGAGATTTTACTAAAAACCTTCGCAAAATTAAGACAAAAGATATGGACAAAATTAAACATGACAAATAAAAAAACAAATGATTTAAAAGCATATTTTTTACTATTCCTTGATTTTATTTGGGTTTGAGGTTAGAAACAAGAGCTAGGGAAATATGAAGTTATCGAATGGTTAAAATAACTGTGAAACCCGTCATAATTGGATTAATATGTAATCTACACTAAGCAATGTTAAACCTATGATTCAGTTTGTGACAGGCAAAGTTAAAATTCAATTATTTTCACATCCATCCTTTTATTAAATGCTCGTCAGACTTTTCTCAATTCAATTAAGTTAGATTGGATCATTAATTGGCCGACAGAAGCGAGCTAGCTGCAACTAGAAAGGTTCCTAAATATTAACAGATATCTTTACCTATCTATACTTCTATACTAATATAATAAAGCGTAATCACACACTACTTTGTGGCTTAGGATGTCAGCAATCACAGCATGTTTTTGACCGACTTCCCAAAAGAAGGAGGTACACAATTCGTCTGTATGTTTTTTTTGAATAACTCTTTCTTTAATAAAAAGCCCTACACTTACGACACGCTTTAGACTATATATTTTCACGCTATTGAACTTAGGGGTAAATAAATTAGATCAAAACCACCATGTGGGAAAGGGACCATAAACTACAAGCTGCCAACATTAAGGAGGTAAGGTTATATTGGTAATATTGACATTTGTACTTGAGAATTTGACAAAAGTAAACAATAACAGTATTTTTTATAATTTCATGAGGATGAAGCCGAAGAATAGCTAGTTTAAAATAATCACTTGTACAAGTATCCACGTTCAATTTACATCGTGTTTAATGTTTGTACACGTTACATCCATTAGTGTTACGAGGTTTATATTGTTAACAACATCGAGAGAACGCGGTAGTGAACCCAACATAGATAAACGCCTGTTTTCAATTACTATACTTATTGGAAACGTGAAATCAAAGACAACTATCATTACTCTAACCTTATTCTATTGATCTATCATACGTCATATAATTCTTAAGTTAATATCAGCATCAGTTTGCCCTTGTCCCTACGGACGGTCGTCAGTTTACTGCTCTTCCATACATTTCTATCAGCCATCACATCCTGGAAACGCATCCGCTATTGCGAATGTCTTTGGGCAGCGGTCGCTTCGCCATTTTGGCGGATCCAGGTGGCCGCTTACTCGTTTGCCAAATTATGATATAAAAAAGCCATCATATATGAATTCATTCCCTTCATGCATATCCTCTTTCACACAATCCATCTATATTCTTCAGTCTTCTGCCTTTTCTAAACTTAAAATCAAGCACGTAATTTAAATACATTAACTAGATTTCTCTTACGTTATATAAAAATTCGATAGTATTTGAACCAAACGGTCTTTATAAAAACACTTTTGTAATATTTCACAACACTATAAGGTATTAATGTCTTGGCAATGCAGTAAAAGCCTACTTTTAGGTCATTGAAACAGTTTTATGACACTTGGGAATATTCTCCGCACGTTAAATGAATGTAGAAATCTTTGCCAAAAATGTACGAAACTACTACAAAATTCATAACATTTCAAAGGAAACCACTTACGTACAAAAAAGAGACGATGACGAAGCGAAAGTCATCAAAATATATCCATTTATACAAAGTGTACATAATCACTCGAAGCCTCTGTTATTTTGTATATAAGTCAACTAACGACCCGCCCTATCTTCGCACGGATCCAATGCTGATACGAAAATGTGTTTATTTACATAACATAAGAAACCTCTAAAATTATCAGTATTTCTCTAATCTTTACTAATGTTATAAAGAGATTTGTATTTTTGTATATATTGAAATAACTCAAAAACTAGTGGGCCGATTTTAAAAATTCTTTCAGCATTAAAAAGCTACGTTATCAGTGAGTAACAAAGGGTACATTTTTTTAATTCCACGCGGGCGAAGTCGCGAGTAACTGCTAGTATATTATACATGTATTAAACACTTAAAACCTCTTCTAGAATCACTATTTAAAAACTGCAGTATTTGTTGGATAATTTTAAAGGTCTAAGCATACATAGAGAAGTATTTTGTCCTAACATTTTATGGACTTTAGTAAATTATTAAAAGAGGGTAGAATAACCGAAAATCTCGTCGCAAAATTCCAAATTAGACAATCTCTTTGTAGGCTAATTAAGTTTCAAAGGGGCCTTTTAAAAATAAGATTGATGTAAAAGTGCCTTGAGCTCCGGTTCAGGCAAAGGCTCGGGACAGGCCTTATCAACTCGGTCACTGATGCTGAAATCTCAAAAGTATTTGCTATCTTAAATCCTAATTAGATAAAGGTTTTTTGTCGTATAAAATGGGTTGAAAGTAGCACGATAATGCTAAAAAAATTCCATTTTTAATGCTGCTCAATTTTCGAACTGGTATTAATAAATATATTTTTTAATAATAAATTAAAGATTGAATGCCATTAAATGAAGATTAAATTTCTGCCTTGTCATTCAGAATTGATGGAATGACTAAATAGGTTTCTGTTGAGTAACTTTAACAAACTACTTTAACAAAGGAACAATGTTACTCAATATTATATCAACAATATTAATTTGTGCTAACAGCTTTAGTTTTATTTGAGTTTGAATTCAAAACTAATTTCGAATTCGGCATATTATTATTTGTTAATCTTATTGTTTGTATTAGTTAAATCTATTACAAAATCACATATATTTTAAATAATGTATGTAAATATCTACCAATCATTTTGACTAAAATCAATTTTTGGATAATCACCCATTTCGACTAGTCTTTAGTTAAATGCAACGCCATCTATGTTTGCAATGTAACTACTCTGCAACGGAGTTCAAATACACTGGATATAAATGAAGTTTAAAAATTACTAACGTAGAATAAAAAATTGTTCGTATTAAAACTGTTCAATTTAAATTAGAATGAATTGCAAACTTAAACATTTTAAAGAATAATGAAAATCAAATGGCGAATGAAAATTGCACTACTTGTTCAACTTTCAGTCATGATAATAATATAGGCGATTCATAGATGGCGCCACAAGAATACAAAACAGCTAAATTGTCACGCCCAAATATAACAAATCGCTAAGTGATTGCACGATATTGTGAAATAGAAAGTTATTTTCTAGTGTTCCCTTAGTTTTTCCAATTCATCATGTATGAATAATAACTTTATTTTCGTCTTTTTCTTTCTGCAATAATATTGCAACTAGAATATGACATTTTGTTATTTTCAAGTAGTTTTCTATTGTGGCATCAATAACAGCTATCTCGCTCGCGACTCCGTGTGAATCACGTATGAGTGAAAGAGATACAGAAAAATTTGTTGCGTTTGAAGTAGACCAGACTTTCGTATCAGCTGACAACCAAAGCAAAACAGTCGGTGCGCGACCATCTTGTCAAAACTGGAGTCTGTGACAACAAATAAATATTTTAAAATGTCCTAAATCGTTTGTAATGACTGAACATTATATTCGTATCTAGTAAAGTATTGTTGGTAGTTTGTTCTAGTGTCGTTTTAAACGAGCGTACTATACATTTTACTCAATAATTCGGGTTTGTGTTGCGTCAAATGACGTCATGTATGTGATTATACACGTATCACTGGCGAGTTCGTGAGTATTTTCTTTTATTCCTTTACTAATATTACTAATTTTATGCTTGTTCAGTTGCGTTTTTCGTAATGGGGTTCCTAGTTTCATTCATTATGAGGCAAGAAACCCCGTACGAAGCTCGGCGACTTCCCGTACCGTCGTTGAAGTTGGCAGTTTACGATGCCCTTGAAAATTATGCAGCAAAAAACATAGTCGCTAGGCCGATGTAATGATTAAGGAAGTATCATCACTTTCTATATTTTACATCCATTGATGGCTTTCAAGGTTGCCGTCGAAAATTCCATTAATCATTCCGCTTAGCAACCACAAGTGACTTTTACGTACTTAACTAAAAATGGAACGCTCTCGAGTCATAGAAAGTATTGTGTATAAAACATCCAACAGTGTAGTATATAAATGTGTTTGCATTGAAAATGGCTGTGACAGGTACGTGGTGTGTTCGTCTATATTATATTTTTGGTATAGTTCAACACATGCCGACTTTCGTGCGTCGCTATCCACATGCAATCGCTCTCGGCACAGTTGCATAAAAATTAATTACGATACGAACCTTGTTGTTTTTTTAATTATCAGTTTCATTGCTGTATAAGATATACATAATGTCGACGTAATTGTCCATCTCGCGTTGTGGGCGTTGCAATGAGGATCTCTTTCGTGTGCATTTACATTCAGCCATTAAATTTATTGAAGTGAAGACACAAAAGCGTCTATATTACCTAGCTAATTATTTCTTTGTTTGTAGCTTTAAAACAATATTCCGACACGAAACCAGTTTCTTACCAATGATTATTCTAGTTTTATTTTTTAACATTGCCAACGATATCAACTTTTTATTCGGATTAAATGTCATATTTTTATGCACGTATAATAAAGTTATTTTTTAACTGCTACTTTGTTTTTAATTATGTTATTAGGTTAATAACTATCGTTATATCTAACTAATTACAAACGAATAGTTGTAAACGATTTTGAAAGCTTGTTTTTTATCGATTTGTGAATCGAGTTACGTGTCCTTGAGTCTGTACGTACTACGTAGTCTGTGGAAAGTGCATAAAGATAAAACTATCCGAGCTATTGTTTACTTAAGCTTCGTATGAGTAATAAATCAATCTGCGGTGATTATTAATATTGATTGTACATTCTTGTCAACAAGTGAGGAAACTAAACGTTCATATAAAAGTTATAATTTAAGTCCCAATGTTATTTAGTTTTCGTTTTATAGGGGATCTGACAATCCAATGTTATGGGTCTGTTACAGATTTCCACTGGATTGAAATATATTCATAGTGGAAACTAGTATTAAATCTACTTCGTTCGTGGTAGGATTTACCGTAAAATGACGTGTACATGAAGGAAAAACTAAGCCGATATTTGTCATTACAGTTAAATAGCGTAATCATATAAATATTATAAATGCGAATGTTTAGATATTTGTTACTAAGTGTCTCCAAAACTGCAGAAAGTTATGTAGAAAGAGCGGAGCAAAAACAGACATCATCTCCCCGTACGGTCGGTGCTTTGCGTCCTCCAGCTTGATCTATCTTCCGTCATCTCAGTCAATCCCTTTATCATGTCTCCTTTCACGTCCATCTCTTTCAAAACCTATCTCTACCGATCTACTCGAAACTAAAGTTGTAATGGAAATAAACACAAGCTTATTATAAAAAGTTGAACTGATGCATCTAACTAAATATTGTGACGTCACTAATACGTCAGTGTTTGTAAAAAGACCCTGGCAGTGAAGTTTACGTCGAGGTGACTCGAGCACGAGGACAATTTGTAGACGATGCAATGACGCGCTCGGAATCGCAGTCTTAGAACAAAATTGCCATGAAGCGTACAATACCAAATTGTATTGTCATCTCTCTTATTCAAAGGAAAATGAAAGACATGATATACGACGAGAGATTTTTGAATTCTAAGACTAAAAAACAATTAGCAATCGGCCTACCAGTGGAAAAGATATGTGCACACAACAGACGAAATGATAACCTCGTTTCTGAAAGTTGATTAAAAACAAACTAACAACTTAAAATACTGTAGAAAGTATAATGAAAACTAGCTTTAGCCCGCGACTCCGTCCACGTCAAATAAAAAAAAACATAAGTAAGTAGCCTATGTGTTCTTCCAGACTATCCTCTACATATGAATTTCATCGAGATCCGGCCAGCAGTTTAGGCTACAAACTCTAACAAACATCCATCCATCCATCTAAACTTTCGCATTTATAATATTAGTATTAGTATGATTATACTAGAGAAGCATAAAACACTTCAATATACTAAAATTTATAGTTACTGAGAAATCTGGGAAAATACAATTTGCGCATAAAAGTCCCCAAACCACAACATAGCTGTGGCTCATAATAATTCGATGGTTTTAATAAACAATAACCTTTAAAAACCTAGTATAAAATGGCATTCTTCGATAAATGTCATAAAAATATTAATTAAATCTATCCACCGGTTTCGATATGAATAGTTGCTTTTAACCGAGTAAATAACGCCTTTGTCAATTACTATTCATTTACACAAAAATATGCATGAGTTTAGTTAAATTTGTTTTTAATTTTTATCTTCTTAGGAAGAATTTATCTTACTTCTTACTAATATTATAAATGCGAAAGTTTAGATGGATGCATGGATGGATGGATGTTTGTTAGAGTTTTTAGCCTAAACGGCTACACAGATCGCGATGAAATTTGGCATAGACGCAGAGGATTATCTGGAAGAACACATAGGCAACTCACTTTTGTTTTTTTTTATTCCACGCGGACGGAGTCACGGGCTAAAGCTAGTCTGTTATAACTCTAATATAGATATCGTACTTCTTACTAATATTATAAATGCAAAAGTTTAGATGGATGGATGGATGTTTGTTAGAGTTTGTAGCCTAAACTGCTGAACTGGTCTAGATCAAATTTAGCACATATTTAGAACACATAGCCTACTTACTAAATTTTTCGCGTGGACAGAATCGCGGGCAAAAGCTAGTCAGACATAATGTTAGAAAATTATGAACCCCAAACTCTCGCAGTAAAAACAGCTAATAACTTTAATTTTTTTTACAAATATAATTTTTTGTAACTTGAAACTTTATCCAATTTAATATTGAACAAAACTTTTATATTGATATTGGTTTGGCTTCAATTTTCATAACTTCTTTCGTAACTGTCGCTGCGCCAAATCTTATTGACCGATCACTGAAGGAAATTGGAAAACCTTATACAAGCAATATGGTAAAAAAAAAAACAATATAATCTTTTTAAATATAAGTACTTAATATTCTTAGTTGCCAGTATGTATAAAAAAAGTATAAATGCGAAAAATTAGCCGAATGTTATAACATAACTCTAAAACCACTGAATAAATCTAGATGACCCTTACACAGAATACAGTATCGACTGTTTGAGCTTTTTTTTTAATTCTACACGACCAATAGCGGGCAAAGGCTAGTTGTACATTGTGCCTGGTTTATATAACAGTAAAGTAGACACATAGCGCCAGTGGAATACAACTAGCATAATGAGTGTGAACACATACTTAGTCCAGTCCAGCTAGTGTCATGTACTAGCCAGTTGTAACAGCAATACATGATAATTCCTGGTTAGTAACTAAACGAATGTAACTGTATATATAATGTCACAATTAAAATTCTATCATTACTATTCAATATTGAGTACATTAGGTAATCGATGTTACATTAGTCATAGCGGCGTTTGAATGATACCATCACGTACTTATAGACAAGCTTGATAGGGTTGCCATACTTCAACGCATTTTCGGGTTACCATAAGTTTACATGGCACTTGTCAATGTTACCATTATAAAAAGTAATTTTTTAACAATTATTAATTAAACTAATCGTTAAAAAATTGTTATTTGTGTATTATATTTTACATATCTATCTACTACTTAAACACAAATAGGTTTTCACTTAGTCCAAATACATTTTTAACGATTTATTTTCCCACGTACGTAGTTGTTGACAATAACCGTGACACACGATAACCCTGCTATCCCTTTAGTGCTAAAAATAACCTTTTCGCGGTAAACAGTACGTTCGTGAACAAAATAAGATCGTGAGCGGAGAGAAATTAGCATGAAAGATTAATATCATAATATAGGTATAGACCACTTTCCCAAAGTGGGCGATAACGACCCCTTGCGGGCAATGGAGGTCGTAGAAAAAATTGGGCACCGCTACAAGATAAATTATTTTCAAAATGGACGTTGGACGAAATAAGTTTGGGAACCTCTGAATACCTAACTAGCGTCCCATGCTAGCGTCAAAAAACTGTCTCAAGATTCATGTGGTATGGCATCATGGTATATCAAGTACCTGGGTTAACAATATTTTCTGACAGAAGTAACCGTCATAGTCGGCATAATTAGGGCAGGGTGTGGTCGGGCGACCGTCCAGTGCGCAGGATTGAAAGTGGCGCCAGGCATGTAAAAAAGGGAGTGCCTTAGTAATCGCGTCCAGGACACTGGTAGCACTAAATCCAACACTGTCTTACAAATCGTCTTACAAAGCCAGATCAGTTTGTGGCACTATATGATATTTTATTCCTACATCCTACATGCTATGTCCATACATGATAAGATTGTTTACATGTCATAAGTTTAGTCAGCGGTATAACGCTAATTATAGCGCGGGATGTAGACGCCATTTTAAAAAACAAGCAAAAGCACTAGCATTGTGGATCCTAGATGTAAGATACGGCATAACTATTCAAATTAGAAATAGACAATTAATGTCTATATTTACAGAGTGTTAATGCTTTCTTTTCTATCACGAAAATGCTAAATATGGGAATGATCAATCAATTTTTGCTACACTCACACAAATGTCTAAAAAAAGATATTCAAAGATAATAATATTACATGACAAATGTCTACTCTTTGTTAATTTCCAATGTACAATAAGTGTTACCCCACTTATTATCTTAAAAAAAGGCAATGCCTCTGTTTTGTAAATATTTCATTTAAGAGAGGATGATCAGATACAGTATCTGACGAATAAAAAAAAATATATGATAATCGGTCAACCTGGAGCGGAGTTACAAATAACAAAAATAATTCAAACAAAAATACAGACGAATTACGAACCTCTTTTTAAGTCAGTTAAACATTTTTAAAGTCTCAATATATAGCCTGTTGAGGTGAAGGTTGGGATAAATCGAAACACGCAAAAAAAGTGAGAAATGTATTTATGTTTCCTTTGATGAAAATATCACTCATCGCCAATATTCCAATGATTTTTCTTGACAAGAGAATGTGGTTTGTTAAAACTAATGTCGTAATTTATAAAATACATTATGCTCGCTAAAAGTTTTTTTTTTTCGAATTTTTGTTAACTATATAAATACAGGCTCATACACAATTTTAAACAAGCCATCAACTTTCTCTTTTCACTAACATATGACTAACACAATATACCATACTATATATTTTATTAAATTTATCAATGAACATTCAATTTTGCATAGATACTGCTTAGCGTATAGGAAGTAAAACCGATATAAACCGCTTGCAATGCTCACCGCATAAATTGTAGATATAAATATCGGGTAACACATCTGCAGCTATAAATTGACCATCATATTTATACTAGCTGTTGCTCGCGACTTCGTCCCCGTGACATTAAAAAATTAATAAAAAAATATAGCCTATGTTACTCAATGATGCCGTAGCTTTTTAATGGTGAAAGAATTTTTGAAATCGGCCCAGTAGGTTTTGAGTTGTTTTAATACATATAAAAATACAAATCTTTCCTCTTTATAATATTAGTAAAGGTAAATACCACAATAACGGTTTCCACGAGTACAAATATGGTTTTGAATGTTGAGTTTGAATGACTTTAAAATATTCATGAATGAAAACAAATGACAACTCTCTTTAAAATCGTCTAGCCGTTTAGGTTTCCCGAGGTCATGTTTTTAAAAATATTACCTTCCTTTCTCATCATACGAAACAAATCTACTACTTCATAGGGTTGCCACCAGTTTGATGTCTACGTTTTTGTATATTTTTTTCGTTTATTGAATGTTGACAGCCCTACTTAACTTTATGAAAAGTGTACATCGATTTCCATGTTGACTGGAGAGATTATATTGAAAGCCAACAAAGCAGTCGTCGCGGTATCATGTTCTTTTTGACATCGCCATCTGTTTACCCCCTGTATTTAGGTCGCGGCGTTTTAGAATCTAAATGACTGTTACTACGCTAATATTATCCATAACTTTATAAGTATTAAATTTCGATTATAGAAACAAACGGCTAAAGCTAAAACTGTAAAATTGTCTTTCGGCAAAGGAAAAGTGTGTTGTGACGTGAATAGTATGCTCGTTATTTTAACTTTACCAAAATAGAAAATGTTGTAACCAAATTGAACATTATTACCAATTATTTATAGTACATTATCGCTTGGATAGTAATTTAAAATAAATACCTTTATTATGAATGTTACATAAATATACAACTTAAAAAGAACCTTATGGTGCTAAAAATAGAGTTGATATTACTTTACCAAATAGTTATTGAGGAATGCTAGAAAACATCCGTCGTATCGCTATCTCAGAGGAAACTGGTTGCTCGCCGGCTATCGAAAACGCGATTGTTAGTAACTTTTTAATTATTCATTCGCCCCGTGCATTGTGGTCGTCGATAAGCGATTTTTTTAATAAAAAAAAATGATTTTTATGATACTGGCCACTGGTACACTTCTTTTAATGGCCAGTATTAAACGGCTGTCAAGGAAATATTAATACTAGCAACATTATATTTTTAATTTATAATCTATAAAGATCCTCGGATTGCGGATACATTTGGATATTTTATTTCTTAAAGAATTTAAAATATAGTAAGAATGTAATTAGACTAAAGAAATATCTTTGCAATTCAATTAGAATATGCGATTAGCTCAAATACAAAATGCGATTACAAAATCCTTATACCAAAATCTATTTAAATAATAAGTACACTACAATATGTATAAAGGCTGTGACCTTCTCAAGCCGTTTCTTGTTTTCGCACAGTGGTCGGTGGTCGGTCGATGCAAACGCACGTGTTTTCATATTTCACCTTGACCTTGCCAATCGGAAAATTGACGCTAGCAACACCGATCCGCCAACCAAACAACCTGTTGACAATATTATGTACAAAATCATATATAGTTTGTACTACAAATAGACTTTAAACGTGAAAACATTAACAGCAGTGTACATATAATAAAATATAATTTATTTGTAGTATAATTTTTGAATTTCCACTAACGGTATAAAAAAGTCGCACAGCTAGCGGCCAAGTGGAAATAGCCACTAAGTTGTCAGTTCACACCTACTCGAAATCATAGCTTTAATGTTACAGTAAGTTGAATTATAAGCTACAAATTAAACAGTTAATGTATTTTAGCTGATGTTTCCGGCTACGGCCGTAGTAACAAGTTATTTGCATATTATTGACCTCAACACGAAAGCAGATGAGATGATGTCTCCATTTTTAAAAAGTAATTTTACAACGTGCCAAGAACATCTAAACTTTTGGCACTCGCAAAAAGGGAAAATATCAAAGGAGATTGCAGTAAAAATAAGTGTTTAAAAAAAAGAATTGTCTTTTAATAGGGCAAGGTGTTCTGTACTTTATGGTCTTCGACCTTGACCCTAAATACCGAAGTGTGCCGAGGCTGTGGCCGGGCACGGGGCATTGGCCCGCGAAAGTGAAAACGGATAGCGGGATCAAGCACTGGCCGCATACAGGTTGGCCACGCTCGGTACTTTCCTGTCTACTTATCGCTTCAAAAAAAATTTGGTCGCGAATTTGTGTTGATCCATGCTTCTTTTTTTATAATGAAACATATTAAAGCTAAACTCATGCTAACTGGCTTTTCTCTCTATTAGTGCTTTTACTACTAGGATTTTGGCCGCGACATAAATCGCACGGAATTAAAAAAAAGAAAATTAATATGACTATGATATTTTCTAATAGTAAAATGAGTTTTAAAATATGTCTAGTAGTTTTTATAGTATTAGTATAGTTAATAGTTATATGCCTATCGTAGACGGGTGATGGTGAACCGTTAAGATCAAAATGATTAGGAGTTATCCGCCATGTTGAAGTCAAATTGTTAAAGATGGCGACAGAAAGAGGACAAACAATTTGAACATATCAGTCATATAAAATGCAATTTTATTTACAAATACATCTCTTTTAATCGATAACAATGATGTATAGACAAAGAAAAATCATAAAGAGCAACATGTCATAACACGTTATCAGTGAGTTGATATTTCTTGTGCAGTTCAATTTCGTCACGTGATAAGAGCTGATAAGCGCGGGGTCGGTAACACTGCATTGTTTGGGATAAATGCGGAACGCGTCTGCCCGTGACGATTTCAAGGTCACTCAGTGAGTATACAGAGCAGAACAAACAGTTGAACAACTAAATTAGTCTGTGACGTCATAAATTGACTTCAGTTCGTGTCAGTCTTATCACTGTATGATCAACCTGACCTTGTCCTTACGAAGGGTCGGCATAATGTGTACTGCTATTCCATACATACTATCAGCAATCAGAATTCACTCTTTTTTAAGCCTCTTTCACACAATCTATGCTTATTTTCTTCGGACTACCTCTATCTTTAAAGCCATTGTGTGCGTCAGTGATCTTTACCTCGTCATATTTCAATACCACCCTAACCTTTTGCTTCTCAATTTCTACACCACTCTGTCTGTTATCGATAAAGTAAAAAACTACTTGACGGATTTTCGAAAGAAGTGGTTCTTAAGAATTCTAGTACATTATTCATCAGGGTTTTTAGTTTTATTGTCAATACGACATAAAAATAGGGCTGACAATAAAAGAATAAAATACCTAGTTACAATATTATTGTCGCTCTGTTCAACTGTTTGCGCAACCTTAAGCAAATTGTTACGCGGCGTACACACCTCCGATCGGCGACAATGTGATCTCATCGAATTGTAAACATATAGCGAAAGAACATTTGTTATTACTTTCTGTAAACAACGAAAGCATTGTTAGAGTTTAATATGGCCTTGACTATCTTAACACTTCAACTAGTAAATTAGTATTTAATTTTAAAACAAGGAACATGACGACTTAACTACTGGTGCAAGCTTTGCCAATGACTGGATGACGTCACGCGGTACTGACGGTACTGAGCTCACAAGCTCAGGACGCGGTCTATGATAGTGAGAGAGGGAGTTATCGGCAAACAAGAATGAAAAACAAATGACTCCAAAATTATTAAAGCTGTTAAGACTAGAATAGGTAGGACCTGAAACTAAAAGAAGGGGAGCAATAAATATGATTACCACCACGATGAGTTAAAAAACATTTTTTAGTAAATCAGAAACTGATACCAAGATTACATAATATTAGTTGGCAAAATTGAAAAGGACATATTAGCACTTGTATGTCATTTTACATTTACTAGCCTCTTCTAAATTACATAACCTAAAACATAAAAGCCATAGACAAAGTAACGTTCGATTAACGATATCGCTGATTGAAAAGTTAAAGCATTTGTTGCTATGCGCTTTGATACATTTTGTCGATTCTACTGATATCGATAATCGAAACTTTGTCTATGTCTAACTCAACCATTTTGTATTCTAAACGTTTTTTTTTTCTGAAATGAAGTGTAAACGTGAAAGACTGCAAGACGTCTATCATTGGGGATTCACCTGAAATACTAATGATTAGTTTCGATGTTACGGTTATTCCCCGATATTTACTTACTATTGCATCATATTTGAAATGTTAGTGAAGAGAAACCGTAAAATTACTATTCATAGTTCTATTTTTACTCGACTTTGTACGGATGTTCGTTTCAACGAAGATTATAACTATTTTAACAAACTTTAATGTATACGTCTTACTTTCCGACACACTGCGTTATCTTACGATATATCGAAATTTTGTATTTCAGATTTCTTTGTTATTTGTTTTTTTTTTTAATTAATTTGCTTAGTTCTTTATACCACGCGGACGATGTCGTGGGCACTATCTTTTGTCTTATTAAATAAATACTCTATGCCCGTAATCTAGTACATTATGCAACTTAAAATCGAACTAACTTACAATTATTAAAAAATAATAGATTAAAATATTGGACATATCGATGTTCTATTAACTAGTACATCACTAGCATACGTGTCATTATGTTATAGTTATAGATATGTTATTGTAATATGAGCTAGTCACGATTGTGACGTCATCGATCGATTCTATCCAATTTGATGAGAACTGTATGATGTAAATATTTACACTTAATTTATTATTACATTTATTTGATGTGAATATTTCATATAATATATTTATAATTAAATGTTTATTGTTTAAATAAACTACCATAGTTTAGTAGAAAAGAATAATTTGGACTTGGAAATTTGATTTCAAGTATTTGTTTATTATATTTGCATACTTATGGCATAAAAGACTATGTTTTTTGCAGCTACATTTACCGAGGGTTTAGACTAGTTTTCTGAGATAGCATTTCCATAAATTAGTAAAGAACATATGCTTTGGGTAATGGACAATTCACCGCATTGCACCAAGCTTATTAGGTTACAAAATTTGTCGGTTAGATCTTACTGTATAGTTTTTAAAGTCTATAACTTTTAATTTACATTTAATCTCTATGAGGATCTTTTTTTGTCGAAGTAGTTTATTGAACATGCTTACTTCGCAGTGATAGTGTGATAAATATGTTTGTTTCTCTCTCTCGCTCAGATAACGCACAATGCACGAGCAGGACGGCGAAGGGGAGCCGGCGCACCACGCGCGGCGGCCCATGAACGCCTTCCTCATCTTCTGCAAGCGGCACCGCAGCGTCGTGCGGGACCGCTACCCAAACCTGGAGAACAGGTACACGACATACTATTGTTCGCTATGTGTAGATTTCTCTCTAAAACTAAGGGTCTCCTTAGCGCTCATTAACAACTCTCAGTGTGTCTAGCTAATTTAACAAACTGTAAAATGACATGTACTCTTACAGCTTTTTTAATTATAAAAGAAACTTATAATTGCTGGCTCACATCTTGACACTTGGGACTTTATAAACTTTGTGAAAATACGAGAAAGTATTTATTAACTATAATTTATTATTCCTATTGCAGATCCATAACGAAAATTTTAGGCGAATGGTGGGCTAATTTGGATAAAGAAGAGAAATCTTGCTACACGAGTCTTGCTAAACAGGTAATTAATTTTGCATATGATTGGAGATTAACTTATGTAACACGTCTGTTCAACATCGACTTTCCGTTTGCAGTATAAAGACGCATTCTTCAGCGCGAACCCTGACTTCAAGTGGTACAAGTTGCCCGCGCCCCCACTCCGCACGCTCTCCTCGCGGCCGCGCGACGCCGACAAGACTGCCGAGTCCCCCCCCGACTGCCACGACCACGACCTCGAAAAGACCAACAACAACTCCACTAGAGTAGATCTAAACAAGAAGCCTGCCGACGATGCCTTCGACAACGACGCGAAGCCGTTATCGATGTTCACTCCCGGCAAGCTCGCGGACGAAGCCCAGATGGGGGGCCTCAGCAGCCTCCTGGCCACTAAGACTGAAATACAAACCCCCAACCCTTATTACTCACCCCCCTCGTTTAAGTTTAGCGCGATCTCAGCACCAATGGAAGACCGATCTCAACACATACTGCAGCGGGTCAATATTAAATGTAATAGGGACGACGAACTGCAAGACGCCCTCTCCGAGACCACGAGGATATTCGAAGAGGATTTCGACGAGAAGGAACGGATATATCGGTACGGCGTCCCCAACGATCAATTCACCAACCAGGATGTTATTAATCAAATCGTCGATAAGAGGTATTCCACAGAGGAAGGGTATCAAAGGAACTGGTCGGACGACGAAAAATCCAAATCCGGTAGGACTTGCAAAGGCAAGCGATATCAGGAATTCATGGCCGTCGGGGGACTGATAGTGAATAAGCGACCGAGACGAGACTTCGCCGACAAAATGCCAGACGAAAGCTACAGCGCGTCCTGCAGTTGGGATCCTGGCAACTCCTACGAGGAATCCTATATCGATGACTTGAAACCGAACTACGTGAACGAGGTCGTCATAAAAGACGAAGTTAAACCCGAACCCGCCGACATCGTCGACCCGGACAACAACTCGAGCAAAACATTCAAAGCTGCCGACTTCGATTTGGACGCCAAGATAAGAGCACTGCCCTCCCTCAGCTTAGAGAAGTTCCTCCAGAAGAAGCGCGAGAACAAACGCAAAAAGAAAACTATCAATTTAAAGCCGAAGGCGCTCGAAACGTCGCAGATTATAAACTCCGTGGCGCGGCCGCCGTACGACGAGCGGCGGGAGATGGCGGAGAGATGGCGCGAGCATGTCATCGGCAGTCAGAAACGCAAGCCGCGGAAGATCAGCATCACACGACTGGAGGTGAACAGCATGGTGTCGTGCGACACGACCGGCGCCGCCGAGACCAGCCCCGAGATGAAGCTGGCGACGGAGGCGCCGTGCGGCGTGATGGCGGCCATGGAGGCGTGCGGCCAGGCGCACCACAGCGCTGGCTTGCTGGCGCTGGCCACGCTGGCCGAGGTGGCCGCCAACACCTCCAAGATAGAGGAGCCGGCCGCCGCCCCCACGGCCGCAGACCGCGCTTCCGAGGTATGAAATACCGACACTTAGCCTTAACCGATATTCCAAAAATTATTTACTCGATAATCAGATAATATTTATATATAGATCTACATTTTACATGGTACGCATAAAGAAATAATATTATTGTACACGTTTTAATTGTAGTTTTTATAAATTAGAGATAGACTTTATTTATATAGAGATAGAGAAGATATATGTATACCTGGGTTGAGTTCGTGTAGGCCGCGATGTTCCGCTTTATAGGAATAAAAACTAAGGGTGATAGATATATAAATAAAGTAATATAAATTATCACAAGAATAAAAGAAGCATAATCTATTTTGCATGTAAAAACATTATCAGATTTTAAAAATACGGCGTGATCCGTGTTGGTCAATTATGTATCGGTTGCTGGAACACGCCGTATTTTATTTATATATACATATATATACATAACGATGTTATATTAAAAATAAAATGCCAAAAATAAGTCATTGTAAAATCATAAACCTCATTATGTGTAACTTAGGTTATTGAAATCGCCTTAATACTAGATAATGTCGCACCTGAGACACCACGCGCAGACTGCGTCGCATTTGTAACGACTTTTTGTTTTTATTGTAGTGTTGCATGTTTGCAAACATATTGTATAACATTTACTTAAGGCACTTGTACAGATTTGTGTTTTTATCACAATATGTGTTAAAAATTAGTGATAAATATAACAACGTTAATGAATTAACGTACATAAATTGTTACTGATATTATTTGTTTAAGAGAAATAACCTTTTAAAAGGTTTGCGTTTGTTGCAAATTTCCAAAATATCAGTCCATTTTGTGGGTCAAACTTACAATCCTTACCTTGTGATAAATATTTATGCTAGTGAAAAAATTATGCATAGACGAAATGGCACAAACAAATGATGGTTAAAAACTTTGAATAAAACTGGCAACCCTGTTTCATTATCTATATGTGACATTTCGCTTATGAATAGATTAACCCCAGGATTTACCAATCTCTTTTATACAATCTTCACATGAACTATCATCACTCGACTTTGTCAAAAAAAATTCTAAAAACAAAAAAAAACTTATTTTTACGTTCGTCCAGTACGTAAAACCTGTCCCAATTAGGTACCTGAAAATTATCGAAAAATTTTCATGATTTTTTTTTTCAAGAAAATCATTGCATCGTTTTTATTTATAAGCTATTTTAATGTTCACCAAGACCGTTTATCATTTAGTTAGTAGTTCGTCCCAGAACAGTGTTTCTCAAATATTTTTTCTATGTTGTTTATTTTTGTGATGGATTTTTTTAAGGCCTCTGTGATCACTGTTATTTTTCCTATGTTTAAATTATACAGAAGGTGGATGGTGCAATGCTTACGTTGCAGGTCTAGTCTAGAATAGTATTTAAATGAAATATAATCAAGTACTAAATTGGAAGTGCACTTATATTATTTAAATTAACAAACAATGACACAAGCCATAATGTGACATGCTCATCCAAAGACCAAATGTATTTATAGAGAAGCTAGGCAGTAGAATATTAGTATGTACCTAATATATAAGTGATATATAATTAGTATATTATAATGAATATATTTTAATAACCTCAAAACGTTATGGCAACACTTTGTCAGATTTCTGTAGTTTTTTTTTGTGTTGCAATTTATTTATTTTCCAATTTAAAATTATTCGTTTTTATCTTAAATTTTATAAATTGTTACGTTTGAAAATTAAGCTTTTTAACATTTTCCTATATTGATATATTTGATGAGCTTTTTTATGTTAATTTCTTATAAAACTCAAGTTTTTTTTTTAAATCTGAATATGTTTGATGACGATTTTCATCACATATTGAGCCTTATCTTATTCGAAACTAGTGTTAAGGTTACAATAAACAAGGGGCCAGTATGTGCAAAAGGATGGGTTAGATTGAAAAGTTTTTGATACAAAAAGGGGGCGTATTGCCAAACAATTATGGATATTGATAAGAAAGTGAAGCTCTATAGAGTATTAAAAGGCGATATAAAAATGGTGCTGGAAGATCTGTTTTTTTATAAAAGATAGCCGTCGCACAAGTTTCCTATTTAAGCCACGGATCGTGTGGTAACCGATTTTATTAGTGTTATATGTATATTTTTGTTACTGTACTATTTGTTTTAACGAATCACCTCGTATATTATTGAAAATACAACGGTTGCGATATTTTAATTTAATCAAGGATATATGTACAAGCAATATCAAAGTTACAGTTTTTATTTCTCCGTTTTGTTTACGTTAAGGAGATATTTTTTTAAATATTGTTGCCATTCTTAGTATATAAAGTAAACAGCCGTGTTAAAAAATGTTGTTTGCAGTTATTTGTGTCAAAGTTTATTATTGGCTATTTCATCTTTAACTTTGATATTGTTTGTTAGATATAAAATTATGGGACGGTTATTGGTTTGAGAAACACTGGTCTAAGTAAATCGTTAATTAGGGCATAATAAGTCAACACCCAAAGTGTTTTGTTGGCTCCAAAGTGTTTTGTTGAATGTTTTGTTAAAGGCGAGTGTGGTTCAATCTATATCTTTTATTGTAGTAATAAAGTTTATTCATATTAACACTCCTGTTGTTTTCATTTATAAGGGTTTTTAATTAATTGCATCATTACGATTGCAACTAAGAGGTTAATGACCCGTTATTTATTCTTAGTACAAATGAGATGCAATTTGTTCTAGGAAAGTGCGGTTTTGTTTTAAAAACTGATAGGCGCACCTTTTCCGGTTTCATAAATATTCATGGGCAAAGATGACTACATGTAATGTTGTATGATTCGATATGACGAGATCCTGTTTGAAGACTTCCTTTTGTGAAAAAGATGATATTGCAGTTTAAAAATAAATTATACGGGCAACATTTTTTCCAGAAAAAGATTTTAAAAATTACAATGTCAATTTGACTTTGACGTATGGGTTAAGTCAAATCAAACCAAAATCAAACCTGCAAATTGTTCGTTACAAAACTTCTTGTTATTGGATTTTAATAACAAAGGAATTTTATTTTCTGGATAAAGAAAAATCTTATTATTATTATATCAAACGTTAAGTTTATTTGTTTCAAATCTGGATGATAAAACAATGATTGCGGCTTCAGAACCTTTGGTAAGTTATGTTGAAAATTAGTAATATTTGGAACATTTTTTTATGATTTAACGTGTTAAATGTATTGCAATATTTTACACGTATTGCTTGCAGTACGCATTGTATTTTAAGCAATTTAGGAGATATACTAATTATCAATGAATTTTAAAATATATAGTACAATAACAAATTTTATTTTACCGGCGTTTCAATTTTGTATTAAAAACATACAGAATTAACTATTCTTACTGTCAGATAATTAACTTTCGTGTACTTTCATTTATTTTTATAAAATAAGGTGGCAAATGCATTGATATCTGCGAGTTCAGATGCATTGCCTGCCTTTTAATCTACTAAAATTATAATATAATATTCTTTAAAAAATATATTGCCCCTTCCGTATAATTTAATATTAGTTACAATATATTTATTTTTAATCAATGATCTATAATATACAAAAATAAAGAAAACCTATCTATAAAATTCTTGTAGGAGTTTGTGCCTCATGGCAGGACAGTACTTGCAAAGCATCCTGGTCAGATCTATGGCAAAGGTCTTAATAACTCTACATCGGAGAACTCTCTTATGTACAAACTGGCTAACTTTGCCATAAAGGATGAGAGTTTGCTCGAAAGCAAGGATTCCGAGGAGGAGTGGTGGTGTATCAGAGAGGTTTATTATAGAGAAACTGGTGGTAAGTGTTAAAAGTACTTACAAGCATTAGTAATTTGTATTTTTCAATTGTCCAACCCAACTATTCAAAATTGTGCCCTGCTGAGACCCAGGGTGAGTCTAGAAAAGCTACACCAGTTTTAGTCAGTACCTATTTTCGTTGACATATGACTAGGGGGGTTGTATTGATATTAGTCATCTATACTAATATAAAGAAAGATTTGTATTTTTGTATGTATTGAAATAACTCAAAAACTACTTCGCCGATTCCAAAAATTCTATCACCATTAAAAAGCTATGTTATCAGTGAGTAACATTATCTAAATTTTTATAATTTGATGCAGACAAAGTCGCAAGCAACAACAAGTAAATAATAAAATACTATAGAGTTCAAAGGATAAATGTCTGAATGTTTATATGAATGACTCAGTATTGATTATAGTTAACATTTAACACTATAACTTCCAGATGTTGATGAGGAGGAAACACAGCAATCCACCAAAGAAAAATACGAGGACTCTTTCAGACCTCCGAGTAGAATCAAGCCAGAATTTAACATATCAATTAAATCAGAGTTACTCAGCGGTATGAAGAGAACTGAAGGTGAAGCGGGTACTTCACAAGGGGGCAGTGCAAACAGTTCTAGTAACTTGTCTAAGAAATTCAATCTAAATTCATCGCAAAATAAACGACCAATGACAAAACCTTTAAATCCAAAGACTGACTGTTGTTATGAAGAAGAACTTTATGTTAAAGGTTGTACTGCGGTTTGGTCTAAAGGTATGAAAAATATGGCAAATATGTTATTACATGTATATGAATAAGTTATTATTAGATTATATGAGATCTAGGTTTGACCCCTGACTTGTACAGTCGCAAAAAGACCTTAAAAAAACTAACTCTGCCTCTTATAAATAACTGACTAGGTTGCAACTTTAGATTTTAGAATCTGTATACATTAGCTGACTACCCGGCATTCATCGTGATGAAAACATTGTGATGCAATCGATACATATTGGCAAATAAGGAAATAGATATGTGTAAGGTCAACCTGCAGTGAGCCAGCATGGTTGACTATTGCCGAGGCACCCCTTACTCAGGGTAGTCTTCAAGCCTCTGAGTAGGGATGTTTAATGATCTGATGTTATTACAGTAGCGTTTTTACATAACAATATCAATACAAATATCAGTATCTAAGATATTTGTTTAGTTTTTCTGTACATTTTCAGGTTTAATATCAACTCCTGGCACTAAGTTATCTGGACCTGAACAAAGAGAAACCATAGCTTGTTATACCATAGACAACCCAATCAAACATGCAGCATTTTGCAACTTTCATATCGGAATTAACAATACAATGCTACTTGATGCATTAAATTCTCAAATAGGTGATGTAAAGAAAAATATAAAAATAGAAGATACAACAGAACACATAGAAAGTAACATAATGCCATCAATCTTACTAATGGATAGTAAATGTATGAGAGTTTATGCTGTAGATGGTCGAGAGTACATGGCAAGTATACCATTCCAAGTAAAGAAAGTATGGCCTACGAAATACGGCGTTCTCTTAGAAAAGGAACCATTACCTCAACTACACAGTTCGATACTTCCAACATCATTTTTAAAACTCAACGAATCTTGCAATAGTTCTTTATACAAATCAAAAACAACACCTTTTAATATGAGTGCAAAATTACGAGCCGAATCCTTAGTAGGCTATGACCAGGAATATCCATTACCCACGTGTTTTTCACTTGCACATCCATTGGACGAAGTCATACCCATTTTAATCAAGTCACCGTCCCAAGGGTTGCAATATTACAGTGATGGGGATGTCCAAATAATATTTGTCAGTGTCAACCCTAGTATAATTTTACTATATGATTGGAAATTAGGATATCATTCCCTATGGAAGATTCGGAAAGCGACAAGAGATGAGTGTTTAAACATGTGTCCGAATGTCAACTCAACAACGACAGTGTTCAGTCAGTCTTGCGACTTTGTTGGCAGCCCTATGCAGAGTATGGCAAAGAATACAACCAGTTGGAATGCTGGGAGTCCATTCCAGTCGAAGAAAGGTATGAATACACCGAATCGATCTCATCAGAACAGTCCTATGGCTCATATATTCCATCAGCAAGGGTTGTCACCTCATGCCTCTATCGGACAAGCATCCTCGACCTCTATGTTGGCGAACTCAATAACTCAAACACCGCCATCCTTACCTTTGTACCCTGATATATGTTTGGATCACATTTGGACTGACAGTCAAGTTATTCGAAGAGATCAAGTTGAAAGTCCGACTGATATTAAAACTTTTCTACATACAGATCTTGTCGGTCATGATTATCTTTGTTTTCTTGTCAAAGTTGGAGGTGCAAATAAGTTACAAATATTAAGATTGCAGCGATCACATTCTCATGGGCAGCTTCTGAAGAGCCACTTGATTGTGGGTTCGGTGTCCTCAGTGTACGCTAAAGATGCTGTAGTACTAAACGACTTGAAGATGATTGCGTTAATTGATGAATCGGGCAACATTATACTGCAGTCGGGGAACAGTGTTGTTGGAAAGGTATAACATTCTTTTATCCTTCATTACAAATTTTAATACTCCAAACTCCATTAAAATTTCATCGCCTGTCAGATTGTAAACGGCGTTTACTAAGCGAACATAAAATTCATTTAACTTGGGCGTCATTAATTATTCTTAGAGTTGGTATGAGAAATGTGCACTAAGGGCATCCATTAAACAACTCGGGATGTCTCAGTAAGGCATGTGTAGGTGCACGTGGGCGGCGTGCTGGCGCGCCTACTGGACTCGCCGTACACGAAGCGCGCGGCGCACCCGCTGGCGCTGCACTCGCTGCACTCGCTGCACTCGCTGCACTCGCTGCACTCGCTGCACTCGCTGCACTCGCTGCACTCGCTGCACTCGCTGCACTCGCTGCACTCGCTGCACTCGCTGCACTCGCTGCACTCGCTGCACTCGCTGCACTCGCTGCACTCGCCCTTCCCGCGCCGCAGCAGCCTGCTGCCCAGCCGCAGCGACTGCGCCTTCGACGACTCCGCGCTCCACCTGCTGTCCCCCGTGCCGCACTCCTCCGCCTCCAGGATTGAACACAAAGAGAGCTTGGGTATGTGAAATTAAACACTTCAATGATCTTGCGATATTTTTAGAAAAAAGAGTCTTCAATCGACATACTATTGCCCCTTACCTTTACTACCAGCTTACTTTTTACTACCCCTCGCCTTTTACTATCCCTCTCACCTTTTCTATACTTCTTACTACCTGCTCTACTTATCCTGTACCATTTACTACCTGCTCACCTTTTCTTATCCTATACCTTTTTCTAACCTACCTACCCGCACACCTTTTACTACCTTCTCACCTTATACTAGCCGCTAAGGTGTTACTCCCCCTGTGTCAGGTCTGCGCGGGCTGTGCGACGCGGCGGGGCGGCGCGTCACGCTGCGCCTGGAGACCGGCGTGCTGTACCGCATCGCGCTGCCCGCGCTGGCCGCCGCCGCGCTGCCGCCGCGCGCCGCGCTCGCCCTGCGCGCGCTGCTGCCGCGCGACACCGCCATGCAGGTACACCTACCGTTATATTGAACTTACACTTCTTTATACATCTTGCACACCTTCACAATGTGAAAATAACCAATAGGAGGTAGAAGGTAATTTTATTATTTACTAGCTTTCACCCGCGACTCCGTCCGTGTGGAATTAAAAAATACAAAAGTAAGTAGCCTATGTGTTCTTCCAGACTATCCTCTACATCTGTACCAAATTTCATTGAAATCAGTTCAGCCGTTTAGGCTATAAACTCTAACAAACATCCATCCATCTAAACTTTCGCATTTATAATATTTTTATGTCATATTTATGTTGTTCATTTGCCATAACTAATATGTTCTAGTTTTCCTGTTTAATGAAAATAAAATAGATTTCAAATGTTTCTGTATGAAAAAATGTTGGTCAGCGGTATACGGCTGATTGGTTTTTATTATTTGTAAGAAGAATCGTTTTATTTGTAAGAAGACTTTGTATATTTAAATGGAACAGGGTAATTTTTCTGTAAATGAAACACAGTGAAGTGATCTGATTGTACAATAAAAACAGTCGATGAATCGGTTCAGATACTTGTAATAAATGACGTTGGCAAAAAATTAATCCAACTTCATGTTGTTTAAAACATTCTAGAAAATTGTTAGCTTAATTTAAAGAAAACAAAAACAATTTTAAACTATGTAAACAGTGTGTAAACAACAATTTTATTTGGACTTCCATATTTACTGTAATAAACGTAATTTTTTTATACAGGTGTTAATAAAATGGTATGGTGTAAGAAACGCTCCGGGCACACAAGACCTCACACCCGAACAAGAATGGTCAATGTTCTCGAAACTTCTTTTGACTTTAATCGGATATGATGTCGAAAGACTCGGACAAATGCGTCAGAGTGACGAGGACGGCACAGAAGTAGCCAGCAAGAAGCAGAGGACATCCAGCGATGGTACACAGGATGACTGGGATTATCTTCTTAATTCTAGAATGCACAAAGCTATTGGTAGCTCACTAGCTTGCATGCTGAATCTCAGTCCAACACAACCCGAGTCCAAACATTGGAAAGGAAAGAAAACCATAGAAAGTGACAAACAAGTGCAGTTTAATACAAATGCATTATTATTCCCGTACATGTTACAAGTGTTTTATGCTTTCCATTTACTATATGAAGATTTAAAATTAAATGTTTTACTATCGAGTAATTTAAAACCTCTGTCTTCGTTCTTATATCAATTGGCGAAAGATTTGAGATTGAATAATTATGTGAATCATTATTGGTTGGATTTCCCTAATGATTACCATTATGAGTGTAATGAGGCGGACTCTCAAGTGAGTGATGCGATGTTAAAGAAGCTCTCTCCACCTAATTACTTCTCTCCGGAGCCTCCCGGGATCTTCAGCTATTTGAACTCCGTGTTGAAGAACTGTGATGTAGGATATTATCCTCATTTACCGGAAGTTAATGATACCTGTCGAGATCTTATAGAGGTAAGTCAAATATCTTATATATTTTTTTAGTATTTTTTTTATCATAATCCATTGATTCTTATCAATGCTATAATGGACCGATTTATTTACTATTATGAATCTTTAAAGTTTTTACATTACATGTTTGCTAGCTGGCAATAATGGTGTACTATGGAGATATTAGATTTATATTTGACAATGCTGGCTTTATAATGTGAATTTGTAGATCCTGTGCACTGTGGGGTGCGGGCGCGGCGCGGGCGTGCAGCCGCTGAGCCAGCAGGTGCTCGGCAGCAGCACGCCGCGCCCGCGCCGCGACTCCGGCCCCGCGCCCGCGCCGCACGCGCAGGCCGCGCTGCTCGCCGCGCACAGAGGTGCCGCACACACACACACACACACACGTTATATATACATACAATAATAGTATCAAGTTTCTTACCCCCTTAACCATCCCTCAACTTAAATATACTGTCACTCAATTATCGTGCTAGCTACTGGCAAGTGTATTCCTAGACTAACTTTTTCAAACGACACGAGATGAGATTATATGAAAGTTAACGTCTGTTTCATACATTTTAGAAATTATGTCCAGAAATCTGTTGTTATGGGCGTCGCCACAGTGAAAGGGGGCGGATCCTCATAGACAACTTGTTTGATTTTCACCAAAAACTTGACTAAATGTTATGTTTATCTTTTGTTATTGCATGTATCTTTCCCAGGTATAACATTACGGGGCATAGACAACTTCCCCCCGGCGATAGGGCTGATGCTGCTGAGCATCTTCAACCGGGCGAAGAGCGCGCCGCCGACGGACTGGCCGGCGCAGGCCTACTGCCTCGTGATGCGCGAGGACCTCGCCGCGCTCGCGCACTGCGCCGCCGCGCTCGCGCACTCGCACGACTACCTCGAGAGTGAGTGCACGCTCTTATCCACCTTATTGTGTACTGAATAGGGTACAGTTTACCATCACTTGAACTGGATGGAGGATTTTATCAATGCAATGTCGACTTTACGTTCAAGTGTTAAAGTTAAAATTACAGTGGCGCGGAACTGAATTTGGAATATATAGACTTATTATTTAATGACATATTAACAAACAAAGTATTATGGTTCTCACTTGGTTATTACAGTTGGACAGTAGTGCGTATTAACTGGCGCCAGGGAGTTGACACAATCAATGCTTGGCCTGTATTACTGTCCAACTGTACTGGCCAAGTGTGAATTGAACATTTTTTTAGTTCCCCACTTAAAAATAAATATCGTGTAATTGGCTTATGATCGAAAACATGACAATTTACTAAAGTGGATAGGAAATAAATGTCCTAGACTTTACAGCGCATGTTTATAAAACGATCATATAACAGCATTGGCTCTGGAGGCGCTGGAGAAGGATACGGCGTACACGGTGGTGACCGCAACAACGGAGGAGAGCGGAGAGGGTGGTGTGGGCGGGGCCTTCAGTGCGGGGGGCGGGGCTTTCGGGTCCGCGGGCGGGGCGGGGGACTCGGCGCGGGAGGAGGAGGCCACCGGCATGGAGCACCTCAACACCAAGCTGCTGGCACTGCTCTACCCCAGGGACCATCGGTAAGAGAAACACACATATACAATACCAGTTTTAACTTACTAACGCTTTGTGTGATTTCTAAGTCGCCCCTCCTTTTCTTAATAGCTTTTAGGGGGCATGAACGGACTTTCGTGATACTATGTAATTTTCATATCTGTGGCACCTTATTGTCTATTACCTTAATTCTCTAAAATAGCGAAGTGGCCACTTCACATAGACACAAAGCAGATGCCATTTATTGACAGAGGAGGGGAGCGTATAAATACAGGATGTTACCCTTCTATACGATTCCATCTACAATTCTTCCCATTCTATCCTTCCCGTACAAGAAAAGGGTGGGAATATGGACTAATTAGGCCGACACGCGGAACTTTTCTATAACGCAAAGCTATAACAAATATTTGACGTTCCAGTATGACGGAGGTGGTCCGTCTGCTGCAGTCCTCGATCCCGGCCACCATCAACCTGACGCAGCGACCTGAAGTCTCCGACCACGACTTCATCGAGGAGCAGGAGAAGCACCTGTATGCCATCACCACCAGGACCACGGCGCTGCCAGTCGCCAGGTGATAGCAGTTATTGACTACTTTTAAAAGGTCATAAGGTCATATTCTCGTGACCCATACCAATCTTAATCTTTGCTAAAACGGCGAAAATTAAATGGTAAAAATACCACGTCTTAACTTGTCCATTTTTAAATTAGTGAACTAGGATCATGTATTTTGGTGGTTGATATGCTAGTGCTATCTATCACTATAACTAGTGCCCTTTTTATAGAGGAAAAAATATATTCTTTCTAGTAAACTCAGACGTGGTATGTGTGGTAAAATAACAAGTCCCGTTACTGATTAGAACAACCATTTCTGAGGAGTATTTGTAAGTTTTTTAGAATCGTAGCCTAAACAGTTAAACGTATCTTTGTGAAATTTGACATAAATGTAGAGTATAGTCTGGAAGAACATATAGGCTTGTTGCTTTAATTTCTTTTTTTTTTTAATTTGACGTTTTTTTTTTTAATTTGACGCGGATTCTTCTCTTTGAAGCATATAGTAGAGACGCTAGTGAGTGTGTCGGTGTATATGTGATCCATCACACATTTACATTCTGATAGTATTAGTTATTTTACTTGCATGTCCTAGCAATTGATACTTGTAAAAATGCATGATTTAAAAAAATATTTTATTATCACACAGGGACACCTAGTTTGGACACCAGTACCCTCCAAAGGGAATGAAAGTTGTTTTTGTTGTGTCAGGGGCATGGTGACGCTGCGCAGCGTGGCGGCGGGCGCCACGGAGGCGGCGCGGTGCGCGCGGCTGTGCGTGGCGGGGCGGGGCCCGGCGCCGCGCAGACACGCCGTCACGCTGAGCGACGCCGCGCCCGCCGCGCTGCAGTGGCCCGCCTTCCACAACGGCGCCGCCGCCGGCCTGGCGCTGGTGCCGCTCGCCGGCCGCGCCATACACCACAGCTGGATCGTATACAACAAGCCCAGGGTACACCTCACCCCCTCACCACCTCAACTCGCTCTTGTCAACACGGCCACAGTATGTGCTGCTCTCGTCACTCTACACAGTCGTCATACCTGAGTTCACTCTCGTAAGCATATGCTTAAGAGAGGATATCTTTCACAATGCTTTCTTCGGACTTCTTTTGTTAAACAACCAGATTCTTTTTTTTTTTCTTTTTTATGTTGCACTATCTTGTCGCATATGTAAGTAAGTAAGTTGTAAGGTGGCAATCTATATTCGCCGAAATGGCGAAAGGACCGCTATGTGTGGTGTATGAAATAAAAGACGTGCGTAAGTCCAAGATGTATAATCCGACTGCGTCACAAAAGTACATAATTGGTAGGGTATTTGGATACATTATTTACAGTTACCTACACTACATAAAGATATTTCCTCGTAAACTACCCGGTTATATGCAACTCAAAAATCATACCTATATGCAGGTCCAAATTAAATTGATCTGCGAATCTGTTCACTGATCTTTACCCAGACGAATCGTGTCTATTTTGTTTTAGTTGAATTAGGTGGAACAAAGTTTTATGTTTCATTTATTACAGGGCACTCAGGACATGTCAGCGGAGCACGCGGGCTTCCTGCTGGCGCTGGGGCTGAACGGCCACCTGCGGGACATGCCCTACATGAACATGTTCGACTACTTCGTCAAATGCAACGAGATGATCAGTATCGGCCTTCTTCTCGGTCTCGCAGCCACTTACAGAGGTCGGCGATAGATGGCGCTGTTACTAACTCAAAATAACGCCATCTATCGGCAGTTCATGAATTTAAATTAAATAGGGACGATGGACGTGCAAGCTACGAAGATGATGAGCATCCATTTGGAAGCGCTGCTGCCTCCTACTTCCATCGAGCTGGACATCCAGCAGAATATCCTGGTGGCGGCGCTTCTGGGTGTGGGTCTGCTGTATCAGGAAACTGTGCACGCGCATTACGCTCAAGTCCTGCTCAACGAAATAGGTATATTCCATACTTATTTGTCAATGCTATGAAAGAAGGTCGAAAACCAATTACTTGGTACTAACAATACAGATACATCAGCTTTTGTGAAAGAATTATAAAAAGAAAGGTAAAGATGTAGTAATTTATGGCTTGTATCGGGCAAATAAATAAACAAATACAAATCTTTCCCCTTTATAATATTAGTATAGATGCTGAATGTTGACAGGCAAGCCGCCGGGCCCGGAGACGGAGAACTGCGTGGAGCGCGAAGGGTACGCGCTGGCGGCGGGGCTGGCGCTGGGGCTGGTGTGCGTGGGCGCGGGGGACGCCGCCCCGCCGCACCTCGCGCCGCGCCTGCGCGCCTACGTGCTCGGCGGGGACCCGCACGGTACGCACACAACACACGAAATCTTGCTACAACAGTTTTAATAAAAAATCGTTGTGACTTGAACATGGCCAGCGATTAAAAAATCTTTATTGTAGCAAAAAAAAAAATCACAATTTTTCACAATTGAATGAATTGGTGACATGATCAAGAAGGGAGTTACTTAGATGGCGGAAGCTATCCTCCGCCATCTAAGTAACTCAGCTTGATCTATATCAAGCTGAAGGACGAAAACTTAGTGCTACGACCCTAAGGGTGTAGGATAAGCACGTGGAAATGTTGAATGAATTTGTATGGTGTAAACAGCGCACAATACATATTTTCCTAATTAAATACTAGAGATATGATGTGTTGTGTGTAGGTCGCGATGGCGGTGTGGGCGTGTCCGGCGGCGCGGTGGGCGGGGCGGGCGGGGTCAACGTGGACGTGACGTCACCGGGCGCCACGCTGGCGCTGGGCCTGCTGTACCTGCGCGCGGGACCCTGCGCACCCGCCACCTGGCTGGCCCCGCCCGCCACGCCCTACCTGCTGGACTTCGTGCGACCTGACCTGCTCATGCTGCGCGTCATCGCTAGAGGTACGCCTCGCCCTCACACCCTCCTACATCCTCTCATCCTCGCACCCCCACATACATGTACTGACATATCGCCTTGCAGGTCTGATCCTGTGGGACAGCATCGAGGCATCCGAGGAGTGGGTGGAGGAGCAGGTTCCAGCCCCTATCCGCCCCTACTGCTTCGTCAAGCCCAGCGACGACAACGTCGATTACGAGGCCATGAAGTAAATACCCGTGTCTATTAATATGGCGTATTAAGCATTATTATTAATTTATATATTACTTATACGTATTAACTTATAAAAATTAGGCATAAAACTAAGGACTGACCTTCGGCTGACCTTGAAGCATAATTAATAAGGATTATAATTTGACGAAGGGAGGGATATATAAAGGGTAGATGTCCCTTTTCTGTATGTCCTCTCTACCGTTGATTTAGATCAAGCAATACACCAACTATAGTGTAACCTTATGTTTTATAGCCAAGCGTACTGCAACATAATATCTGGCGCGTGCTTCGCGCTGGGGCTGCGGTTCGCGGGGTCCGGCGAGGAGGAGGCGCTGGAGGCGGTGCTGGGCAGCGCGCGGCGGCTGCTGGGCGCGCCCGGCCGCCGCCTGGCCCGCCTCGCCGGCGCCGCCACGCTCGAGACCTGCCTCTGCGTGTGTCTGCTCGCCGCCGGCATGGTGCACACACGCACAAAATATATTATCATCATCAGCATCATCACACTATACGTCCCCACTGTGGGGTGCGGAGCGGATTATTTCCAACCGTCACCCCACTCTGTCCCCACGTGAGAATAAAAAGTTTCATCTGTCCCACCTTTTGTGACGAGGAGACGGTTGGAACTTATTTTATTTCATAACGGTTCCATCTGTCACCTTATTGGTGATAGTGGGACTAAAAGGTAGGACGGATGAAACTTTTTATTCTCATGTGGGGACAGAGCGGGGTGACGGTTGGGAATAATCCCTCGGAGCCCACCCTAAGTTAGTGACTAGGCTATAGTCAACCACACTGCACTGCAGGTTGACTTCACATATCTTTTGAATTTCTTCGCCGATATGTGCAGGTTGCATCCTGACAATCCTCTATATATGTGCCAAATTCCATCAAGATCAGTTTATCCATCTAAAGTTTCTCATTTATAATAATATGTTTGTATGTTCAGATAATGAGCGGTCGCGGGGACATCCGCGTGCTGCGGCTGTGCCGGCGGCTGCGCGCGCGCATCGCCGTGCGCGGCTCGCAGCCCTCCGGCGCGCAGCCGCACGCGCTCTCGCACGGCGCACAGGTTACTATAAACTCTTGCACATATAACATTTAATAGTATATCGACTTAAGAGCATGGTCAGTCATGGGTAATGTCAGATTCAAGAAATATACTCACAATACACCCTACCTACTTATTTCTAGAAAGAATGAAGTCCTCTAGAAAGTCGCTAGGCGGCGCTTGTGTTCTAATTATGACTTAAATTTTAATTAATTTCATCATCCGACATGATGTATGTACTACATGATTTCCTATATATATGTTGTGATCAGATGGCTGTGCACTGCACAGTGGGGCTGCTGTTCCTGGCGGGCGGGCGCGGCACGCTCAGCACCTCGCGCACTGCCGTCGCCGCGCTGCTCATCGCATTCTTCCCCAAGTTTCCTACACACAGCGAAGACAACAGGTGCGGGACGCCGCCAGCCGGCACAACGCAAAATATACAGCGCCATCTTAACGCATGAATCAAATTATTTCATACAGCGCCATCTTTTGTAATGAATGAACAATCGCTAATTCAATACAGCGCCATCTATCGTAGTGTACCATAAGACCTATTAGTATGTGTTTACTCTTGTCGCAGATATCACCTGCAGGCGTTCCGGCACCTGTACGTGCTGGCTGTAGAGCCGCGTTTACTGCTGCCGCGCGACCTCGACACCGGCAAACTCTGCTACGCACATCTGCAGGTCTTCCCCAACCCCAGTTTACACCCTGCGCTCAGAAGGAAAGGCAACAGCAGTAACCCAACAAATGTTCGCAGGTGGTAGATCTGCAGGGCGTGGTGAAGAAGATGAAGGCGCCCTGCATCATCCCCGAGCTGGACGGCCTCAAGGAGGTGAAGATCGACGACCCGCGATACTGGCCCATCGTCTTCCGCAGGGATCAGAACTGGGACCAACTCAAGTAACTTGATCATGTTGAAGCTTACATAAGCATGTTTATAAGATGATTTGTATTCCTATGTAGATTTCTTTAATAAGAAAAAAAATACATTAAATCTAACTTTTTCTCTTAACAATATAAACCACCACCACAGATTAAGGCTTAAAGTAAATACAGATTAAAAACCAAAGACGAGTATATTTTTTTTTAATAATAAGCCCTACACTTACGTCACGCTTTAGGCTATATATTTTCACGCCATTAAACTTAGGGGGTAAATATTTTGAATAAAAACCCTAATGTGGGAAAGAGACCATAAGTTGCTGTCAACATCAAGAAAGATTGCTAAGGTTTGTCATGTCATGTCATGTCATTTTGACATTTGCTATTGATAATTTGACAAATGTAAACAATAAAATAAAGTTTTTATAATTTCACGCGGATGAATCCGCACGCGAACAGCTAGTATTATTATAAAGAGGGAATTGTATTTTTGTATGTATGAAATAACTTAAATACTACCGGGCCGATTTAGAAAATTCTTTCACTATTAGAAAAGTTATCTGTAAATTACATAGGCTATATTATTAAATTAAAGCGGACAATGTCGCTAGCAACTAATTAGTAAATTAAACTATCGCATAAATAACGAAATGACCGCTGCCCATAGACAACTGCAATAGTAATTGCATTATCCATCGTTTATCAAATCCTCATCGCATTGTTTTTCCTTCACAGCTGGTTTTTGTGGGACCGTGATGAGTCGGCTCTTATACGCCACTATAGTTGTGTCGTTGGCGTTTACTAATAAACCCAAAATTAACATTTTCAGATAATAAAATCAATGCAAAACGTGCCGACGTCGTACGAGGTGTGGCAGGTGCGGCTGCTGGTGTCGCTGGCGGAGCAGCAGGGCGCGGCGGCGGCGGCGGCCATGAGAGTCGACGGCGACGACGCGCCCGCTGACCCGCTCGTCACAGTGGAACTCGCGCTCGCGATCAAACAGCGCGTTAACGCGATATTAGACAAATGGCGGCCGCGGTTAGCGTCTGCGCTGCGGCGGTATGTGGGCGCTGGTTCGGGGAGCGCGGGGGGCGCAGGGGGTCGGCACGCGCTCGCCGCTTATGTGCTGTATCATGAAGTGCGCGCCGGTCAGTGTGTGGACGCAGGGGGTGCGGGGGGTGCGGCGCTGGCCTGCGCACGCGCGCCCCCCGCCGCCGCCGTGGCCGCGCTCGCGCCGCTGCTCAGCTGATGGCGGGCCGCGCGCGCCACGCGCACTCGCAGGCACTGATATCTTACATGGCAATAAAAACAGTATTATACTGCACAAAGATTTTTTGTAACAGCGCCATCTATTGATTGGAGCATGAAACTTATCTGTAAGTACAAGATGTTAAGTGAAAGAAAGCATTGTATATAACGGCGGAACAAGAGGGAGGAGGGTCATGGTGGTCATGACCCCCCCCCCCCCTGAGTTAGATGGTCAAGAGCTTGACAAAATATATTTACATATTTTGTCAAGCTCTTGACTTGACCACGACTATGTGACCCCCGCCCCCCCTGGCACCAAAGCTGGATCCGCTCTTGATTGTATAATAGCAATTTTTTATTTATAATATAAGATCTGTGTTATTTAAATAAGAAATGTTTTGAAATAAATGTGAAATGTTTAATTTTAATAAAATGGAAAAATTATGTTTGTGTTTTATTAATATCGAAAGTAAACCTTTAAAACCTTTATCGTCTAAAATCCTATCTAAGGCCATTAACAATTCACTAAAATAGCATATAATTTAAGTATATAAATCAAAACTTATCACTACGGCATATTCGGATTTATTTTGATAAGCGACCGATTTACTTTCGACATCAATTATCGGAGTGTTTAAAATACCTAAATATTACTTATCTTAAACACAAGTACTGAAAATAATTCAATTCATTGACACGACCTCACGAAGTATAAATCATAAATACAAGTCGGATGTTTGTTTAGAAACAAGATAAAAAGAGAGCTAAAAGTCCTTTTCCACAAACAAGATTGCCCATCGCAGTAGTTCTGTTTCCACTGGGTACGCTGCATTTCGTTTTTAATGCTTTTATACATCGATTAAAAATCAATTCCAAAATATACGGGATTCCCTGAAGTGATTACTGTAAATGTTTCAAAATAACTCGATTAGTCAGTAACAATAATAATTATCAGATAGCTTTGATTGATCGAGACAGCTCGCTACAGTTTGGTTATAATTGTGATAAACAACTTATTAATCTTCAATTTCCGTTGATACAATTTGTAAATAAATTTAATAAAACAATAAGCTGGCCATCGTTTTTGGCATTTTAAGACTATTTTACAGTTCATCTCCATTTTTGACCGACTTCCCAAAAGAAGGAGGTACACAATTCGTCTGTATATATTTTTTTTTTCATTCAAAAAATACATCATTATTATTTAAGATTTCTTTTAGCCTTCAGAGTTATTACATAAACAAGAAAGTATTAAGATTGAATGTGGATGGCAAACAGTAGAGGAAGACCGTAGAAAGTATGGATGGATTGTGTGAAAGTGGATATTTTAAGAAGGGAGTGAATTCAGATATGACGGCTGATAGAATTGTATGGAAGAGCAGCACATACTGTACCGACCCTCCGTAGGGACAAGGGCAAGGTCAACTTACTATGGAGAGAGACCTCTAACAAAGAAGAGTCTCCAAGATTCAATTCGACGAGATAGTCATTGCATATCATCAGTTACATTTGGTGCCACTAAAATAACTTTGCTATAAACAGGATATACGAAAGCATATATCTATTTTAAATAACTATATCTAAGTTGAATTATTTTTTTATCTATTTGAATGCAATCGATTTTAATTAATCACAGCTGTCTGTATTCTTGTAAGATATGTGGCAAGTTATATAAAGTGTGTCAGGACATGCGCGCGCATACGGCGCCTGCAATATGAAGTACTCGGTCGGGATTCTTTTCGCTACCCTCCTTGTGGGGAGCTTGGGTAAGTACATGTTGCTGTGTATTTGGTAGAATCTTAACAAAATGCATACAACAATTTACGGAATTTCAAATGCCCATCTGTGCAACGTCCTTATATTAGTTGGGGACTCCAACTGTGAGGTGAACGACGATTGCGTACCCCCCTACATTCGGAAAGATATCGTACTAGAGACTTCATATTTATCACACTTCAACACACACGGCATTCCAGTCGTGTAAATGTCTTTTGCCGCTGTATACTTTGCGGAGCTTATGAGGTTAGATCCCAAGGTTTTTATATTCTTCAGCCAATGACTAACTCATCCGTATTTCAGCTTTGCCAACGCCCGAGACCGAGGTTACCCAGTTCTACGGTCACTCGGACCCTACTGGCCGCATTGTAGGAGGGTCGACCGCGGGCAGCGTGCCTTACATGGTGGCGCTATCTAGCGGTCTGATCTCGCGGTCGTTCCTGTGCGGGGGCTCGCTGGTGGCTCGGCGCCGAGTGCTCACCGCCGCTCACTGCATCGCCGCCGTCTTCTCGGGTGGCTCACTCACCAAGTAAACACCACACCTTACTTAACAAGTTTAACTAGCCAGCTCCGGGAAAATCTATAATTGCTGTCGAGTTGATCTCAAATTACAAACAAGAGTTCCTAATGGGCCATAAAGGCTCGCCTATCTCACCCACGCCCATGGTTCCTCTGGTGTTGTGGATGTCCGTGGGCGTCGATCAATTAACTACAAGCGATACACTGCTCGTTTACCCACTGCAGCTATAACAAAGTCAATTTTAGGATCAGAAAAGATTGATAAGGTGACATTACGTCTCATTTCCTATGTACTAATTACAAAGTTCCACTCTTGCAGTTCTCTCCGCGCGACAGTCGGCACCAACCGTTGGAACTCCGGAGGCACGCACTACAACATTGCGCGCAACATTACGCACCCCAACTACGTGGCGGGACTTATCAAGAACGACATCGGGCTGCTTGTGACCACGGCTGACGTCGCCCTTACTAACGCCGTTAGAATCATCGCACTCAACTACGACTTCATCGGCCCCAATGTCGGCACCACCGTGTTCGGCTGGGGTAGGATTAGGGTGAGTATCTATTGTTTATTTTGAATTGTTGACATCAGTTTTTATTAATGTTTAAACCAAAGAAATAATTAACTAAACTCAATAAACATTGCAATCGGTGTAACGATTAGTTATAACATTAGTACAATTACTAAAGCTTTTCCTATACTTATGAGAATATATAATGATAAGAAAATTTGCATATCCGAAAGACAAAAGCAAGAAGATAGCGGGGGTCTATCATGAATTGCTCACAGTTGTGTGAACATATTCGTAACGTCATCGACAAAATTTGTATTAGATTTGCGAATGCGTTGATTGGAGCCAGGACTTTTGTCGTTTTTTATTTTGTTTATGACGTTACGAAAACATTCTCATGAATATTCATGATAAGACCCCGTTGCTAGTAATTAACTTTCAACTCCAATTTCAATTCCTCTCTATACAATTGTTAGTATTCTGGAAATGACTATATTTGTACGTTGTTGGTTGCGCGTGCAGCAAGGCGGTGCGAGCTCGGCGACGCTGCTCCAACTGCACAAGAACACATTCGACGGCGCGCGCTGCGTCACCGATGTTGCTCGCCTGGCGGTGCAGTTCAACATCCGCGCGCCCGCCGTGCAGCCGCACATCGAGATCTGCACATTCCACTCCGTTAACCACGGCACTTGTCATGTTAGTACCTACAAACTTATTTAATCCACGAAGTGTTTAGAGATCTTTTTTATATTATAAGGTGGCAAACCAGCAAGCGGCCGCAATATCGAATGCGTTGTCTACCCTTAATCGACGGAGGAGGAGACGCACACAAAGAGGATATTTCCCCTTCCTATGCGTCTCCTGCACCGTCAAATCCACGTCCCCTTCCCACCCTTTTTCTTATAAGAAAAGGCACCACACTCATCAGACGAAACGCGGAATTTTTCCTACTTCTCGCCTGTCTTCTGTGTGGTCGTGGTATTTCACCGGACGAGCCGACCCATTCGAAGATGTTAAAGCGGACTCTACCGCTTAGAAAAAAAAACCACTATAAGTATAACTGTTTTCGTCGGATGATTGCTACCAATTAAATTACCACACTCAGATATATTCAATAATTATTAACGTCAACCAATAATCTTGAACCATTTATCTGCGATATTTTTAATTAACAGTGTCCATATAGATTAGATTTAATCGTTCTTAACATTGCGTTACAATGGGAAAATGTGATTTATCTATTGATGTTCAAAATTTCAACTTTCTATCTTTATCTACGACAAAGTTATAAGGGGGTCAAAAGTGCCCTGAAGCGCTTCGAGAAAAGAGTGTTTGGCCGTGCTCGCATCGGCGGGTGCAATGCTGCGCACCCAGATCTTTTTTTTGGCGCCTGATTGAATGATTTACACTCCTTTTTACAAAGTATATTACGGCCGTGTACATATGTCAGGCACTAAAGAAAGGTGCTAAGTTTACAGAAACTTAGAGGCGTTTTCTGCCAATTTAAAAAGAGAATATCCGTTAACTTATTGTTTTTTTAGCATGATGATATTGTCTAACTAATTGTTGTCAAAATTCTCAGGGTGACAGCGGCTCGCCACTGATTTCTCGCAGCAACTCCCGTCAGATCGGCGTCGTGTCGTGGGGACTGCCGTGTGCGCGCGGCGCTCCGGACATGTTCGCGCGCGTTAGCGCCTACCGCAACTGGCTGCAGTCCAACATGTAAATAAACGGAATAAAAGACTTCATAAAAATGATTTTATTTTACCCTAAACTTCTAGTGTTATGACTATTAACAGGATTAGATGTGTGTAAATGTATCGCTTCGAATGACAAAAGATGGATTTTCACATCTAATTACAATATTGGACAGACAGCAAAGATTAACTACCGCAAACGGAAACGTAATGGACACGAAGGGAACCTTAGCATAGATTTAGTAAATTAGTAGGCTAAGGGTTTTCATCTATATTTCTCAGTGCTGCAACAAAACGTTAACAATTTGAAAATGTGTGGTGTTTACAAATAATGTTTTTGCTAACAATGTAAAAAGTTTTTTATTTATTTAACAAGTTGCCAAGAATTTAATTATGAAGTAATATATCTCAAATTTTCGGTGATTAGGAGTTTGTACTCTTTATCGTCTGTAATCTGATATCAATCAAATAATTTCATCAACTAATTAGTGACACAATACGAGGCATAGATTAGAGTTGCAGGCAAACTTATAAATATTTGTTACGGCGAAACATTTAGCAAACGTTCGTCGCGAAGCAGAGATGGCGTTCAACGTTGCAATACTACTGGCAACATTGCTAGCTACCAGTCTAGGTAAGTTTCAATCTACCTAATTTACAAAATGCATTACAACATACAATTCATGTTTGTTACCGCGTAATTGCCACTTCGCTACTTTAAACGGCTAAGCTCTTGGAAATGAGAAGAGTTTAGTTCTAAAAATTAACCACTTCATAGCAATTCAATTGAACGTTTTCACACCAGGATATAATTAGGCAATCCTAATACGTGTATAAAAACATGAGATATTTAATAAAACAAAGGTTTTATTGGAAAAAACATTAGGTTCTGTCCTTCAGAAATTCGCTACTGTTCCTAAAACTAGTTATCTATACTAATATTATAAAGAGGAAAGATTTGTATTTTGTATTTTGTATGTATTGAAATAACTCAAAAACGAATGGGCCGATTTTAAAAATCTTTCACGATTAGAAAGGTAATTTATCTGTGAGTAACATAGGCTATATTTTTTATTATTTTTAAATTCCACGCGGGCGAAGTCGCGAGCAACGGCTAGTTAGTGATAAATTTATGCGTAGATTAGTGTCGCAGTTTATCGGACAAATCAAAAATATCATTATAATTAAGGTAATTAGGTACACCGGTCACGTGGAGTTCGTATATTCAATACATTTTAGCAATTACAAAGATAAACTGCTTACCTGCGATATGTTCCTTATCTCGCTATCATAAGAACTTGAGTACTGATTGACTTAAAGCAGCAGTGATTTTTACATCATAGATCTTTACTAATATTATAGGAAATTTTTTTATTTTTGTATGTATTGAAATAACTCAAAAACTACTGGGCGGATTTCAAAAATTCTTTCACCATTAGAAAGGTAATTTATCTGTGAGTAACATAGGCTTTATCTTTTATTATTTTTTTATTTCACGGGGACGAAGTCACGAGAAACAGCTAGTTATAAAATTTTCATAATTTGTTTCCGACAACGAGTTCTCTGTTGGCATCTGTAACGCTCTACCCGAATAAAACTAATAGATATAAATAAGCTAGGGCTCATTTATTAGGATAGATCTCAAAAGCTAAAAGATTTGTGCTTTCTTCCAGCTGTACCAAAACCGCAACATGAGTTCTCCGACTTCTTCATCCATGCGGACCCTAACGCGCGTATAGTGGGAGGCAGCCAGGCGCCAGTGGGCAGCGTGCCCTACATGGTAGCTATGTCTAATGGTCTGCTGGTCCGCAGCTTCCTCTGCGGAGGTTCGTTGATCAGCGCAAGACACGTCCTCACGGCAGCACATTGCATAGAAGCGGTCTTCTCACGCGGTGCACTTAGCAGGTCAGATACTAAACGATTTATACGACGGGCGTCGCTAGAGAGGAGCAACTGCCCCTGAGAAATTATCTAAACATTGTGATGGCATTGAAGGTTAAAGTGACCAAATCAACAAATACTAACAGAATGTTAATTTAATTTTCAGCTCCCTCCGTGTGACAATGGGTACGAACCGCTGGAACTCCGGCGGCCAATCGTACAGCCTGTCACGGAACGTCACCCACCTAAATTACGTGTCTACCACAATCAAGAACGACATCGGAATCCTGGTGACGTCATCCAACGTGGCATTTACCAACCTCGTGCAGCCAGTGGTCCTCAGTTATGATCACATCGGCGCCGGTGTCCGGTCTAAAGCTGCAGGCTGGGGAAGAATCAGGGTAAGTCTAGAATTTATTGAAACTTAACTGGTTGACTGAGAGGAGAGTCATCTTTCGGCATAGGCCAACATTCCTTAACTATGCCTATTTTTAAGAACTGTAATCTAAACTTAAGGATTTTAACGTCTGAGATGCCTTTGAGTTCGTATTTGTCCCAACAGCTTTACTATAATCTTGTGATATTTTGCAGCAAAACGGTTCCCTATCAGCAGCCCTACTGCAGCTGATAGTGACGACGATCGATGGTCAGCAATGCGTTCGGGAAGTCGCGCAGCGCGCGGTTCAACTCAACATCAGAGCGCCCGCGGTCGAGCCTCACATCGAACTCTGCACCTTTCACTCCGCTAACCACGGCATGTGCAATGTCAGTATACAACCATGTTTTCACGTAATAGCTTGTATCTTAGTAGTCGATATACAATATTATTTACAATATTACAATATTATTTACAGTATTTCGATATACAAGCGTTTTACCTTCGAATTTTCGTGTAATTTGAGCGTGAAGTATAAATCCTATCATTCTAAGAGTAATATTTAGTCTGTCAAGTTCAACATCACCAGACACAATTAATTGTTCCTATTCTTCACTTTAAAAACGAACAGCAAAATACTGAAACGAATATTGAACACTTCAATTCGAAAGCGCCGATTATTATGTGATAGAAATTAAATAATAGAATTTGTTAAGCATGGCCTTAATTTAAGACGGTGTATAATGTCGTTTAAGTATTCGGCAGTATGAAACGTTGTAATACTTTTGCTAAGGTTCTTTTGTTTTCAGGGTGACAGTGGCAGTGCTCTAGTCAACGAGAACGACGGTAGACAGATTGGCATCGTGTCGTGGGGGCTGCCGTGCGCACGCGCCGCTCCCGACATGTTCGTGAGAGTCAGCGCCTTCAGGGATTGGATTATCCGTTCTATGGCTTAGATCACACACGTCTAGACTTTACTTGTGTCCTGAAATAACGTTATGGGATGTGTAAATAGCTTTATGTTTTATTGTTGTGTGTAAAAAAATACGATTTGAGTTGTAAAATATACATAACGTGTAATAAAATGTGAGTTGTAATTTAAAACAAAGTCAAATAAAGATGAATGACCGACAGACTTTATTTTTATACCTTTATCGTTTAAGTTTAGTACTTCAATAACATTTATCCATACAATCCTTAGCCGTGAAAGTAATAATGCCCCATAGCCAAAGCAGCGGATCTTTTTTTTTAATTCCGCGAGGACGAGTTCGCAGTCAAAAATAAAAGAAAATTTCATCCATGCCACTCCCGGCTGACACCGATATCAAAGTAATAATAATTGTACAATATAGACATAACAGGGAGGTTTAAGTAATTCAAGGAATAATTTCGTTTCTTTTTAGTGTATTTTTTTTTTGAGAATATTTTGTTTTTAATATATTTCGTTTGGAAGGCGGTTGTCTTTTTTGTTATGCAAAATTATAACATAATAATGTTACATATCTATAACGAGATGTTTATCTTAATTTTTGCATCAGATAACTAATTAGTAGTATCAATCTATCGTTCACAATCTGAAGTTAATCGTATTATTTCATCAAATCAGCTATGATACAATAGGAAAACATGTAGATTACAGTTGCAGACGTACAAATATAATATTTCGTAATGCGGTATTTTGGACAAACGTTGTCAACCGCGTAGCAGAATGGTTTTGAAAGCTGGAATACTCTTAGCAACGCTTCTTGCATCCAGTTTAGGTCAGTTTTTAATACACAACCACTGATTTTTCCAAATTTAGATAATTTATTATTTGTTTTCTGAATATAAAAACCTTATTTAAAAAAAGCATATAAGAGTGGTTAAGTTGTAAGCGAATATTTTTTATAACTCAGCTATCCCGACACGGCGACATGCTTTCTCCGACTTGTTCATCCACGCTGAGGCCGGCTCTCGCGTGGTGGGTGGCACCCCAGCGCCAGATGGAAGCGTACCTTACATGGTGGCCATGAGCAGCGGCCTGCTGGTCAGAAGCTTCATATGCGGTGGCTCCCTGATCAGCACTAGACACATTATGACAGCCGCTCACTGCATAGATGTAGTCTACGATGATGGTGTTCTTAGCGGGTAAGTTTAATATTAAACTATTGAACAATGACAACGACATGAAAGTCATTTTTTTTAATAATAGCACCGTGCGCGTGACACTGGGCACCAATCGCTGGATGGCCGGCGGCCAGTCATACGGCATCTCACATAACTTCACTCATCCCGAGTATAACTTGGAGACCATCAGGAACGATATCGGTATCATGGTGACGTCCACAGAGGTAATGTTGTCCTATGACGTGCAGCCAGTCGGCCTCAGCTTCGACTTCGTAGACGCTGGTGTACGCGCCCGCGGCGCTGGCTGGGGAAGATTATGGGTAAGTACTTTATAATAATCTCTCTCCCAAATTTAAAATAAATTTTGTATTTTTTTGGGATTCCATGTGATGTGATTTTCAGCATATGGGACCAATATCCGCTGTGCTTATGGAACTGGTGACGACGACAGTGGATGCCGAGCAATGCGTACGCGAGGTGGCGGAGGTTGCAGCTCAGATCAACATGCCTGTACCCCCGGTCGACCCACACACCATGCTCTGCGTATTCCACTCCGCAGAACGCGGCATGTGCAACGTCAGTATACAAAACACAACCTGATATTTACAAATTAAGGCTCTGATGAATCTCTATTCATGAGCCAAATGTGAGAGCATTAATCTGCTCAACACTGTACAAATTATTTGATACGTTCCTTATCCCCGTTACATTGTCGTCGGTGATTGCTTTTATTCTACTTTTGGATGTACTTATTAAAAATATATGCTTCTTGCGCACAGAATGTGACTCGTATTGCCTTTTATGTATTCAGTCTTTTTCGCAGGGTGACAGCGGCAGTGCTCTAGTGAATGTGGAAAACAATCTTCAGATAGGATTCGTATCTTGGGGGCTTTCGTGCGCTCGCGGTGCACCGGACATGTACGTACGGCTGAGCACATACAAGGACTGGGTTACTAGCGTCATGGATTAGATCATCTCTGTTAAAGAATTTATTACTATATTCTAAATTCATCATTGTAACTAGATTTTTTAACAATAAATGTAGTGTATGTTTGGAGAAAAATAAATGCTAACTACCTAAGAAATATCCAATTTATAATGGAGTTTTATTTAAGCATTTTAATTAATGCTGTTAGACTAATAATTCAGGTTCCCAATTGAAAATATTTTAACCATAGACGCACTTCACATTTCCGCAAATTCTCGCTGTATATTCAGTCAAAATCTTTATCACATTGACCACCTTTATGTTTCAATCACTTTACTATTTAAGCTATGAACAAACATGTTTTGTATGATATTTTAATGTATGAAAAAAACAGCGTATTGTTGGAATAACAAACTATACAGGGCATTGCCGTTTTAGAACACTTGTGGAATCTATTTAAAAAAACTCATACAAACTGGTTTATTATCACTTGTTGAGATAACTTTAGCGTAATTTGTATAAACAGTCCGCAAAAGACAAGTTCTGCCGATAGATGTCGTTGGCGCATGGTCTTAATTTAATTTTATTCGTTTAATCAGACGATCTAACAATCCTTTTTATTATTGCCGTTTAAGTGCATTTTCTTTATATTTCTAAACAACAAAAAATTATAAAAAATTATGTAACGACATAGTTCTTACTGTAGTACCAAAAATACAATTCTTGTCTTTTTAAATTGTAATCAAACTTAATTCAATACGAAATTGGGATTCCTTATCAACTGAATTTATTTCATTGAAATGTGTAGTTAATTGATTAAATTCAAACATTACACATATAAAAAACCAATTATTCAAGGAAATCTCAAATGTATGGCGGAGTTGCAGTAAGGATGTTGTTTATAGGCGTTATTTTTATGCTAATTGTTACGAATTCAGGTGAGTTGTATGTATCAAATTAGAATTAGCCCTACCAATGGACAGAAAACACTAAAATAAGTCATAGCTAGTCGAAGGCAATCTATCTGTAGAGGTCGCAAAATTAATTATACTAATTTCTCAAATATAAGAGAAATATTATCTTTCTGTGCGTTCCCTCCTCTATTGATTAAAAGTAAACGACGCATCTGCAAATGCGAATGTCTATGGGCAGCGATTGTTTGGCTATTTTAGCGACTTCTAGTTGCCGTTTCGTTCATTTGTCACAAAACGAAAAGAGTCGCTAAAAATGCTACGTTAATTTTTCATGGTTAAAAACCAGTCAAGAAATTCCTAAGAAAGGACATAATAATGTTACCTATCTATAAATAGATTACCTTAATTTTTGCATCAGATTATTAATCATTAGTTTCAACTTTAATTTACAATCTGAAAGTTTTATCGTATCATCATCCACTTGCCCTTATCCCTTACGGAGGGTCGGCACAGTATGTGCTGCTCTTCCATACATCTCTATCCGCCGTCATATCTGAATCCACTCCTTTCTTAAGCATATCCCCTTTCATACAATCCGTCCATACTTTCTTCGGTCTTCCTCTACTGTAGCCATCCAAATTCAATCTTAACACTTTCTGGTTTACGTCCCCATCGTCTCGTCGCATAACATGTCCATACCACACTAACCTTTTGCTTCCCAATTTCTCCACCACTGGCGCTACTTTCAAACTTCTTCTTATGTACACATTCTTAACTTTATCCATTTTTGACCGACTTCCCAAAAGAAGGAGGTACTCAATTCGTCCATATATTTTTTTTTTTTTATTTTTTTTTTTTATGTGTGTTACGGCATAACTCCGCCTCTGGTAGACCGATTTTGAAAATTCTTTTTTTATCCGAGAGGTAGTGCTTGCAGGTGGGTTCCATTTTTTGTTTGATTTTTGGAGTCAAAGACTACAGCGTAGTTAAATAGTTTAGCTTAAAATTGCGTGACGAAATTTGGTGTCTTTTTTTCTTTCTATGCTTACGTAGCCTAAACTATAAGACTTACACAAAAATTATGTATGGAAGAATTGTAGCCCTTTAAATTTGCTAAATAAAAGTCAGCGATAGCATATATCTATCTATTAAGGTTGTCGCACAATAACCACTTTTTTCATTAAAATTTCGATCAAAATCTATACCCCACTTTCAACGCTATTACTCGTGTTCGGTATGGATCCTTATCAAAATAAATATGTCCATCATCAAGAGAATTTAATGTAGATTATAAATGCCCTTGGAACTGTGTAATTCCGATCAATAGTTTAGGAGATATCATAAATAGCAAATTACGAGTCGCAGAAAAAAATACCAACTTGTAACAAAGTTTGCTTTCTTGGCTTACGTAGCATAAACTGTAAGACCTACATAAAAATGATGTATGAAAGAATTGTAGGTCATTCAATTAGCTGAATTAAAGTCTGCGATAGCATATATCTATCTCTTAAGGTTGTCGCACAATAACCGTTTGTTTCGAGAAAACCGTCAAATAAGTGCAATCGACTTTATTTAAAACGCTTTTATTCTTATTTGGTATGAATCCTTATCCAAATAAATATGTTTTCACGATAGAGTATTATATGTAGATCATAATTGCCTTTTACATTATGTAATTCTGTGGAAGATTCTAGAAGTTATCAAAATATTAAAACTCACGGGCAACAGCGGCGCGCGGCCGCACCGAATTATGAGTGAATGATCGCAACGATGTATTAGTTCTTTACTTAATTTCTTAGATAACTCATTATTTGTTTGAAAGCTAGTGATTATCATACTGCGATGTCTAGATTCACTAAAAATCGAGAAATAAATAAACTTTTTAATAAAAAACCAAAACCGACTTCCAAACAAAATACACTAAAAACAAAATCTTCTCAAAAAAACAGTACACTAAAAAGTAACGAAATAATAACTTGAAAACCTCCCTTATTGTAGCTGTAATGTCTATATTGTACAATTATTATTACTTTGAAGTCGGTGTCAGTCATTACTAAAAACGTTACTATACTTTCAATTGTCAATTGTTATGGTAAAAATGTAGAAAACCTTACGTAGAAATATCACTACATATACCTCGGCTGACACTGACATCAAAGTAATAATAATTGTACAATATAGACATTACAGCTACAATAAGGGAGGTTTTCAAGTAATTATTTCGTTACTTTTTAGTGTACTGTTTTTTGAGAAGATTTTGTTTTTAGTGTATTTTGTTTGGAAGTCGGTTTTGTTTTTTTATTAAAAAGTTTATTTTTGTTACACCACACATCCATCTTAACATACGCATCTCAGCCGCAACTTTGGTGGCCCAACATTCAGATTCATACAATACGACAGGTCTTATGATGGACTTGTTAAAGTTTAGTCGTATCAGTTCATTTAATAATCCGTTATGCTACAATAGGAAAACAGGAAAACATATTACAGTTGCAGTTGTACAAATGTAATATATTGTAATGCGGTATTTTGGACACACGTTGTCAGCGCCGCAGCAGACATGGTTTTGAAAGTCGGAATTCTCCTGGTAACGCTTCTTGCGGCCAGCTTTGGTCAGTTTTTATTAAACCAGCTTTTTTAATTGTTTTCTGAATATAAATCCTTATTAAATAAACATTCTACAAGACATCTACAAGAGTAGTTAAGTTGTAATCGATTATTGTTTATAACTCAGCTAACCCGACACGGCGACATGCTTTCTTCATCAACCCGGAGGATGGCTACCACGTCATGGGTGGCATCCCAGCGCCATATGGAAGCGCGCCTTACATGGTGGCCATAACCAGGGGCCTGATGGTCAGAACCTTCATATGCGGTGGCTCCCTGATCAGCACTATACACATTATGACAGCCGCTCACTGCATAGATTTAGTCTACGGTGATGGTATTCTTAGCGAGTAAGTTTTCTACAAATATATTGAACAATGACATCGACATGAAAGTAATTTTTCTTTAATAATAGCACCATGCGCGTGACAGTGGGCACCAATCGCTGGATGGCCGGCGGCCAGTCATACGTCATCTCGCATAACTTCACTCATCCCGAGTACAACTTTGCGACCCTCACGAACGATATCGGTATTATGGTGACGTCCACAGAGGTAATGTTGTCCTATGACGTGCAGCCAGTCGGCCTCAGCTTCGACTTCATAGACGCTGGAGTGCGCGCCCGCGTCGCTAGTTGGGGGAGCTTATGGGTAAGTACTTTAAAAATCTCTTTTCCAAATTTAAAATGAATTCTATCATACTAATATTATAAATGCAAAAGTTTAGATGGATGGATGGATGGATGTTTGTTAGAGTTTGTAGACTAAACGGCTGAACGGATTTCGATGAAATTTGGTATAGATGTAGAAGATAGTCTGGAAGAACACATAGGCTACTCACTTTTGTGTTTTTTAATTCCACGCGGACGGAGTCGCGGGCGAAAGCTAGTATTTTATATTTTATATTTTGTGATCCCATGTGATCATTTCCAGTTTAAGGGACCTGAGTCCGATGTGCTTATGGAACTGGTGACGACGACAGTGGATGCTGAGCAGTGCGTACGCGTGGTGGCAGAAGTCGCAGCTCAGTTGAACATGTCACCGCCCACGGTCGATCCGCAAACCATGCTATGCCTGTTCCAACCTACAGAACGCGCCATGTGCACCGTCAGTATACAACACACACAAATAAAAGCTCCGCTGAATCTCTGTTCATAAGAGCTTTGGCTCTATCATATGGGAGTTTTAACAGTGTGCTCGAAACCGTACAAATTAATAGGTTCCTTATCCCCGTTACATTGTCGTCGGTGATTGCTTTTACTCTTTGCTTGGATCTACTAAAAAGATAATCTTCTTAAGCACAGAATGTGACTCTGCTTTTTAAGTATTTAATTTATTTTTCCAACTGCAGGGTGACAGCGGCAGTGCCCTATTGAATGTGGAAAACAATCTTCAGATAGGCATCGTATCGTGGGGTCTGTCGTGCGTTCGCGGTGCACCCGACATGTACGTACGAGTGAGCACATACAGGGACTGGGTTGTTAGCGTCATGTATTAGGACATCCGTGTAACTTATGTACAAGCTTATGTTGTAATGTTATTTCGTTTTACAATAACGTGTATGAAATATTATAAGGTTTGTTTTTCGTTTTACAATAACGTGTATGAAATATTATAAGGTTTGTTTTTCGTTTACGTAAGAAAATATCAACTTATAATTATGTTTTATTAAACAATTTTAATTTATGCTGTTAGAATAATAATCTTTCTTTCTAATATTACAAATGCGAAAGCTTACATGTATGGATTTTTTTACGTTTGCTAAGCTAGCGCTTGACTACGATCCCACCTGAAGAAAGTGATTATGCAGTCGAAAGATAGTACGCGCTAACTTAATAGATAGCAGTTTACTCTTCTTTTGGAGGATGGATGTTTGTTAGAGATTGTAGCCTAAACGGCTCAACGGATCCCGATGAAATTTGGCATAGACGTAGAGGATAGCCTGGAAGAATACACAGGCTACTCACTTTTTTTTTAATTCCATGTAGACGGAGTCGCGGGCGAAATCTAGTGGTACAATAAATTCCGAATTGAAATCCTAATATTTTCAACCATAGACGCACTTCACATTTACGCAAATTCAAATTTACTATAAGCCATGAACAAACATGTTTTGTATGATTTTTTAATGTATGAAAAAACTGCCTATTGTTGGAATAATAAACTATACAGGGCATTGCCTTTTTAGAACACTTGTGGAATCTATTTAAAAAAACTCATACAAACTGGTTTATTATCACTTGTTTAGAGATAACTTACTTTAGCGTAATTTGTATAAACGGTCCGCAAAAGACAAGTTCTACCGATAGATGTCGTTGGCGCATGGTCTTGTTTAGTTTCATCCGTTTACTCAAGGCTTACATTCTGTTTTATTATTGCCGTTTAAATGAATTTTCCTTATATTTCTAAACTATGAAAAATCATATAAAATGTATAACAACATAGTTATTACTGTAGTACCAACATTACAATTTTTGTCTTTCCTAAAATTGTAATAAAAGTCACTAGAAAGTGTTTCCAACTTGAATTCAGAACGAAATTAGGATTCCTTATCAACTGAATGTATTTCATTGAAATGTTTAATTGATTAAATTCAATGACACATATAAATACCCAATTGTTCAAGGAAATCGCAAATGTATCGCCGAGTTGCAACAAGGATGTTGTTTAAAGGAGTTATTTTAGTGCTAATTGTTACGAATTCAGGTGAGTTTAATACATTTCGATATTGATTTCGTTAAAATTGGTGACCTACCAATTGGGAGAAAATATTTAAATCATAGCTAGTCGTAGCTATTTCCACAGAGGTCGCACAATTAATTATACTAATTTCTAACATTATTAAAACAAGACTAAACGGGTCGCGGGCCTAGTGTACACGCGGAAAGATGGCCATTGGTTATATTCATTAACTCTGCTAATGTGTATATTATAAATATGCTTATATCTTAGGAGTTATATCATACGATTACGGCACCTCGGAGCTGTTCATCCACGCGGAATCCCGGGGGCGCATCCTCGGCGGTGTGCCGGCGGACGATGGCGCAGCGCCTTACATTGCAGCTGTCACCGTAGGGGCTGCAGTCCGTACCTTCATTTGCGCGGGCTCGCTGTTCACACCTAAGCATCTCTTGACCGTCGCTCACTGTATTTCCGCCTTATACCGCAATGGATCTCTTATCAAGTAAACTTCGCGATATGATATTTTTTCATGAATATCCTGTACACGGACTGCTTAGCATTCGATAAGCGCCGCTATCGAATGCTGAAGGCTTCACACACGAACAGCTTCAGCCTGAAGCTGTTCGTATATGGCGGCCTTTAGATTTATTTATGGCTATCTGTTTTATAAATTCCAGCTCTCTCAGTATAACGGTGGGCACGAACATCTGGAACTCTGGCGGGCAAACGTACAATATAACTGGCAACATCACACATCCTGAGTACGATCCGTCGCTTGTGAAAAACGATATTGGATTCCTGATCGTGGAAACAGATGTCAGTCTATCCAAGAGTGTTCAGCTTGTCGTCTTGAGTTACCAAAACATCGGAGCTGATGTTGAAGCGATAGCCGCCGGTTGGGGGAGAGTTAATGTTAGTATTGTCTATACAAATAACGTATGAATAGATAAGGGTATAGATAGAAGGTTTAATAGAACCTTCCAGTTCATACAAAATTTAGAAGTAAAAAAGCATATTAAATTAATATTCAGTGAATTAGGATCGATTCCTCATTCTTGAGGAAACGATCCGGAGAGAGAGAGAGAGAATTAATATGTATGGGGCATTGGTAGAGGCGAAACATTATGAGTAGTGTTTAATTTTCTAGAAAACAAAACCAGTATCTTCTGAGCTATTGGAGCTGGAGATGACGACAGTGGATGGGCAGCAATGTGCAGAGGAAGTGAAGGAAGAGGCCGCGTCGATACGTCTGCGAGTGCCGACTGTTGAGCCTAGCATCATGCTCTGCGCATATCATTCAGTCAACCATGGCGTGTGTAATGTCAGTATACCAGTTTTATTTAGCTACTAGCTGTTCCCATGCGACTTCATCCGCATAATATTATAAAAAAATCATTTTATTGTTCACATTTGTCAAATTATCAATGGCAAATGTGAAAATGACATGAGATGATGTCAAAACATGGCAACCTTGCTTCCTTGATGTTGGCAACAACTTTTGGTCTCTTTCCACATTAGGGTTTTTATCCAAAATATTTACCCCTAAGTTTAACGGCGTGAAAATATATAGCCTAAAGCGTGACGTAAGTGTAGGGCTTTTATTAAAAAAAGAGTTATTCAAAATATGCTGTGATTGCTGACATCTTAGGCAACAAAGAAGTGTATGTTTACGCTTTATTATATTATATTATAATAGTATAGATAGATCATTTTTGCTATGGAAGGAATTTGTTTCTGAATTTTATCCAGGAAAGGGAATTTAATTGCAACCTGTAGGCTAAACGGCTAAATCGATTTTGCCGAGTAAGATATCATTCGATTCGAGTTCTCCCCTACATTGTCACTGGGTTTTTGTTTCATTATTGAAAACTAGCTTTCGCCCGCGACTCCGTCAGCGTGGAATTTAACAAAAAGTGAGTAGCCTATGTATTCTTCTAGACTATCCTCTACGTCTATGCCAAACTTCATTGAGATCCGTTTAGACTACAAACTCCATCCATTTAAACTTTCGCATTTATAATGTTACTAAGATTGTTGTTTTAATGGTTTTTGTTTAGGGTGATAGCGGCAGTCCTCTTATGGAAGTGAGTACTGGAAAGCAGATCGGGCTGGTGTCGTGGGGACTGCCGTGTGCGCGAGGAACTCCTGATATGTTCACACGAATCAGCGCATACGAGAAATGGATCAAACAAACTGTTGCTGTAGATAATATCTTAGCTTCTAATGTTACTAAATCTACGGAACCTTAATTTTGTAATGTATTTGAATCAGTGAATGTTTATTATCTATACTTCTATACTATTATAATAAAGCGTAAACACACACTTCTTTGTTGATGTCAGCAATTACAGCATATTTTTTAATAATGCTTTTTTTTAATAAAAAGCCCTACACTTACGTCACGCTTTAGGCTATAAATTTTCACGCCATTAAACTTAGGGGTAAATATTTTGGATAAAAATCCTAATGTGGGAAGGAGACCATAAGTTACTGCCAACATCAAGGAAGCAAGGTTGCCATGGTTTGACATCATGTCATGTCATTTTGACATTTGCTATTGATAATTTGACAAATGTAAACAATAAAATGAAATTTTCATAATTTTATGCGGATGAAGCCGCACGGAACAGCTAGTATTGTATAAAGGAGTGTTTTTTTTTATAATAGGATAGTGTTTAGTAAAAGCACATTAACGATTTATACAACAATAATTGAATTAATAGTTTAAAATAAATAAACCATAAATTGCTTTCATATAATTTATTATTCAATATTTTAACAGCCCTAATATTAAACATTAACAATCAAGAGCGCACATTGATTTGATTAAACTATCACACAACTGTTTAGTCTCGGTTTAATTCCTATGAGTTTATATGGAGGTGTGCACTACTCGATTTTTAGTTGTACAACTAAACAGTTGATTACGAAACAATCGACAATCGCACAACAGTTGTGACAGTTTAGTCAAAGGTGCGCCTGCTCTAACATTACACATAATTAACACCGGAACATATTTACATAAATTAACACCAATTTAGCACCAAATATAACACTGCACTATTGTATAATGTCCAATAAGAAGTTCTTGTAGGGACTGAGCCTGGCGTAGACGTCGGGGAAGCCGCGCGCGCACGGGTGCGCCCACGACGCCACGCCCACCTGCGCGCCCCCCGCGCCCACCGCGCCCACCGCGCCCCCCGCGCCCACCGAGCCCCCCGCGCCCACCGCGCCCACCGCGCACCACCAGCGGACTGCCAGAGTCTCCCTGGGTGTTATACTTTTACTTAATGCCTAGTTCCCATTAAGCTAATTTAGTCGAGTACCGAGTAATTTCTTGGCTAAAATATTCTAGTCTAAATGATGATATCTGTACTCGACTCGACTGTTTCATTGTTCAGATACGTTACAAAATTACACGGTACTCGACTAAAATAACCTGGCGAACTAGGCATAAAATACACAATAGAATAGATAGAATGAAATCTAATTTTAATCCATAGGCCAATTTAAATAAACAGGAGTAAATCAAATTCCAGTTACTGTAGCCATATCTTAATACAAAACGATGTTTTACAAAAAATATTTATGAATTATCGATCGCAAATGTGTATAAAATTATTAAATTTGTATTGGAACGTTAAATAGCATATTAGGGTCCATAGGAAATACTTACATAGCAAAGTCCGTGTCCTATAGAATGGAAAGTACATATTTCCAGGTCTGAGTCCAGTCTAATCCCCGCGCCGGGGGACGCGGCCAGCGCCGCGCTGCAGCCGCCGGGAGACATCGTCTTCAAATTTATTAACTGCAAGTTGTCCGCGAACGGGAACAAGAACTACGAGTAGTAGCTTTTATTCAATACAGGGTTTTTTTTACCAGAAATATAGCTTTACTTATAGTCGATACAGATGTTTATAAAAAAAAATCTAACTACTACTAATATTGTAAATGCGAATTAGATGGATGTTTGTTAGAGTTTGCAGCCTAAACTGCTGAACGGATCTTGATGAAATTTGGCATAGATGTAGAGGATAGTCTGAAAGAAAACATAGGCTACTTACTTTTTAATCATTCTACGCGAACGGAGTCGCGGGCAAAAGCTAGTATCAATATAAAAAATCCCACAATATTTTTTTGGTAGATTGTAATAAATACATCAGTGTTTGTTATCTCGTATATCACAAAAGTTTTTTTTTAACATTGATAGTTTTTTGTCTTTTTTGAATATAACTTACCCAACTGGTTGACGTTAATTCAACTCCAAGCCTGCCCCAACCGGTGACAAAACTAGACACGTCTCCGTCTACCCAGTCGAAGCTGAGAGACACGACGCCTACCCTCGCACTCAGCACCAAAGGTTGGACCAGAAATAACACGCCAATGTCGTTCTTGGTACGAACATAGTCCCAAGACGGATGGTTTTTAAAAGTACTGAATTTAACAAGACCTTCCGTTGAATTCCATTGGTTTGAACCTACTACGCCACGTGTTGATCTGAAATTGGATTCTATATTCAACGTTACAGTATTTATTTCAAAACTAGCTATTCCCATGCGACTTCATCCGCATAAAATTATAAAAATTTCATTTTATTGTTTACATTTGTCAAATTATCAATTGCAAATGTCAAAATGACATGACATGATGTCGAACCATAGCAACCTTGATTCCCTGTCTGATGGTCTCTTTCCCACATTAGGGTTTTTATCCAAAATATTTACCCCTGAGTGTAATGGCGTGAAAATATATAGCCTAAAGCGTAACGGAAGTGTAGGGCATTTTATTAAAGAAAGAGTTATTCAAAAATATGCTGTAATTGCTGACATCTTAGGCAACAAAGAAGTGTGTGTTTACGCTTTATTATATTAGTATAGAAGTATAGATTACAAGAATGGGAAATACAGCAAATGGAAATCCGTTATTTAACCCTAGGTTACAGACGTCTGGAACCTAATGTTGCCTTGCAAAACGTGGTTCCTAAATTTTCCTTACATAGACTATGGTATTGAAACAACCTTACTATTTATAAAATCGCATTTGATAAGGATCGGAATACCATTTGTTTAGTTTAATCCAATTATTGTAACTGAAGCCATATTGCAGTGTTTATACGCTTATGGTCTTCGTAATCCAATATTTGTACCTTATTATGGAAAATGCTTTGTTGTCTTGTACAAGATATAGGTATGTTTAGATTTTAAAAAAATGTTTTGACGCGTGTTTACAACTAAATATATATGTTTAAAATTACTATTATACATATATTAGATTGATCTGTAGTTTAATCTATACTGATATTATAAAGTGGAAAGATTTGTATTTTAGTATGTACTAGCTGTTGCTCGCCGCTTCGCCCGCGTGAAAATATAGCCTATGTTACTCACAGAAAAATTACCTTTCTAATGGTGAAAGAATTTTTAAAATCGGCCCAGTAGATTTTCCATGAATCAAATACATACAAAAATAAAAAAGTTTTCCTCTTTATAATATTAGTATAGATTGAAATAACTAAAAAACTATTCGGCCGACAAGAACTCATTGCTTTGAAACCGGCAGAAATGCTTTCTGCATTTAAAAGCTACGTTACCACTAAGTTTAATAAAATTAATAAAATTAGAAATCTTACTCAATAAGTTGTCCCCTGACAACCAGGGGATCGATGCAATGCGCTGCGGTAAGCACATGGCGCACGCTGATGATGGACCCCCCACACATCATGCTTCTGACTCTCGCCCCCCAAACCAGCGCCACCATGTGAGGGGCGTACCCCTCCTCAGCATCAACACCCCCAACTACTCGAGAACCTTGAAACGCTCGACTTTCATTTCGGTCTACTGGATGGCCTAAAATATTAGTAAATATAAACTATACGTCTAAGTATATTGGTAAGGAGCTTTTCTGTTATACATTTAATTTACTGATAATATCGCGAAATAAAAACAGTAATATTAATTAAAAACATACCATTGGCACTGATCGCAAAATTAATTAGAGTTATAACCACAAAAAGGACAACCATTATTGCAGATGTTTGAGAAATGTATGATAGTTATTTTTTTAAATTAATCTTATTTATATTGAATGCATTATTTTGGGTATCAATTGATAATGCCAAAATGGTCTGAATCATCCATAAACAAATTGGTTTTCTTTTTAAATCATTTGTTGTCTCCGCCTGATAAAAATGTCTACTCGATTAAGTCAATGTGCGAATTTGTTTACTGAAATCTGATAATCCTTTTAATCCCGCTATTTTTATTTAATAAAGTATTTTTTTTGAAGTAAAATAGCTTAGCGAGAACTACAGTTTGCTACGTTTTTTTGGCGACTAACTGGACTCGTAGCTATTTTTTTTTTGTCCTAGGGAGGAAATCTTCCAAAGATACCTTGCCGTGAAGGCGGGGTTATGTAGGATTTGACCCACTAAAACCCCCTCGGTGACTCAAGTGACGTAGTCGAAGGTTCCGGGATCTCCAAGGAAGCGGAAACTGGATAGTAGTCTAGTGGGGTCTAACTTAACAGTACCTTAAAAGTCCTACGAGAGATTAAGTTCAACATAAAACTCGGGTTAAAAATACTACAAAATATCGAATCCCACGGGATAAATGTGGTGTTATTGAACAGAACTATTAAAAACGAATTAATTATTTACACGCATTATCTTCAATTGTAATCAGCGGATTAATACTATTGAAATTAATGCGACTCGCGTGACATTGCTACTAATTGTTTTGTGTAGATACAAAAACAATTGTATTTTTGATCAAAACAAATCAGTCCTTGAACTCGTTTGTACGTCTATTCAACTGAACTTAAATCCTTAGTTCAATAGCTTTTTAAAAGAAAACAAACGACTATAATTGTTGCCAAATAACATAGGAAAGACCAATAAAATGAAACAGGGTATACGAAATTTGAGGGCTACATCTCTGTTGTAACGGATTTCTAGACTACCTTGTTTTGGTTGAATAATGGCCGGTTTCCCAGCTACGTTTAAACATTCGTTAGTGTTTTTGGTTCGATTAATTCATGAAATGCGTTACCGAACTACATGACTTCAGATTTACTCTGTTGAAATATGTCAACCTAACGCTAATGAATCGCTAGATAATGAAAAAATAAATGGGAACTTCAGAAACCCAGCGTAAGTGAATTAAGTAAGAGTCAATCAACACAACCTTCATGATTTCCATCTGGAATGAAAAGAAACTTTTACGTATGTTTACGTGGATATTATTTTCGTATTTTGACGTTACATAAGTTGACCTACAACGAAATCGTTTTGCAAAGTTTTACATTTAATATGCCACTTTAATCTAATATTTGTATACTAGTTGTAAAACTTTACACAATAGATTTCCTTAGCGTTCTAAGGAGCCGTTGCTCGGGGCTTTGAAGTTTCTCAGTTTACTAAACCGCACGTTTCGAATGTATTATACTAAAGTTAGGAATTAGTTATGTTTGTTTTGTTTTGTTCATATTGTAACCTCGTCGACATAAAGCGGTTTATGTATGGGATAATTTAAAAAGCATTTTAGGAATAATAAATATTAAAGTAATTACGTAACTCTTACGTTTGCCGTTTTCCTTGGCAGGGTCCTGGCACAAATTATTCGTTTCTTTATTCACATTTGTGTTAATTCACCATTTAACAATATAGATATAAATGATTATTTGCGTATTACGCAATTAAATCTAATAACTTACTTTTTTACTACAACTAGCTGTTGCTCGGATATTAGCCTGCCTGAAATTAAAAAATATAGCCTATGTTACTCACTGATAACGTAGCTCTTTACTGGTAATGATTTTTTGAAATCGGCCCAGTGGTTTTTGAGTTATTTCAATACATACAAAAATATAAATCATTCCTCTTTATACTATTAGTAAAGATTAACACAAACTTGCACTTACACAAAAGAAAACTTAACAACTTTAAGTTATCTAAAAATCTTAATAACACAAGTATTGCCCAATTTTTTTTAAAGTTGACAAAAAATACTATATTTAGATTATTTTAATATAAATTTGTATACTTTTTGAAGATTAATTCCATAAACACAAAATTCGAACTTACTTTTTTCCTTTGACGCTGAAAAATTTGAATTTCCTACCCTCATTCATTTAAATATTTATGGTTTTCCAACTTTTATTACGTTCGGATACGTTTTTCATTTTTTCTATGTAATACATTGAAAAGTCAAATAAGTTTTTACGTAACTTTTATTCTAAAAGTTAATCCTGAAAAATTATGCTAAATCTCAAGGTCAAAATGAAAAAACTAAAAAAATTCGCATAATTTTTCTCATTTAGTTTAAATGAGGTATCTTTAATATCTCAAGAATTTGAATATATAAGTTGATATTATGACTAGTTCTTATGTAATATTACGTGATAAAAAATTAAGTTATTTTGAAAAACTTTTATCAAAGTCGATTTTCAAAATATGTATAATTTAATTTTTAAACGTCATTTCATGTTTATATTACACAATTTTTATTTTCAGTAAAAGGAGGGTAGCTTCGAAAATAAACACATTCAAATAATATGACGTTATAAAGATACCCTCTCGTAACGTTTTCAAATTTTCTCTTGCGACATTTTCAAATATCGAATTGTCTAAAAAACAGTAATTTCAAATCGTTAATTTAAATATCGGAAAGATATGTGTGTTCGATCTTCTTTTGTTTTGCTTTCGTCCAACATAAAGACTCGATTAATTACATAAAATAACGCGACGGCGGTAATTCGAAATGGAGATTGTATACCCTATTTTGTTGATACCAAAGGAGTGTGTAAAACTGCACCACAACGCTGCACTGCTTGATGACATCATTTTAGACATCACCATCACATCACCCAACACTAAAGGTGAACCTATTTGCATATACACAGGTTGCTGCCATATAAAATTCACAGATAAAGAATATAACACCCCAGATAAATCAACACAGGGACTAGAATTCATAAATATTGAAGATACAAAATCAGTTCAAGATGTAGCTATTCAATCTACATATCCATCCAATGTATGGATAGATCCAGCTAGGAGTCCATACATTTATAACAATTATACAACAAATGGCCTCCCACCACAATTTGTATACAACCATCAAGCCAACCATGTGACCGTTCAGCAACACAATACATACATAACCCAGAATGTATACAGTTATCCTGAAACCATACATTATGCTTCTTCTGAGGAATATGGTTTTGAAACATTAATAAACCAAAACAATGTCACAGATCTGACCCATTTGTTTGACGGTGATGAATTAGAAGAATGCGGTCTACTGCTTGAAGAGATAACATGTGAGAAAGAGCCTCCAGTTTTAACTGAGTCAATTGACTTGGGTCTTCAGAGTGATAATAATGCACTAAAGCAGTTAATGTCAAATGGTATCCAAATACCATCCAAACCGCAGAAGACTATAATATTTATGGGCCCCGAGTGTGGTCAGACTATCCAGAAGATAGCTGTTAATGATCCCTCTTTGATGTGCAACTCGGATGATGTTTCTACAATTATTGATGTTGGTAAGAAAACCTTGTAATTGATTAATAAGTGAATATTAATAAAAATATCAACATATTTGTACATTTATTGAGTTGACAGTTTTATATTTTTTTTTCTATTAAAATAAAAATACACAGAACAAAAATAATACTAATACTACCTAAGAATGTAGGATCAGAAATCAGAACATAGTGTCTTGCAATATTTGATAAAATCATTAAAATGTTTTACATTTGATATTAGAAAAATAAATTATTAAATAAATAAAAATATTTTACTGTAGTGTAACATAAGTATAGAATAACTTTGAACATCTGAAGCATATTTCTGTCTAAAACATTAATTAATAAATGTAAATTGTAAAGTATAAATATCAAATATGAATTGTTTAAATAGATAACCTTTTTTTATTTATATTCAGAAAGCAGTAACAACAATCACAAGAAATACCAGTGTGAAAAATGTGAGAAAATATTTGACCAAATAACAGCATTTAAGCAGCATATGGTTGTATCACATGATCGGAAAAGACATCGCGGATCAGAAAGCGACAACGATATAAAGGTGTTCATCTGTGCCCAGTGCGGGAAGAAGTTGAAGTCGCAAGAGAAGTTTGATTTGCACAGCCGTGGCCACGGCGACCCCGACCTCGAGTGCGAAAAGTGCAACAAAGTTTTCGCATCTAAATTTAGTTTGCGTACTCACCGTAAGATACATATGCGAAAATATCCATGTCCTAATTGTACGAAATCATTTAATAAACTCGCAGAGTTAAGAACACACGTTGGCAAAACACATCCAAGTCAAAAATGTGATGACTGCGATTTCACAACAAGTAATCAAACAGATTTCCAAAAACACGAAGAATGTCATATTTGGCGGGAAAGTACCGAGAATTCTGAATCGTTTTTTCTTGACGATGGTGTATCTGACATAGAGAATGACTCCGATTCCGGAAATATTTACGAATTACCGATGGATGTCGATGGAAATGACTCGATTGAAATCGATATAAAAAACGCAAATGATGTTCTTGCTAAAGTGATGTCAAATAAGGTTTTTTTACTCAATGCTAGAAAGGGAAGACAAAACAAGAGATTTAAAAAGGTTGGTTACTCTATTTAACGATATTGCATTATTTAAGTCTATTTAGATATCTTAAATAATACAATACTTTTCGAAATACGTAATATGTTTAAAAAATTAACAAAGTAAAAAAAATTTTTGCATTTTTCAGAGTTGCGATGTTTGTTCAAAAACCTTCACACGAATTGGAGACCTGAAAAGACACCTCATCGAGCACGTCATCAAGAGCACCCTTGCGAAGAACCCGGTCAGCAAAGATGGCACTCTCAATATACAATGCGAGGTGTGCCAAGTACAATCCTTCACTAAGGTAGATAAATACAAGGCTCATTTGCGCGAGCACGCAAAATTAACTTTGTATCAATGCACATTCTGTAACAAATCGTTTAGTGATTCCAGTAATTTCTCAAAACACAAGAAAATTCATGGCTCCGCGTACTACCAATGTGATCTGTGTCTGAGGAAGTTTAATTCTAAAAAGATGCTTACAAAACACATGCAGTATCATAAGGAGAACACTCCGTTGCCATGTCGTTACTGTGACAAAACATTTCATTTTGAGTCTATGTTAAACAAGCACATCAAAAGCACACACAACAAGGCCGCAGGAACACGGTTCCGCTGCAATTTTTGCCAGGCTTATTACAAAACTTTAAAAGAAAAGTGGGACCACGAATGGTACATTCATAATGTTAGAAAAGTGAAAATTGATTGTGGCATTTGCAGCCGAAAGTTTAGAAAGTACGCTGAACTGAAAAGGCACTGCTTAGATAATCACGATTTGGAAATACCACCTGCTAAGATGTTTTTACAGCAGCAGCAAGATGAAAAGTTTAAAATTTAGTAATAAAAGGCGGGTCCCTTAAAAACGCTAAATTTGTCCAAAAAATATATGACGTTGTATTCAATTTTGATAATTTACATTTTATGGCGGATTATTGAATAGTCCTGATTTCCATACCATCAACTTTACGTCAACAAAGAAATAATGACGGTGTGCCATAAAAGTATTAAGTGGAAAAAAACTTTATTACGTGTTTATTATATTGTTTTGTTTTTTTTGCAACTTTGGAATGATATTTCAATGCAAAGTAAAGATATTACGATCTTGACGATCGTTTTTTTTTTATATTTTGTTGTATGTTCAGAGTTTAGACTTAAATGTTTTACGAAAAAAAAATGTTTAAAAATATATGGAGGGGAATATTCGCCTCTTTTACCAAGATAACGTATACTGTTTAGTTTATTTTTTGTTGCATTAACTACACTTTTCACACTTATGTCCTTAATAGCTATGTACTTTATTTATTATGTATGTATTTTAAAATACGTATTAATTTTTTGTGCGAGAAATCTAAATGAAATTGGTAAATACACCGATTTTTAACACGAAAACGTTATTTTTAGCAGTTTCCATTTGTATTATAATATTAGATAGTTTCTTTTTTTATTTATATTGATTACCTATGCGACGATCAGTGTATTCGCCAATTTGTATTTAAATAAATGATATTTACAGATTGTTCATTACTTATGTCATTACTTGTTACACAATTGCGTAATTTCATAAATTTTATGGTGGTTTTTGTCGATTTTTATCTTTTATTATAAAAGAGCGCCTTAAAATCATGTTACATTCATTCGTTTTTGTATAATAGATTTAAATAAAGATGTTGTCTTTCGTATTATATTATGTCAGGAGTTCAGGAGCAGTATTGGTTAATCGAATTTTAAATGATCGCTCGCATACAAACAGATTTTTATCTTAAAACTAGAAGTTTTGCACACTGTATTAATATCAAAACAGATTTCTTTTCTTTATTTTGAAATACGACTCTTTTATTTTATTTTTTTCTCATATTGTAAGGATGAAATCTAGCTATGTCTACGTTACGAAATTATTTAAATTAAGGTTTTTAATCTCTTCATTTTTCTGTTTCATTTTATTTGTCGAAATATTTTTATATTTATAACTTCGTCTGCCTTTAAAATTAAACTGCTGATGATAGAATTATTCTCAATATAACCCGGTATATGGGCATACGGTTAACAAACCATTGCTCTTTTTTTTCGGATAAGCCAGCAATGGCGGCTTATGCTATTATAAAGGCGAATTGACATAAAGATTTCTTTTAGCTTTTGTTATTTATTATCATTACTTCAAATGTTTATCGACGAGTTATTAAACCGTTGCTTATTTAACTAATGTTCCTATCGCGTACTTAGTTAATGAATTATACCTACTTTCATAGTGGCGTGGAAATAAAAGTGCGATGGATTAATATTAGTAATACTTGTTGGAAAATTTTGTATAACTAATCGATTTTATAACCGTGTTAAGTACTGATTTGTCTTTTTCTGTTACGACATGTTGACTTGTTGGTTTGACCATTTTGTTAAAAGTTTTTTTTTCTACTTTGTAATTTGTAAAAATTATAGTTACATATAATAAATTTTATAGTTATAGATTTTGGCGTCTTTTTCAATTCACCTTTAAAACACTTCCTTACAAATGAATCAATTTTTAAATTGCAAGCTTACATAATTTTTTAGAATGCAAGTAAACGGTGCTTACTTAGTACTGTTATTTTATACAGTCGTTACATAATTTCAATATTTTTTATAACTCTTTGTTATTAAACTAACAATATTATAAGATGGGACAAGTAAGCAGGTAATTCTTATTGGCCATTTATTACAGAGAACAGACGTCTTATTCCCGCGCACGACCTTGGTGCGCGGCGGCGGTGGGGCGGGGGCACAGCGAGCGCGCACGCGTGGCGACGCCAGCGTCACCTGTTCACTGCTTCACATCGGATTTCCAGTTTTCCACAGTCCGCGAGAACGCGTCGCGTGGTCGCGTCCCTTCCCTAGCGCGGGAAGTACATTATCTGTGCGTGTAATCAACTGTCAAATTGTCAATAATTACACACTTCAAATTTTGTTTTTCTAATTCTAAAGTTGAGAAAACAGTTTGTTCCGAGTGATCGTTTCACAGGATCAAAGTTAAATTACAGCTAAGGTTAGTAAACGATTATCTTTAATCCGTCACGTTCTGTCAATTCGTTGCGATAGTTTGAATCCATACAGGATTTGTTTGTTCGGCTGTTTGCTGTTGTACACCGGGCGTGGATCATTCCGTTTTATAGCTGTCTGGTAATGGAATGGTTTAACGATCGCACAGTCGATGTCTTGAGTAATGGTGCACTTAAAATTCCATTCAATTTGAACTATTTTCTTTGTTTTATAAGCACGGTTGAGAACACAACACTGTTGTTTACAACAAAATGTATAGTCTGTCATGAGGAAGCAATGTTTCATTTAAGAGTTTATGCGATCATAAATATAGAATAACAATTTGCTTACAATTTCACATCTAAATACACGTGTTTGATAACTATTTTTTTTTACTTTTAAAAACTTCCAAAGCAACGTGAAACTATAAAAATACATTTAGTTATTTAAGTGTTATTTCACGCAGCATTATAATGTAAATATTTATCCGGTTTACTATTTATAAAAATGAGTAAGGAAATAAATAACATCTACTGCAACTTATCGCTTCGCTCGCTTTGTTTATTCGCGCGTTATTCGACATAATAGTAATGATTTCTCGTCGATATGCGGAAGTGACATGATATTATATAATACGAGAATATAAAACGATATTTATTGAGCGATATTTCGTATAGACGCTTTTCTGGCGACTGAATGACCATAGTTCATTCTTATCGGACACTCGAGTAACGATACTATCGTTGACAAGTGACAAAAACAAACAATACTAACCAGTATCCATATAAGCAGTACAACAATGTACTCTTTTGGATGTCGGAGTTAAATTACTCACTATCACATTAATATCTTTTAAATTGTTCGAATAGAAGAGGTAGCTCTTCTATCTTTAGCGTTAACTCAAGTATATTAAAAGTCAGGGTGTATTTATATAGCAAGTGATTCAAACGCAAAACGCGTACATCCCAAGGCTACCTTAGAAGCCTTTGCACAAGGTAAATAAACAAAACACCAACGTTATTCCTTGTTTTGGAATAAAACTATTGAAGTTTGATGCGTCACTTTATCTGACACGAAATCGATTCAACGAGTCGAATTAAGTTGAATGGTGGAACCGAACCTGCGGTATGTTACGCAGTAAGCAGTACCTGTTTTAGCCCTGGGCGAGATTTCTGCAACGCCCCGTGTTATTACCCGTGAGGGGCGTTAACAGACACACGACATGTGATCCCCTTTCTGCCCTGGGCGCCCAATCGTGCCCTATCCGGACGCTGCCGCTATGTCTATTGACGCCAGTGTTTTGTTGCTTGACTTGATTGGTTTAAGTCTGGTCGAGATATTAAATGTTTCAACATGTTATTAACGATAAAAAATTATTTCCGTTCTAACTTTACCGGTTTTGGTTGACAAATTAACTCAATAATGAGGTAACTCATCAAATTATACATCGACGTCACCTGACCTTATTTCTTTGCTTTAATACGTATATAATAACGCTATTAAAAAAAACGCTTCCCTTGATAGCAAATGCATTGATTATTATATTTTCTGGTAGGCTATTTAATATAGATAGTTAAAGCAGAGAAAGAACGAATAAAGATTGTTTAAAGAGGATATGCGTAGAAGGTGAACGATATGACGGCTGATAGTGATGTATGGAAGAGTGTCTGCGCCGACTCTGAAGGGAGAAAGGGCAGAAAGCATAGGCATCTAGAACGCTAAGCAAGAATCAAGCCTTGGTCTAGGGGGCTACCATTAATATAGTTTCATTCTAAGTAGTTTGTATATATAACATTTTACGATTATCTAAAGAGGAAGGGCAGTTAAGTTATCCCCCAACTCCGACCATGGCAGGAAGATGATATGACATTGGTATAATATCGTTAATATCTATACTTCTATACTAATATAATAATGCGTAATCACACACTATTTTGTGGCATAGGATGTCAGCAATCACAGCATATTTTTGAATAATTATTTCTATAATAAAAAGCCATACACTTACGACTTGCTTTAGGCGACATATTTTCACGCTATTAAATATAGGGAGTAAATAAATTATAAAAAAACCTTCATGTGGGAAAGGGACCATAAACTACGAGCTGCCAACATTAGGGAAGCAAGGTTATTATGGTAATTTTGACATTTGCAATTGAGAATTTGACAAATGTAAACAATTATTTTTATAATTTCATGCGGATGAAGCCTCACGGGAACAGCTAGTTTATAAATACATCCATAGCGATGTTATGGCGCATTACACTGCTCACTTGGGTCAGTGCGTGTCTAGTTTATTTCCAGCGATCCTTTGTACATCGCCACGGGTCATAGAGCTCGGTAACCCATAGATAGAATTTATTAAATTATTAAATCTTATTATAGAGATTATACATGAATAGTTCAACGCACACGACTGATTTGTGATTCACATGATTTATGTTAAGCCGAATTGTGGGTTTTGTGCCTATTCTATACAAATACATTCAAAAAAATGTTTGTATTTGTACGTATCGAATATACTCGGAAACTACTGGACCGATAAAAAAAAATCATTAAAGCTAGCATTAGTTAGCTAGCTACATTATCATTGAGTAGCATAGACTATATTATAATTACCGTTACTAGATTTTTTTATGATGTAGCGAGCAAAAGCATTTAACTAACAATATCGTAAGATCGGAGCGTCGGTGGCTCAGTGGTTTAAGCACTTGACTTGTAATCTACAGGTCTTGGGTTCGAATCCCGCCATGTACCAATGTGATTTTCGAATTTTCATATGTACATAATTTACCCGACGTTCTTACGGTGATGGAAAACATCGTGATGCAACCTACACATATCAGCGAAGAAATTCAAAGATATGTGTGAAGTCAACCAACCCGCACTTGGCCAGCGTGGTTGACTATGGCCTAGTCACCCTAACTTTAGGGTAGGCTCCGAGCCCCTCGGTGGGGACGGGTATAGTGAGCTGGTGATGATGATGATCGTAAGATTACTAACTAATGCAAGGTCAAACTGTAATGTCAAACTAATATGGGACATTATTATCTTATACTAATTTAATTATTATAAAACCTTTTTAGAAAAAAACATTTAAGTTAACTAACCCTACTATGTTTTCATACATGTTTTAAGTGAAATATAAAACTTAAACAACAATTTATTTACAAGAGAAAAATAAATCCTACGACAATCTTACTAATATTATAAATGCGAAAGTTTAGATGGATGTTTGTTGTTTGTAGCCTAAACGGCTGAACGAATCTTGATTAAATTTGGCATAGATGTAAAGGATAGTGTGGAAGAACACATAGGCTACTCAATTTTAATTCTTTTAGTTCCATGCGGACGGAGTCGCGTGCGAAAGCTAGTACTAAAGATACATAAGGTACCTCATAACCGTTTCATGTTCATAAGTAAACAAGTTACTCGTATTTAGGTTAACACAGTGTACATTAAGTCGCTAGTTAAATCCTTTCAGGCATACAAATACTGAATTATTAAAAGTCCCACGAAAACCTTAATCCTTGCGTTTATAACGATGCCGCCGGCAAAACAAACACAGCCACTGATCTTGACTACCATATTTGTGTTAGTTAGTATGACCATAATTTCCTTGATTATTTTTAAATATAATTAGTTGAATGACGTTCATGGACATCTTTCATTTTTTGACGGAACCTAAGTTGTTCTAATACGGAAAAACCGAGGAAAGACCGTAATTAAGTTTTCATAATTAGCATTATTTAAGTAATAATATTTTGTTCTTAATCGTTTTAAAATTGTTTTAAAGTGAAATCCCAACAGCTAATATGGGTTTAATAAATTTAGACAAGTCTCGAATGACATGATGGTGACCCTACTCTTGGCGAATAAACACGCAGTATAAACACGGCCACGTGTTCCTGTACATTTAACGCAAACGTAAACGGTTTAGTGTAAACATTGGCCGGACAATGTGTTCTAGACACCCATCCATTGTACTTACCTTTAGTACTTATCTAACAATACGTAGTTAGCTTAATTATTGATAATTCTAATGTACTGAAACGCATAATATGGTATTCCGTAGCAAAAAAATTATGAATGTCCATATTTTTACAATTAAACCATTTTAATATTGTCTAGGAAAATTTCTAGCATTGTGTTTCTTGACATGACGTGTAAACAATACAATTATGTGAGAGAAATTAATTTCCAGAATATAATAGAACTTAATATTCCCTTCCTCCCTTTGATTTAATTCAAGCACTCGAATACAATGTTGGCATTTACAAATCTTCAATAATTCTTTGAATTCATTAATAGCAGTGCTTTTTATCTGAGTCTGAGATTCGAACTATGACGCACTACAAAAAATCTAACTCCCTTTAACTACGCAACATCTTAGTATTACGTCATCTGTTTATTGAAGTGTGAAGATTTATAAATGTTTCCGACAAGTGCGCACTCTGAGGTAAACATGTCAATCGCACGCGTGTATTGAACACGCTACCCCCTACCACTCTCTGATATTGCTACTCGCTGAGCGATAAACAGCGCCGAAATGTTGAATAATTAGAATCATCCCTTTAGAAACATGAGAACTTGTATATATCGAAATATGTTTCTATCGTTAGAAGGATGACAATATATTTTTCTTAACTTAGTAACACTATTGACTAAATTATCGCACAATTGTTTAGTCGCGCTTTGATTACCATTAACTTATAAATGGAGATACGCAAACTACTCGATTCTTAGTTGTGCAACTAAACAGTTGAATAGGCTGCGAAACAATCGACAAACGCACAACAGTGTGCGATAGTTTAGTCAAAGGTGTGTGGTTCTTAACAATATCGAAATATGTTTCTATCGTTAGAAGGATGACAATATATATTTCTTAACTCAGTAACACTATTGACTAAATTATCGCACAATTGTTTAGTCGCGCTTTGATTCCCATTAACTTATAAATGGAGATACGCACACTACTCGATTCTTAGTTGTGCAACTAAACAGTTGAATAGGCTGCGAAACAATTGAAAAACGCACAACAGTGTGCGATAGTTTAGTCAAAGGTTCTTAAATTCACTTAGACCTCACAAACGTGAATTGCTGCACTCATAGATCTACTTTTTTATTCTACCCATAGACATTAAAGTACATCCGGTAAAAGCTTATTTTCCCTATTAAAATATTTGTCCAAAAATAGCTACGTAATAACAGTCCAATAAAAACTTTGAAGCCTACACCTTTGGGAAATCAGTTCAGATATGAAAGCCTTAGCTCATGAATAATAATTGATAATAACGAATAAATTTAACGCTACGAGCATCATTATTACTCGGAGTAGGATATTTTGGAAACCTTATATCTAGTCAAAAACTGAATAGTTGCGGTTCCCTCAACTAAGTCATTAGACGTACTAATTACGAGTAGTATGCCAATTATCTAAAGGCAATAAGAAAAACAGCTTGAAGGTAAAACCCGTAAAATATTTTAGACAATCTATTATGTTTCTAAATAAATGAACATCGAATTAAATTTATATTTTACGGGAAGCAGCGCGATATTGCGGGTCAAAGCTATCCGATATGTTGGAAGCTTATCGGATTCCAGTATATGGGTCAAAATTTACTAACTCCGATTTCAACAACTCCCTAACAAGCGTACTTTGATAACAATGTTCAATGAATGTCAGGGAAAATTCAGATAAAATATAATACTATCGTGTTATGTAAAACAAAAGAAAATCGTTTATTATATTAAAATTGTTTATTACAGTATGACGGTTTTGTCGTATTTATATTTTGTACTACGTCATTCAATTTGAAGTAGAACTAGGCTAGGCATTTAGGGTTGAGGCAATCGCATGCCGCTGGCAGTTTAGGACACATTTCACCAGATTGCTTATTTAGTTAATGCAGCTATTTAAAATGATATACACTCAAAGCTGCGTGTGCAACGACCTTTAAGTTCTGATTAAATATAATATAGTGAAGTGTTAGTGTCTAAGTGCGATTGGACTTTATTTTGGGAAATTCCTCCCAAAGTTTTATGAGATTTGTTCATACTATAGTTATACTTCGATAGTGCCGGCGATAAGCTTGGGCAACCGCCCAGGGCGCCGCAGATCTGCGAAATAATCTAACATTCTCGCCCAGGGCGTTGGAGAGGTGCTACCCACGTTCTTATAGTCATTATTCTATTTTACAGTTGTTTTTTGTTTTCAAATCACGTAAACATATTGTAATTGTTACAAAAAAAAATGTTGTTTACATATTTCGAAGATTTATTGCTCTTATTTAAGTAGGAATTTATCCTGGCGTTAATATCAAGTACCACGGAATATTAAAGCGGTACAATAATTGTGCCCTTCTGTCCTTGGTTTACGTATCCTAATATACGTCATGGCCTCAATTTGTTCCAGACTGTTGAAAAATGTATCCTATTACTTAACTCACTTCTATGGCCTTACAAGAACATATATGAAAAAAAATCAAACAAAAAAGTGGGACCCACCTGCAAGCACTACCTCTCGGATAAAAAAAGAATTTTCAAAATCGGTCTACCAGGGGCGGAGTTATGCCGTAACACACATAAAAAAAAACATACAGACGAATTGAGTACCTCCTTCTTTTGGGAAGTCGGTCAAAAAGACGAACCACTTTAATGAAGAATGAAGAGAATAGACAAAAAAGAAATCTGCAGAGCTGTAATAACCCTGGTCCGGCCATAGGGAGTTCGGTAATTGTAAAAACCTGGTTAAATCCAAAGAGTTGATTATCTATTTGATTTCAAAATAAACTGTAATCGTCATATTGTAAAATGTGTTGTTTAGTTGAAAAAAAAAAAACATTTTAGAATTCACACTTTTATCGACGATCTTATATCGAAGCATTTGGCGTTAGGAACTATAGTACTACAGAGTATGCATGTCTCTTTCACTATCAGTATATCAGTGATAACTAGTCGTGAGTCATTCGTACTGTTTTAGATCATATAACCTAAGAATAACCGGCCGCGCTGCCAAAATTATAATACCGCATATTTCCGCGTCTGATACTCTGTTACTACATAAACGATTTTTAACTCAATCGGAATTCGGAATAAACAAACGACAACTGAAGCCAGCTGAAAACCAGCGCAGGAACGGCATAGTCCCTCCCGCTTACTCTGAGCTGGCTACTCTTTGCCACGATTTGACGACATGTTTTTCGTTAAAAGAATAATTTCTTTTTGTGGCAATAAAATATTCATTCGAGTGCACGATTGTCAAATGTCTAAAGTTATCCCAAAGATTACATTGTGTTTGCATACTAGTTAAACACGTGTTTTAATCTGACCCCCTGATTAATATTATGGATGCGGTTATATATTTTACCATAAATAAACACAATTTCGTACTTTAATATTTATTGATTTTGGTCTCATTGCGCAACCTTACTCATATTTCAATAACCATGAACGTGTAATAGGGTTGACATCAATGTATTTAAAACATCATTTAATTCTTTTATAGTCACTGTTCGCGCCGCTCAGAACAATCTTTTTTATTATTATTTTATCTTTTCTAATTCGTTTTTTGTTTTACTCTGTGGTAGTTTATAATCTATGTCCACTTTCTTGTGCAACTAACTTTTAATTCCTTGTTCTGCAATGGACAGTCACACCCAATATGTTTTTTTGGTTAATTTAATTAAAAAAAAATATAAAACGAGTAGTGTGCAGCTAGCCTTACGATCTCTTTCAACATTTACGAGTCGCTCCTGCTTTCATAATGAGAATATAAATCATTCCTATACAATAAATTAGCCGCCGTTCTCGGCCGAGCTTCCTCAATGTTTAGGCCAAGGATACACTCTGGATAACATTGCGTTTATTGCTTTCGACTGGTATACGAAATATATTACAGTGTTGTTAATTAGAGAAACTGCCGCACCCAATCATTTCATATTTTAAGTGTCTCGCTTACTGATTGCGGAAGTAGTAATAAAACAAAATGCTTCAGAGTTACGTCAGAGGTTTTATTGGATTTTAATTACAATACTTGATGTCTCCGCTATATCATTAAGTCCAGGTCATCGCTTCAGGGTTTGACGGAGCATGCGTGGAGAAAACTGGGTCAAACGGCCAGACCACGGACACAGCTCAGGCACCGGCTAACATTTATCATTTTTATTTTACCACTTATTTTTATTAAACCCATATTAAATCGGTCATAAATCAAATACCAAAAAAGTAGCGATTGTAGAGAAATACGTAATTATAATAGTATAGTTAGGACATTCTATTTCTTATATTTTTCTTTAATATCATTCTACTATCTAAAACCAGCTACCGTAAGAACATTATTAATTTAAATGACATAGCTTATTAAACTTCCATCGTCGGATCCGTAGAAGCTCCATGACAGTCTTAAAACTTTATAAGACTTCAACTTGTTTAGTACCTACTCTTGAGCGCGGGCACACCTTTGACTAAACGATCGCACTGTTTAGTCGCGCTTTGATTCCTATGAGCTTATGGAGGTGCGCACACTACTCGATTTTTAGTTGTGCAAATAAACAGTTGAATTGGCGAAACATTCGACAATCGACAAGAGTTGTGCGATATTTAGTCAAAAGTGTGCGCCCGCTCTTACAGTATAAATTCTCGTCAGTTCTGCGTATATTTTCTCACTTTGTGTTACGATTTGTTACATAATGTATCAGTATTCCATTATGCTCTCACAAAGCGATCCTTCGCGTGATAAATTGTCAATTCCCGGTAAATGTGAATGGAATTAGACGCGCGATATTTCCGGGTAATACTTCACTGCTATTTGCTAGTTTGCGGTCTGATAGAGTTAATTTTATAATGTTAACTAGCTGTTTCCGTATGACTTCATCCTCATCAAATAAAAACTGTCTTTAGTTGCTTACATTCCGTAAAACTATCAATTTTCAATAGCAAATGTCAAAATTCAAATGCAAGATAACAACGAGGGCTTTTGTCATTAAATATTGCTTCTTTGCTGGTGTTGGCTTGTAGTGTTTTCCAATTTATTCACCCCCTAAGTTTAATAGCGTATAGCCAAAAGCGTGTCGTAAGTGTAGGACTTTTTAATAAAACAATTATTAAAAAACTTGCAGTGATTGTGACTTGCACTTGAAGTGTGTTTATCATATCAAGTTAAGATAAACCGAAATTCTAGACAATATTGTTGTCTCTGTTTTTCGAAGAGAATGAAAGAGAGAGACTATGTTATTTCTGCAGCTGAACGTATCATTTATATCGCGGCAATTTAACCGTTTAAATTGATGCATCGCTTGTTTTGTTACAACTGATGTTTGTTGTCGTTCTATTCTCGTCTTCAAAGCAAACGCCCGGCAGACGTATAGCTGTTCCAGTCGACGATTCACAAGCAATTAATTAATACTTGTTTAGATTAATTAATTACACATATGAGGTCAGGGATTAACATTTGTCCATAAAATAAACATACATTTTCGTTCATCGTTATAAATCATTCATTCCCTGTTGAATGAAATAAATGGAGCTTTCATCATGATCAATTCCGAATACATTCGAATGACATCTATTCGAACTGAACGAACGGTAAATTACTATTCACATAACCTTTTGGTCCTTAAATCTCCTTTAGAGATCCATCACTGAAGGAGTTCAAGGGCCATACAGCTTATAAAATAGTATACTACTCGTATTTATTCATGTATATTAATTAAGATACCCTAAGTGACATTGTTCCTTTCTAATGGCGATTTTTTTTAAATAGGCTTAGACAATTTGAGTTTGTTAATTACCTATAAATATTAGTATAGATATACATTATTAAATATCAAGATAATAACATTTCTTAACAGTTCAATGCGTTGTAATAAACCTCGCAGACGAAGGTTAAACAATTAACGTCTCGTCCTTGTATGTTAACATAATGTTCGCCGAACTCAACAACTCGCATCAATTAACTTCGTGTAAACTTTGAAACAATTAACGTCTTTTCGATTTCTCATTTAACTTGTAACAAGTTGTCTCTTCGACTGTTAATCAAAAGTTCTGCACAATATGTTCTGTAGTTTTTAACGTTTTTACTAACCGTGCTTGTTTAGAGGCGTCACCGCATCCCTAGATATTTACACTTTATTGTATTACCACGAAAATATAGTTAGACACTGTTTAGTTAAACACGTGGTTTAACTCTGACCGCTGCTCGTTGATATTATAGACTTATCTAAGATTTTTTATGGCTTGAGTTTTAGGGCCTGTCCCACCACTGACTGATAGAGTCTCAGGTAGCTTAAAAGTGACGTCACTGCCACATAGAGTACCAAAATCCGGTATTTACATCACAAATTTTATACGTTGGATTGTTATCAGACAATTTACATTTTGGCGGGACAGGCCCTTAAAGTTTTATTTTAAATTAATTTAAATATATTTGATTGGGAATAAAATGACATTCGCAATAACACCGGATTCAGCTACCGAACAGGCACACGACCGATGATAACGCAAATCAAGGACACGGCAGAGCATTGTGCTTACTGATATTATACCAAATAACGCTTGGCTTTTGTTATTTCATATTGATTTCATAAAACCGGCATAAAATGCCCTATTTAAGGTAAAAATTAGTGTTTAAATCAGCTCTGAACCGGTTCAAAAGTTCAAATCAACCTTGATCAGCTGAACTGCAGTTCAATAACTATGTGAGCCGATGAGCCACGAACTGTCCGGGTCGCAACACGCATATCATACCTCTAGGTACAAATTAAACTGATCTGTGAACTGATCACGCGAACCGTGAGCTGATCTGCAGATCATCAAATATAGTTGAGTTACGCACGGCTAGGTAATAAACGCAAATGATTCACGCGCGTCGTTTGGGTTTTGCATAACAAAAAACCGCCATAATATACGGCAGCCGATCGTGGCAGACGTGTTCTATCTCAAACCGCCGCCAAAGTAAACACCGTTGTCAAACTTTTATGTGGTCGTTACGCAAAAAAACCGCTTTGTATCTTTCGCTGCGACGTTTTAGTGTGTGCTAATAAGTGTAAAGATGCGTGTAAATGTAAGTATTGAAACAAAATGCCTAATTTCGAAGTAATACCTAAACTAAATAAACAGAGTAATTTCAAATGCCGTATAAGGCAGCCTCTACGTTGTATCAGTTAGTTTGTTAAAATTGTCAGATTGATTGTTTAATAAGAGTTAATAATTTTATATAGTTACTAGCTTTTGCCCGCGACTGTCCGCGCGGAAATCGCGAATCTGTTTTAGAGATATGCAGTAACTGACATCTATCCATCCAATCTTTCGTAATTATAATATTTCCACTAAAGTTAAGGCCATCCTAATTGCTCTTTCGAAGAGCACTTTTAATAATTATTAATCTCTTAAGTATGGCATGCAAACGACAGTTCTATCTAAGTTGACCTTCGCCTTTAACGGCATATTTACGTCTTTTATCTAGTTGATAGTAAAATAGGAACTGTCATAAAATGGAATATAGCCAGTTGTAAAGTGTTAATGGCTGTCTAGGAAAACGGTTAACTGAATTGATATCGATTTTTATTTATCTGTAGTATGCAAAGGGAATATTATTTACAAGATGAATTAATGACAAAGAATTTTGTAATACAATTTTTTGCTTTTTCCAATTACTTTGTTTATGTAGGGACGATATGTAGATCTAGATATTAAGTGTGATGAAGACTTAAATAAATTAAACGAGTATTGTTATGACGAAAATTCAATAGAAATACTTTGTTTATGTTTTGTTAATTTGTTAATTGTTTAATTATGTTTACAAAAATTTGTAAACAAAATTCTATTATAGTTGCATAACATAGGGGATAAGAGAGCGAACTTCTACAAATCTAATATCTTAGGTGTGTTTTTTTAACTACGGACAAGCGTCGGATATTCGACCAAATAAATTAGGGACCTAGTATAAGCAGTATTTTTTTTAAGATATCTTTCCATCGAGTGAATACATGTTTTGTAATAGCAGTGTTACGAGAAGTCGGATCTTTCACACCTCGGGCCGCGTCCGTTTCTGGAAACAATGGAATTTTAATATCACGGAAAGCGGCCGCGAGCAACCAAGTGTTATTTAAATGTGCTATATTTTATCTGCCAGTGTTATTTTTTATTAGGTTTTTTTTCTTTTTTTACAATGTTTAGCTTTATGCTTGTGTTTTCACAACACTAAATGATATGAGTACGTATCTCTTACCCAGGATCTAGGCTAGGTCTAGGGGTGAAACTTCCAATAGGGTGTTATTACAGGTAGTTTTCGGTAATATCTATTTTTTTGCCAAAATTCCACTTTTTGGGTGGTTAAAATCTTACTTCGATTTCAACAATAGACCTCACAAGGATTTACAATTTAGAATGAAAAGTAAACTTCAATTTTCGACCTTATCGCAAGTGTTTAAGAAACATGAAAGATGTGTTTCATATATCAAATACGAATTTCAATTTCCTAAAGCATTGTTTCCTTTTATATTCAGCAAAGTTTGGAGAGAATAACAAATACAGGGCAATTTACATGCTTGTAGCGAGGCGGGGTGGGCAGCGCGGGTACAGCATGAATTATGGAGCCGTTCCCCACACCGAAACTTTTCCATTGCCATTGAAAAATATCTACACACTAGCTTTCGCCCGCGACTCCGTCCGCGTGAAATTAAAAAAAAACAAAAGTGAGTAGCCTATGTGTTCTTCTAGACTATCCTCTACATCTATACCAAATTTCATCGAAATCCGTTCAGCCGTTTAAGCTACAAACTGTAACAAACATCCATCCATCTAAACTTTCACATTTATAATATTAGTAGCGTGAAATTAAAAAAAAAACAAAAGTGAGTAGTCTATGTGTTCTTCTAGACTATCCTCTACATCTATACCAAATTTCATCGAAATCCGTTCAGCCGTTTAAACTACAAACTGTAACAAACATCCATCCATCTAAACTTTCACATTTATAATATTAGTATGATTTAAAATTATTAAAGGTAAAACAATTGATAAATATTATGTAAATTAATTTTTTTATTTGTCCATTTAATAAAATCAATATTTTTCCGTAAACCTTTTGTTTTTGTGCAATTACACCGATATTGGGAAATAAATGCAAAGCAAATTAGTACTTAAATATTTATAATTTACAATTAAATCGGGTGATAATACTACAAAAAAATAGTGTAAACACACAAGAAATATATATTAATAAGATGGGTTCGCAATATTATCACGAGTCACATTAAAGTAACTGGCCTTTAAAATAACTTAATTGGACTTTGATCAGCAAACATATTAATAGGTAAAAAGTTTAGTTAATACAAAGCTTTGAATGGGAATTAACAATTACAGGTCTATGGCCGTAGGGCGTAGTATGAACAGAGTCCCATTTGTCATTCAGTACATTTGAGGGTGACCCTCTGACCTAGTTTGACCCTGGCAATGTACTGAGGCCCTGGTTATATAATTTAAACAGTAACACTAATTTGTTTTAATTGTTCGTCATTTGCTAACTAAAACTAACCGAAGTTCCTAAACCTTTAGGGCCTGTCCCACCACTGGCTGATAAAGGCTCAGATAGCTTAAAAATGACGTCACTGTCAGATAAGATGACAAAATCCGATATTACCATCACATATTTTACACGTTGGATTATTATCAGACAATTTACAATTTGGTGGGACAGGCCTTTAGTCTCCTATTTTTCTAAATCTAAGGGAATTAAAAACATTTCTTCGTGTAGTTTCAGGAATTAATAATTAACATCTATATTAAGATACAATAAAGGAAGGCATGCATATCACGTGCTGTCATACCGTGACCATATAATTGGCTTCACGTTTACACCGGCCATAACACGTTAGGGGTGTGCCCCGCCCCGTGTTGACGAGGGTTGCAAATTACGAGAACATTAAAGTGAACGTAAAATGAAGCAATTTGATACATGCTGCGCGATTTGTTAAAATTAATTCTAAAATATTGCCACTGTAATATGAGGGTCTATCACGAATAACTGTGAGAAATATCGATAAAATTTCTATCAAATTTATAAAACAAATTTTGTCGTCGTTACGATAACGTTTTCGTAATTGTTCGTGATAATCCTGTGTACCATTTTATTTCACTCGTAGGCATAGCGTAGGACCGTAGCAATACTATTATTAATGTCATCAATACTTCTATCAACATAAAAGTTTAAGTTCAGAGTTTCTGTGTAACAGGGCAACCGAAAAGCTTTTAAGCGAATTAACAACAGCAAAGTTGGTAACTTGGCCGAGATAGCCGGATAGCCTGGACTGGCGCTAATGGATTAACTTGCTAATAGGGGTTAAGAGCTAACACCACTAACATTAAAATGTAGTAAACTTTTGTGTATCTCATATAAAAGTTTACTTTTTAATATTCATTAAGCTACAGCGACTACTAAAGATAGTTAACCTATGCTATTAATGCCGGTTTCCCAGCTACGTTTAACTATTCCTTAGTGTTTTTGGTTCAATAAATTCATGAATTTCCGAACTACGTAACTTGATTTTTACTCAGTTGAAACTAAAGTCAACCTAATAGTAATGAATCGCTAGGTAATGATAAAATAAGTAACTTCAGAAACCCAGCATTAAAATAACAAATCTACTGAACTTTTTTAAATGAAAAGAATCTGTATCTAGCAATGTTACTTACTTATTCTTCAAATTTTAAAATCAGTGAGTGACACAAAACGCTGTTTTGCATTTTATTTTTTCCATCAAATCACACGTGCACCGCGCCTGAAATTACAATAGCTTATTACCATAGAATAAATATGAATGTAAATATATTATTAATAAAATGGGGTCGCAATATTATCACGAGTCACATTAAAGTAACTGGCCTTTAAAATAACATAATTGGACTTTGATCAGCAAACATATTAATAGGTAAAAAGTTTAGTTAATACAAAGCTTTGAATGGGAATTAACAATTACAGGTCTATGGCCGTAGGGCGTAGTATGAACAGAGTCCCATTTGTCATTCAGTACATTTGAGGGTGACCCTCTGACCTAGTTTGACCCTGGCAATGTACTGAGGCCCTGGTTATATAAATTAAACAGTAACACTAATTTGTTTTAATTGTTCGTCATTTGCTAACTAAAACTAACCGAAGTTCCTAAACCTTTAGGGCCTGTCCCACCACTGGTTGATAGAGGCTCAGATAGCTGAAAATGACGTCACTGTCAGATAAGATAACAAAATCCGATATTACCATCTCATATTTTACACGTTGGATTATTATCCAGACAATTTACAATTTGGTGGGACAGGCCTTTAGTCTCCTATTTTTCTAAATCTAAGGGAATTAAAAACATTTCTTCGTGTAGTTTCAGAAATTACTAACTAACATCTAAATTAAGATACATTAAAGGAAGGCATGCATATCACGTGCAGTCATACCGTGACCATATAATTGGCTTCACGTTTAAACCGGCCATAACACGTTAGGGGTGTGCCCCGCCCCGTGTTGACGAGGGTTGGAAATTACGAGAACATTAAAGTGAACGTAAAATGAAGCAATTTGATACATGCTGCGCGATTTGTTAAAATTAATTCTAAAATATTGCCACTGTAATATGAGGGTCTATCACGAATAACTGTGAGAAATCGATAAAATTTCTATCAAATTTATAAAACAAATTTTGTCGTCGTTACGATAACGTTTTCGTAATTGTTCGTGATAATCCTGTGTAGCATTTTATTTCACTCGTAGGCATAGCGTAGGACCGTAGCAATACTATTATTAATGTCATCAATACTTCTATCAACATAAAAGTTTAAGTTCAGAGTTTCTGTGTAACAGGGCAACCGAAAAGCTTTTAAGCGAATTAACAACAGCAAAGTTGGTAACTTGGCCGAGATAGCCGGATAGCCTGGACTGGCGCTAATGGATTAACTTGCTAATAGGGGTTAAGAGCTAACACCACTAACATTAAAATGTAGTAAACTTTTGTGTATCTCATACAAAAGTTTACTTTTTAATATTCATTAAGCTACAGCGACTACTAAAGATAGTTAACCTATGCTATTAATGCCGGTTTCCCAGCTACGTTTAACTATTCTTTAGTGTTTTCGGTTCAATAAATTCATGAATTTCCGAACTATTGTACGTAACTTGAGTTTTACTCAGTTGAAACTAAAGTCAACCTAATAGTAATGAATCGCTAGGTAATGATAAAATAAGTAACTTCAGAAACCCAGCATTAAAATATCAAATCTACTGACCTTTTTTAAATGAAAAGAATCTGTATCTAGCAATGTTACTTACTTATTCTTCAAATTTTAAAATCAGTGAGTGACACAAAACGCTGTTTTCCATTTTATTTTTTCCATCAAATCACACGTGCACCGCGCCTGAAATTACAATAGCTTATTACCATAGAATAAATATGAATGTAAATAATATTCATGAATTAAATAAAAGTAATTTGTTGCAAGTAAAGTGGGGTCATAGGTCGAGACACGAATTGCCTGAGCTGTACAATTGAGGAGCCAAGGTTCGATAACATCTCGCGTTCATTGCCGACAAAGATTAAGTAAACGGTCGTGATACCAGCTTTATGGATTATATGGGATATTCCTATATAATTTACAAAGCGTTAAAGTATAAGTCATGCTTAGTACAGGGTGTGTCATGTGCTGCTTAGTACAAAATAAACTCAGAGTTTATAATGGGACCTTAGATTTCGCGTGCCTTCTTGTTTAATCATGGAAACACTGTCAGACTCGCTGTCCTAATATCAGATATGTGAATTACAATTCAGGAGAAATGTATTTTTTTTAACTATAATTTACCTAATACATTTTAGGAATTTCCCGTCGAAATGATGGTTACCATACTAACGAGGTCAGTGCGGTCAGGGCTCGGCACGCTCTTTGGCGACAGGCACGCGGCTAATCTTCAGATAATTGGGCTGGCCTTAAACATGGTTCCTTATCTTATTTTATAGATATAATGATTAGGGAAAAAGAAGGAAACAGCTACTTTTGACGAAAGAAAATATGGCCAACTCTACCGAATTCACTACCGTATATAAGATTACGTAAATAATTATTTGTCTTGGATAAAAAATGGATGTCATGTATAGAGAAATATTCTATAGTAGTACATTTAACTATAATAATTAAATATTTTTTCTCTTCTAGGGTTTGAATATGGGCAACTGCTGAACGGTGCGAGAGATCGAGGTGTGGCGCTAAACTCAACTTTACAGGATGACCAAAAAGTTCGAATTCAACTGGCAGATCCCCGTCCCGGAACCGCTGCTGCAAGTGAGCTATTATTAACATTGTCACATTTGACACAACCGAAGTAGACAGTAACTGTTGGTTTCCACTGCTTAAAAAAAAATATGAGAGAGATGACAATTTTATTATGGCTTTGTCAGCAGTGGAAACGCAAGCTTACATTACAACCGCTACACCCTATATAGTTAAGATAAAACAAACAAAAAACGTAGTAACACATGAGATACGATTCATCCCTGAAAAGTCAGGTTCCCTAGGGACAAATGGTTTTTCGTATGTTTTTTACGATGAAACCGAGGGCAACAGCTAGTCTATACTTCTATACTAATATTATAAAGAGGAAAGATTTGTATTGAAATAACTCAAAAAATACTTGGCCGATTTCAAAAATTCTTTCACCGTTAGAAAGTTAATTTATCTGTGAGTAACAATAAGCTATGTTTTTATTATTTTTTTAATTTTACGCGCGAAGTCGCGAGCAACAGCTAGTGTTTAAAATTTTATCTTGTATAATTGGCTCGCGGAGTACAAAGTGGGACACGGATTAAGTTGCTCGCGGTAATCCAACATGATATGTTAATTAGGGTTACTTCGCGCTTATTATATTAACTTGTAAGCCGAAACTTTTTAAGTTCAAAGTTAATAATGTTTTTTAAGTTCCAGGAGTGTTTATTATGAAACTAGAACTTGCTTACTACTTCGCTTAGTGAAATTAAAAAAATAATAAAAAGCATAACCTTTTTAATAGTGAAGGAATATTAATCGGCCCATTATTTTTTAGGTTATTTCAATACATACAAAAATACAAATCTTTTCTCTTTATAAAATTAGTATAGATATCTAATCTAGACTAAAATCTATATTGAAATATAGTTGGAACGATTAATGTATTTCAATAGGTCAAATAAACGGTTTTTTTATCGTATTTATCGTATCGTAAATACAATGTAGGATAGAATTGCCGGAAACTAATAATCAGCTGTTATTAATATTATTTACTAGCTTTCGCCCGCGACTCCGTCCGCGTGGAACTAAAAAAGAAAACTGAGTAGCCTATGTGTTCTTCCAGACTATCCTCTACATCTATACCAAATTTCATAGAAATCTGTTCAGCCGTTTAGACTACAAACTCTAACAAACATCCATCCATCCATCCATCTAAACTTTCGCATTTATAATATTAGTGAGATTAGTAAGATTTATATTTTATTACCTTCTCGAGTACAGCTACAATGTAAGCAAACATGTATTAGACTTTCTTTTTAAATACAAACTACATAAAACGAAATTGCTATAAAATATACTATGTGAAGTTTACTAAAAAATCTTAAGAAAATGTATTTATTTTGTACAAAGTGTTTTAAAATAAATATTCTATAAGTTTTATAACCTTCATAAAGTAAAGTAAAGACGAACAAAATTTCGACGAGAGCATATTTAATTTTCCTTTCAGTCCACACTTTTGTTTGAGAATCTCCTTTCCTTTCGATAGATTACAAATAGTACGATAGATTATAAATAGGCTATATATATTTAATTTGACTTTGTACCTGGAGATAATCAACTCTGTCTGCCCCATTTCGATTTACACTTATCAGATAAATCTAAGTTTCTTTTAACATTTCCTATAGAAAAGTCATTTTTACAAGCTTTAGAACGTGTCCCACGAAACTGTAAATTGTCTGATAACAATCCAACATGCAAATTATGTGATGGAAATATCGGATTTTGTTACCTTATCTGACAGTGACATCATTTTTAAGCTATCTGAGCTTCTATCAGCCAGTGGTGGGACAAACCCTTAATATGTTTAATAAATCAAACTTTTTTACCCACCATTTAATATGAGTTTAATTGAATGTTTACTTATAATTAAGTTATTTATGTACATGTATTAATTATTCACTCCCAACTTAATTAGGAGTTGCTTTCATAGTGTTCCGCGCTACAACAATACATCTGTCGCTGGAAGGCTTTTGTTTATAAAAGCTTTTAGCTTACAATTATACGTGAATTATACTTGAAATAATGCTTTAGGTTTGCTATATTTAGATCCAAGTAAATAACTTAAAACGACCCTTGGTGTTTATTAATTCAGTAAGTTTTGTAGTAAGTGTCCACCGTCGTGTTTTCCAGGAAAATAATTTACTATTTTTTGTCCATATTCAAGAAAAATTAACTAATATATTTATTCTGTAATATCTTTTAATTGAATTGGAGTATCCTATTAAACGTTGATAATGATTTCAAGAGGGTCTATTATGACTAATACGTAACGGTTGCGAGAACTTTCGTAACGTAATCTACAAATTTTATATGAGATTCGTTAGTTTACGCCCGATAGGGGCGTAGCACTAAACCTTTTCACGGATATTCTTGATAAGCTCTGTGCCGAGAAATTCTCGCTTGATCGCTTTCTTTCCTCTGATCCTAACCTTATCTGTAGGAATCTTTGTAGCGTCAACATCGATAAAAATGTTTCACAAATAGTTGCTTAGTTACCATGCCTTTCTTTTATTAATGAATCAAATTGAAAGTAAAGAATTTCAAATGAATCAGTTAGCGGACATCAATATTAGGATTGTAGTCAAGAATGAGGTTATGTTTGCTAATGTAAACTATCAGGCGCTGGTAAACACATACATGTTCTTTTACTTATTTTAATGCCATTTGAATAAAAATAATATCCGAAGGCCATTATATTCTTTCACTAGAAGTATTAATGCACGATACGAACGTCTTTTGTGTCGATTTGCGTCTTTCAATAAACACAGAGAAACAATAAGAAGCACTTAGTAAAGTATTGAAACACTATTGCGGGGTTTGGCTGCAACTCAAGAATGCTATAATATACATCGATGTTTGAAATACGACACGTGTCTTGTGTTTATACTTGTTTAACATGATTATTGATTTTAAGATGCGCATACATATTATACAATTAATACGAAAAGTTACAGGGAAAGTAGCGAACAAGTCGCTCGCTTGTTACATCCCGTAACATTATACCGCGTAACATCGGTACGCACTTTAAGATAGTAACCAGTGATTTTACTAAATCATACGTGTTGATTTTAATCTTCTATCCAAACCGCTACAAAAGTTTACATCTATACACCAAGTTTTAATTTTTACTTGCCACCATTAGAATTTATGTATAAAAAAATGTTTTTAGTGATGTTTCGGCACTGTAAACTGACTGTTACTTCTTTTTGTACAGGGCGCGGTGTTCGACCGATGGACGGAGGAGAAGGACAACACAGAACTTGAGCAGAACTGCCTCTTCAAAGTCGACGAGTACGGCTTCTTTATCTACTGGAAGAGCGAAGGCAAGGTAAGGATAACTGTGATTGGGGTTGCCATATTTAAAAAAGTAGACCTGACTCTAGGAATTTGAGTTAAAGCCAAAGAGGTGGCAACCCTAGTGACGTAAACAGCTGTCACAAATACTGCTTGAAGGTTAGGCGTTCCCTGTCCAAGACTCAGTTCCGGTGTTAGTGTAGGGCCTAATTGGACGATCGCCTAGGGCGCTGGATGGAACGGGGCGTCACAGATCTTCGAATTATTTCACATAAGCCCTTAACAGCCCAAAGCACTGGTAGAGCTAAAACTAGCTAAAGTATGAAAGTGACTCGTATTGTATAATACCAAGGTTCGCTTTGGATTGCACAACTCATACTAATAGTCATTGAACTAAATAGTAAAGTACTCTGACTTTAACTTGACAACAAAGGTCGGAAATTCCTATTGAATTTCAGACAGAACCTCTTAAGCCTTTTCTGAAGTTTATATTAAAAGAAAATATATGTTTTTTTATCCTTTAGGACAAAGGCTTAGCAAACATAGTATAAATTCGATACGAGGGTATTTTGGCTTCATACAAATTCCTTTCATTCCATACAAAGCCGGCTTACGAACTTGTTTGCGTTCAATTATTTGCTTTACAAAGGAAATTTTTGATCAGTCACATGCTTGACGTTATTTAACTTTGAACTTCTTTAAGATACTTCGCCTTTATTAAATCGTTATTCTTATAGTAATACATGTTTTTTACATTTATATTATACTTCTGTTATTAAAGTTTATTCACAACTTTATTTTTTACGTTATCAGGAACGGCGAAAGTTTTTATTAGTCTGGATAATGACTTACGCATTCTGTTTTACTAATTAATAATCATCAATCATCTTTCAATACAAATCAAGTATTGAAAGATATATTAAAACAAGGAATTCGGATATCCATGTCTATTTTCCCCATATAGTACAACCATTCGCAATTGTCAAATCTTACTAATCTTACTAGTTACTAATATTATAGATGCGAAAGTTTAGATAGATGGATGGATGGATGGATTTTGTTAGAGTTTGTAGCCTAAACTGCTGATCGGATTTCGATGAAATTTGGTATGGATGTAGAGGATAGCCTGGAAGAACACATAAGCTACTTATTTTTGCTTTTTTTTCCACGCGGACGGAGTCGCGGGCGAAAGCTAGTAATAAATATATTTGCTCTGAACTGGGATATACGAGTTCATATGTATTCACTGCATAGCTTGCATCGTACGCAATTTATTTCTATTCCAATATATGTGGGTGTACGTGATTGCTTTGTGGTCATTTTAATCAGCACTAGTTTATAGTAAACACATTCAACACTAGCTTTTATCAAAGCGAGACTAAACAGTTGTGCGATAGTTTAGTTCCAGGTGTGCGCACGCTCTAAAGACATTTCGCAGTGCAAATGTCAACATTTCAACAAAATTGCATCGTTAACTTGTACCGAAAGCACGTAAAGTTCTCGAATGACCGGGAACAATTCTCCTAAGCTTGGCTTAACGATGGAGCGCAGGTGCGGCCAGAATTAAACCACTATAAAACACTTAATGACCCTTCAGTTAATTCTAACAAAGCTATCGCACGACTCTTAACGAGGGTCAATGTGCTTGGTTATTACCATAAAAGTTACCTTATAAACATACCCTACTTAAACAATCTTACTAATCATACTTCATACTTCATACTAATATTATAAATGCGAAAGTTTAGATAGATGGATGGATGGATGGATGGATGGATGTTTGTTAGAGTTTGTAGCCTAAACGGCTGAACGGATTTCGATGAAATTTGGTATAGATGTAGAGCATAGTCTGGAAGAATACATAGGCTAATCACTTTTGTTGTTTTTTTAATTCCACGCGGATGGAGTCGCGGGCGAAAGCTAGTAATAAATATATTTGCTCTGAACTGGGATATACGAGTTCATATGTATTCACTGCATAGCTTGCATCGTACGCAATTTATTTCTATTCCAATATATGTGGGTGTACGTGATTGCTTTGTGGTCATTTTAATCAGCACTAGTTTATAGAAAACACATTCAACACTAGCTTTTATCAAAGCGAGACTAAACAGTTGAGCGATAGTTTAGTTCCAGGTGTGCGCACGCTCTAAAGACATTCGCAGTGCAAATGTCAACATTTCATCAAAATTGCATCGTTAACTTGTACCGAAAGCACGTAAAGTTCTCGAATGACCGGGAACAATTCTCCTAAGCTTGGTTTAACGAGCGAGCGCAGGTGCGGCCAGAATTAAAACCACTATAAAACACTTAATGACCCTTCAGTTAATTCCAACAGAGCTATCGCACGACTCTTAACGAGGGTCAATGTGCTTGGTTTTTACTAAAAAAGTTACCTTATAAACATACCCTACTTAAACAATCTTACTAATCATACTTCATACTTCATACTAATATTATAAATGATAAAGTTTAGATGGATGGATGGATGTTTGTTAGAGTTTGTAGCCTAAACGGCTGAACGGATTTCGATGAAATTTGGTATAGATGTAGAGCATAGTCTGGAAGAATACATAGGCTAATCACTTTTGTTGTTTTTTTAATTCCACGCGGATGGAGTCGCGGGCGAAAGCTAGTATGCGAAAATTCTTGTATTTATAACAAAACACTATCGTTGTTATTCAAAGTTAACTATTTGACTTCTTTCAGTGCAGTCATTTTTGCTATGTTTTAGTATTTCAATAGTCGAGTACCATAAAGAGAAATTGTCGAAGGCCCTGAAAGTACTTATATTTTGATTGAAGCTTTTCTTGACATTGAGGTTTTGATATAACGAGCTCATCTCACCAAACTCGTTCAGAAATCTTGCAAGAGCAGCCTTTTGAGATCCTCAAGCACCATAAAGAGGGTAGGCCCTTAACAATAAGAAGGGAATTTTCAGACTCCAAATTGTGTAGTACCTATAGAAAACATGGAAGTTGTTGACTAATGTTTATGATTGAAATTATGAAATAAAAAAACGTTGAAAGCACTTTTTAATGCTCATTACTTCCATTACAAACACAATTTAAAACCAATCTTATCTTACTTCTTACTAATATTATAAATGCGAAAGTTTAGATTGACGGATGTTTGTTATACTTTGTAGCCTAAACTGCCTAGCCGAGCCTAAACGGATCTTGATGAATTTGGCATACACATAGAGGATAGTCTGGAAGAACACAGGCTTACTTTTTTTTTATTCCACGCGGAGTTGCGAACGAAACATAGTGTATAACATAAAACGCTTCGTGTTCCTTTCATCGTGCGTAGTCATTTCAATACTTGACGTGGGCTTCCATTGGAAGCAATACAAAGCCTTCACAAGTCTTGACGCTATCTCCATCTGTGAAGCTTGAAGCGGGGCTCGATTGTTGTATTTCTAGGTCACTTCTGACGTTTTCTGGAAACGGAAAATGTATACAATGTATTTGTGTTCACTTTGGTATTATTGTTAATTATTGAATTATAAAGCACTAACTGTTGCTTGCGACTTCGCCCGCGTGGAATTATAAAATGATAAAAATTATAGCCTATGTTACACAGTGATAACATAGCTTTTTAATGGTAAAATATTTTAAAATCGACCCAGTAGTTTTTATGTTATTTCAATACATACAAAACTTTACAATATTAATATAATAACAAATGAATAAAACAAAATTACTTACCATAGAAAAATCTGAAGAAAAATTAAATACACATATAACTCGTAGAATAATTGAGTAAAAAAGCTCTAAGGGATCTTATATACGAGTAGAAATAAAAAAAAAACTGCCTTTAATAACACAAAATTATTTGTGCTTATGAGTAGATGAAATAGATTTTATATTGTAACAAGAAACAAACCTTTCATTACACTATTAATAGTTCCGATATATTGTGCAATATATTGCACAATAAACATGTTAGTTCCGCAGCTTCACGCTCCATCTCTTATTTGGAGTGATTTAAAAACATTGCATTCCAACCCACGCTTTGAGCAAACATTTTCGATGGATTCCACTTGCTGCATTCCATGTTGTAACGTTTTTATTTACCTCAAATGTTACCATACATATAAATAAATATAAATCAAATTATATAAAGCATGTTACCAAAATCCTTATTTGAGCTTATAATCTGAAAAATTCAGAACACAGCAGGAATATTTATTCAATTATTCAAAACGTTTTTAATGGCGTAGCATCATTCGTACAACTAAATGACCACGACCATACAGAAAACAGGCGTGAAGTGGAAGCAATTCCGCGTTTCGTCTGATGAGTGTGGTGCCGGAGGCCTAATTTTAGTCCCTTTCCCTTTCTACCCTTTTCTTAAGAGGAAAGGATGGGCAGCGGTCGCTTTCCATTTCGGTGGACTCAGGTGGCCGCTTGCTCGTTTGCCACCTTATATTATAAAAAAAAAAAAAGATTTTTAGGCCAATATATTAAAAACTAAATACTACTAAAAAATAGTCAAATCTGCAAATTATTAAAGTAAAACCATATAGAGACCGATATAAATGCTTGTGACGTCATATTTCATAATATTTGCTGCAATATTTTATTCGAGCGCGCAACAACGTATGAGAAGCAAACACAATTTCCTGCGTAGCACAGATGATTGAAACCGAACAGGAAATGAGAGAGTGAAGCCGGGCGCCGGATATTAGTGTATCTACGTCGCCTAACAGTGAACAAAGAATTTAATATCTAAAATCTATCTAGAAAGTTTTGACCAAGAAAATAATTAAAAATAATTAAAAATAAATAATTCACTGTCGCAGTCTTAGACGTCAAGTGTTCTCCCTTATCGCATTTATTATCCTTAGTGACAAATTAACGATTCTGAGTTGCACTAAGTGTAGCTTTTATTAAATGTTTGTTTTGTTTGCAGGATGGTGACGTCATCGAACTTTGTCAAGTCAGCGACGTGAGATCTGGGGGAGTGCCGAAGGTAATTTTGCATCTTCATTACTTACACTTGCAGCAGATATATGAAAAATATGCCTAAAAGATTTTATTGCAAGTCATTATTTTACATTAATATTGGAGTTAAAAGATAAAAGGTCTCATAATATCTGCCAGATCCAATCTCAATCACAATTAAAACACCCTAAAATCAATTAGTCGATATCAAAGAAAACCAATATACGAACGCCACAGATATTGGATCGTATTGATATTTGGCGATTATTTACCGAGTGACGTCACGAGTTCAATATGGCCGCTATGACGTTGAATAATTACATTTACATTGGTACTACGCATCGGATTGAAATAGAAACGATATAGGCTGATTTGTTTATTCAGTGTGAACGATCGCTGATACATCACTTACGGCTTCTAAAGCTTTTAACATTGACTAATGGTTTTATATTTAACTAGCTGTTGCCCGCGACTTCGTCCACGCAATATTAAGATGAAAACAGTAGCCTATAATATACCCGTCTATGTCAGCTACCCTCCAGTGAAAGTCCGGTCGAAATCGGCGTAGCCGTTTCGGAAAAGTTTAAGACAAAAAAAATTTAAATGCGATTTTCGTTATCAGCAACGCAAATACAATCATCTTCCAGAAATCTGGAATTTTTCTTTTGATATTACAAACAGACACTCCAATTTTATTATATTAGAAGATATAGATGTTATAAAACTCCTTGACCTCCTTAAGCTTATTTTTGCAGCCGGAATCAAAATTGAGTACAAATCTATTCAACAAGCACGGAGAGACATTGGAAGATAAGTCGTTGACGATCTGCAGTGGTACAGATTATATAAACATTAATTACCAGCATGTTGTGTGTCCTGATGCTGCTACAGCAAAGGTAACGTCTAGAAATTTCTAGAATTATATGCTGAAATAATATTTTTGGATTCACAAAACATTTTATAATGTCAAATGGTACACACTTAGCCAGTACAGTTGACCAATTGCAACGGCCAGTCATAGGTTGTATAGACTTATTGGGGCCAGTTAGTATTCTGACTGGGCTAGTTGATTGACAATCCAGTTATTATCGCTACTGACCATCTATACCTGCCAAGTGTGAAACAGCATAAATAAAACGTAAATTATAAAATGTTATTTTGCTAAATAAAGGTATGGCTTGACGGCCTCAGAAAAATCACCCACAATGTGAAAGCGAACAACGTGTGCCCGATGACATGCCTCAAGAAACAGTAAGTTGCATGACTTACGGTGCATGCATATGCATAACGTCCGCATGGCTTCCATGCCGCATGCATGCATGGCTTTTTTTAACAGCATTCTGATAAATCGGTGTTCGGTTGCAATCTGCTTTCGTCTGTGTGCTTTTTTTGTTAGTTTATTAATATTGCATGTTGCTTTATGTTTTTTTTTAATTTATTTTATAACAAGGTATGGAAGGAGGGACTTCGGGAAATAACACATAACAACAAAATCAACAACGTATGTCCAAGAACTAACCTTATGAAGCAGTACGTATTAGTGTGTTGCATTTATAACATCTATAATATGTATGTTATTATCATTCTTTTGTTATTTGTTCATTCATTTGTTATATCATCTTTAGGGCCAGTCCCACCAAATTTTAAATTATCTGATAACAATCCAAAGTGTAAAATATGTGATGGAAATATCGGATTTTGTTCCCTTATCTGACAGTTACGTAATTTTTAAGCTATCTGAGACTATCAGCCAGTGGTGGGACAGGCCCTTAGTCTCACTTTTATCATTGAATGTTCTATCTACTTGATTTCTCATCTTTGACACGAAAACATCGTATGTTAAACACCACTATCTGTAACTTAGAAGCGAAAGTCTCATAAAATTACATTTTTTTTGACAAAAATATTAGTAGATTTTTGTTAATTTACTAATATTTCCTTTAACCATTCCAACTAAGCTCTAGGCTTGTGCTAGGATATGGTTCACGACAATAGTCGAATAGCGGGATTCGAACCCTCGACCTCACGATCGGTAGTCCGTACCCCAAACCATTAGGCTATTTGCACCATAAGTTTAAATAAATACAATCAAATTAAATGGAAACGTACTGCTAGTACAAAATGCAATTGTAAAAAAGATTAACTTTTACAGTTTCTTTAAAATTCACTCTGTTAACACGTAGTTCAACAACTCGTAATAGAATTGAAATCTTTACGATTCCCCTTTACAATCGCTTTAATCCTGTAAGGTGTGTTGGAATTTCAATTGGATTACCGTCTAGCTTGCTAAGACCTCATTTCCACTGAGACAAGCTGCGACTGACCACTCGCGACTTCTAACTTAACTGTCGAACACTTTTAAGTTACTAGTAAGTTAACTTTTTAGTCGAATTATTCAATTAAAACTTACGTTATCAAAATTTTAACTGTCAGTGGAAATGTTCTACTTAGCGGCTAGAAGTTATTATTTTGTATTGAAATATAAAAGTTAATAGAATACGCTATTCCATACGTAATAGAAATCTCACTGCTATAAAAGTCGCACGGACTGTCGCTAATTAGAAATAAGATGTAATATAGCAATTTAGTGCGGATAAAGTCGCACGGATAGTCGCTTAGTGGAAAAAGAGTTTAACAGTAAAATATTTAGCGACGCCGGCGTTTTATTGAATTACTCTGGTTACGGAGACGGGTCGTTTGTTACCATTTCACTCTAAGTGGATTTAAAAGAATAGCTTACTTAGGTAATTGTATTGAAATATATTTTCCTATTTGTTGCACTTTCAGCTGTTTCAATGGAAAAGGAAAATAACCAAAACTGTTCATTAAAAAATTCAAATACGTGTTGCCAATTATTTCTTAGAACAAAAGATAAAACATACGTAACTAACGAAACCAAAAATAACTAAGAACTCTGTGATTTTTTTTTAACAATTACTTGGCCAATTTCTTGAAAAGTTGAAACATGTTCGACAAACTTTGGCATAAGTTGTAGCAAGCAAAAACAAAGAAAATTACCTTTAATATACAAAGAAAACGAAGTTATTACAAGTTTGTTGTTATATAAAATAACGACGCTCAAAGCAATAAGGGCCATCGTACACGGACTGATTCAAGTAGCTAGCATCTTTAACATCAAGCGTTCATCAACGGTATTTAGTCCGTGTACAGCGGGCCTTAATTGATACGTTTATTTGATCTCTATTGTTTGTTGAACAAGGTAACAAGGCTTTTATTTAGATTAAAGCCCGCGGGTACAATGTCCCGTACAAAGGAATTCCCCAGATGCCGTGTTTTGTTTAGTCTGAAACCGCTCGCAGCGGCTACTCTTTTGTCCGTTTTCATTTAATTTGTTCTACTTTATGCTTAGGGTGACAAGGGTTTTAACAAAAGTTACGGATAGGACGAAAATACTAACGGTTTTCTGATACTTAACATGTAACTTTGAGCATTTTAGTGTGGTTACTTCATTTTGCTTTTCATCATTCTTTATGGAATTTATGAGGCAAAATATCATTTAATTTACATACTTTATAGCGATCAAAAAAATCCTTGAACGTTAAATAGCTAAAACACTTCGATAATAAATACAATTGGTTATTACGACTGAGTAACCTGTCTCTTTGACATCATTATAAGCGGTTATCCCATGTTTTAGTTGGATGCGGCTTTGCTTCCTGACGGACCCGCGCGGCAAGGTTCCAGTTAAAGTGGTGGCTCGTACATTCGCTTCGGGCAAGACGGAGAAGCTGGTCTACCAGTGTTTGTCAGAGCTAGGCCTGCCCTCCGGCAAGAACGAGGCCATGGAGAAGGAAGCTTTCACCTTTGATAAGTTCTACGCATTATACCATAAAATCTGCCCCAGGAATGATATCGAAGAATTGTTCAGATCTATGTAAGTGATAATGTGATTTTAGGAACTTTTTTATATTATAAGGGGCAAACAAGCAAGCAGTGATCTGAATTTGCCGAAATAGCGAAGTGACCGCTACCCATAGACATCCGCAATTACAGATGCGTTGCCTATCCTTAATCGACGTAGCACATAAAGAGATATTTCCCCTTCTTATGCGTCCCCTCCACCGTCAAATCCACTTTTCCTTCCCATCCTTCTCAAGAAAAAAGGTGGAAAGGGAAAGGGATTAAAATTGGACCTTGTTTCAAATGTGATTGACTTTTAGGCTAAATATTGGTTAATGATTTAGTACTTACCTTACATACGCCCAATTCTGACGATCTGTTCAGTAAAAACTGTGCAAGTATAAGACACATTTTAAGTATCAGTTGAACTGTACAGTTAAAGTATATACATACGCACGACTGTTCAGTCAAAACTACCAATTTGAAGTAACCATGTAGCGGGCTTAAGTTTTAATGACATATTAGAAGTAATTATCTATATCTATACTAATATAATAAAGCGTAAACACACACTTCTTTGTTGCCTAAGATGTCAGCAATTACAGCATATTTTTAATAACTCTTTTTTTTATTAAAAAGCCCTACACTTACGTTATGCTTTAGGCTATATATTTTCACGCCATTAAACTTAGGGGGTAAATATTTTGGATAAAAACTCTAATGTGGGAAAGAGACCATAAGTTGCTGCCAACATCAAGAAAGAAAGATTGCTAAGGTTTGTCATGTCATGTCATTTTGACATTTGCTATTGATAATTTGACAAATGTAAACAATAAAATAAAGTTTTTATAATTTCACGCGGATGAATCCGCACGCGAACAGCTAGTGTTTCTATAAAGGTTTAAATTGGCTGATTATTAAATTGTAATTATAATTCGCAGTACTCAAGGTAAATCGGATACCATCAATTTGGACCAGTTCGTGAATTTCTTGAATGAGAAACAACGCGACCCGCGACTTAACGAGATCCTGTACCCGCTGTATGACGACAAACGTGCGTTGGAAATTATCACTGATTACGAGCAGAACGAGGAGGCGAAGAATGCTAGTTAGTATACACACTTAGACATAAAGCAACTTAACTAAACGTTTACTAAGGTCTTTATCCATATCTTAGTTTGTCATTAATTATTTCCTATAACTTATATCAGTATATTACTTACTACATTTTATCTGCTTTTCTTTCCATGTAGAATTAAAAAAACAAAAGTAAGTAGCCTATGTGTTCTTAGACTATCCTCTATATCTATACCAAATTTCATCGATATCCGTTCCGCAGTTTAGGCTACAAACTAACAAACATCCATCCAATCATTCACATTTATAATATTGAAAAGTTAAATTTAAAAAATGGAATGTTCTAGAATAAATGTATTCTACCTTACTAATTACTTTATTAATTACTAATGTTATAAATGCCAAAATTTAGATAGATGGTTGGAAGGCACAAATCTAGAAAATAGTCTGGAAGAACACATAAGAGTCTAAGAGCCTGTCCCCAAAAATTGACTGATAACAATCCAACGTGTAAAATATGTGATGGAAAGATCGGATTTTTTTCCCTTATCTGACAGAGGCGTCATTTTTAAGCTATCTGAGCCTCTATCAGCCAGTGGTGGGATAGGCCCTAAGTCTTAGATTAAGATAGCTAGTAGGCAATAAATATTCACATAGTATTATTGTGTCGTCAGAATGTCTGACGAAGGACGGTCTGATCCGCTATCTGATGTCTGACGAGAACGCGCCGGTGTTCCTGGACCGCCTGGACACGTACATGGACATGGACCAGCCGCTGGCGCACTACTACATCAACTCCTCGCACAACACCTACCTCTCCGGCCGCCAGTTCGGCGGCAAGAGCTCCGTCGAGATGTACCGACAGGTGCTTCTAGCAGGGTGCCGGTAATGCTGCCTTCTGTTCTACACAAACTATAGCTCTAATAGCCGGTTTCCCAGCTCCATTTAACCATTCATGAAATGCGTTTCCGAACTATGTAACTTGAGTTTTACACTATTGTAACTTAGTTCAACCTAACACTAATGATTCTCTAGGTACTCTACTAATATTATAAAGATGAAAGATTTGTATTTTTGTATGTATTGAAATAAGTAGAAAACTACTAGGCCGGCAAAAAATTCTATCACTATTTAAAAGCTACGTTATCAGTCAGTGAGACAGGCTATATTTTTATTATTATTTTTAATTTTACACATACGAAGTCGCGAGAAACAGCTAGTGATAAAATGAACATGAATTGTTTAAACTTTCGTAAAACATTATTATAACTAATTTGCTATTGCTGGCGACTTCGCCCGCTATTAAATATAGCCTACATTACTCTCTGATAATTTAGCTTTTTAATGGTGAAAGAATTTTTGAAATCGGCCCAGTAGTTTTTGAGTTACAATACAAAAATACAAATCTTTCCTCTTCATAATATTAGTTGTTACATTCTTAAAGATCTTTAACAAATGTGAGGGACTAACTATATAATTGTCTCCAGTTGCGTGGAACTGGACTGCTGGGATGGTAAAGGCGAAGACGAGGAGCCAATCATCACTCACGGCATGGCCATGTGTACCGATATCTTATTCCGTGACGTCATCTACGCGCTACGCGACACCGCCTTCGTGACGTCAGACTGCCCCGTCATCCTCTCCTTCGAGAACCACTGCTGCAAGGCGCAGCAGTACAAACTCGCCAAGTACTGCGACGAGATCCTGGGAGACCTGCTGCTGAAGGAGCCTCTGCCTGAACACCCGGTGAGACACGAATTACTACTCTATGGCCTATAACATACGGCTTATATTCAAATGACATATCTCTTCGCATAGTTCTTCACGTAAAAGACTTCTTGACTACTAAGGACCAAACTATTCAATGTCGATCCATTTTTTATTTTTTTTAATACATTTACTTAAAATATCTATCTAGAGGTTCCCAAGGACATTTAATTTATGTGAATATTTAATTACGCCTCAGAAACCTTACTAATATCATAAATGCGAAAGTTTAGATAGATGGATATTTGTTACAGTTTGTAGCCTAAACTGATGAAAGGATCTTGTTTTTTTTTTTTTTTTAATACCACGAGAACGGAGTCGCTGGCGAAAACTAGTATCATATCAGTATTGTTATATCCCTACTCCTTCAAGACCTATACTTATAAATAGCAAATTAAATCAACTTAAAATCCCTCTATTAATATAAAAAGGCCAAAATCTTCCAGTTGGAGCCTGGCCAGCCATTGCCGCCACCTTCAATGCTCAAGAGGAAGATCATGATCAAGAACAAACGGCTCAAGCCGGAAGTGGAGAAGCAGGAGCTGGAACTCTTCAGACAGGGACAGTTCGTTATAGAAGATGAGGTGAAAGAAGATGCGTCTGCTGTAGTGGTGCCGGAGAAGAAGGTATGCTGACAAATATATAGACTAGACAGTGAACTAAATTTTTTCACTGGTAACTTCTTTGAAAGGTACTTTGTTGTCAAGTATAGTACTTCATGTCCTTGTATTTGTGAAACGTTTTACAAAATTATAATAAGCTCCATCTTTTGTTATAAAATAAAATATAAAAATTCAAATATTTAGTGACACCTATTGGCAATTCATTGAAACACGATCTTACTAATATTGTAAATGCGAAAGTTTAGATGGATGGATGGATGTTAGTTTGTAGCCTAAACGACTGAACGGATTTCGATTTAATTTGGTATAGATGTAGAGGCCTGGAAGAACTCACAGGCTACTCAATTATGTTTTTTTTTAATTCCTCACGGACGAAGTCGTGGGCGAAAAGTAGTTAATTATAATGATATGTGGTTTTGAGGCTATCAATAGATAGTTTTAGTTGATCATGTGAAAAGTCTCAAGTAAAGTGTCAACTATGCTTCCTCTATATAATTTTTGAATCTCTCATCATCATCAACTTGCCCTTATCCCTTATGCAGGGTCGGCACAGTATGTGCTGCTCTTCCATACATCTCTATCAGCTGTCATATCTGAATGCACTCCCTTCTTAAGCATATCCTCTTTTACACAATCCATCCATCATCAATTTTGGAATCTCTGACATACATTAATCAAGATTGTTAAACTGTTTTTCTTCTCTATGTCTGCAGCCGGAGGAGGTGGTGGCGGAGGCGGCGGCTGGCGGGGATGAGGCTCCGCCCCCGGTGGCCTACACCGGCTCCACCACCAACGTGCACCCCTGGCTCTCCTCCATGGTCAACTACGCACAGCCCATCAAGTTCCAGGGCTTCGAGGAGGCGGAGAGTCAGTACTCAACTAACATTTACATTTATGTCAATACTGTTCCCGTGCACCTTCATTCATGAAACTATGAAAACTTCATATTTATTGTTTAAAGTGAAATTTCCTATTACAAATGCCATTCAAATGACAACGAAGGTCTTTGACATTGAATAAAAACTACCATTACCATGACAACTTTGCTTTTTTGATAGCTTTTAGTTTTTGTCCCTTTCCCGCATGACGATTTTTTCCAAATTATTTACTCCCTAAGTTTAATAGCGTGACAATATTTAGCCTAAAGCGTGTCGTGAGGCTTTTTATTAAATAAATAATTGTTAAAAAAATATAAAAATTCAAATATTTAGTGACACCTATTGGCAATTCATTGAAACACGATCTTACTAATATTGTAAATGCGAAAGTTTAGATGGATGGATGGATGTTAGTTTGTAGCCTAAACGACTGAACGGATTTCGATTTAATTTGGTATAGATGTAGAGGCCTGGAAGAACTCACAGGCTACTCAATTATGTTTTTTTTTAATTCCTCACGGACGAAGTCGTGAGCGAAAATTAGTTAATTAAAATGATATGTGGTTTTGAGGCTATCAATAGATAGTTTTAGAGGATCATATGAAAAGTCTCAAATAAAGTGTCAACTATGCTTCCTTTATATAATTTTTGAATCTCTCATCATCATCAACTTGCCCTTATCCCTTATGGAGGGTCGGCACAGTATGTGCTGCTCTTCCATACATCTCTATCAGCTGTCATATCTGAATGCACTCCCTTCTTAAGCATATCCTCTTTCACACAATCCATCCATCCATCTAAACTTTCGCATTTATAATATTAGTAAGATAAATGTAATATTCCTGTATGTTACAGAGAAGAATATCTACCACAACATGTCGTCGTTCGCGGAGACCACCGGCATGAACTACCTCAAGTCGCAGGCCATCGACTTCGTGAACTACAACAAGCGGCAGATGTCCCGCATCTACCCCAAGGGCACGCGCGCTGACTCCTCCAACTACATGCCGCAGGTCTCTTACTCACTACACTCTCTTTTCCTCTTCTCTTCTCCCTTAAAGCACGCAGGATTCTAACTACATACTGTAGGTCTCTTATCTTACTCTCTCCTTTTCTCTTCCTGAGGCTCGCGGTACTCTAAATACAGGCTGCAGGTCTCTTACCCTCCTCACTCTCTCTTTCTCCCCTGAGACTTGCATGACTCCTCTAACTACATGCCGCAGGTCTCTTACTCACTCTCTTCTTAGACACGTGGACCGTTAATTATCTGGTACAGGTCTCTTTCCTTACTCTATCATTTTCTCTTCTCTCCCTCAAACACGTGGGACTCCAACTACATAATGAAGGTTTCTTACCACATTCCACTCTTTTTTCCCCAGTCACGCGGAACTCCAACTACATGCTATAGGTGTCTTACTCACCTTACTCTTTACTTTCTTCTTCTCCCCTGAGTCACATGTGACTCCTTCAACGAGATGTAGGTCTCTATTCTTCTGACAAGTAACTACTCGTATATCTGCAGGTGTTCTGGAACGCGGGCTGCCAGATGGTGTCGCTGAACTTCCAGACGTCGGACCTGCCGATGCAGCTGAACCAGGGCAAGTTCGAGTACAACGGCAACTGCGGCTACCTGCTGAAGCCGGACTTCATGCGGCGCGCCGACCGCAGCTTCGACCCCTTCGCCGATGCGCCCGTGGACGGTGTCATCGCCGCGCAGTGCTCCGTGCAGGTAACATGGCACCTTTACAATCGCCGCTTCTTATAGTAACAAAGGAAATGTGCAGTCGCGGAAATACGCAGTGTTTCACTTCAGGAAAAATTGCCTTGTTGATTGCAAAGAGCTAATTTTAAAAATCATAAAAAAAAAGATTGAGACAAACTCCGTCACTTCCTACAAATAATTAACACTTGGCATGCGGGGAACGTATTTGCAGTATATCGCTGGTGCGCGGGTCACGTAAAAATACGTGTTTAGAACATTCGTGGTAAATAATATAGTAGTTTTGGATTCACTGCAATGTTTCTGGAAAACAAAATTTTCCCGAGAGTTACTAAAACACCCGCTGGACATGTCATTCGGTGCGAGGTATTCCCGCATGCTAAGTGTTAATTAAATAGCAGTGCAAATAAAGGGATGATAACAAAAGAAACTATCAATGTATCACTAACCGACTTTTTCGTACAAACACATTAATAAGCTGTGTTGTATTGATTTATGTTCGGCGTCTCGTTTCAAAATGTTTAAACGATTTTAATTTTTAAACCACCAGTTTTCCCGTGCATATGTAATTTTCTTTGACCATAGGTGATAGCGGGCCAGTTCTTATCAGACAAGAAGGTGGGCACGTACGTGGAGGTGGACATGTACGGTCTACCTTCAGACACCATCAGGAAGGAGTTCCGCACGCGCATGGTGCCCGCCAACGGACTCAACCCCGTTTACAATGAGGAGCCCTTTCTCTTCCGTAAGGTTAGTCAGGAATTACACAAAAAAAGAAGTTTCAGGCTAAGTATATGGTAAAAATTATTTCACATTCTTATGGGTGAAAAAACCTGATGCAACCTGCACAAATTTGATGGGAAATTTATTGTCTGACAATAAATCCTCACTGACGCAATATTGTTAACTAAATGGCATTCTGATTTATGTTACTCCCTTTAGTGTAGACTTAGTTTGAGAAATGTACGGTAAAGGTCATTTTTACTGAACAATTAATTATTGAGTACAATAGTAAAACCTGAACATTCATTACTTAATTTGTCGAAAACACATCCCTAGTGTAATATTGAGATATGACGTCACAATACACATGCAGTGTATCGTATGTAGTGGTGAGGTATGACGTCACAATACACATGCAGTGTATCGTATGTAGTGGTGACATATGACGTCACAATACACATGCAGTGTATCGTATGTAGTGGTGACATATGACGTCACAATACACATGCAGTGTATCGTATGTAGTGGTGAGATATGACGTCACAGCACGGGTGGGGGGTGCAGGTGGTGCTGCCGGACCTGGCGGTGCTGCGGTTCGGCGTGTACGACGAGAGCGGCAAACTGCTGGGGCAGCGCATCCTGCCGCTGGACGGGCTGCAGGCGGGCTACCGGCACATCTCGCTGCGCACGGAGGCCAACTTCCCCATGTCGCTGCCCATGCTCTTCGCCAACATCGACCTCAAGATATACGTGCCTGATGGATTTGAAGGTTACACTACCACAATTCACTAATACACCAATACACCAATACACCAATACACCAATACATCAACATACTTATACACTAATACACCAATACATCAACATACTTATACACTAATACACCAATACACCAATACACCAATACGCCACTATACTTTTACACCACTTTTTTACTATTAACCTCTTGTTACTTTGGGTATTGTCTTCATTTGCTGAGAAAAAGTACGTAATTATTTATGAAAGTTTTTTGAATATTTAAAGTACAAATACAATGAAAATTAATATTTTAGGTAACTAGTAAACTTACTTTTTTCATTTTACTAAATTTAATTATAATCCTATATTTAAAAGTTCATACTTTACTGGAATTAAAGTACACGGCTCCATTGTCTTGTATGTATGGATATGTATGTATGCAGACTTCATGGCGGCGCTGTCGGACCCGCGCGCCTTCATGGGCGCGGCCAAGGAGCGCACTGACAACATGAAGGCCATGGGCATCGAGGAGAGCGCGCCCGAGAAGAAGGTCACCATCGAGGAGAAGAAAGAAGGTCAGATATACCTTAAAGGCACATGCTAGTAAAATGAAACATGGAGCTAGCTACTTGCATACAAGTTTATTGACACAAGCCAGTATGCGGTACGCAAGTGTGCCAGTTACTGGCATGGGAATTCCCACCTTATACTTAACTAGCTGTTCCCGTGCGTCTTCATCCGCATGAAATTATAAAAACTTTATTTCATTGTATACATTTGTCAAATTCTCAATTGCAAACGTCAAAATTACCATAATAACCTTGCTCCCTTAATGTTGGCAGCTTGTAGTTTACAGTCCCTTTCCAACATGAAGGTTTTGCCAATTTATTTATCCCCTAAGTTTAAAAGCGTGAAAATGTATAGTGAAATTGAATTATTCAACAATATGCTGTGGTTGCTGAAATCCTACACCACAAAGTAGGGTGTGTTTACGTTTTATTATATTAAAGTATACATACTAGTGTATTCCAGGTTAGGTTTTGAACCTAATGATGAGATTCAAAACAATATTCGGATAGTGGGATTCGAACCCACGACCTCTCAATACGTAGTTCGTACTCAACCATTAGGCTTCAAATATATCCAAATGCTTCGAAAATGAAACACGCAACAAACACAAAGGAATCTTTGTTAAATTCACTTCAACATGTTTCTATTTCCTATTTAGCTAAAAATGTCTAGATTATTTGCCAAGATATTTAGTTTATCTGGAGTTTGCTTACGTACGTATTAACTGAAATCATATTTTACCCGAGCCGCGGTACAAGTGAAGTAAGAAAGGAGAGTTTATTTTAGGCTGCCTTTAATTTGTGGTCCAAGGTATAAGCGAAAAAATATATTAAAAAATTACCTATGTCTAAGTATTTCTCACACTTGTAACTGCAAATAGCATTATGTTATACAAACTATTTGCCGATTTCTTAATATATTCTAAAAATATTAAACTAAAGATCTTTATTCAAATACCGCAATAGTAACCACCAAACCTCAACACACTCTAAACCAGAGGACTCGCTTGTGGGAACTAAGTATTGATTTAGTATTACAAATGTACTCTAAGAGACTGTTTAAGTGGCCATTTAACCGACTCTGAGTTACACAAAATATATTTTCCGCTTTATGCTTTTATTTGGTATAACAGAATATTATTGTTTTATAGTTAAACGTAATAAGAGACGTGCGGTAGACGCGGGCTAATTGACGTCAAACGCCCACGCGTTTACTGGAAGAAGATTCCCGAAATAACTTCACCGGACGTTTAGTGGATAGGGAAATGCATAGGAAAATGCCAAAATGATCTTATCTGTATGGATATCTGATGTTCTAAAGATAGGCGCGTATTTTATCGTATTAAATTATAATTACTTTTTGAAAATTATGCAATGGCTTTTAGGCTTTTTCTTAATTCAGTTATAAAGTTATATCTATACTATCTATACTATACTTACTATACTGTTATAATAAAGCGTAAACACACACTTCTTTGTTGCCTAAGATGTCAGCAATTACAGCATATTTTTGAATAATTCTTTTTAATAAAAAGCGCTACACTTACGTCATGCTTTAGGCTATATATTTTCACGCCATTAAACTTAGGGGGTAAATATTTTGGATAAAAACGCTAATGTGGGACCATAAGTTGCTGCCAACATCAAGAAAGAAAAATTGCTAAGGTTTGTCATGTCATGTCATGTCGTTTTGACATTTGTTATTGATAATTTGACAAATGTCAACAATAAAATAAAGTTTTTATAATTTCACGCGGATGAATCCGCACGCGAACAGTTAGTTCACGAATAAAATATAGGATTCATATTTATAATAAGACTAACACATTAATGAATTTTCTTATAAATTAACCTTATCCTAGATTTCATTAAACCAGATCATTATTAAACAAATCCATATTAAAAGCAATTACAACCTAACAAACATTCTTCAGTATATAAAGTAATGTCGCTAGATCGCATCGCTTGTGCCATAAATACATTGGGAGATGTTTTCATGCGCCCGCCCAACAGTAGCCGTCGTGCCGCGAACACGACGAAACGTATTCAAGTAAATCATTTAATTTTCTGAATATAGACTCGATAAACATTTATTATTCCCCTAAAAAAGAAGATAGTTATTTAATGACATATATTGTTTTTTAATAATAGCGTGTTTTGTGATATAAAAATGGATATAAACAGATTCATGTTTAGTTATATGTTTGTTCCGCGCTTGTTGGATATCAATAGGAAATCAATTAAAGGTATTTTTTTTAGTAAATTAATAACTAGCTTTCGTCCTCGTCTCCGTCCGTGGGATTAAAAGTGAGTAGCCTATAGCTCTTCTAGATTACAATCTACGTCTATGCCAAACACTATGATCCGTTCAGCTATTTAGGCTATAAACTCTAACAAACATTCATCCATCTAAACTTTCACATTTATAATATTAGTAAGATAAATATAGCGTAGCATACTCAAAAACTACATGTAAATATTTATTAATATATCTCGGCGCTTTAAAATTTTATACGAACAAACATTTTCTGTTTATTGTTATGATATCAAGGTCTACGCATTAAATAGCTTTGTAGTTTAGAATATTGTCGAGATATCCAATATAAATAAACTATATTCTTATATTTATGACCCCTTAGGTTTAGTAAATTCCGAATTTACATATTGGTGTCTCTTTAAAAAAAATGTTAGAAACAACAATGTTTTAATACAAATTTTGAACAATCCAAACCATTTGTTACCGTGAATTTTATCCAACATTTGGCAATTCGCCAAATAATAATTTTAGAATAACATTAAAACAGGACGTTTTATGAATGTTTATTCTAATGCTATTTTTGTTATAAAAGCTTTTGGTACGAAAATAAAGACGTAATATTATGAATTGAAAACATTTATATAATTTTAGTATTACGTGACAATAATTTTCTAATTTGATCACGGAGTTGAAACTAAAAATAAACACAAAAAGATTCTGTTTCCGCCCGGGATCGAACCGGGGACCTTGTGCGTGTGAAGCACACGTGATAACCGCTACACTACGGAAACTTGATGTTGCTCTTTGAAATTTTACTACCGATTGAACACAGAAACAGAGTTGTTAAATGGTCACTAATGCAAGGTTTCTGAAGTTTCAGCTTATTTTGTAATTACCTATCGATTCATTAGTGTCAGGTTAACCTATGTTTCGACGGAGTAAAACTCAAGTTACGTATTTCGGAACCGCATTCTTTAATATATCGAATCAACAACACTAACGAATGGTGAAACGTAGCTTGGAAACCGGCCATAAGTATTTTACTGTAGATTTAGTATGAAATATCTACACTTAGATATTTAACTTTTAACAGACAAAGGGAACGCGTAGGAAGGCGAGATATATTTCTGTGCGCCGTCTCAGCAATTAAAGATTAAATTAAAAATTAAGGCAACACTTCTCCATATAGGCAGCGTTTCGCTATTTCAGCGAATTCTAGTGACCGCTATCAACTTATACTATGACAAAAAAAATAAAAGCTTCGTATTCCTGTAATCAGAGCCGCCGTTAGTATTCGAGCCGATCACGGTGGAGTCGCTGCGCCAGGAGAAGGGGTTCCTGAAGACGGGCCGCAAGCAGCAGAAGGAGCTGGAGACGATGCGCAAACGACACGCCAAGGAGAAGATGGCCATGCAGAAGCAGCAGTGCGCCGCGCTGGAGAAGATGATTAAGGGGAAGAAGTAAGATTTGAACGACGATTTTATTATTCTTCTAAAAACTTATGCATAGTTCCATCGCTAGAATCGTTGTTATTTTAATGAAATGACTGCTGGTTGAAAATCTAAATTTCACTTTAACTAGGCGTGTGCTAGGATGTGGTTTACAATAGTCGAATGGTAGGATTGTAATCCACGACAAGTTATCCAAAAATCTGTACTCTATTAGATTATATACATAGCATAGAATACTTTAACAGTGGTAGAGCCCACTTTAACATCTTCGCAAGAATGGTTCCGCTCGTCCGCTGCAATACCACGACCACACAGACTTGAAGTAGGAGCAATTTCACGTACACTCTGATGAGTATGCCGGAGGCATTGTTTTAGTACCTTTTCCTCCTTTTCTTATAAGGATCAGAAGGGAAAGTGATTTGACGGTGGATTGCATACGAAGGGGAAACATCTTTATGTTCGTTTAATTCGATTAAGGGTAGGCAACGCATCTACAAAGATGTGGTCATTTCGCCATGTTGGCGAATTTCGGTGACTTTTTGCTCGTTTACCATTTATCTCTATATCTAAATTAAATTAACTGGTGAGAGTGAGCGAGGTGTGAGCGAGGTGTGAGCGAGGTGTGAGCGAGGTGTGAGCGAGGTGTGAGCGAGGTGTGAGCGAGGTGTGAGCGAGGTGTGAGCGAGGTGTGAGCGAGGTGTGAGCGCGGTGTGAGCGCGGTGTGAGCGCGGTGTGAGCGCGGTGTGAGCGCGGTGTGAGCGCGGTGTGAGCGCGGTGTGAGCGCGGTGTGAGCGCGGTGTGAGCGCGGTGTGAGCGCGGTGTGAGCGCGGTGTGAGCGCGGTGTGAGCGCGGTGTGAGCGCGGTGTGAGCGCGGTGTGAGCGCGGTGTGAGCGCGGTGTGAGCGCGGTGTGAGCGCGGTGTGAGCGCGGTGTGAGCGCGGTGTGAGCGCGGTGTGAGCGCGGTGTGAGCGCGGTGTGAGCGCGGTGTGAGCGCGGTGTGAGCGCGGTGTGAGCGCGGTGTGAGCGCGGTGTGAGCGCGGTGTGAGCGCGGTGTGAGCGCGGTGTGAGCGCGGTGTGAGCGCGGTGTGAGCGCGGTGTGAGCGCGGTGTGAGCGCGGTGTGAGCGCGGTGTGAGCGCGGTGTGAGCGCGGTGTGAGCGCGGTGTGAGCGCGGTGTGAGCGCGGTGTGAGCGCGGTGTGAGCGCGGTGTGAGCGCGGTGTGAGCGCGGTGTGAGCGCGGTGTGAGCGCGGTGTGAGCGCGGTGTGAGCGCGGTGTGAGCGCGGTGTGAGCGCGGTGTGAGCGCGGTGTGAGCGCGGTGTGAGCGCGGTGTGAGCGCGGTGTGAGCGCGGTGTGAGCGCGGTGTGAGCGCGGTGTGAGCGCGGTGTGAGCGCGGTGTGAGCGCGGTGTGAGCGCGGTGTGAGCGCGGTGTGAGCGCGGTGTGAGCGCGGTGTGAGCGCGGTGTGAGCGCGGTGTGAGCGCGGTGTGAGCGCGGTGTGAGCGCGGTGTGAGCGCGGTGTGAGCGCGGTGTGAGCGCGGTGTGAGCGCGGTGTGAGCGCGGTGTGAGCGCGGTGTGAGCGCGGTGTGAGCGCGGTGTGAGCGCGGTGTGAGCGCGGTGTGAGCGCGGTGTGAGCGCGGTGTGAGCGCGGTGTGAGCGAGGTGTGAGCGAGGTGTGAGCGAGGTGTGAGCGAGGTGTGAGCGAGGTGTGAGCGAGGTGTGAGCGAGGTGTGAGCGAGGTGTGAGCGAGGTGTGAGCGAGGTGTGAGCGAGGTGTGAGCGAGGTGTGAGCGAGGTGTGAGCGAGGTGTGAGCGAGGTGTGAGCGAGGTGTGAGCGAGGTGTGAGCGAGGTGTGAGCGAGGTGTGAGCGAGGTGTGAGCGAGGTGTGAGCGAGGTGTGAGCGAGGTGTGAGCGCGGGTGGCAGCTCGGTGTACATGGTGTGGTGCGTGCAGCAAGGAGCAGCTGAGCGGCGACGCGGCGTTCCGCGCGCTGGTGGCGGAGCAGGCGGCGGCGTGGAGCGCGCTGGTGGGGCGGCAGCGCGGCGAGGAGTGGGCCGGCGCGCGCGCCCGCCTGCACGACCAGCGCGACCTGCTGCGCAAGATGATGGAGCAGACGCAGCTCGCGCAGATGAAGCAGCTCGAGGCCAAGCACGAGAGGTACTCCCGCACCAGCCACAGCTACAGTGCCAAATGCTACGGGCCCCGAGAACCAACGCCTGTCTCAGTAAAATAAAGTGTTGAGAACCTAAAGCACTAGGGACCCGTTGACCCGCGCTGGCTTAATCCGACACTGCCAGACTCCCTCTCTTTCTATAAATAACTAATTAGATAGCAGTCGGTGCAAAAGAATAAAAATAAAATAGAATCCGTGTATAAAGAGGAAAGATTTGTATTGAAATAACTCAAAAACTACTGAGCCGATTTCAAAAATGCTTTCACTAAAACCCTATGTCAGCAGTGAGTAACGTAGGCTATATTTTTTTTCCGCGGACGATGTCGCGGGCAACAACTAATGTACAATATTTGTCATAGCTTTATCAAAATTTCATTTGATGTCTCTAAAGATGACATGATCAAAAGTGGTGAAAGACTGATGACTGAGATGACATATGATAGAGTTACGTGGAGGACAAAAACCTGCAGCGCCGACCCTACGGAAGTAGGATAAGGAGGAAGATGATGATGATCTCTAAACAAAAGTTTAAAATTTCAGTTCATTTTGATTCCTATTAAAAATGATAATTTCCACAGAGAGTTAAAGGACATGAACGCCCGTCAAGCGAAGATCAGCATGGAGACCAGCAAGGAGGTCGCCAACGACAAAACCCTCAAGACCAAGCAGGAGAAGGACCGCAGACTGCGAGAGAAGAAGCAGAACAACACCAAGAAGTTCATGGACGAGAGGAAGGTGAGATTATTAAAAAAGAAATCTTTCACTAATATTAACTGAACAAGTCACTGTTGATTTTATTCCAGTAAATTTCTATATTTCTATGTGTTTGTTATCGCAATTTGTCAAAACAATAACAAAACTTCATATACATATAGTAATGTTACAAAGAGAAAAGATTGTAATTTTGTATATATTGAAATAACCCAAAAAATACTAGACCGATTTCCAAAAAAAATTTAATCATTAAAAAGCTACGTTACCAGTGAACAAGTAGTGTTAAGTTTTTTTTATTTTGTTAATTCACGCAGACGAAGTCGTGAGCAACAGCTAGTTATTAGAAAACTACATTATCACTGATTGACTTAGCCTTAATTTAACTATTATAGATTTTTTAATTTCCTAAGTATTATAATAAATTTTATTTATTCCAGACTCAACTAATAAAGCATTCGCGTGAGAAGGAGAAACTAAAGGGAACACACGACAAACAACTTGAAGAACTCTCCAAAGATGTAGATAATGTAAGTATTACAAAGAGATTTGAATATTATATTCTTAAATATCTTTGGTAATACTAAACTTCCTCAAAAATTTGTAAAAACTAACTCTTATATTAAAACTATATTTAGGTAATTACTACGATCAATGCTACCGACTCGTTCTTCAAGCCTTTTACATAAAAAAAACGTAGCAGCCTATTTAATTCTTTAAAAAAAGATTTTCTAACGCTACTACAAAAATGCATTGACACAATACCGTACTGTTCGCAATAGTACGGAACTGTACGACACAATACCGTACTGTTCGCAATAGTACGGAACTGTACGACACAATACCGTACTGTTCGCAATAGTACGGAACTGTACGACACAATACCGTACTGTTCGCAATAGTACGGAACTGTACGACACAATACCGTACTGTTCGCAATAGTACGGAACTGTACGACACAATACCGTACTGTTCGCAATAGTACGGAACTGTACGACACAATACCGTACTGTTCGCAATAGTACGGAACTGTACGACACAATACCGTACTGTTCGCAATAGTACGGAACTGTACGACACAATACCGTACTGTTCGCAATAGTACGGAACTGTACGACACAATACCGTACTGTTCGCAATAGTACGGAACTGTACGACACAATACCGTACTGTTCGCAATAGTACGGAACTGTACGACACAATACCGTACTGTTCGCAATAGTACGGAACTGTACGACACAATACCGTACTGTTCGCAATAGTACGGAACTGTACGACACAATACCGTACTGTTCGCAATAGTACGGAACTGTACGACACAATACCGTACTGTTCGCAATAGTACGGAACTGTACGACACAATACCGTACTGTTCGCAATAGTACGGAACTGTACGACACAATACCGTACTGTTCGCAATAGTACGGAACTGTACGACACAATACCGTACTGTTCGCAATAGTACGGAACTGTACGACACAATACCGTACTGTTCGCAATAGTACGGAACTGTACGACACAATACCGTACTGTTCGCAATAGTACGGAACTGTACGACACAATACCGTACTGTTCGCAATAGTACGGAACTGTACGACACAATACCGTACTGTTCGCAATAGTACGGAACTGTACGACACAATACCGTACTGTTCGCAATAGTACGGAACTGTACGACACAATACCGTACTGTTCGCAATAGTACGGAACTGTACGACACAATACCGTACTGTTCGCAATAGTACGGAACTGTACGACACAATACCGTACTGTTCGCAATAGTACGGAACTGTACGACACAATACCGTACTGTTCGCAATAGTACGGAACTGTACGACACAATACCGTACTGTTCGCAATAGTACGGAACTGTACGACACAATACCGTACTGTTCGCAATAGTACGGAACTGTACGACACAATACCGTACTGTTCGCAATAGTACGGAACTGTACGACACAATACCGTACTGTTCGCAATAGTACAGTACAGTATAGTACAGTACAGTACAGTACAGTATAGTACAGTACAGTACTGTACAGTACAGTACAGTATAGTACAGTACAGTATAGTACAGTACAGTATAGTACAGTACTGTACAGTACAGTATAGTACAGTACAGTACTGTACAGTACAGTATAGTACAGTACAGTATAGTACAGTACAGTACAGTACAGTACAGTATAGTACAGTACAGTACAGTATAGTACAGTACAGTATAGTACAGTACAGTACAGTACAGTATAGTACAGTACAGTACTGTACAGTACAGTACTGTACAGTACAGTATAGTACAGTACAGTACAGTACAGTACTGTACAGTACAGTACAGTACAGTACAGTACGTACAGTACAGTACCGTATAGTACAGTACAGTACAGTACAGTACAGTACAGTACAGTACAGTACAGTATAGTACAGTACAGTACAGTACAGTACAGTACAGTACAGTACCGTATAGTACAGTACAGTACAGTACAGTACAGTACAGTACAGTTACAGTACAGTACAGTTACAGTACAGTACAGTACAGTACAGTACAGTACCGTATAGTACAGTACAATATCGTAGAGTACAGTACAATACCGCAGAGTACAGTACAATATCGTAGAGTACAGTACAATACCGCAGAGTACAGTACAGTAACGTACTATACGGTACTGTACTGTACCATGTAGTACTGTGTCGTACATTTCTGTACTATGACCAACTATGTATGTATGTACTGTACTATGTATATACTGTACGTGACATACAGCACGGTACTATACCGTACTGTTCGCAATAGTACGGAACTGTACGACACAATACCGTACTGTGATATAGTATCATACAGTGCGGTACAGTCCCGTACAGTGACGTACTATGTAGTGCGGTATTGTTCTTTACCACTGTAAAGTACAATGCCGCTCAGTAGTAGAGAACTACGCAGGGTACAGTGCGACACAGTGGGGTACAGTGCGACACAGCGGGGTACAATGCGGTACAGTGTCGTCAAGTGCGGGGAAGTGACACAATGATCTCTAAACAAACTATACGTGTTTTAGTGTTAATTAGTTTTAAATTTTCAGCCTGCATTAAATCTAAGTTGATATAACTTTTAGTACAAAAGAATTTTCCTAGATATCAATAGAGAAAGAAATTATTTTATGCTATAGAAGTAACCTTTTTTTTAGTAAAAAAATGAGCATTCAATAAACATAACATACGGTTACTTAGTAAACTTATCAGAATAATTAAATTGTTTTATTGCAGGCTGAATTAGGCATAAGTAATTTAACTAAAGAGTTTCTACTGGAAACCTATATGGAAACATTGTAATCTCGCTCATTTACAAATAACAGATTTCGTACAGTTTCGTCAGTGTAAACCTACGGTTACCTTGAGTCCTTAACACTATTAGTAAATAAGCTACTCTTAAAGTTTAAAAAAATTAACTTTTTATCACTATCAGCCTTACAAATAAACGCGGTATAAAGTTAAACTTAGGAATAAACTAAGTATAAGCAAAATTTGTACTTATATTTGCTTATACTCAGTTTATTCCTAAGTTTAACTTTATACCGCGTTTATTTGTAATTTATCTTTTTATAAAAATTTAATTAATGACAATGGTTAAAGATCCCTTCATTTTATTTATGACAACTTTTCTCATTTTTTAAGATAACAAACTACAAAAATATATTGGAATTGACTATTATAGTAAGTATATAATATATAATTTTATTTTTAAGTAATGTCATAACTAAATTTTCTACTAAACATTACAACAGAAGTTTTAGGGTGAGTTTCCACTGACATATAGTCATACTACTACAAAACAATTTTAAATACGAAAATTATTATAAAATTTCGATGTTAAAATTATATAATTTTCATAAGAATATAGAACTAAACAAGACTTCTGTCTTGGAAAAATAAATTTTACAGCCAAACTCAGAGTCTAGTACTAAATCCATACTAAGCGATGGTGGCTATTTAACTCATATGGCAATTAGAGTTTCTGTGCACTTACAATAATAATTTTAGCTGATTGAAGAAATATTTCTTATTATGAAAATATTTAATAACTACAAATTGTAATTTAATGTATTTTATACATAAAAATAAGTTTTTATCTAGAAAATTCCTCATAGATCCCTCTAGGTGTTAAAAATACCCTAGATTTTAAAACAGTATTGTAATTTATTATAATAAGGTATTGAGAAAATAATTTCTAAATTAAATAATACATTATGAAAATTCTCAGTTAAAAAAGTACTTAAAAATTACTATTCTCTTCAAAATAGTAAATTTCTTAGAAATAGTTTTTAATATATGTTTTCATGTTTTTAAAGTACCGTAAAGTGCCAATGTTATAGTATGCTATCATTCCAAATCACTATCTTATTAGAGGACCAAAATATCAAGAAAAATTAAAACAAATCATCTCATATATCTTGTATATTAAGAATAAAGCCCGATACACACGTTCAGTTTTTACTGAACAATCTATTCAATTAAAACTGAACATCAACTGATGTACAATTTAATTGACTAAAAATTAAATCTACATGTTTAGTATTTACTGTACAGTTTAACTATTCAGTTAAACTGAACATAAATTAAGATACTTTAACTTACAGGTATTTAGCCTAAACACGTCAGTGTTAACTGTACACTGTTGTAACTATTCAGTCAAAACTGAACGTGTGTAGCAGGCTTAATCAGTATGTTTATGTAATTCCAAGTTTCTTCTACAATTAAGTAATAAATGCAATTTAATTGTAATTTGATTATAAATCATAACTGATTTCTATCATAAAAAAAATAATTTCTATTATTATATTTCGTAAGTACTAAAATAAATATAAGAATAATAATTTTAATTTATATAGTATTTATCTTAGGTGCCTAAGTACATAACTAAATTCTAGTCAATTTTATTCATAGGTCTTCATAGTGATATTAAAAAAATTATTAATGTTGCCAGTATGTTATCTTTTTAAAGCATCTATTTCAAATGTTACCAGAACATTTCTATTTATTAAGATTAAAAATGTGTTTATTTTCTTTGTATTAAAAGATTTTGATGTTAGAATTTTAAAATATTTAAATATTTAATTACAAATAGTGAGAATATTTTTAGTAGGTGTTTCGTAATTATTAAAATTATATTTAGTCACTGTGTTGAAATATTTAATGCACTTTTGGGCTTTTATAATTATTCCTATTTATATAATAACAGTATATAATTTTAAAGTTATAAAAAATATTGCATTTAGTTTTAAAAACTCCATAAATATAAAAGATATGCTGGGGCTATAAAGTGGTGAAAGTTAATTACTTACTATCATACCCCATAAAGGATTGATGTTTTTCCTAAATTTTATATTATCTATGTTGTAGTTTTTGTGTGCACTTTGAAATTGTTTTCAAGCACTTTGTTAAGTAAAATTGAATATTATTGAAAATTTTTATTAATTAAATTGTATATTTGTCAGAAAATTAAATGTAAAGCATATATTCTAAATTTTAGTATATTAACAATTATTACATAACACTTTGTACTTAATATTTATTTGTTAATTCACACTTTTATGATAATCAAAATACTTTTTTATCAAAATGTATTTTTATTTTGCAGTTATTTCGTCTTTTATTGATATGTATTAGTTAATTTAAACAATGTTAGTTATAAGTAAATAATTTTGTTTTCCAAAGATCTATTTATTGTTTTCAAGTACAATAACTAAATAAATACATTTCAATTTAAGAACTTTTTTATTTCACTACATTATCTTAAGTTAATTACAACTATATAAAACAATTTTACTTAAAACTTCTAATCTTCTTTCGCTCCTTGTACAAGCTCTCGTGTTGAACTGAAAACAAGACATTACAAATAGTAAAGACAGTGTTACAAGTTTGTAGAGGATGCCTAATTTTAGTCAACTTCCCTTCCCACATTTTTGTCTTATAGATGTTTTGACAGAAACACATGTAAGGGGAAAATGTCCTCTTTCTCTGCCTATAGTCCTCATCCCGTCCCTGTCCCCTTGCCAGATAATTCAGATAACTTACTATATGGGTCAAAACGTAAAAGTTCTAGTTTATCGCCAAGCCTTTCCCTTTTGGCGGTGAATTTATGTCCTGACACCATACTCTCCATTAATACCATGATGAATCTGAAACAGAAAGCATAAAATATCATCATCTTCCTCCTTATCCTACTTCTGTAGGGTCAGCGCAGAAAGCATGAAATATAAAAAGGAAATATATATACAGAGATGGTCGATACTTAGCATATTACATCACAAAAGGTGTGCAGATATGCTAGTTCTGACAAATTTTAAGTTTCACATACTTATTTAAACATCATCTTATTGAAGTTGTTCGAGGAATAAACAAATTAATTGAGGATGGTAATAGAATATTGCACTTCACAAGTTTGGTGCAATAAGCACCACTTATTATACCTCTAAGAAGGTAATTAGTTCAATAAATACTACTTAACATTATAACATGTAAAAATACTAACTTGCTTTTTGTTTTCTTTAATAAAACGTTGGTTAGGAACATTGTTCAAAAGTATAGTACTTCAATCCTATAACCTTCTGCGCTCAATGTTCTGGGTGGAGTGCGGCTATCAATTTTTATTTTTTTTACATATACATAAATTTAATATTTATTTATTTATAATTTATTACATAAAACCGTACCACATTCACATTTTTCAATACAAATATCATATCAAAATCAAATGTCAAAAAGTGAAGTCTATCAAAACGAAACATACTTTTTTGCCTATTATTTTATGCTCTTTGGAGTTTGATGATTATTTTGACAAAATACTTTTTAATTTAACAATATCTTTTCATTTTATCCCTATCCGATTTTATGAGATTTGTTTACTATTTGTTTTGCTCGTTATCGTTATGGTATTTTATTGTTTATAAACATTTTTTTTTTGTTTTTATTCATGACTAATTACCATAGATAACAAAGATTTTTTTCAGGTGACAGGCCACTTCCACTGCCACGTTCAAGAAAAACATTAAAATGTTGTTTGGTTAATATTTCAAAACGATAACGATATAAATAATTCCATAATAAAATAATTTAATTTTAATGTGAAGGTGGTGATTTTAAGGAAAATTAAAGAAATCTGTACCGTAAAGTTCTATAGTCTTTGTCTACCAATAATTCTGGTTAAATGGTAACATTTCCAAAACAAACTTGTTCATGTCGTGTGATGATGAACCTGTGAACCGGCGTAACTGTTGGCATTTTCGTACATTTAGATTTTTTGTGTTGGTTCTTTGTTCCTTTTTCACGTTGCAAATGAATTAATTAATTTCTATCTGTGTGAGTTTTATTAGAGTTTTGTTTTACGTAGTGTAGTTTGAACGAAAAAATAACAATGTTAACGAACGACATGAATATGGAGAATGGCGGCGGCGACGCTAATCCCAATGTGTCAGCGACCAAACTCATGGTCAATTATATCCCAGAGCTAATGACTCGCGATATGATGTACGCATTGTTTTCCGCAATGGGCAAGATCGAAAGTTGTAAGTTGATCGCCAACAGAGGTTACGGTTTCGTCGAGTATGAAAAACACGAGGATGCAGAGAAGGCGCGGGCAGCTTTTAACGGACTGCTCATGCAAGGAAAAACTTTAAAAGTTTCCTTCGCGCTACTCAATCCGGAAAATAAGGTCAGCCATAAACCAGACATGGAATCGAATCTCTACATAAGCAATTTACCCCCTGACATGACAGTTGAACGACTCAACAGCCTATTCTGCCAGTTTGGACATATAACCACGAGTCGAGTGTCGCAGGGGATCGGTTTCGTTTGCTTCGAGAGCCGGCAGCAGGCTGAAGACGCGATACAGCACATGAACGGGCAGGCGCCTTTCCCCGGCGCGGGCAACATGCTTGTCAAGTTCGCCAATAAGCCAAACAATAACAAAAATGGACCGCGGTCTATACAGAGAGTAGTAAGCACGTCGACAATTGCATACAACGGCGCAGCTGTGTTCAACGGCTCGACGCCTGCCTTCAACGGCACCAACCTAAGCGCGGCGTTCGGTGCGCGGCCCGGCGGCTTCGGGCCCGCCTATCCGCAGGCGTCGCCGCCGCCGCTGCTGCCGTCACCGGGCAAGGCGCTGCCCTTCATCAACAAGGGCCAGCAGCGCTTTAACCCGATGGCGGCGACGAACCACTCGCCGCTGCCGCTACTGGGCGCGCCCGCGAGCCCCGTGCCTCTGCTAGGCGCGGCCGGCCCCCACCAGACCACAGTGTACGTATACAACATCGGTGAGGACACGGAGGAGCTGGCGCTGTGGCAGCTGTTCGGCCCTTACGGCGCCATCGACTCTATTAAGGTTATCAAAGACCCCGAGACTAAGAAAAACAAAGGTTTCGCGTTCATAAACATGCGTGAGTACGACGAGGCCGCGATGGCCATTCAGACGCTGAACGGGTTCACGCTCAATGGGCAGGTTCTCTCGGTTAGCTTTAAGACGCAGAAGAGGAGCACCTAGTGCCGCGCCCCGCCTGCTCGCTCAGGCCACGTGACTATTTCATTCCAATCTCAAAATATTTTTGTAGTCGAGACGAGATCCTCTACGTGCATTTCAGATTAGTCGCATAAGTATTTTTGTAAGATTTTAACTAGTTTTTTACTCGCGAGAGCGCGACATGACTATCTGTGAGTTGAGTTGCTTAACAGTATCGTATATATGTGTATCCCTATATCTTATGATATGGTATTATATTATTGTACTATGTATGGGCATGTCTCACCGACACTCCCCCTCCTCCAGGTATTTTATTTTGTGTAAAACCAACCATTGTATGTTTTTTTTTTTATCTTTAATAAACTTCATGTTTAAATAGAATTTATTGTATATTTCTCTATTTTTGTTTCTATATACTCATCCCCTGTCCTCTCCCTATTTACTTTATAGTATACGTAATAAATAATTATCCATAATACATAAATATAATTATTTGTGGCAGTAGCTTGTACATATGTAGTGTATGCGCCGGTCCGCCGGCCGCGTGGGCTCGCTTCAGTGTTGCATGTCGTGTGTAGAGAGCACTTTACTTTTTGTTTGTGTCAGCTCGGCTCGTGTGTTGCCGTCGATGTATTTTCGTCTACTGTTTATTAATTATCGTATGACGGCGGCGGGCCGGGGCAGCGGGCGACGCGACGGACTAGTCTCGTAAGGCTTCTCTGAGCCGCAGGGGGGTGCTACCCAGACCCTAGCTAATTAGAAATCGTCGCCTTCACTGTGTGTGGCCGGTAAATCGATTTACGCAATAATCGGAACGAATCGACTAGGGACACTGTCATACATTGACAATGCGAAGACCTGAAACCTGTAAAGGAAAGGAAGTACCTTCGCAATCGTCAAGAGCGATCGAAGCAGGGAAAGTAGAAAGTGAGTATTGCACCTCGTGGTGCTGACAGTACAATAGAAATAATCATTTTTACACACTCGTTGAAGATTCATAACTAAGTATTGAATAATGTAAACAATTTCGCGTCGCGGCTCGCGGCTTATCGTGTCGCACTCTACGTGCACGTCGCCAGCGGACGATGTTAAAAATTTTATGGCGTTATTTTCCTGCGATAAAAACGTACGAATAGGTTTGCGCGTCGAAAACGTTAGCTGTTGGAGTGCATTCAGTTACTACCCGGCACCTGGCGGGTGGAGCGAACCTGTTGATGACTAACAGCAATATTTTGTCGATAACACCGACCCACAGATAATCTATTCATAAAATAATGAAATTCAGATAACTTTCCATATCTAATAACGTCTAAAATCCATGTTAAAGTTCTTTAAAAGAATGTACAAGTAAAACTAAACGCAAAGACGTAGTAAAAAACGTTGGCAAAACTAATCCGTCGGGTAAAGGTTCCACAATTAGGTTTCTACGTACATGAGTCATCGGTAGACACGACCAAAACCGCAGGCGTTCGCTACTTACGACCGTCGTCGCTGGCGATCGATAACTCCGACCTAACCATTCGACTCGCGCTCGCCAAAACAAAACCTTCTAGAGTTCAAACTCCATGTGCCCTCTTTCAAGGGCACTGTCTATAAATGTGTAGAGATATTTATGTTGGCGGCGACCTTTTGTGCGTCCTTTTGCGTAGGGGCGGCGCGCCACCAGATTTATCTTATAGACGGACAGCGATTAGAATTATTTACAATGATATCTTCAGTAAACAAGATTATCGTAAGTGTGGTCATCCATTGTTTACCGTTATGAATCGGTAAAGTTTAAACTTTTTAGCTGCAATACATATTCGTGAAATCTTATCATTTACGTATCAAAAAAATAATCACTAACAGATCTGCAGTTAATAATGAAATATAAGCAAAAGTTGCAAACAACTTAACGATGTCAACGACAAAGTATTAAAGCAATGAACTTGTTTTGAATGACATCTAATTAGCGAATGTTGAGTTTGTTAATTATTAAATTAAATATAGTACGATCAAAGTAGTTGTATCGTAGTGGGGTTTTGCGTAGCCGTGCAGAGGTTGCCGCCGGTCGGCAAGGGCATTCACCGATTTATCAAGTGCATGGAAGTAGCTGTTTGTATGTACGTATATATATAATAATTGACTTTAGTTTGTACCACGATCGCTCCATTTTTCGCAAACCAAGCAAAGATCTTGAAATATTTTGAACGTCTATGCATTAAAATGAGGAAACGGAATTGTTTATTAAATAAACAAGCTTGCGGTTTGATGGACATCTACAGTTTTTGCGTTTATATGCAAAAACAATAAACCCCTTTGTAAAAGTTAGGTTTTTTCAAATTAAATCTTAGATTAAAAATTAAAACGAATATAATTCTTTTGTCCAAATCAAGTAATATGACGTCAAACGAAAATTTCTCGTAATATAACAAAGTTGTGAAACAACTTCGTTCATTTTATGCGAAAATAAAACATCACGCTATGTTATGTGAAAATTTGCATTAACATTTAAAAACCCTTGTCCTCGTGGGTTCGTATTCTGGATAATTCTAGAATAATGCAAAGAATACATAATAGCTTCTAAATCCACGTGGCATGTGAACTAAATTGATTTTACCCTCAACACAGTAGGTAGTGACGTTTTTGTTTGCCGTTAGCGACAAAACGATCGTGAAATAAAACGAGGTAAAAACTTGTTTACAAAAGCTGAATTTGTTCCGTAGATTCAGATATCAGTTGTTTAATGGAATGGAGAATATGTGTTATAAAGGCCAAGGCTAATAATTTTATCAGTTAAAAACAGGTAGTGTTAAATAAATTACATATGTTAGGAACATTGAATTTAAAATCTCCATTATATGAGAAACTATAGTATTAAGATATACAAGAAGTTTCTTAGCGGAGTAAATGGTAAACGGTAGCAGGAAATGTTAATCCGAACAACCGTAAACTAAAAATCTGTTTTAAAGGTTTTCGCAAGCGACGTGTATCTCTCATCGTTACAAAGTTCTATTTATATCTATATATATGCAACAGACGTATTTATGTTTATTGGATGTGCTTGTTTTTTTGTTATCAGTTGTTACGTAGCATGTTATACGTATTCATTTATATATAAATATCCCTCATATAGTATCGTCAGTCTTTAATTTCTGTTAAATCGCCTACAATACAGGCAAATTATATTGTAAAAAAATCTATATGTATGTATGATAAGGTTTATCGAGGCGGTTTTTGTTGAACGAGTACTGCAACTGTATTTATTTTGTGATTATCGAATAGTCGAAATGAGTTCACGGAAATACGCATTAGTGATACAAGCAGTTTGTAAACAGTCGTTGTAGAAAGTAATCACATATGAAAATGAACTTATTTAGATAATAAATCCATCACATGTTGAGTTATTTGTTGGCACAAGTCCAACTTAGCCCAGGTTCGTTAGCGATTCTAACGTCAAAAATGCTTTTTACTCCATTGTCCTATTTTTGACATGATTGTATATGTAATGAGTAACGCAACGGAAACGTGTATTTTATAGTTTTCTTCGCGCATTGTAAATGTAGCTTTATTATATAGAAGTTTACGTCTATTATGTAACAAATTTATACCTTTTTAATGTATGGTAATCGCATATTTCGAAGGCGCTCCCGACTAGTCAAAGTAAAAATTATTTTAGTAATAAGCCGAAGTAATAGGAGACTAGGGAAAATGTTTTATTGTGATATTTTTGGTGATCCCCAGTATGTAGCTGTAAGTTGGTTATGAACCATACATGTTTGTATTGTTGAGCGGCGCAGGGTCTGAGATGTTGCTTAGAATGTAACAAGAATGCGGTTGAAGTTTGAAGGATCTGTTGTCATTAAAAATGATATCTTGAAGAGACTTTAGTCATTCGATGTGTCTGCAATAAAATTAATCGCTATACCCCTTTGTACGTTGTTCGTAGAAGGGACACTTCAGAAATATAAATTAACTTATTAGTTATTGCTGTACATATTAAATATTAAAGATATCAATCCTGTATACTTAGTACTAGTTTTGACAATGTTTAGAAGCTAATTTTCATGAAAAACCGAGGGATAAATCATATTCAATATTTTTTGAATTCACTTGTCAAAACTTTTATTAAGAATACAGGTTGTTAAGAGGTGTCACTAGATATCTCGCATATACAGTGTGTTAGGACTACACCCTGTATATAAATAAGTCTGATTTATCAACTACTGTTAATTTCAATGAAATAAACTTAAAAAGAATATAAGAGGCAATGTAATTGATAGAACATTTTATCATTTCTATTTTAAATACTTCGAATTGAAGGAAATGGAAAATTGAATTATGTAAATAAGCGTTGGGACACGTTGTGTAAGAATATTTTTACACCGCACTAGATTAGTGTTTTGGATTATATCTTGTATTGATTAAATTGTTCTTTTGTAAATGAAAATGGTTTTATGAATTTGCAACGCCCTTTCGCAGAATGTGACACGACACCTTGTCATGCAATCTATTGACTACACGTTGGTTTTCCCCGACGCAAGCATGCGAGGTAACCGCATGGACAAAAAGATGGGGTGACCATAGTCTGTGACGAAGTGTTAATTGCAGGTCAAAATAAGTTTGACGAATTCAATGTTTTAACCTCCCTTCAAGCTAACAAGCTATGAATTGCTTGATACCAGATTTAAAAAAATAACTAACGATTATTTTATGATCTCTCAGATGGATATATCATTAAACACTTATTTATGAGTCTTTTGACTAATTAACTTAATGATCTATGCTGGGTTGCTGAAGTTTCCATTTATTTTATCGTTACCTAGTGATTCATTAGTGCTAGATTAAACTATATTTCAAAGGAGTAAAACTCAAGTTACGTAGTTCGGAAACGCATTTTAAGAATTCCTCGAACCAAAAACACTCGAATGGTAAAACATAGCTTGGAAACTGGCCACTAATCACATCAGATATTTTATTCACATAATTTGGTCTTTTAGTTCTTAGATCTCTAAGAACTATTTCATCGCATAACGCTGATTCAGTGTCATTTAAATTCTATATTAATAATAAAGGAATGAGGGGTATAATTAAAAGACTTGGTAAAAAGCTTAATCTAGTTTTTATTTGTCGGTTTAACGTACAGACGTAAGGCATCCTTCCATCTCGTATTGGCACACAGAACCCATCAGAGTGCAGTCGGCGCTGCCCCGCAAACCACATGGAATGTTAGAGGGGCCGATTGCCCCGTACCTACCTACCTACCGCCGACCGCTACCTCGCTCTACAACCAGCCAGATAAACAATTAAATAAAACATTCAAGACTAGAGTTCTTAAGTAAACACGCCGTGAATCACAAATATGTACAGCGCTCGCAGCGACACCTTTATATAACTGAGGGAAACAATATTTTGTGACTTCTTTAACATAAACGGGAGATTCTTAAAATAATTTGGTTGGGATTTGGTTTGTGCTAGAAGACAAAGATTCGAAATAAACGTTAGTATTATAGTAAAAAAAAAGAAAATAAACAGCAAAGACATTTTGGATATAAGAAATATTTCACTTGATACATATAAAAATAATCTCAAATACTGCATAAAATACTGTTGAATTCACGACGATTTAAAAAAAAATATAAATAAACTGTATAATAAAAAATAATAAAATCAAAATGGACGCAAATAATTCACTTATTGCACAAAACAAAAAAAAACCCACGAGGAATGTTAGGCGCGATACTGGCCATGCCTGGTCTAATTTAAATAAAACTACCAAATACGCAATTCCTTTACAAAATCTCATCACTCCAGTAAACACACAGGCACTGGTTTTAATATCAAAGCTAATTTCAATTATTCAAACTTTACGATCTAATAATTACGCTTTTAGTACATTAAAGCGTTTCGTCTCCTTTTACAATACAAAAATAATTCTCATACAAAGATTCATTTACATAAAGATATTTCAGACAAAATATTACGTTAAAAATAAATGAGTAAATTGTGGTTACATGTGTAAATTATTGAGAATTTTAGAAGATAATTAAGTTTTACAACAACATTAGCGTACATCGAAGTTAAAATAAACTCGTAAAAACCTTTAAAGAATAATTTATCGATAACAAAATCAGCTGTGGTATTTTACACTTCAAAGCTTAAGGAACATTAAAAAAATTATTTCATACTAGCTGTTACTCGCGACTTCGTCCGCGTGAAATTAAAAAAGAAAAGATGTACCCATGTTACTCACAGATATATTGTCTTTCTGGTAAAAGTAAAAATTATTTTTTGAAATCGGCCAAGTAGTTTTTAAATTATTTCAATATATACAAAATACAAATCTTTCCTCTTCATAATATTAGTATAGATATAAAATTGTTAGTAATTTAGTATGTCACATCATGTATATGAATCTTTGTTCACAAGTACGTAGGAGACGTCACATAACGCAATATTTCCAATACATTTCTGATAACAGCAGGATATTAAAAACTGCAGAATTCTCGACTAGTTATCGATTCACCTAAACTACTTCACTGTGGGATATAAAAGCAGCTTATTCTACAATATCTACAATAATATTTTTTTCAAAGTAAAAAATATCTAATTTTTTGATCTTTGTACAAAAAGCGTATATCTATATTTTAATATATTATATGATTGTCATTTCAAATATACACACGACACGACTAAGTTCATACTAATTCCGCTATATATCTTAAAAATATATTTGTACTATTTATAATGAAATAAATGCCAGTTTAAATAATGTTAAGCTTTTACAATGGCTATTTACATTTGTACAGATATCCCTTTTGTGCCTCCCCCTCCCCTCCCCCACTTGCACCCTGAATATCCAAACAACTATTAATATTACATTATTATAAACAAAGTTATCTTGCACAAATAAGAATATTTGTAAGGAATTTCAAATTTTTTACAAAATTTCAATACAAATTATTTTTTAATTTTGTAAAATCTACATTTCATAAGACACTCGGCCGTGTTTTTAAAATGTCACTTTTAAATACTTTGAAATCATTAAAAATATAAGGGAATGTTCAATTGCAAATGTATTGTACAATTTTAAATATACAATCTTTTCATAATCTAACCTATTGCTGGTCACACAGCCTACAATGGCAACACTAACCAACTCGCGAGAGTATGTTCCAGTTTTATTCACACAAATTATACATCATATATGATCATCTACACTGTATAATACATTAGTATACACCGTATATTACTTTAGTATACACTGTATATTACTTTAGTATACACTGTATATTACTTTAGTATACACTGTATATTACTTTAGTATACACTGTATATTACTTTAGTATACACTGTATATTACTTCAGTATACACTGTATATTACTTTAGTATACACTGTATATTACTTTAGTATACACTGTATATTACTTCAGTATACACTGTATATTACTTTAGTATACACTGTATATTAGATTCAGTACTATTTTGGACTCTTATCTAAGGAACTTTTCTCAATATTCTGGTAGTCTACTGGTAAGCACCATTTTGCTGCCATACAATTTATACCAAACAAAAGGTTACTTTAAATATACATAAATTTTTGCTACTGTAAAAATCTTTGTTTCTTTCAATAATGACTGAAAAAAAAAAGTTGATTTTCACTTAAAATATTTGTTCAAAATTTCTTAAAGACGAATCATTTTCGTTACTATATCAAAACTAAAAATGATACAAAAACCGAATTTTTTGCTACTTTTGTTCCGTTTGATTGAAAATGATATTAAATAGTACATTAAAATAATTATTGTTAATCTAAACCTTTAAATTGAACACAAAATCTTCGATCTTCACTTTAAAAATATTATTTTTACAAAATATACAGTGCATATTGCGAATATGTTAAAATGAACACAATTGCGTTAAAAAGCTCTTACTTTGTCTCTGAAGTGAGACGTGTTAGTTCGAATTATTTCAAGAAGCTTTAATTTTTTAACATTACGTTAATTCTTACTTTCTCGTAAATTTGAATATTCTGATATAATATCATAGTTTAAATTAAATGGCGTTAAAAACAAGATAGAATTTGGAAAATAAACTAAAAGAAGACATAGAAGTATTATTAGATATTCAAATTGATTGAAAAGGGGGAAAAAATTGCATAGAAACTAATGGAATTCACTCAAAGGAATGTTAACTCTCACAATTGTTTCGTATTTAAAATTTTACGTACTTTAAATAAATTTAAAGTTGCCAAGTAATACTGGGTCGTACAAAATAACCCCATATACGAATATAGCTGCAAAAATCACAGAGCTTCAAACACTGTAACACTCAATTAATTCGTCCATCACTAGTCCAGCTGGAGCTAAGTACAATCAGCTTCATAAACATGTATACATTTACAAAACTTTAGAACTTTACGTTTCAAAAATACCACATAACATATATTAGTTATGAATCACGCAGATAGATTAATATCTAAATATTTTTGAAACCGAAGTGATTACAAGTTTAAAATTTTATAAATGTATTTATATTTATGAAGCTGGCTGTACTTTCTGGTTCCACGCAGTACCCCATCAGACGAGGTAGTCGTGGAACTTCTGGAGCCTTCGCTACGAGCTGCGCGGAGGCCTGCGCTCGCCGCCCTCCATTGTCTCGGGGCTGAAGCGCACGCGCGACTGCGAGCCGCTGGAGGCATCGCGTGCGGATACATACGAGCTGTCCGTCTCGCTGGTGAGGCTGTCGGGGGGCGTGGGGTTGGTGGGCGTGCCACCCCCGGAACTACCCCCCGACGCACTACTTTTCTTGTACTTCTTCAAACTGGATCTCAGTTTAGTCGGCGCCAATTCCAGCCCCAAGTTCCCAGGTCTCTCCGGTTCCGTTCTCTCCTGAGATTCCTGTCTATAGTAGTCTCTGGGGAGAGAGTAGTCGCTGGATTTCCTCGGGTACTCAGTCTTAGGTCTGTACTCCTCTCGCCTCTCCTTCTGGTACTTCTCCATCCGGAGCTGGCGGGAGGGGGAGAACTCCTCCGCGTGCGAGTTGGTAGCGGAGGAGTTGGAGGGCGTCCTCCTGTGCGAGGGGAAGGGCGCGGAGGGCCGGTAGTCGGTCGGGGGCTCGCGGTACTCGAACGAGCACTCGTCGTATCCGTAGTATGGATGTTTGACGACGTAGTCAGCCGTTCTCTCGTACGAGTAAGGTTCGCTCCTGTAGTAGTAGTCTTGCATTCGATCGTGGGAGGGGGAGGGTTGAAAGTTTTCTCTGTAGTTGTGGTAGAGGTCCGCGAGGTGGTCGGAGGTGGAGGAGGTCCTCCGGGGCGAGGGCGTGGGCGGCTGTGTGCCGGTGTAGGCGGTGCCGAGGCCGGAGGTGCCTGTGTACGCGGTTCCTAGGCCGGAGGTGCCGGAGAGCGGAGGTGCGGAGAGTCCGCAGCCGGAGGAGGAGGAGGCGTGCGCGTAGTGTGTCGGGGAGTCGGTGAAGCGCAGCGGCTTCTGCTCCTCCACTTGGAGACTAGACAGCTGAAAATGTTGATAAGAAATCTTAACAATGGAATGATAATCGAAGATGTGATTCTAGTATTGATACATAGAAGTGTCACTGACAGGGGATCCTGTGATGGCGTTGAGTGGCGCGCGCAGGTGCCGCGTGGGGCCGTGGTAAGTGTTGTGCGCGAACCCGTAGCCTTCGTACAGCGACGAAGCCAAGGGTTCAGGTTCTATTTCTGGCCTGAAATTGTGTATGAAAACAATTAGCATTTAGTAAACATATGAGTATGCGTATACTAGTGTGTACTATTGTGTACTATGGTGTACCATTGTGTACTAAGTGTACCTGTGCGGCTGCAGGGTGGGATGCAGCGGGCTGACGTTGGAGACGCGCACGTCATATCCGGCCGCGACGCCGCCGAGCAGCGCCGCCATGTTGTACAGTACTAACTCTATTATACTCGGCTTCTTATACTTGTAGCCTGCAAACATTAAATTAATTACATGTAATAATCTAAACTTTAGGTATTTTTAACAATAACTACAACAAAGCATAAATTACAATCACATAATGTCTAGTTTTAGCAGTAATACGCAGTTTTCCAGTCTGTAAGTACATTTCTGAGTAGAAGAAAATCTATATAATTCTTCTTACCTTCAGTGCTATATAGCGTAGGCATCGGTATTGTATATCTGGAAGACGTGCTTAAAGGGAACTCTGGGCCCCAGTCGTCGGGACTGAAGTCTGTATAAGGAAGAAAACAACCTTGAATAGAAAACACACGGGCGTTAGTCGCTCTCTGCTTCTGACATCAAACAGACATACATATATATACAAAAATATATCATTTATAGTACAAATACAACAACAGCGATAAAGCACCATTCAAAATTCACAATTAAACTCGTTAATACAAATTTCGTACAAAATACAGAAAAGTCAAACATATTTTATATGACAAATAATTTATTCTTAATATCACAACGCAGCCGAATAGCTGCAAATTACATATTACCGAAATACGAAAAAAAAAAACAGCTAAGTAATTTTTAGACGTATTTTACAGTAAAAAATTACTTTTCTATGCACAAATGCTGTCAACTACACATGCGAAACAGTTCATTCTTTTAAAGCAACGTAAAAAGCAAACACGTGAATCTATATACTTACATGTGCTAGTAGCCCGTCATTATTGTTAATAATATTACGTTGATCTTGTTTCCTTCCCCATTAGCCAAAGTGAGGTAAGCAGAATCTATCACATCACTTTTTAATCGTATCCACCCGTCACCACGAGATATCAGTTTTATTTCAATATATCGATTATTTGAAAGTTACTGGGGTATGTTAGTCGCTAATTGATTAGTAGTCCCATGTTAAAATAACACCAGCATCGATTTCATGGAAAAGGTTTTATTTCGATATATAAAATACTAATTATAATAAAGAACCAGATCACCGAAGAGTTTCGATTATTTTTCCATTATTGGTATCGAGTAAATTTCGGGGCGATTCGTGTCGTATGTTATCGATATCGTTTCAACACGACGAGCTCCTAACACTCACAACTATCCACCACCACGGTCTTTGTTACGCAGAAATGTTACAGCGGAAATATCATTTCTACTAATTAACACTCAACTACTATCTAGTATTGAAAATCTACGTGAATTAAAAAAAAACAATATTTTATTTCAGTCAACCAAACTCATAAGAGTATTAAAATTTCTAAAAAGATTTGCTTTATGCTACAAGACGTTCAATAATTGACAGTTAAACTGAACAATTAAACTATTCAGATTTAACCTCAACTGTGCAGTTCAATTAAAAGATAAAATTTTGCCACGCGCACACAACTGTTCAATTCCAACTGTCAGTAATCGTATGACGTAATCACGTAGACTTCCAAACACATTAAAATCATTGTAAACATTTGCAAGCGTGCCATATGATGGTGATAAGCATACACTATCTAATCATAAAGTAAGTACGAACAAATACATAGATATAACTTAATTGTACCGTATAGCGTTACTATGAACTGCTAAGCATGCATAGCTCTTAACGTAAAAAGGCTGGAAGCAAACAAATGCTTACAATTTACATAAAAAAAAACAATACTCAGATAAAAAAACGTATTAACAAGGATATCGAACCCGGTGTAGCGTTGCTATCATCTAAAACCTACAATAATAGAAAATAGTATAGGACGCTGATGAGCTAATACCGGGTCAGATAAATTGTCTATACATTACAATCGATACTTGAAAAAAAACAACTAAACAAAGCACACACACAAAATCTTTAACACACATCTTGGAGATTACTAACGCTAATAGAGTTTAAAACTAATTTTTCCTAATGCCTGCCAAAACTAACGGCAAACGAAAAATTTGTGACGCGAACACTAAGAATTTTCTGGAACTATCAAAAAATTTGGAATAAATAAATGTAAATAATACTCACAAGGATATGGAAGATTGTCTTGAGAAGTCCCTTTAGTGCAGCAATAAACAAAACAAAATGGCGGACATTAGAAAAATAACCTCATTTCAAACAAAATGCTGAACAAAATTCACTAGGTTTCAACTAATCGCATTGAAAGATCATTCGAGAAGAAACCTTGTTTTTTTGTATTTTTTTTCAATTTTAATGGTTTCTTCCTAAACTTCATTGCGAATCGCACAAAATTTGGCAAGATCCTAATTTGTCATCAGTCAATACGTAAATATTTTATTACGTAAGTCTTTTAAAAACATTCCCGCCTAAACTAAACTATAAAGTCTAAATATCAACTAATTACGACAACACTATAGTGGTAATATAAATGCTGGCCACAATGATATCAATAACATTTATTTAATCTGTAACTATTAATACAAATGCAAAAATAGAGAATATAAAAAATACCAAATTAAATACATAATTTATTTACACTGGCAACAAGATTGTGTACTTTTGGCAAAAAAAGTATTAGGAATATCATTTCTATTTAATTATCTGCTGTCAAATAAAAATAGAAAAATGTGGCCGAGCACTGGTATAAACTAAGTCTAGATAACCTAAAAATAAGTCTTTTTATTTTTTTTATTAATTTTAATACCTAGTCTCAAATCCATGGAACTTAAAAGCTTATTTACATTCTAAACATAATAACTACGGCAGTCGAAAAAGGTTTAAGAATTTGTGGCGCAAAGAAATTAAAAAATAGAAAATCCAGATTAAAAATGCGAGTACTAGGAATGTGTTAGTAAAAAAATGATATGTTTTATATGGCAACACATTTGTACATCAGTTCTGGATAACTCAACCAGATATTCAAAAAATATATAGAGAGAGCATAGTTGACAATTCACTTGAGATATTTTTCACATTATCCTCACTAACACTATCTTTTAATAGATCCTCAAAACTACATGACAATATAATTTATTGTATTTAATTATTTTGTGACACTGTTTAGTTTATTTTATAACAAAATAAGGAGCTTATTATAATTTTGTAAACTGTTTTATAATATAAAGGACATGAGGTACTAAGCTAACATAGTACCATTCAAAGTAGTTACCGGTGAAAAAAATGTTCACTGTCCACTCTATATATTTCTTAGATGTCTGCATTCTACTAAAACCTTAAATTTTGAGCCATCAAACTCCTTTAAATCTTCTTGCACAAAAAGATATTGGAGTTAATTTACATATCATCGTCTGTTAACAACTGCGTTGTCTCTGATGTGAGGTTGCCCGTTAGGAGGCTATTTGATCGGATAGTTTTGAAGAAATTTCTTTTGCCATCATGTGTGACTTTCCTTCTACCCTTTTCGACCGCGTCTATGTCGTAGACGGTGTCGTAGTGGTGGGGGCTGTCGGGGGAGAAGAAGTGCCAGAGGGATCTGTTGCGGGGCGTGTTCTCGTAGAGGAGGTCGTCGTGGCTGCCGCTGCGCTTCTTGCTGAGCTCGGACTTTGGCGCGCGCACCTGAGACTTTGATTTGCGCGGCTTGCGCTTGCCCTCCTCCCCGCCTATGGATACAAGTCCTAACGACCGTTTCTATCTTTATTTATGTTTTTATGTTTATAACTAGTGTATAGTGATGGTCGACTAGCTAATATCTCCTTTTGTCTTCGCTGTTACAAATGCATTTTTGTTTTGTAATTTTTATAGCAATAAAAAGGTTATTTATTTATATTAATTTGCTTGCCATTTTTGTCTAAAAAAATATCAAATCACAAATAAATTTGTGTGATTTCCACATATTATGTATGTTAGTTTTTAAATTTGTCTGAAAATGTATGAATTGACATATCAGAAATAATATTCCTTTACATTGCATACATAAATCACTGAAGATTAATTAATTATAGATAACTTTAAAGGTGTGTTAATTTGTGTGTTTTTGGGTAACATTATACAAAAATAGATTAATTTACTGAAAATAAAATACAAACTATAAATCAATTATGATTGTTTGATAATTTTATAATTAGTCTTTAAAACGTATCTCTTAAACTTGGCACAGAATATAGGCAAGGAGTACTGTTTGAACACGGCGTGTAGTCTGCGCCTGTGCGGGGTGTGTGGGGTGTGTGTGGGGTGCGCGGGGTGCGCGGGGCGCGCGTTACCTGGGTGCGTGCGGCGCGCGGGCGGCGCGGGGGGCGCGTGGGGCGCGTGCGGCAGGTGCGGCGCGGAGCAGCTGGGGCGCTGCGCGCGGGGCCGCAGGGCGGGCAGGGGGAGGTGCGCGCGCGCTCGCTGGTGCCCCGTAGAGGGACCCCACGTTTTGCCCTTCACGCCGTCCGCCGGCACTGGAACGTAACATTGAAATTATTAAAAAACTATACACATAGATGTTTAAACATCTTTTACTATGCGGATTTGACTATGTACGGTACAATAGCGGAAATCCGCGATCTTCTTCTAACAAAAAAATGTCTAGCGACTTGAAAGGAGACAAACTCAGCCTCTTTTTACAAATAATCACTTAGGCAGCAGTGAGTTGCTCAAGCGAAATAATGAAAACGAATTAGCCATGTACCACTAACCAAATTTATTCGTAAAATCAAAATTTAAAACTGCGTACTATTGGTTATTGTTCCGCGTCTCAATACGTTTAAACGACTGTGACTACTAAGGAACACCAACAAGGTTTCCTGATTGTATATACTATAATATTACGAATCGTTAGGTTTTATATGAAAACGGCGTATTTTGTAAGGTATAGTGTAAAGGAACGTAGAGATCAGAATCATTAATTGTGTTTAAATGAATTGCCATTAGTCACTACATCATATTTGAATATTTAAATTTTATTTTTAGACAGTTCAGTTTATAACAAAAGATGCAGCTTTTTATAATCTTGTAAAATGATTTACATGTCAATACAAGGACATGAGGTACTAAACTTGACAACATATTACCTTTAAAAGAAGTTACCGGTGAAAACATTTAGTTTACTGTCTAGTCTATATACTATATAATATGTTTGGTACATACGGGCGATGGCGCGCACGATGGCGGGCGAGCCGGGCGGCGTGTCCTTGGCCACGGCCACCAGCTGCTTGCTGCTCTCGTCCTCGGAGGGCCGCACCGTCAGCGTGTGCCGGAAGTCCAGCGGGGACGAGATCGTGTCCTTCTTCAGTAGCTTTATCTTGCTGAATTTGCCTGGAAATATATTCATAGTGAAGTGCTAAACATCTGTTAGACAAGGACGGGTTGCGCTCGCTCCCGCTTACGTTCGTTATGCATATACCTCAAGGGCGTCGCCAAAATTGTAAAATAAATATGTAAATTAATTTAAAATGCTAAGGACCTGTCCCACTACTGCCTGATTGAGGCACAGATAGCTTAAAAGTGACGTCACTGACAGATACGAGTACCAAAATCCGATATTTCCATCACATATTTTATACGTTGGATTGTTATCTGACAATTTACAAGAATTGTGGGACAGGCCCTTAAGTTCCTACAATCCCTTAGACAACTCAAATACGACTTGTAAATTAATCACCAAAGCATTATCTTTAAAATAAAAGTATTTTTACTACTACCTATGAAATGGGAGGGATATGTCGATACAAGGGGGGTGGGTTTATCATCACCTATCCCCATATTTCAGATGAGATGATCCAATTATCTTATGATGCGTGAAGAAACTGTATTAGTTTATGGTAAAACAGCTGTTTTGTACTGAATGTTTTTGTTACCAGAGAAACTTGAGAGGGTGATATTAGTTGTTGGAGGGAGTGACAAGGATAGAATACAAAGGTACCCTTTCGCTTGTTGGGCTGCGGCGGCTGCGTATGCGACATGTTGCTGGCGAAGATGAGTATATGCAGCTCTCGTGCTGCCAGGTTGATCTCCCGCATCTCCAGCTCGCGCTCCTTCTGCGCCAGGTTCTGCTCCAGCAGCCGCTGCTGCAGCTGCGCGCGCGTCAGCTCCTCCTCGCGGCAACGCAACTCCTGGACGATACCACAACACGTATAATAGTCACAATATTGAAGAACTTGGATGTTTAATTAAAAAGTTGTGGAAATAAATAAAAGCTCTAACGCATAAAAATTTTTTTTGCTGTTTACGGTGTTTTTCTTTTTTTACTCTGATATTCTTATTTCAATTATTATTGGCGATTTTTTAATTTCACTTTTGTAAATTATCTTACTACATATCTACACAAAAAATGTGCTCTAATAAAAAAAAATTAAAGCCTTCATTGCTACTATTACAAAAATGTCAAAATTAAATTCTATTTTTTTTGTTTGACGGTTTTACGCCACTATTGTAACATTTACAGTACTAATAACGTTAAAACAAATATAACAAATATACGAAGCAAAATGTAACAAACATACATCGCTACAGTTCAACAAAACACAACTAATTACAATTGTCACTAACCTCTTCAATAGTTTTGCATTCCTAAGCACGCATTGTGTATAAAAAAGCATTTATATGTTAATTTAGACATAATATTTTTCACTCAAATATATTATAATAATATCGTTATATAAGTAGGAGGACCCGACCCTACGGGAGTAGGATAAGGCAGGGGAGATGATGATGATGATGATGAAGTCTAATTTCACAGGCAATGACATTTAAGAAATATATAGACTAGACATAGTGAAATTTTTTTCACCGGTAACTTCTATCAAAGGTAATATGTTAGTTAACAAGTTTAGTACCTCATGTCCTTGCAATGACATGACAAAAAATATAAACATTTATATATATAATTTAATATGATTTAGTGACACCTCTTGGCAATTTTTAAACAAAATTAATTATAATGACAATGCATTAGTGGATGTGAAAAAACTCAAGTAAAGTGTCAACTATGCTTCATCTATATATTTTTGAACTCTGTTCACACATCTTTAACATCCCTACTACACCAAATTGACAAACATTTTAAAATATCCTGCAATACCTTTTCTTTCCTGCGCAGGTCGCGTAGCACCTCCTCTATTTCCAGGCGCCAGCCATCCTGCATCGTGTGGAAGGACTCATGCGGCGCGCGCGTGAACTCCGACTGCCTGATATGGTCCAGCTGCTCCAAGATCTCAGGGAACAGCGGCCTCTCGCGGGGATTCGAGTGCCAACATGCTGGAATACAAATGATAAACATATACCACTTACATCAAATTTGAGACAATTTGAGACATCTATACTATTTATAAAGAGGATTTTTTATTTGTATCGAAATAACTCAAAAACTACTGGGCCGATTTCAAAAATTCTTTCACCATTCAAAAGCTACATTATCACTGAGTAACATAGGCTATATTTTTTATTATTTTTATTTTCCCGTGGACGAAGTTGCGAGCAACATCTAGTAATATTATAAAGGGGAAAGATTTGCATTTCTGTATGTATTGAAATAACTCAAAAACTGGGCCGATTTAAAAAAAAAATTTCACTATAAAAATCCGTTATCAGTCAGTAACAAAGACATTTTATTATTATGTTTAATTTCTTGGGGAGAAAGTAGCAAGCAACAGTTAGTGTTTCATGTTGTGTACCTTCCATAAGCACTCTCCAGGGCTCCGGGCATGTGCTGGGTATGGGCAGGGTGAGCTTGTTGACAGCGACGCCGTATGCAACCGCCAGCGCGTCAATGCCCTTGTAAGGCGTTTCTCCAGTCAGCAACTCCCACAACAGCACGCCATACGACCACACGTCAGACGCGTGCGAGAATGTCGAGTTCTTTATCACCTGGAATACATATTAAAACGATTCTTTAAATGTGTTTAAATAATAATAAACAATCTGGGTATTAGACCTAGTACTTTGACCATCACTAGTGTCAACATAGTTAAGCTCCAATCCATCGATACCTGCCCACTCTCCGGCCCTGAGCGGGCGCATTAGCATTTAAAGTTAATTACCTGTACCGACTGTCACTAAGGCTGCCGTTAATCGATATCGACAAGCAAAACGTCGATATCACGCCCGCCGGGGGCAACACTACCGTGGGAAACAGTTATCGTGTTTAATATATCTCGTTACTGTAAGTGGATTATAAACTGGATCGAGCGACTATTGCGTGTTACTTTTTTAGTCTGTAAACATTTTAGTATATTAATATTGATATAATTTGTGGATTTAATATTACAAATACTTGCTAATTTGGTAACATCTATCTATGGTTGAAGACTACAAGATTCTAAAATTAAAAAAGATAATGGAATAAAAGAGTATATCTACAATTGCGTTGATATAATATCAAGCCTTGTACTCGTACAGTGCTATCCAAGCTTTATAGCGGCTTGGAATAGATAATTTCTGGTATTGGCTGGACAGACACACGACCACAGCTAACCACGTGCCGCTTTAAGTTGTGAATATTACAATACCTCGGGTGGCATCCAGGCGTATGTCCCCGCCGCCGACATTCTCGTTGTCTTGTAGACTTCTCTTGCGAGGCCAAAGTCTGTGATCTTTAACGTCTTGTCCTCCAACGTGTCGTCAGGCAAGATAGCTTCGCTCAGCAACACTGGAATGTAACAAATAAAAAAAAATTAAAAAAGATAATGGAATAAAAGAGTATATCTACAATTGCGTTGATATAATATCAAGCCTTGTACTCGTACAGTGCTATCCAAGCTTTATAGCGGCTTGGAATAGATAATTTCTGGTATTGGCTGGACAGACACACGACCACAGCTAACCACGTGCCGCTTTAAGTTGTGAATATTACAATACCTCGGGTGGCATCCAGGCGTATGTCCCCGCCGCCGACATTCTCGTTGTCTTGTAGACTTCTCTTGCGAGGCCAAAGTCTGTGATCTTTAACGTCTTGTCCTCCAACGTGTCGTCAGGCAAGATAGCTTCGCTCAGCAACACTGGAATGTAACAAATAAAAACATTACATCTTTGACTACCTCAATCGGTATAGCCTTTATTCAAATAGCTCAAGATGAAATTAAAACTAGATAAGATTAGTTTGAAGCGTTATTCGATAAGTAATAAGTCTTCGAGTATGTAGGCCAAGCTGTAGGTTACGTCAATCGCAGAAAAACTGACATTGACAAAGGAAAGTGCGCGTGGGCAGCCACGTGGGTCGCTAGACGTGTGACCCGCGCGGATGAGGGCGTTAACTGAGGTCATTTGATATACTTAATTACATAGTCGTTATAACATTTAGGTTACAGCTTTATAATACTAGATTAATAACTGGGCGTCTGTTAAAAACGACTGTTGTACATAGTATTTTATAAGTTAGGCTAGTTTAACCTTTTGCTAAGTATATTATAAAGAAAATCGATTATTATTCAGACCGATTCCCCCATCTCAAAGTTTTATAGCTAGTATTAGCTAAGAATAGACGAACTGTCGTTTTAGAAATGGCTAAGAATCCTGATATTTATACAGAATTTTTTCTTTTAATAAGAAATAAAATTATAATAAACACTCGATGCTTTAAAGTACTTAAAGGACAGTTATTTCTGTTGCTATCTCAATTCTAACTTGCAATTTATAGTATGAACAAAAACAAAAATTCTATAAAAGTCAATCAAATCGCATCCTAACATCCATATCGAAATAAAAACGAAAACGTATAAGATGCGACCTTGGCAAAGCATCGCAGCGTATTTCCCGTAACGTACGTAGCTGACGTGACCTGCAACGTAAAGCCTTACGTATCTCCCCGCTGCGCTTACAAAATCTCGCTACGTTTAATATCGAAACGGCGTTAGACGTACAAACATAATGTACCATTTTTAGTATATTGATACTTCTTTCTTCATCCTTTCGTCCACCCATTAGGGTCGAATTTCAATTCCCAGTGGAATTCCAAGACAATCTTAGATTCCCGGACACCTTCTCCTTAGTTTTGTCTGCCTTAATTGTCTTTATTTTTTCAATAAAATGTGAAGGCCGACAACATTCCTCTGCAGTCAAATGTTAAATATTATAATAAAAAAAAATTAGTATGTAATGAGATAGCTATTATTAAAAATGAAAGTTTCCGATCGTTCACTGCGTTGTCTTATTAACTATAATCAGCGCTAGGTAAGCGGCACTATAAAGATATGTCCAAAGACAACGGCTACAACTTAATCACGCTCTATCTAGCATCAAGGAAAGCGAACCGGTTACAACCGCTTATAAACCGGTTTATACTGGTATAAGGCGGAGGGCGCAGTCAAAGCGTAGAGGCAGCAGGGACCGATTCATACGTCAATCAGGTGTCATACAAAGAGGCGCCATAGTTATGCTCAAATGTTTGATTGTGACACGGAAACGTAAGGCTCTTTACACAACGTGATAAAACGATTGCTAGTTAAAAAAAAGCCAGCTGCATCCCTTGACCTAGCCAAGATAATCGTCAGGCGACGCCCATGTCAGCACTCCTGTAACACACAGGGGAAGAAGAATCGAATGACACCCTTGTCAAAATCGTTAGACTCTACCCCGTCACATATTAAGAGAATCCACTGAGAGTGGCAACTTAACAACTCTGCATTCTGTAGTTCCACTTATGCGCTTTCATTATTCTCTTAGTATATCGCTTCGGAGTGAAGGTGCCTTTACTAGTAAAGATACAAAAACCATTTAGCTTCTAGAAGCTAAATGGTTTTTGTATCTTTGGGCGCTAATGTATTGAAAGTGCGTCGATTTGACAGGATAAATAATGTGGTTCAATCGGTGAATTTCTGCATTAAAGCTGAATAACAGAACAAGGATATTCTATGTGCTATTATATCATCTTTCACAGATACAAAGACAAACTATCGAAAGACAAGAAAAACTATCGAATTGTGGATCGAATTGTCGTTAAATATGAATGTTATCAAATTCTCGTGTAAATGCGGACAACGGCACATTCGATATCCGTATAAGTCTGTTAATGTTGTCGCGCCGCTCGTGTTGTTTTCGTAACGCATTGCTCAATAATTTAACATAAACTCGATTATTTGAACGTTCAATATATTTATAAACGTCTTACCATCGAATAAATTTAACCATTCACAAATTGTTATTGTTTTTAATTAATGCTTACAGTTCGAATTAAATTATAAGTAATACGTATACCCCGCGACTTTACCCGCACTGAATTAAAAAAGAATGCCTATGCGTTCTTCCAGGGTATGTTTTAAATCTATGACAAATTTCTCAAAGATCCTTTGAACCGTACTAACAAATATCCATTTAAATTTTCGCATTTGCATTTTATGGTCCTTCGAGACGGATGACAAAAATCGTTTCAACTACAATTTACAGAAGTTCAAATTAGGTGTCGATCCAATTTAAAATTCGAAACACGTTTCACCTTCCATAACACAAGTCATCACCAACCTTTATAGTCAAAAAATACAGACCACCCAATAGCAACATTAATGTTCATAATCTAAAGGTAATCGGCATCATGTGATCAGTGTACTATGATAGTTAAGGCGTTAGACGTCAGAGGTATCAGGTCGGAGGCAGCACGTCCTCATAAATAATGCAGGCGGCAGGCGGGAAATACGTGCCGACAGGATACAGATCCGGTTCCTCCGGACTACCACCGCTCAGTGACGCATTAATTATATCTTAGATGCAGTCTTTTTTTATTGATTATCTGTTAAACTTAATATCACAAAGTTACTTTTTCAGGCCTTAAGTCCCGTTCGACCTGTGCAATACTACGTAAGCACATAAAACAGCCGTTCAGTGGAGGTATTTCCGAGTCTTGTTTGTTGATTGTGTGTGCCAGAGGCATAATTTTATCCTTTTACTTTTTTCGCGTACTATAGCGAAATCAGGTGGCCGCTTGTTTCTACTACTATGACACAAAAGTATTGAAACAAAATAATTTGTGTCCGGATATCAATAGCGTTATTCTCTTAGTCAATCCGCGTACTACCTTTCGTTTCGGGACATATCTTCAACTATCGTTTGTACATCAAGGCAATTTGGATGCTATCTGGGCCCAATCAAGCCTGGGGCGGTTCGGAATTACCTCGGCCGCTATCGGGATGTTGCCGCGCTAATGGGCCCGCCGGGGGCTGTGCAGCCTCTTGTTGGCTTATTGCGATCACGCTTATGGAATGCGAAATGTCATTACAAGAGAAATTAAACCGCATCTGTTAACTTTAACGCTTACAACAAATGGCAATTAACCGCTGAAATGAATTTAGATCTTTGCGATTGATCCGAAAATTGCTTGGTACGAAATGGAGACCAAAAATTAGTCCATAGCCTGCGCTTGACGTTAGGTCTCCTGACATAGAGAAACATCTAAAGCAGTACTGCTAGTACTAATAAATAAGTTTACATGAACTGTTTATGGTTATTACAAGATTATACGATAATTTGGTAATATAACTTCAAAACAGCTACAAACTTGTCTTATTAAAAGATTTGGTAAAAACCACTTAAATGATTTCTCTCGAGCCGCTCACATGTATTCTTATCGTAATGACATCTACACGGGTCGCGCAAATTGCGCATAATCAAGCAAAACCTGTCGCTGTTTTGATATAATCAAAAATATTAGCAAAATTTAATTTAACATAAAGCGAATTGAAAATATTAAACAATCTCACGGTTATTTACTAGAGATATTTTAAGCACTCCTTTAATTCAATTTATCATCCTAAATCTACACTAAGCGCCTTCCTTAGTAATAGTAGTTCAGTAGTTCTTATTGCAACAGTAAGAAAGTTAGTATTCACAATTGCACTTTGTCAAACGATTTATTCGACTTTTAGAAATGAAATAAGACAAGTATAAAAATAAATTCTGTCAAATTTTATTACAAGAAGATATTGAGACAATAAAAATATCCAAGTAAAGTTTCATTTTCATTCTTGGATATTTATCTGCGAAACTTTTGCACAATAAATCGGTGCAGACATTTGGCAACGATGGCTTGAATTAATTCGGTCTGCACCGACAATGGACTTTATTCGGGGGGAGGGTTTGTCCTTTGCCAAGAGGTGTTTGTGTATACGTTTTTGTATAGTCTGAGCTTCACACAGAGGACAACGATGTATACAAAGTTTTGTACAGTTTATGTTCGAAATTCGAACTCACTCGACTACCTATTGTACTTAGTACGATATCGGTTATAACGATGTGAGTTATGGCAAATAAAACTGTAGAATTCGTCTGAACGCCTAGTAAACAATTATTACAATTAATTACGAGTTTTATGACGGAATATTCCCTGTCCAGTCTACACATTTATAATTAATAGTCTAGGTTTTTCAAATATTATGTTTGGAACATGCAATCTATCTATCTATCTATACACTATTATAATAAAGCGTAAACACACACTTCTTTGTTGCCTAAGATATCAGCAATTATAGCATATTTTTCAATAATTATTTTTTTAATGAAGAGCCCTACATTTGCGTCACGCTTTAGGCTATATATTTTAACGCCATTAAACTTAGGAAGTAAATATTTTCGATAAAAACCTTAATGTGGGAAAGAGACCATAAGTTGCTGCCAACATCAAGGAAGCAAGGTTGTCATCATGTCATGTCATTTTGACATTTGCTATTGATAATTTGACAAATGTAAACAATAAAATAAAGTTTTTATAATTTCACGCGGATGAATCCGCACGCGAACAGCTAGTCCTACATAAAGTGAATAAGGCTACTTTAGTAGTAGCGTTTGACATTTTGCGAAACTTTAGTCCGTTCTAAATATCGCGATAGCAATCTTGAAATGCACATATCTGTGCCCGCAAGTAATTTGTCATTTTGTCTAACTAGATCTGGACATTCGGTTAATGTTAAAGTATATAACATCAAAGCAATTTGTATTACAAAGTCCCTCCTGCGGTCCAGTAAATGCTCCTGAACAGTCCTGTTGGGGTGTTTGGTCATACTTATATAAAATCATAAGCTTGGATTGGTGAATATTCTGTACCACGTAACTTTAGAACGGCTGTGTGATCACGAACCAAATATTATATAGGTGTAGAAATTAAATAAATAAATAATAAAATTAAATAGGTGTATGAAAGCATGCATAGGTAAAAATTTCGGGTATGCAAGTTGAACAAGAAATGTAGCAACCGGGGGTTTAAAGAAAATATTAAAAGTGGTCTACTAGAAACAAAGGTTGGCAATATCTGTGTGAGACTAATAATGGCATGAAAAGGCATATATGTAACATTAAACATACATGGTTGAGATTTGGAAAATGGGGTCAAGCATTCCTTCAACTGTTCAGAAAACTAATATAGGAGAAGCGAAGAACAAGCAATTCAGCGCGTCTCTAGAATTCTTTGTTCAGCATTTTATAAATTGACCTGCACTCAAATGGTCTTTCGCTGTTCATTTTAAACTGTTAAAGTTCCTACTACAGTTAGGCATTTCATTGATATAAAAAAAAGAAAACGGTAAAAGAACATTATGTGACATAATCTATCGATCGCATTAATAATATTAGACGCTATTATTATTCTACAAAGTTATTCTCATTGTGAATAAGGTTTTAAGCGTTTATGATGGATGAAAAAAACACGGTAAAGGTATAGCATACATTTTAGTACAGAAAATACGCACACTAACTCATAAAACGATCCAAGGGGAATATTTGAAACGTGTTAAATATCCTAATACATTTCTAGAACCATAAAAAGGTATATAAAGTACATCACACACGTTAGGTTAAGTATGACTGGATATCCTAACTATAGTTTTAATATAAGCGCGAGTGGCAACCAGTAGATGTATAACCTAACGTGTGTTGCCTGCATAAGGCATGAATGCGCTACGCTTTGCTCCCGACGCTACGTATTATTATTGCAAGGAGTCTCGTTTTACGATCGAGATGCCACAAAAATTTACATCCCGACCTCGAATTTGTAGCATGAAAATGTTAGTCTTACATTTTACGGGTATATTTTATTCAGGGACTTCAATTGGTTACTTTTGTAATAAAATATAAGTAAAGTAAAAATCAAGTTTTTATGTGTTATTTTGGAATTCAATTAATTAATTTATTTGTTATGTTTAAATATATTTACTCTGAGTAATAACTAGTCGCCGTTTTTAGGTGTATGTATGCTTATTAACAAATTAACATGACTATATTCTTTTGTGATCATCATCATCTTCCTTATCCTACTCCCGTAGGGTCGGCACAGGGGGTTTTTGTCCTCCACATAACTCTATCAAACGTCATCTCAGTCATCCATTCTTTTGTATACAACCACATAGCACTAGTAAATTGTAACTATATTACTTTAAAATCTATTGGAAACAACCGTTTACCACTTCATCGTATGTTTTTTTTTTTTAAATAAAATATTACTAGATTTTTGTTAATTTACTAATATTTCCTTTAACCATTCCAACTAAGCTCTAGGCTTGTGCTAGGATATGGTTCACGACAATAGTCGAATGGCGGGATTCAAACCCTCGACCTCACGATCGGTAGTCCGTACCCCAAACCATTAGGCTATTGTCGCTTTAAACAGACTATTTAGTTTAATCGTTTACAGTTAAATTTAAGACGATGCTTGAAAGTGAGCCAAGTTATTCCAGACCCTATAAAGCGTCCGCTGAAACAATTTACATATTAAGTGGAAGACGTAGATAAAACTAAAAACCTACCAAGTAACCAGCGGAAAATTAAACTCGTACAAGGCTACCAATTGCTACTAATAAAGTAATTTTAAGATTATTCTAGAATGTAATTTACGAAGTTAATATTATACAGAGGAAACATTTGTATTTGGTATGTTTTAAAATAACTCAAAAATAACCAGGCTGATTTCAATTCTTTCACCATTAAAAAGCCACGTTATCGCTGAGTACCACAGACAGGGGTACACCGGTAGAGGTAGACCTAGAAAGAGATGGATGGATTGCGTGAAAGGTGACATGATCAAGAAGGGAGTGATGACTGATGATAGAGTTATTTGGAGGACGAAAACCCGGTGCGCCGACCCTACGGGAGTAGGATAAGGCAGGGGAGATGATGACTAAAATGTACACGTAGTACTAGTCAGTGGGCAACGTGTTAACTTCTTGCATCCTAGTATTCAATACTCGAACTAAATTTACTCGTATTGTAGATTGATACTAGAACATCCGACTACTGACGCTTAAAAGCGTGTTAATAAATAATTAGCACGTCATAAACACTAGAAAGTGTTTACGTGCTCACCCTACATTCCATAGAGTACAAAGGCTGGTATTGTTCAAAGCATGTATGTGATGACAATTAATTAGGAGCGAGGATAAGGGGATGAGTGTCTCGAGTGTAGAGGGATGATGCAACGTTATACCACTAACGAAACACACACATCCCTTTCTCAAATCTATATCTATACTAATATTATAAAGAAAAAGATTTGTATTTTATCTATTGAAAAACTCAAAAACTAATGGGCCGGGCCGATTTCAAAAATTCTTTCACCATTAAAAATCTTAGTTGTCGCTGAGTAACATAGGCTATACTTTTTATCTATTTTTAATTTTACGTGGACATAGTCGCGAGTAAGGGCTAGTAGAATATATTGACCACCTTAAATAGTCTTTGAATATATTTGTGATTAGAGGTATATAATTATAACCACAAAATATTTGTCTGACTACCAAATACCTCAACTCAATAACAGGAAACGAGTGCGCTCCTTACACGAGACAAAGGGCAATTTAGTTTCCTCACAAAGTGCATTTTCCGTTTACACGAGCAATTTCCAGGCATCCCTGGGGTGCCGTGCCGGGGGGATGGGTAGGGGGCGTAGGAAATTTATCTTCTACGTGTGAGCCTTCGTGTCAAGGAGCTCTGCAGAAAATTCCGGAGAATAAGCGCATAACTTAACATTTCCCAATATACTTAAACTTGTTTTAACTTACGATGCTATTATTTTATAAACGACACACAACACAAACAGTTGTTTACTGTAAGTATTTCATTTTAAATAATTGTAATCTTAAGTTTTACGACAGTAATGTATAGAGATAACATTAGTAACAAAATTCGAACTAAAATAATAATCACAAGTTAAATACAAAATTTACCAAATAAATCTAATATTTATTGTAAATCAGGCGGCTGTATCGTAAATACAGCGTCACACATACAGACAGACAAGCGACAGACCGGAGACAACAGAGCAGTGCAATACATCAAGCGGAGATCGAAGTTTCCACGAGGGCGAGTAAACAAGGAAATAACCTGAATATGGATAAAGGAATTTGTCGATTTCAAACATAAAATGTTTTGAAAAAACTTTCCTATAACCATTTCATCTTATGTATTAAAGAAAAATCGATAACTTTGAATAATAAAAAAGTAACATCAGTAGACATAAAAAATTATGTCAAAAATATATTTTTTTAATGAAAACATGGTAAATAGGTTCCATCAAAGTTAAATATCTACGATGGAAATAAAATATTTTATACCGATAATTTGACAGAAAACTTGCAGTATAGAACATTTTGAACACAGTACTAACATTGACTCCTTATAAAATCATTTCACCGTCTTACACAACATCACCAGCATGGCGACACACCCTGTCGCCTTGTTGAATATATTTATAAATTAATTATAATGAATACAGCATAGGACACAAATGCGCAAACATCAGGCGTCTGCTGGTTGCGGTCGCGGCGGCGCCAGCCGCCCCCGCTCGCTACCTCACTTCAAAACATGAATCTATTAATTTACCAAACGCTTATAATCAAAATACTTTACTCTACAAAACATTATTATTAACTAGCTATTCCAGTTCAACTTTATCCTCAAAATTCCCAATTTCACGCATTTTTTTACAAATTATTCACGTAACGTAAGTATAGAGTATTTTATTTAAAAAGAATGATTGAAAAATATGCAGCGATAGCTGAGGTCCTATATAAAAAAGTGTGTGTTTACGCTTTATAATATGAAGTATAGATATTGAACCATCACAACTAATAAAAACCTAATTACTGTCAAATAGGATATGACTTTGGCAACAAATAGATAACTGTCGTTATCTGTTCAAACATTTCTATCAAAACAGATTGACATCCCTTTCTTTCTCTTGGAAAAAACGTAGACAACAATACCTAGTTGCACAATAAGATGTAATGTTTTGTGTTTTGACGACATAGGGGAGAATAGATCAAACGATAGCAAAAGGTACTTCAGATGAAAGATAACACAATTGCCTCCTGGCTTGTATTCAAAAGATCCTTTTCAGACACAGAGTAATACAGGAATTTATGTTTCTACGTAACTTCGCAATTAGACACCTTAATTGGTCACTAAGGGAGACCTTTATAAGAGATTTTTCATATTAAATCTAACTACAAAAGACCATTCGGGTGTTTTATCTAATTTCGCCAATTGAATCAATCTGCCAAAGGAAAAAATCTGTTTAGACAAACTGATAGTTAGGAGGATCAGTCCAACGTGTGCGGTAATAAGTATGGGAGAATATTTTTCTATTCTACTAAGTGTCCCGAATACTTTGTTGACAGTATTGTTACAATAGCGGGTTACTTAGATAAACAGTACAGAGCCGTGGTAACGTATTTACGAGACGTTCCGTTATATCGCACTCTTGTAAACTACCCACTTGTAAACAAGTACGTATTATGTAAACTTACGCTCTACGTACATTAATATACGTATTGAAAGATTGCTAGAGTATTTTAATCGTTTCTAATTTTAAGATCCTTCCTCATTCAATGGTAGAGAAGCGATTCTAATACCAACTCAAAAAATGTAACAAATAGTTGTTGCCCGCGACTTCGCCCGCATGAAATTAAAAAGTAATAAAAATGTCTATTACTCACTGATAACATAGCTTTTGATTGGTGAAAGAATTTTTGAAATAGGCCTAGTTGTTTTCGAGTTATTTCAATACATACAAAAATCTAAAAATACAAATCTTTCCTCTTAATAATATTAGTATAGATTTAAATATTTATTATAATTTAATTTTCAATCAAATGATATATAGTGAGCTGATATTGTTCCGATTAGTGTAAAAAACTTTTCGACTATCAAAACGTGTTGATAAAATTTTAATTGTAAATCACCTTTCTCACATACTTGTTATTGGCGTGAGAACCTATCATAGCTATATACAAGAATACGGTTAGTAACCACTTAGTCTGCCTTCTTATATGGTATGCCAATAATTTTGCATTATTTAATAAAATTAAAAATTGTGTAACTATTTAATTGAAATAAATTATACCTTACTAACTTTCGCCCGGGACTCCGTCCGCGTGGAATTAAAAAAAAAAAAAAAAAAAAAAAAAACAAAACTAAGTAGCCTATGTGTTCTACTAGACTATCCTCTACATTTATACCAAATTTCATAGGAATCCTTTCAGCCGTTTAGGCTACACACTCTAACAAACATCCATCCATCCATCCATCTAAACTTTCGCAATTATGATATTAGTATGATTAGCAAGATTGTTAGTGTAGGACGAGCCCCTAAGGAATGAGGAAACGATACAGAGAGGCTCCAAGTCACTCAAATGATATATAGTGAGCTGATATTGTTCCGATTAGTGTAAAAAACTTTTCGACTATCAAAACGTGTTGATAAAATTTTAATTGTAAATCACCTTTCTCACATACTTGTTATTGGCGTGAGAACCTATCATAGCTATATACAAGAATACGGTTAGTAACCACTAAGTCTGCCTTCTTATATGGTATGCCAATAATTTTGCATTATTTAATAAAATTAAAAATTGTGTAACTATTTAATTGAAATAAATTATACCTTACTAACTTTCGCCCGGGACTCCGTCCGCGTGGAATTAAAAAAAAACAAAACTAAGTAGCCTATGTGTTCTTCCAGACTATCCTCTACATTTATACCAAATTTCATCGAAATCCATTCATCCGTTTAGGCTACACACTCTAACAAACATCCATCTAAACTTTCGCATTTATAATATTAGTATGATTAGCAAGATTGTTAGTGTAGGACGAGCCCCTAAGGAATGAGGAAACGATACAGAGAGGCTCCAAGCCACTCAAATGATATATAGTGAGCTGATATTGTTCTGATTAGTGTAAAAAACTTTTCGACTATCAAAACGTGTTGATAAAATTTTAATTGTAAATCACCTTTCTCACATACTTGTTATTGGCGTGAGAACCTATCATAGCTATATACAAGAATACGGTTAGTAACCACTTAGTCTGCCTTCTTATATGGTATGCCAATAATTTTGCATTATTTAATAAAATTAAAAATTGTGTAACTATTTAATTGAAATAAATTATACCTTACTAACTTTCGCCCGGGACTCCGTCCGCGTGGAATTAAAAAAAAACAAAACTAAGTACCCTATGTGTTCTTCCAGACTAACCTCTACATCCATACCAAATTTCATCGAAATCCGTTCAGCCGTTTAGGCTACACGCTCTAACAAACATTCATCCATCCATCTAAACTTTCGCATTTATAATATTAGTATGATTAGCAAGATTGTTAGTGTAGGACGAGCCCCTAAGGAATGAGGAAACGATACAGAGAGGCTCCAAGTCACTCAAATGATATATAGTGAGCTGATATTGTTCCGATTAGTGTAAAAAACTTTTCGACTATCAAAACGTGTTGATAAAATTTTAATTGTAAATCACCTTTCTCACATACTTGTTATTGGCGTGAGAACCTATCATAGCTATATACAAGAATACGGTTAGTAACCACTTAGTCTGCCTTCTTATATGGTATGCCAATAATTTTGCATTATTTAATAAAATTAAAAATTGTGTAACTATTTAATTGAAATAAATTATTCCTTACTAACTTTCGCCCGGGACTCCGTCCGCGTGGAATTAAAAAAAAACAAAATTGAGTAGCCTATGTGTTCTTCCAAACTATCCTCTACATCAATACCAAATTACATCGAAATCCATTCAGCCGTTTAGGCTACACACTCTAACAAACATCCATCCATCCATCTAAACTTTCGCATTTATAATATTAGTAAGATTGTTAGTGTAGGACGAGCCCCTAAGGAATGAGGAAACGATACAGAGAGGCTCCAAGTCACTCAAATGATATATAGTGAGCTGATATTGTTCCGATTAGTGTAAAAAACTTTTCGACTATCAAAACGTGTTGATAAAATTTTAATTGTAAATCACCTTTCTCACATACTTGTTATTGGCGTGAGAACCTATCATAGCTATATACAAGAATACGGTTAGTAACCACTTAGTCTGCCTTCTTATATGGTATGCCAATAATTTTGCATTATTTAATAAAATTAAAAATTGTGTAACTATTTAATTGAAATAAATTATACCTTACTAACTTTCGCCCGCAACTCTGTCCGCGTGGAATTAAAAAAAAAGTGAGTAGTCTATGTGTTCTACTAGACTATCCTCTACATTTATACCAAATTTCATCGAAATCCATTCATCCGTTTAGGCTACACACTCTAACAAACATCCATCTAAACTTTCGCATTTATAATATTAGTATGATTAGCAAGATTGTTAGTGTAGGACGAGCCCCTAAGGAATGAGGAAACGATACAAAGAGGCTCCAAGCCACTCAAATGATAATATAGTGAGCTGATATTGTTCCGATTAGTGTAAAAAACTTTTCGACTATCAAAACGTGTTGATAAAATTTTAATTGTAAATCACCTTTCTCACATACTTGTTATTGGCGTGAGAACCTATCATAGCTATATACAAGAATACGGTTAGTAACCACTAAGTCTGCCTTCTTATATGGTATGCCAATAATTTTGCATTATTTAATAAAATTGATTTAATTTATGTCTCGTTTCACCAAGTCTTAGCATACTTCCTTAATATCTACTTCATTATTCTTCTAATTAGAAATATTTAATAAAATATTGAAAGAATTTAATTTTAAATTACTTAGTTAACATTAAGTTTAAATTAAGCTATATTTTTTTAATAAAATTAAAAATTCTGTAACTATTTAATTGAAATCAATTATACCTTACTAACTTTCGCCCGGGACTCCGTCCGCGTGGAATTAAAAAAAAACAAAACTAAGTAGCCTACGTGTTCTTCCAGACTATCCTCTACATCCATACCAAATTTCATCGAAATCCGTTCAGCCGTTTAGGCTACAAACTCTAACAAACATCCATCCATCCATCTAAACTTTCGCATTTATAATATTAGTATGAAGTATGATTGCCGCAATAAAAAATACAAACTTTTGTTGATGAATTAAAACGATAGATGGCGTTAACTTAATTTTTCAATAATGACAAACCGCTACAGTAATTGACATTTAAAACATATTTCGTACGTGAACATACGCAATTTGTTTACAATGAAATAAATGTAATTTATAAGTAGGCCACAAATGGTATCATACGTCACTGTTTTTGTACTGCAGCGAGTCCTTTCCATTGTTTTGCAATTTTAAAACACGTGCATTAATAACAGTAAAGCAAGTAACCAATTAGCGTTAAAGAATGTCCATACTTTTGTACCTCTAGCGGCCTCACACATACCTTATGGGGCACTCAAATCTTTTATCAGGTTTCAACCTAGACAACATAAACAACACAACACGACACACGACTATCAGTTCTATTTCCTAAGTAATAAAGTCCATTTTACTTTAAAAGTGGTACATGTCGAAACAAATGCATTAAGGCTGCTCCCGTGCCGGTGACGTATTGTGCTAGAGAGTGTTTACTAATGAAGCAGTAAGGTGTGTTTCCATATAATTGAGGTCTAACAAAAAAACTTGTTAAGTATCGCAACTTAGTTGTTAATTTCTTCGAATTCCTTGGAATAGTAACTTACTCTGGCAATTGATTTCCATGACCTAGTTTAGTTTATTAGAAGTCACCAAAATAAAATATAAATTACAAATTTACACAATTTCAAAAGCGATGAAAATATACATATAATCGATAAAATATCGATTATTAATGTAAAAATGTTGCCAGTGTAAATATGTAGGTAGCATGTGCATATCGTAACGTCGCAATGCGGCAACCCCGCCTTAATCTCGCCCTGTGCCACCCCCATCAATTTTGTAGATACATTTGCTGTTCAAACCTATCGCTTTTATGTTTATCAGTATATTAAGCGTTAAAAAAAATCTAAATCTCTACTACTATCTACTAATAAGATAAACTAGTATACCTAGTACATGTTTAGTCAAATTCAATTGAATTCAGTGGAAGAGCGCCGGTGGCTCAGGGGTTTAAGCACTTGACTTGTAATCTACAGGTCTTGGGTTCGAATCCCGCCATGTACAAGTGATTTTCGAATTTCATACGTACATAATTTACCCGACGTTCTTACGGTGAAGGAAAACATCGTGATGCCTACAAAAAAAAAACAAAAAAAAATTATTTATTATTTTCCTATTTCACGCGTGCGAAGTCGCGATCAACAGCTAGTAACATATAATTTGAATTTTAATTAAAATATCGATTATTAATGTAAAAATGTTGCCAGTGTAAATATGTAGGTAGCATGTGCATATTGTAATGTCGCAATGCGGCAACCCCGCCTTAATCTCGCCCTGTGCCACCCCCATCAATTTTGTAGATACATTTGCTGTTCAAACCTATCGCTTTTATGTTTATCAGTATATTAAGCGTTAAAAAAAATCTAAATCTCTACTACTATCTACTAATAAGATAAACTAGTATACCTAGTACATGTTTAGTCAAATTCAATTGAATTCAGTGGAAGAGCGCCGGTGGCTCAGGGGTTTAAGCACTTGACTTGTAATCTACAGGTCTTGGGTTCGAATCCCGCCATGTACAAGTGATTTTCGAATTTCATATGTACATAATTTACCCGACGTTCTTACGGTGAAGGAAAACATCGTGATGCCTACACATATCGGAGAAGAAATTCAAAGATGTTTGAAGTCACCCAACCCCCACTTGGCCAGCGTGGATCACTAAGGCCTAGTTAATCTTCGAGAACCGCCTAAAAGGGTTAAGCGGATGTTACAATGACCGGATCAGCTGTACATCATTCAATGAATATAAATCGAGGATCAAAGTATTAAATTATTGCTATTAAATCGCGCTAGGTGCTTAGAAACAACTCACGTCTAATCCAGTACTCGTACATTAGAATAGCTAATAAAATATAATTATTTGAATTGCAAAAGATACTAGTTCTCGCAAATTAACGTAATTAATATCGAATTATTCAGTAATTAATGTAGCTCATTAATATTGTCGAAAACAATAATTTAATCTTGATATTTGCATTAAAAATCTTCTATGGTGATCATCTCCCCGTCCTTAATTTATATTAAAAATACTAGAGACCAATCAACTCTTTAGTTACTTTTAGGGACTACAGGGTGACCTAAAGTTAACTTCAATAAAATGTTTCTGATAATATTGATATGCACGTTTTGGCTGATTTATCGGTTTATTTATACTTGTTTTCTATTTTCTTATGTTATTGTGGGATTAAATTAGCTGTTACACTTATATGAATAAATAAACCTTTACGTCAAATTTAAAATTAATTAAGATTACATCTATTTCTATACTAATATCATAAAGAGAAAAGATTTATATTCTTGTATGTATTGAAATAACTAAAAACTACTGGATCGATTTCAAAAATTCTCTCATCATTAAAAAACTACGTTATCAGGGAGTAACATAGGCTGTATATTTAATTATTTTTCTATTTCACGCGTGCGAAGTCGCGATCAACAGCTAGTAATATATAATTTGAATCTTAATTAAAATTATAGAGCCATCAGACCGACTGCAGTACCAGGCGGGATAAGGTACGCCCCAGTTAGGCTCCGACTTTTAGTTCGCGTGTAAACGGAAATTAAAAAAATTAAACTCTATATTATAAACACGAGCTACCAGTCGGTGACCTTGAAATTAAGTCTACTGGCATTAAAATATAAAGGAAACCATTTTTTATTGTATAACATTTTCAATGAAAACTGGCAAGAATTAATATTAGACGTCCGTCTGTACTAATTTCTATAATATTTGACATTTGGCTACAGTTTTAAAAAAAAAAAAAAAAAAAAAAAAAAAAAAAAAAAAAAAAAAAAAAAAAAAAAAAAAAAAAAAAAAAAAAAAAAAAAAAAAAAAAAAAAAAAAAAAAAAAAAAAAAAAAAAAAAAAAAAAAAAAAAAAAAAAAAAAAAAAAAAAAAAAAAAAAAAAAAAAAAAAAAAAAAAAAAAAAAAAAAAAAAAAAAAAAAAAAAAAAAAAAAAAAAAAAAAAAAAAAAAAAAAGGTAAAGGCTACAAAACTCGTATTGCCTTTGAGAGCGCGACACAGATGTTTACTCGATAGAGACATCGTTTTATTATCCACAGAGTATGAAAACATATACCATTGCTCTCATCGTCCGCGTGAAATTAAAAAAATAATAAAAAATATAGCCTATGTTACTCACAGATAAATCAACTTTCTAAGGGCGAAAGAATTTGCAAAATCGGCCAAGTAGTTTGTGAGTTATTTCAATACATACTAAAATATAAATATTTCGTCTTTATTATATTAGTATAGAAGTATAGATAGATTAGATTACATCTATACAAATATTATAAACATTTATATTTTTGTATATATTGAAATAACTAAAAACTACTGGATCGATTTCAAAAATTGTCTCATCATTAAAAAGCTACGTTATCAGTGAGTAACATAGGCTGTATATTTAATTATTTTTCTATTTCACGCGTGCGAAGTCGCGATCAACAGCTAGTAATATATAATTTGAATCTTAATTAAAATTATAGAGCCATCAGACCGACTGCAGTACCAGGCGGGATAAGGTACGCCCCAGTTAGGCTCCGACTTTTAGTTCGCGTGTAAACGGAAATTAAAAAAAATAAACTCTATATTATAAACGAGCTACCAGTCGGTGACCTTGAAATTAAGTCTACTGGCATTAAATATATAAAGGAAACCATTTTTTATTGTATAACATTTTCAATGAAAACTGGCAAGAATTAATATAACACGTCCGTCTGTACTAATTTCTATGATATTTGACATTTGGCTACAGTTTTAACCAATATTTAGAGAACAACGTTATACATAGTTAATTATATAAAACAAATAAGACAAACGTTAAATTAAAATGATACTCTACTTATCTTAGCACTTAGCAGAATTATAAATTCATTAGTCTATACTTTATGGTACCCGAAAGTTGTAGTCAATTCACTTTTACAAATGACAACAAAAATAACAATTACATTGAGAATTATAGCGTAGATAAAACATAAAAAAAGGTAAAGGCTACAAAACTCGTATTGCCTTTGAGAGCGCGACACAGATGTTTACTCGATAGAGACATCGTTTTATTATCCACAGAGTATGAAAACATATACCATTGCTTTCATCGTCCGCGTGAAATTAAAAAAATAATAAAAAATATAGCCTATGTTACTCACAGATAAATCAACTTTCTAAGGGCGAAAGAATTTGCAAAATCGGCCAAGTAGTTTGTGAGTTATTTCAATACATACAAAAATATAAATATTTCCTCTTTATTATATTAGTATAAGTATATACCATATGTTTCTCTTTTGATATTAAGGTCATCACACACTAATGCATGTAAAAAATTGTATCACTAGTTCGTATCCTAGAGGTCGATACGTGCGCAGTCCGCCTAATTGTTTCGGTCAATATTTGGCATCGTAAGCACTGTTTTCGGTAGCCGGGTCATTGGCCAACAACGGTGTCACTAAACTAGGAATCACGATGACTTACTGTTTCAAGAGATTTTTTGCATAGACACTAAGATTTGTGGACACTATCGATTGGCCTATTGATTTTATTATTTGAGATCTAAAATATCATAATTTCATGTTTTATTTTATGTAATCGGAAATACGAAATTCATCTACGTTTGTATTAAATTCATTTTAATCCTTTTGATTTTTAAAAAAGAACAAAGTGGCTTTAAACCTATTGCAGAACTGCTCGCTGTTTTTTTCATGAAATCTTACACCTAAAATGTTTCACTTAAATTAAAAGTTTATCGAAAATGAAAAGTTAAATGAGGCTTAATGCAAGGTTATTTTTAATTAAGATGGAATTTCCTGTGTAAAATATTACAAGTAATTAAAAATATAATGTTGAAGAAATAAGAACTGTAAATATATAGTTTTAGGTGTAAAGTACAACGGGTTTTACGTCAAAAAAGGCGACGTCTCACCTCAAAAAGTAACACAGATTTTTTTAAGGGAAGGGGACCAACAAGTCACGTGTCACCGAGGTGATCAACGACTTCCATGGACATCTTCAATACTAGAGGAACAGCAGATGGATACGACCTTTAAGGAAATGATAAGCTCGCTTCTTATCCCTTACTCGTAACAAAAACTATAGGAGCATTACGTCATCAGATCTATCCGTCGCCAGACGTAAATAGTTCTATTAATTACAATCTACCTTCCATAATAGGATTAAGGAAGATCTAGCTGAATCGTCGAACGACAAAAACGTACCGATAACTGGTTTCTAAGGACTTGAAGAACATAAAAGTAACCGAACCGAACAGGATCTGCGATCATTTAATTCATTTCCTGAATTTCCTCTGTCTTAATTTCTATAGTAAAATATTACTATCTCTTTCTGTTCATAGAGTACGATAGAGAAGTCTATATGTTAGTACATGTTTCGGCAGTAAAATTGAACAATTCTGGTCGAAAAGAATTCAAATAATCAACCGTGGGAATCGAGGATACGTCGCTTATGATTTATGAACATTCTTCGCAGAAATGTTTTCGTTCCGACAATAATATTGCACGTAATCAAGCAAACATACATCTTATTCTCAAGGCAGTTAAATATATTTTTGCGTATTGCTGCATTCCAACTTTATGAATAACATTTTGTTTTTAAATTTCTCATTTAGCTTATTTTAAGGCTAATATTTCCACGTGTACGAAAACGTAAGCTTGTCTCCCTCTGTCTGTGTAAAAAAGAAAGACAGCAATATTTGTATGTGTTTCGATAGTGTAAATTTACGGTAGAGTATCATTTGTTTAGGTTTAGACAAATTAGATATAGATAGTTGACTTATAGGTCATTAATAACTTTTTAATTCTGAGATAATAGTATAAGCTAGACAGGTTTGTTCCACTTTCAAGGTCTTTTCTTGAACGTAATATTTAAAACCCGTACAGCGTAGGTAAAATGTTTTATTATAAAATTACCAACTTAAATATGTCGATTTCCGTGAACATTGTGATAATTTCGTTGATGAGGTTGTCACGTTATTGTAGAATTTCTTTTACGTTAAAAATTGAATGAATTTACTTATATAAATGTAATTGTATCTTTGTTATTCATTAGATTAGTCTGAAATTGCGACTGAACATGTTATACTATTAAAGTAAATAATAACAATGGTCAATAATTTATTAATATATCCCTTCCCCAATCAGCTGTATTACAAACCACACAAGCTAAAATTTGTCATTAACTCTTCAATATGGCACATTGCTTAATTTAGGAGAACTTTCTCACTGCAAAATTGATTTTTATGAATTCATGCCTAACTATTTTACCACAAACATTGACTAATAATTACACTAAGAAAAATAGCCTTTATTTCACTTCTGCAAAGTTACAATAATAAAATAAAAGTTTACAAGACTACAGTTTTAAAATAGAAAATTTAAAGTTGATTAAAGTTAAGAATAAATTATAAGTTACAAGTTACTATTCTAATATTGGTTTTTTGCCTAATTTCTGCAGATCTGTTTGCCATACTGCGTGTGTAATGGTCAGCATAGTTGCCTTCCAATTACACTAAGACCAATTGGAAATAAATACTTTTAAAACAATATCCTTTTCACTTATAAGTTTAGTATCGATACAATAGAAAACGAAATGCACAGACTAAATAAAATACAGTTATTTAAATAGCTATCTTAATCGTAAACAGCCAGTAGAATAGCGTTTTGTCTAAACCTACGCATAAGATAATGCCCATAATCATATATTTAAGGAGACGAGACGAGTGGAATCCACCTGAGACCCCAACTGACTCATTCGGATGCTTTTTATTATCAATGATTCACGGTTATGCCCAATTCACTTTCGGCTGCAACAGTAGGGTTCCACTGTTCAAACAATAATAAAACAAAAGTTTAATTTCAGTCTTTATTAGAGAACGGGAGAAATTAAATCCTTTTGAATGAATGTTTAAATAATTAAAACGTAATCTTATAATACTAGTATTGTAATGCGAAAGTTTAGATGGATGAATGGATGGATATTTGTTAGAATTTGTAGCCTAAATGACTGTACTCATCTCGATAAAATTTGAGTTAGACGTAAAGAATAATCTGGAAGAACACATAGGCTCACTTTTGTTTTTTTTTTAAATTCCAAACGTACCGAGTCCTGGGCGAAAGCTAGTAGATTATATTTCAAATGTTTGGACTTTTGAATTCCACTTTTACTATTAAGACAGGGCTGATATTTGTATCAAAGACTTCGTACTATCTAAAAATTAAACAAAGAAAATTTATAGCGTAGAAGTGAATGGCAGTTGATTAGGGCCGTCGCAGACGGACTTATTCCAGTTAAAAGAAACACTCAAGAAGAACGTAATCATATTTATTGTCTTGTGTAAATGTAAGATTTCATCCAACACATGACCAAACACAAATTACTAATATACACTCAACTTGCAGATGCCAAACTTGCAATATTGAAGAGTCTGAGTAATTGATATCGATTCTATTGATTCTGATTGGTCATCAGTCATCGTTGACTTCCGGCGACTCACTACTGACTAAAACATTAAGAGAGTTACAGCTGTATGTCTTTATGAAAAACTAGCTGTTGTTCGCGACTTCGTCCGCATGAAATTAAAAAATATAGCCTATGTTACTCACAGATAAATTACCCTTCTAACGGTGAAAGAATTTTTTAAATCAGCCCCGTAGTTTTTCAGTTATTTCAATACATACAAAAATACAAATCTTTCCTCTTTATAATATTAGTATAGAAGTATAGATAAAACAATACAAATCTTTCGTCTTCATATTATTATGGACAACGATAGATGTAATTAGTAGTTATTGATTCAAAAATTGTGTTCCTCACACAAATGACTTTAAAATAAATAAAAAACTTATTACTAGACAAACATCGCTACTGGTTAGTAATGAAAACATAGGAGTCCTGTATTTGATAAAAAAAGATAATATAATTTCCGCAAAATCTATGTTTTGTTACATAGGTCAAACGTTTAATCCTACGTAAACTATCGTATGTTTGGAACTCAAATTTTGCAACAAAAATATTTAAACAACTAGCTTTCGCCCGCGACTTCATCCGGGCTGTATTAATCAAATTAATAGAAAGTAGCCTAGCCTAAGTAGCCTATGTGTTCTTCCAGACTATCCTCTACATCTATGCCAAATTTCAACCAGATCCGTTCAGCCTTTTAGGCTACAAACTCTAACAAACATCCATCTATCCATACATCCATCCATCTAAACTTTCACATTTATAATATTAGTAAGATTAATACGATTACATCTAACATGAACATACTATAGAATACCAAAACCTACACGTTTCTCTTTCAAAAGTTGTTTTCAAATTTACACAGAAATTATTCATCAAGTTAATTTAAAACATACAATGTTTAAATCGCAAAATTGTGACTTACAACATTTCACGTAGGAGCCACCTAACTGCGATTGGTAATGCATTACAATATGGCACATACGATAGCTGCCCGGGTTATACCCATTACAATCAACCTAATGTTGTCACTTATTAATTTATGTCTAAATTATCATTAGTTTTCATTGAAAGCTTTTTTATCTGTAGTTTGATGTCAGCTGATGGAATAATTTCTAGGAAATTAATGTCGATAGTTGAAATTAACGCTTTACTATTTATTAAAAACTTTCTAAGAATATTTAACAGCGTACACGAGCCAAATAAGATTGCATTAATATACTCAATTTTGTTATATAGAAAAATATCACTATTTTACATTAAATGACAGTTCGGAGTTGTGTTTATTTCATTAACTAGTTTCCGCCCGCGACTTCATCCGGGCTGTATTAATCAAATTAATAGCAAGTAGCCTAGCCTAAGTAGCCTATGTGTTCTTCCAGACTATCCTCTACATCTATGCCAAATTTCAACCAGATCCGTTCAGCCTTTTAGTCTACAAACTCTAACAAGCATCCATCCATCCATCTAAACTTCCACATTAATAATATTAGTAAGATAAATCACAATTAATACAATACTTCAATGAACCAAAGTATTGAACTACTACAAATGTTTACAGTCAAATCAATAACCGTAAGAAAGCCTAGTTCTTGTTTCCTTTATCCATTTATAATAGGTGTACAGTGACGTCACAGCGGACAAAGGCTAGACCGCTATACCGACAGACAAACAACTATTGTAGGTATTAAATAGTCAATGCATAATTGATAGTGTTAGTGACTACATCTGTGCGTGTTATACGGGCCGTGGGAATAATACTCTATTCTTAGTAATATAAAGTTTTTCCTAGAAATACTACGTCACAAAACGCGATACACCGCGTTCATTGTAAATATAAGTAGCTGTTTCCACTGATCGGATAGCCGCGCGTGTATCTGTCCGCGCTAGTGAAAATAAAATGCGTTATACCATACAAAATGAGCATATATTTAAGCTATTCATGTACAACAAATAAATATTCACACTAGCTTTCGCCCGCAACTCCGTCCGAGTGGAATTAAAAAACAATAGTAGCCTATATATTCATCCATCAATATAAACATTCTCATTTAAATTATTATATTAGTAAGATTTACGTGATTAATTTAACAATAACATACGTTGCTCTTAGTAAACAATTTTTATATAAACTATAAAACATAACGAAATAGTACAATAGATTGACTACGTTTGCAAGTAATTTTTTGCTTACTATACTATTACTTGACCCCGATTCTATGTTAAATGCAGATAATCCGGTCAATACTTATGCATATCTTAATACTTAACTCTTACAAAACGATATTTAACCCGTCAAAATAGATTCAGTAGTTGGATGTTTGTTAGTTTGTAGCCTAAACGGCTGAATGGATTTCGATGAAATTTGGTACAAATGTAGAGGATAGTCTACACATAGACTACTCACTTTTGTTTCTTTTTATTTCCCACGGACGGAGTCGGGTACGAAAGCTAGTATGTAAATAATTCATATACCAATAAATGTAACAAATCGAGAGACAGCTGACGTGGTAACGACCTTTGTCCGTCAGTACGTAGGTGTGAATATCACGCACTAGGTAAGCTGTAACTCGACACCTCGAGTGTACGTGTCTAACTGCATACACTCTTTGTTTACATTGAAAATTGCAGTTGCAAAAATATTATCAAACAATACTAAATAATAAGAATAATGGTTAATGGAAAAGTATATATGGGCCGAATTATATGAATTCAGATATCCTAGTATTTAAGAGAAAATAATGGAATAGAATTTAGAATCTAGACATTACACGAAATATAGAGACAAAGACAACTGCTTCTTTTATTACTTGTTTCAATTGTATGAAATGACAACATGACTGCGAAAAGTACTATGATTCGATTGCGGAATAAATTATTAATAATTTACTTGCTTTGTAACGGTGTTTTGATACGATACAATTTGCTCAACCCTACCCATAAGTGGCATCGTCTACAAAGGGCCATATTGTGACAGACCATTTTGACTGCCAATTAGCAACATTTAACGACAGAGGGCAGTTTTATAGTTATCCTTTAGCACCTTTACCCTAATTTTACACAGCCCATGTGAAGCTATTTTATTTATCAGACACTAGCTGTTCGCGTGCGGATTCATCCGCGTGAAATTATAAAAACTTTATTGACCGACTTCTTTTATTGTTGGCAGCAAGTTATGGTCTCTTTCCCACATTAGGGTTTTTATCCAAAATATTTACCCCCTAAGTTTAATGGCGTGAAAATATATAGCCTAAAGCATGACGTAAGTGTAGAACTTTTTATTAAAAAAAGAGTTATTCAAAAATATGCTGTAATTGCTACATCTTAGGCAACAGAGAAGTGTGTGTTTACGCTTTATTATATTAGTATAGATATAGATTATTTTTGAAAAAGTGTAAATTTTTTTTTTGTACAGTTTGCAGTGGTGTTGGTTGGACATGTAAGGATATCAGGTGACGTAGATCGGTTTTATCGACTGATTCTGATTGCAATGTTACATGGCAAGATTACATCAGAAAATAAACGAGCCCACGCGACGTCTGCCCGTTACTCTTGTCTACACATGCCTTGTTAATGCACCGTAACTAATAAACATTCATGACTACCAGGGTAGACAGGAATTATAGAATGGTATTAATCAATTTGATTTTTGACTGAAGAGTTATGGCATTTTTTTTATATAATATAAGGTGGCAAACGAGCAAGCTGCCAACTGAATCCATCGAAATGGAAAGCGACCGCTGCCCATAAACATCCGCAATTGCAAATGCGTTGCCTAGCCTTGATTGACGGAGGAGGAGACGCACATAAAGAGGAAATTTCCCCTTCCTATGCATCTCCTCCACCGTCAAATCCACTTTTCCTTCCCATCCTTTCCTCTTAAGAAAAGGGTGGAAAGGGAAAGGGACTAAAATTAGGCCTCCGGCACCACACTCATCAGACGAAACGCGGAATTGCTTCCACTTCACGCCTGTTTTAAAATTGACAGCAGATAGAAGGGTGAATAAAAGTTATTTGGATTTATCGTGAAGAAAAAATATATTTATGTTTAGATATATTGAAGTAGGTAATACGTTTGTTTTTAATTTTGATATTATGTATTCAAGGTAGTTCGTGCTATACCGTGCGACATAAACCCACTGGGCACTGCTATAATTGACATTAAAGGCGAGCTGATCTTTTAAATAATTAACTGAGCTTAACGGCTCGGAAATCACGCCAAAGGGCCGGCTTTATGGCTAATTTTATGCTCCGTGGAAAGTTTATTTGGGTCAATCGGGTAAAGGAAAAGGATCAAGCTATAAATCAGGACCCAAGACTTTTATATAGAACGATTTTAACGTCGTTGGATTACAATATTTACTTTCACAAGTACATAACTTACGTATAATTAGGAAATACCTTTATTATTTATGTGGTACATTTATTAACACGAACGATAAAGTGTACGAAATAGAAAAATATTACGGAATAAATCATTTTCTAAAGCAACTAATTACATAGCTTACGGCTACCAAATACTATATTCGACGCGACATTCGTTCCTAGTAAATATAATCATAAAAAAAAACATTTTTATTTCTAAAACCGTTACCATCCAACGGTTTCTATGTTTATCGTGATGTGGTTTGTCAGTTTCATACGCGCCTTGCGATTTTCTATGTACAATAGAAAGTCACCATTTGGGCTGGACAAGGACATATATTTGGCGTAGAAATTTACATCACGGTCAAACACACGACATTTGAATGTTAATGTATGAGTCAGAAACACCCAGGTTATACAGGTTGATTCGTCTAAGAGTAAACATTTTTTTTTTTTGGTATCGTAAGGTGGCAAACGAGCGAGCGGCCACCATATAGTACACCCGCAATTGCAGATGCGTTGTCTACCCTTAATCAACGGAGAAGAGAGGATATTTCCCCTTCGTATGCTACTCCACAGTCAAATCCACTTTTCCTTTCCATCCTTTTCGTACAAGAAAATGGTGGGAAGAGAAAGGGACTAAAATAGGCCAGAAAAAATTATATATCAGCAAATTTGATCCATAGTCGTTTATTGTCATATGATTAAATTGGCCCCTAACCTAGGATAGATTCCGTGCCTCCTTCTATGCCGCATTCCTATGGGGACCTATAGTGAGCTGGTGGTGATCAAAACGATTTCAAACTCTGTAGAGGCTATTATTTAAACCACGCGCAAGTCTAAAAACATCAACAAAGCAGAGGAAAGTTGCTGGAAAGTTTGTTTTCTAGCTAGTTCGCAACGTTACCCCTAACATTTATGCCTGATATCTATATTGATCAGCCATCGTGCGGGGGTGCAACGACCCCGCGTCCCCCGCGCCGCGTAACCCCCGCGCTCGTCGGTCGCGTGGCAACAACCAGATGTTCGCCCGACACACCTGGTCTTTGCGCAAATGTTGGTTTTAAAACATTGTCTTTCCGCCTCCTTGTTTGTCGGCTTATTTTGTGGTTCTTCCAATCGAGCCTATTTTAAATTTAGGTAGACATATTAGTAAAGCTAGAACTGGTATACGAAAGGCTCAGTAACAAGTAATGAACTTAAGTATATTAAGAAAATGTCACCTGCTTGGTTTATAATCAAATTAAGTATATAACACTAGGAAATTATGAATTGCAAGAATTATTCACAATATGAGGAAAATTTTTATAAATTAAAATTTAATCTTAGGTAAAAAAAATAATTGTCAAAGTATAAAATAAAACATAATATTCTTTGTATTATTATATTGTACCACTGGGATCTCCAAATAGGTGAAGAAATCATCAAATAGGTCAACAAATCTTTCATCATAATTTCATCCATTACATCATTTCATCAAATGGCCATTATAAAGTATCACACGTAATGATTTTCTCATGGATGCGGGAGACGCTGTAATCTCTCTGAGATGACGGAAGCTTTCAGCTGATTGGATAAATATAAAAGGGTTGGCACCCTCGCACATTGAGAGGGGTCATTGTACAGATTTTGTAAGGAAAAATATACGCTTATTTACACTTATGTGGTTAAAGTTCTTTGATCTTACTTAGCATTATCTGTTGCCCGCGACTTCGTCCACGCTATATTAAGTTAAAAAAGTAGCCTATAATAGGCCCATCTATGTCAACTACCCTTCAGTGAAAGAAAATAACCTGGAGCAAACGCGGCTTGCGGACAGACATACAGAAAAAAAAATGCGATTTTCTTTATCGCCAATGCATATACATCTTCTCGAAATCTGGAATTTTTCTTTTGATATTACAAACAGACACTCCAATTTTATTATATCTTACTTAGCATCCAGAATGTATTTTAATAAAAACCATGGCAGTAGGAATAAAACATCCTGTTATGATTAGACTAGCCATTTCTATCTTTCACTAATTTATTACTCAGCATTACATGTTCATACATGTTTATATTTTACTTGTGACTGAATACCGAAATAACATTCAAATATGTAACAATAAAATTTTTGAATAAGTTATTAATTCTGAGTATATTTATAGAACTAAAAATACTATGTAATAATTTTTTAAGATGGATGTGTGGGGTAACACGATTGGATAAGATACGAAATGAGTATATTAGAGGAAGTTTGAGAGTAGCCCCAGTGGTTGAGAAAATAAGGAGTAAAAGGTTAGAGTGGTATGGGCATGTTATGAGAAGGGATGAATCGCATGTAACAAGACGGACGTTAGTTATGAATGTGGAGGGGTACACCGGTAGAGGTAGACCTAGAACGAGATGGATGGATTGCGTGAAAGGTGACATGATCAAGAAGGGAGTGATGACTGAGATGACGGATGATAGAGTGCTTTGGAGGACGAAAACCTGGCGCGCCGACCCTACGGGAGTAGGATAAGGCAGGGGAGATGATGATGACTATGTAATAATTTTTAAGTATGACTTTAAACAGAATTAGATAATCACAATACAATCATTAGCAATATTAATGTGCATTCAGACTGTGTGTGGGCGCAGAGTATTTTAAAAGCATGTGGTGTGGGCAGAACAATATAAATTGCTGTTGCATAACCACCCTTCTGGAGAATGCAGATATGGCAACATTTTGTGTTCCAAATATACATAAGCAATGCGGATTGCTTGCTTTACTATTTTATTTTTAAACACTCAGTTACATCTCTGTCTTATTCAAAATAAGAATTATAAGTATCAGTAGTCGAGTTAGGCAAATGATGTCTTTAATCCAAGTAGAGTTGATAGGCAGATTGCCAGCCATTAAAATGTAGTCCAAATATTAAAGTTTATAAAACCTTGTGAGCAAATCCCTTATAAGTGGCATAAGAGTGATGATTTAATGTTTTAATAGAGTTAACTGACTTATCAACTTACAGCCTTACAAATAAATGAGGTATAAAGAAAAACTTAGGAATAAACTGAGTATAAGCTAATATTAGTAGAAATTTTGCTTATAGTCAGTTTATGACTAAGTTTAACTTTATACTGCGTTTATTTGTAAGGCTGTTATAGTATATCTATGTAATTTCAATCAGGCATCCATCACAATAATAACATTGAAAACCTTATCAGAACTTTACTTATCATTGGAATGCAACAAAGTGTTTCCCGTTGATAATCACAAATGGGGTATATATTATCTTGTATATTGAATGGGTATATCCCCATTCCCTCTTTAATATCAATGCCCTTTCAACATATTAAGCATTTGGAGAATTATAAGTATATTAGAGACTACTAAATAAAACATACTAAGGACGGAAATGGCAAACCAATGGATGGAAAATTTTGGGCACCTCACCAATTACTTACTTCATTGTACTATCAAAAAAAGTGTAAATAGGTATCACATTATGAGCAAATTTTAGTAATCCCTAAGCTATAGAATATACCCAATAATCACATATATTTGTTGGACTCTATGACCTTATTAAACATTTCTTTGGAAAATGGCAAGTTGATATTCAAAGTTTGGCAATCTCTGGTTACAACTAATATGTAAATCCTGGATGAATGAAATTAATTCCATGCAGACCTCATTTGCATAGAATTAAAAAAAACTTTAATGGTAGCCTGTGTATTCTTCCAGACAATATTAGATTTTGACAAATTATAGCTCCATTTAGCTGTTCTGGAGATGCATAACAAACATACATCTAACCATCTAAACTTTTACATTTATATTGGTAGGTTATGCTATTGGTTTTAAAAGTTATTGGTAGTATTCCATTATGTAGGTTAAGTTAGTAGTGTTTCTTAAGCATTATTTGTTTCACTTTTTTATTGACTAATATACCTTTAGTCTAAAATCAAATTGACTTGACATACACGTGAAATATTATTGTAGAAATAAAAACTGCTCCTACAGGCAGTGATAAACCAAACATATTTTAATAAGCTGATATGATGAAAAGTATGTTTATAAAATTGATATACTCACCATTGGAGCTCTTGAGGTCTCTGTGTATGAGAGATATGGGAGCATCAACATGCAGGTAGGCCATCCCCCGGGCCACCTGTATCGCCCAGTCCACCAGGATGCCGGGCCGGATCTTACGCCCCGACAACACTCTGTTCAGCGGACCACCGCGCGCATATTCCATCACCAAGCACAAATTAGGCTCCTCCAAACAAACACCTTTCAACGACACTATATTTTCATGTTGCAACATCCAAAACAGTTTCGCTTCCTGCAGCACACTGTCTTTGATCACTTCGATATCTTCGTTGGCGTCCTGGCGCGCTGCTTTCACTGCTACCACCTCCTGGTTCCAGTAGCCTCGGTATACCTTGCCGAAGCCGCCTACGCCGATAACCTCCTCCAACTTCAGCTCCGAGAAGGATACGCGTGGCGGGTCCACATCGCCGATCACCGAAGATACCGCCAGCGGGTCTTCCTCCGTCACGTACACCGCGGGGAAGATGCCCACTCGGTCGCCGATCTTGCCCGTCCACCAGCCCTCGTCGCCCGAGATGGTCGCGTCCTTGGACAGCACCTCGACGATCTCCCCGCGGCGCAGGGACAGCTCATCCTCCCCCTGCGCTATGTAGTCGTAGACGGCGGTAAACAGAGCTAGTGGCGGGCGTTGTTCTTCTGCCGCCATAGCCGCGCGGCCGGCCGCTGGCCGCGGCGGCATCACCCCGGCCGCGCCGCCATCGCGCTCCCCCTGGCTCAGGCGCCGCGACACCGCTGCAGCCTCTGCCCACCACAGCACATAACTACTGGACGCGTTTGGTTACGATCACCGTATTATTCCGCCATCTTTGTTTCCAACATCGATCATGGCGGTGTTGTGGCGGAGTGCGAAACGGCAGCAATTTACTCGGTCGTTAACTTGTAGTTGAACGTCGTTTTCGAAGCAGTTAAGGACGCGTTGACTTCGCTGCAGTGATGTTAATTATTCTCCATTCATCTATCAGGTTAGACGATAGACGGACGAAATGACAACCATACCACAGCGAAGTCAGTGACAAACTGTCATCCAATGTTACTTGATACAGGAATTTTACATTTTTCTTAGAAATATCATATTGTGCAACTATAAAACTTTTAATTTTTTACGATTATTACCAATTTAGTATGCGATTTATATTATACTGGTAAATAAAACTCACTTGAGTATTTGCGAATATTTTTGTGGCTAGTAACATTTGCTTTGGAATCCTAACACGTTTTTATTTCTGCTGCTAGATGGCAATAGTGCAACGTTATCTAAACCGGGACAAATTTTGCAGTGCCATCTAGTGGTGAAAATATGGTTTATTGATAAAAAGTATATGTGCAGGAGCATATTCATAAAATCTTATAATCTAGCACTACTCGTTTATTTTTAAATTAAATCAGCTGTCTGAAGTTTAATGGTGATACGAAAATCAGTTCTACTTTTATAATTACTTTAAAAGTTTAACATGAAAGAGATTGTTGAACCAAACTATATAAAGAAATGTTTTTAGTTTATCAGTAATTATCTTAATTGCTATATAAATGTTTTTGTATGATAAATATTCAATAAAACTATTACTTTTCTACTTTCTTTTTTTTCACTTAATTTTGTTGTGTAATTTACAGTTTACAAAAGCCGGTCCCATGGTGTAATGGTTAGCACTCTGGACTTTGAATCCAGCGATCCGAGTTCAAATCTCGGTGGGACCTTGAGATTTTCTATTTTGTGGAAATTCATATTTTTTTTTCTTATTCTATTTAATTTTTTTTGGTATTAATTGGAAATACAATTTCTGGAGTTTTATAATAAAAACAAATAGTGAATGTAAGTTAGAACGTTTTACGTCGGAGTCTGTAGGGATGCTGTAGGGAGCTTTATTGATCGCGTTAAAGTGGGATGGCTGTATCCATTCGCGGCGTACAGCCGCCGCGGACGTGGGCCTCGCAACACTCAAAAACACACTTATAAGCGCTCCTAACTCGTCACCATCACCACAGACGATCTCAAAATAAAGCAAAATATCAAATATAATGTACAAACAACGGTGAAAATATACCCTAATGCGAAATAACCAACGTAAACCGTACGCGAAGTGGAAATGCGACAGATCATAGTGAAATCAGCCTCCCATTGATAGTTTTACGGCAAATAAGAAAAATAAGGATTGTTATATCTCAATCGAAGATGATTCGCAACCGTGTCTCTACATGACAGTGGAATCCTCGGGATGGGTATGAAATGTTTGTATGTAACAAAATGTGTCATTCGAATAGAAGGATCAAAAGGTCGTGTCCCAAATGGTGCTGGAGGAAACGAAATATTTTAATAATCAAACCAGTGTCGTGATTTATTTAAAAGAAAATTTAAAATCGGTTTTGTGATAGTGTTACAAAGTTAAAAATGAATTCGTTCAACGCGCCCACAACGCAAATAAATACTATTGATAAAATGACTACAGTGAAGTGTAAATCAGTTGATTTAGAAGGATATGTTATTATTGTAGTCCAAACGAAGGATAATAAAGTCAAATTGTATGGTAAGTGTCAGTTAACAGTAACTTAATGTTAACAATATTTTTAAAACGTGTTTTGCAGATTTTGTGCTAGATTTAGAGGTTATCTACGGTCAAAAGGCGATTATATTTACCCGTAAAGTTAGATATGGGTTCTTATCAGCTTACAATTAAGAAAGCTTAGATCTCATATTTTAAGCTTTAATCCTATTTAAAAGTGAATGATAGCGACTTAAATATAATATACAATAGTAATAATCGGATAATCGATGACACGTCTCGGTATGAGATCAAGTTACAAGCATTAAAATTCCTATCTATACAGTATGTTACAAATTTGATTATTTTTTAATTATTAGAAACAGTGCGTACATTTTTTAAATCTTAACTATTAGAACCGTAAAATAGAAATGTTCATTTTTAATATAACTTTAATAATATTACTTAAAAAAAGATTTTTTTTAATGTCTAATTTTGATATAGTCGGGAACATAAAAAGTATACAAATTTTAATCTGTAAATTGAAAACATAAAGTTATTTCCTAACGTAAACAAACGAAAAGAAAATACGGTAAAGAACATTTGTTTCGAATTACATTTTCGCAGTTTTTACTCCTGTTTTCTCCTATTTTTAAACTGTTATCCTGACTATCACATATTACAAATAATCACGGGTTTCCAGATTAGTAACTATGTTAATTTTCAGTTTACAGTTTTTTGGTAAGAATATGGCAACTCTCAACAGACAAATTCTGACATAAACATCTTAAATATATAGAAAATGTCATTATTTTGTAAAATTACGGTTCCCTGTTGCACAGGTCCATTCTTGTAACATCTAAAAGCACTTCGATAGAGAGGATATTATGATAAATGCTCTCGCGAGGATCCCTTTAGCAACAGATAAAATACAAAAATTTACACGTGAGTCAAGCGCAAATAAAGGTTATAAAAGGCTTGTTTAAACAATTAACATATTCTTTATCAATAAGAAATGTACTTTATTCTACATTTATTTCAAAAGGAAAAATTAATCGCCTAAAGCAGGTAAATCATTATTATTCTATCAAAGTACTAATACTTCGTGTACTATTGTTTAGGGACATCCTGTATGTCTTGGGTTTAATATACTTTTTTCCAGAATCCGTGGAACTACTAAATTAAAAATTAGCGTAAAATTAGTGTTATTCAATATTTATATTATAGTTAATTTTATAAATTAAGCGATTAATCAAAACTTTCTAATCCAAGACGGATCCGTTGGATTACTAAACGCTCAAACGATTGCTGATTTACTAAAATATGACTGATCAAAGTGAAGATAATTTTCCGTAATACTTTAATATTTAATTTATGTAGTAACAAAGTATTTACGAAAGGCAAGAAAATGCCCAAAATCATCGATAAAGGATAATTAATAGTTGAATTTCGCTTTCATTTATTTTAATCAGATTTTTCGATTTCGATTTCGATTCGATGTTTGTGTCAAACTAAACTGTTAACCCCCTTTTGATATAAAAAAAAAAAAAAAAAAAAAACACTATGGTCGGTGTTACCATAACCTGTATATTTAAATGCACATTAACTGATGAGAGCGTTCCCAAAAATTACTTGGAAACAATCCAATCACTTTTACTATCGTTGGTCGGATACTTTTATGTTTTAATGTATTTTAGCAGAACATATTGTAAAAATTCTTAGCCACAGAAATTGAGGGTTTATAAGTTTTCTTGAGAATGTTCTGATCACTTTTTATTTTTATTTTTATAATTCTTTTGATGTCCTATAGGGTCGCCGTCTGCTGGGAACTGGGACAATCTGGAGCTGGCAGACGAGATAATGGATGTGAACGAAACCAGGCTGGAAGACATGTCTAGGACCGAAGTTTTAAGTCACATACACGAGGTAATATTAGTTTATTGAATGTTCGAATTTGATTTTAATTTATTAAGGCAGGGCCCGTTCGTAATTCAAAATATATCTACAAAACGGCTAAACGGATCTTGATGAAATTTAGCACACATGTAGAATATAGTCTGGAAGAATACATAGGCTTAGTAATTTTTTTTAATTCGCTGTCGAAGTTAGACAATACCAGTTATAAAATATTAATATTCCAATGCTTTATTGCTATATCGGAAATGGCAGGCGCTCCCTCAGAAGGTGGCAATTAAAATTCATATTGCCAATTACATTGCATGCTGTTCTCGGCTACTGATTGCGATATTGTCTACATATATACTAACATACAAAGTTATATTATTCAGAGGTAATATTGGGAGCTTTTGATTTAGTTTAGTTTCCTGTTAATCATTATTTTGAACAAAATTGGTTATAAAATAAAACACAATAAACTAATCAGGCAGATTTTTTTATAAGCCTTTGTAATTTAATTAGGTATTAAAGTTAAATGTTGTCATTTTATTAACAATTCTAATAATTTTTTTTTCTTAAAACATATTCCCAACATTCCCTTCTCGCCTCATATCTCTAAGATCTTGCATGTGTGCTGACAAGCAAGTGACGTCATCAATAGTTTCTAAATAAACTCACATACAATAGCGCGGACAATCGGCATTGTCCATCACTCACAACACGATGAGAATCAAGATATGTAGCTATCAGAATATTAGCTGTTAACTATATCTTGCACATTTTATAATCACATCTTGTTTCGTTTAGAACGGGCGCACATCTCTGACTAAGAATCGCACAACTGTTGTACGATTGTCGATTGTTTCGCAGCAGATTCAACTGTTTAGTTGCACAACTAACACGAGTAGTATGCGCACCTTCATATAAGCTCACAGGAATCAAAGAGAGACTAAACAGTTCTGCGATAGGGTCAAAGGTGTGCTCATAGTCTACCTAATGTTTACATTCACTTCAAACGCCTTGTCGGAACTATCTTATCGTCACAAAAATTAGACCTTTGTTCCTTATCTAGTGACTCATTTGAGGTATATGAGGTCCTCAAACGTTGTGGATATTACCTGATCATCTTCAGCTCACTATACGTCCCCACTGATCGGCTAGAGATAATATATCCTTATATATATATATTTTTTTATAACATAAGGTGGCAAACGAGCATATTATATTATATTAGCTAGAGCTAAGGATAGATCCTTCGGCCGCGTCTTCACTTAACTTAGGTGGAGTCGTGGTCAAGCGCTGGCTATTAAAGTTAAAAAAATATAAGTGAGGGATGACTAGGACATAGTCAACGCTGGTTTAGTGCGGGATGACTTCACACTTTGAATTTCCTCGCAGATATGTGCAGGTTGTTTGATGTTATCTCTTCCTCCTTTCTTGTGATTTTACTAAAAGCAATTGGTTAATATGCCCACCCTTAATAAATGTTTATTTTTAAAGAACAACAATTAAGTAAAGCATCTAATATTTTGGCGTTTAACTACATAATTCTTAAGCAAATAACTTTATTAGCTTCATTGCAATGTTCCACATATGTAGAAACATTCCGGTTCAGCAATTTGTACCGGCGATGTTCCGGACAGCTGGAGCACGTCCAAATTAGTTCGTCCGGAATTTGTTTTGTTCTTGCGACCGAATGATACCAGTTTACAGAACAAACCCGAACTAAATGTGCATGTGCATTGAAGTTTCAGTTTTAATTGTTATTGGGATACGTTTTTCTGTATTAGCGTGGATTTCTACTGACGAAGCACCTTTTATTTGACAAGACAAACGCACATAAAGATGATATTTTTCTTTCCTATGCGTCTCGTCTACCATCAAATTCACTTTCCCTTCCCATCCTTTCCTTATAAAAAAAGGGTGTGAAGGGAAAAGGGAAAAGAGACTAAAGGCCTGTCCCACCAAATTGTAAATTATCTGAAAACATTTCAACGTGTAAAATATGTGATGGAATGGATTTTGTTCCCTTATCTGACATTAAAGTCATTTCTAAGCTATCTGAGCCTCTATCAGCCAGTGGTGGGAAAGTTCCTAAATTTAGTATATTAAACATGTTGCAATTAATTGATTTCAAGCAAGGCAAATCACATAAAATGAATAGTCATTCTAAGTAGTTAATCTTAATGTAAAGCTTTGTTTTATGTACTGTGCTGCTCTAAGTTTATTCCACTTTGGCGAAGAACTTTGAAATTAATTAACAAGTCGGAAGGTTTAACTGAAAATAAAAACACCAATGTTTCTCTTTAAGATGTTGTAATTGAAAATTTTATTACACTATTGTACGAGTAATACGTTACAAATAGATAGCTAAGCATTTAGATAAGCTATTCAAAATATCTAGAATCTTACTGCTGAATATTGAAACGAAGCTTTGATTCATAAATGTTACAATCTGATAGACGTCATGATTTTAATGGAGTTGGGAACCTTGTTAAGAAATTGTTACACATTGAAATGTCGTTTGAGTATTCAGCCTTTACTCTCAAAGGATATTAAGGAAATATTATAAATATTTGTATTTGTTTCAGTGTATATCATCGTGTGTGATCAAATTACGAGTGAAAAGAAGGAGCGAGACAAAACTATGTAAGTGTATATTTCATCTCTTTCTTGTATTATTAGATGTATTAAATGTCATCGACATGTGCTGATTATGTCGAATTATTAGGTTATCTGTGGTAATTGTGATGGTCTATGGACAAGCTCTGTATGCCTGCATTATCTATACTTCTATACTAATATAATAAAACGTAAACACACACTACTACGTGGCGTAGGATTTCAGCAATCACAGCATTTTTTTGAATCATTTTTTCTTTAATAAAAAGCCCTACACTTACGACACGCTTTAGGCTATATATTTTCTCGCAATTAGACTTAGGGGTAAATAAATTGTAAAAACAGCCTTCATGTAGGAAAGGGACCATAAACTACAAGCTGCCAACATAACAGAAGAAAGGTTATTATGGTGACGGTATCAAAGCATTTGCAATTGAGAATTTGAAAAATGTAAACAGTAAGATTAAATTTTTATAATTTCATGCGGATGAAGTCGCGAGCAACAGCTAGTAATTTCTAATTCTGGGTGACTACCTCACTAACATAAACTGAGGTACTGAGATACAAGGTGTAACATTTACATCGAGAAGCTCGTTGCTCTGGTATCCCCGTAACAGTAGTTACTAATTAAATTAATGCACGTCGTGTTACATGTAACATTACGTCTCGTAACTTCGGTCAATACACGCTATAGGAAAGAATACGATATGAAACTTCATTCTTTTAAATAAAGCTTTTCAGACATTACATAACTAAAAAAAAAGAATACTTAATGTACTTTTAGAGTATAAAAGTAGAATTTAACTAGTTACTTTGTTGTTTCAGTTTATATTAACACTAGCTGTTCCTATGCGACTTCATCCGCATAAAATTATAAAAAAAATCATTTTATTATTCACTTTGTCAAATTATCAATAGCAAATGTCAAAATGACATGACATGACAAACCTTAGTAATCTTGCTTTCTTGATGTTCGCAGCAACTTATGGTCTCTTTCCCACATTAGGGTTTTTATCCAAAATATTAATCCGTAAGTTTAACGGCGTGAAAATATATAGCCTAAAGCGTGACGTAAGTGTAGGGCTTTTTATTAAAAAAATCATTATTCGAAAATATGCTGTGATTGCTGACATCTTAGGCAACAAAGAAGTGTGTATTTACGCTTTATTATATTAGTATAGATGACTTGTAACTATTACATTAAAAGGAAAATTCGTTTAATGCATTTAACGGATTTTTAATATTAAATTTTCCAGGTGTGAAAATTTTACAATCGCTTCGTACAGTTTGCTCCACTTTCTGATCCAATATTAAGGTCGCTAAAGTTGTAAGATTGCTGTTTCATATTATTTTTCTTATACGATGCCGAAATCTATTAAAAAACTATATTGAGTTTAAAACTTTAAATCCAAGGTTGAACAAAAAGTGTAGATATTGCGTAAGTAATTTAGACGTTTTAATCCATAGTAATTACTTGCAATTTAAAGTTTTTACATACTAAAGGAGTCACTTGAAGTCCTAATAATAATCTTACCTAACCTAAAAGAGAAGATTACCTTAAAAGCGATTACAAGACAAGAACTTGTCAAAATTTACAGCCATCATACTAATATTATAAATGCGAAAGTTTAGATGGATGGATGTATGTTAGAGTTTGTAGCCTAAACTGTTGAACTGATCTCGTTGAAATTTGGAATAGACGTAGAGGATAGCCTGGAAGAACACATAGGTTACTTTTGTTTTTTTTTTAATTCCACGCGGACGACGTCTCGGGCGAAAGCTAGTTATTCATAAAGATTAAAGAACATAACTAATAAATAAAAATAAATAATCCATGCATCTCGTACTCGTAAGGTAAGTACGGCGTATAAACAGCCTTGCGGTTGACTACTGAAACGCTATTTGAATATGTAACTGCGCCTCAAATGATAAGGCAACGTTTAAACTCCAAATTGCATTAACATTTTGATGTCTTTCATATAAGAGACGCAAAGAATAGTTAACATTCGTTCCAGAATACGTTACATACATTTCTTTTGTCTTAAATAATTTTGCGAGACAAGAGACATCAAATAAATTATTAAAATGCTGTTACGTTGGTTTCTTTAATTTTTGTCCTTCGGGGATTTCATTTTATAAAAAGCGTCTTTTTCCTTTTGATAAATTAAATACATGAACCGTAGTAAAATGTTGAATGTTACTTTATTGAGGTGATTCGTTAAAAAATAAATGAGATCTCAAGGTCTCAGACATGTCGGGGAAAGTAAATCGAAAAGCTGAAAAATTTCAGCACGAATTCTTTGTGCACTTTGGAATGGGGAAATTAAATTTTTGTAACGTAACCCATTTGTCTGTCCACTTTTAACAGAAGTGGATGAACGCGACGCATAACGAAACTAGAAAGTACTTTATTTAAAAACCTTAACATACCATTTGTTAACTGTACAATTTTAATTGACCAGTGAGACTGTACAGTCAAAACTTACGTGTATAGAAAACATTTTACCCGACAGTTAAACTGTACAGTATGTAGTTTTGCCTATACACATACAATTTACCTGTAGAGTTCAATTGTTTAATCATGTAGGGGGCTTAAGAGCAAAATATAAAATAATAGCTGTTGCTCGCGACTTCGTCCGCGTGGAATTAAAAAATATAGCCTATGTTACTCACAGATAAATTACCTTTCTAACGGTGAAAGAATTTTTAAAATCGGCCCAGTAGTTTTTGAGTTATTTCAATACATACAAAAATACAAAAATACAAATTTTTCCTCTTTATAATATTAGTATAGAAGTATAGATTAGTAATCAGTATAGATATAGAAGTATAGATTAGTTAAATAATTGGACAAACCTTTACAAGACTCTACATGTAATGCAATGGTCTAAAGCAGAACGAAAACAGATAAATAATTAAATTTCAAATCTGTAGGTCTCTGAAGGCTTATCATTTCTAAATACTAATAAATAATTCAATCAATATAAAATGTACTGATAATAATTGTTTGGCGAAAACTGCTATCTTTTAAATATACGCAAAAGATATCAAAGTATCTAACACCAGCCAATGTGATCGTTATTTACGTGAAGGGCATCATTTAATTTCAGGAAAAGCTTTTTAGTGTACTGTCCAAGAAAACAGACCGCTCCAGTTCGGTTAGAAGTTTTTATATAAATTCTTTGGGAGCTAATTTTATTACAAGTAGAGTGTCAATAGTTTGCGTCTATAACTACGTTTTATTTAATAAAGATATAAGTAATAAAACCTAGAAATCCAGTTATGGTCTTAATAAATATAGCATAACTATGTCAAAAGTATCTCAAATATAGTTTGACAAAGTTCTAATTGTGTTGAGCAATGTTATATTTGGAACGTTGTCGTAGTTGAAGGTAAAGCCAGTGAATCACTTTCGTGTAATTGTGCGCACCCGCTTGTTTTCGCTCGGACACAGCCTTTGAGGTTATTGTTATAGTGCTGCCATCTATTGATATTTTCCAACAAATAATGGTAATTTAAATTGACTGCCTATATTTAATTGAATGATATTCTTACTTTAAATTAGTAAAGTATTGTCTGTTTTATCTAGTGAAATACAAATTACGACAGAAATTAAAAAAACATATAAAAAACTTATTTAGTGGAAGAGCGCAAAACCTAACACTTTATAAAAAAGACAAAGAAACTATTAAGTTATCTGTAAATAAAATCATTAAAACGTTAACAAACTGTAAAATAACCAACTTTAAAGAACAAATAATAAAATCGCATTTAAAGTACATATACTAATAATAAAAGGAAAACGCGTCAATAAACATAGCAACACTAAAAAAACTCCCGTGCGAGCGAGATAGAGAACTGGTTGTCGAGTCACCGATCGCCTCGTCGTCGCTGGTGCGTTTGCAAGTCGGTGGAATATTATTAAAAAAAACATATAAAAACGTTAACAAACTGTAAAATAACCAACTTTAAAGAACAAATAATAAAATCGCATTTAAAGTACATATACTAATAATAAAAGGAAAACGCGTCAATAAACATAGCAACACTAAAAAAAACTCCCGTGCGAGCGAGATAGAGAACTGGTTGTCGAGTCACCGATCGCCTCGTCGTCGCTGGTGCGTTTGCAAGTCGGTGGAATATTATTAAACAACAATTACCCATGTTTTGGCTCACCAAATCATTGTTTGAACAATATCGAGTGCAAGTCCGGTGTGATACAATGTGACACAGTGTGACACGGTACTGTGTGTCCGGTCGTACGGGGTGATTGAACTTGTACCAAGTCTGCAGCCTTCGGGGCTTTCCTCCTGGATTTATAGGATTAAAGTGTTTGTTGTTGTGTTTCTTTTTAAAGTTGCCAGTTTATTACCGTTATCAATTTAGGTGAGTCATATCCGTATGCAAGTAATAAATCTTATTTGATTCTAATTAGAAAATTATATTAAAATGGGTTATATTTAAGAGTCGATTGGAACGGTTCAGAATGTTTTAACAATAAAGTATCCAACGAGAGACAAACACGTCGTGAAAATACCGGTTCGTATGTTACAGAGAACTGGCCTCAGCTCAGCCACAATAAGCCATCGCAGCAACTAACTGATGTAGAGTTCACTTTACATATTCTCTCGATGAATATCTAACAGAATGGATATATTCAAGACAATACTAAAGACTAAATTAATAAAACATTCACTTTATTAAATAATTGTTGTAAATCAGCCTGAAAATTCCTTTATTACTAATGTTTCAAAAATTAGGTTTATATTATTTTTTAAAAATATAGCATTTTCCATCGAAACACAAAAATGGGTACATATTGTTGTTTCACGTTTTTCAATGAATTAAAAAGGGATAACAATAACATCTTTGTGCAAGTTTCATCAGTTACTTATAGCGAAAAACAAATGAATGACGTATTTCGTAACAAATAACCAACCAAAAATAATAATTTACATGTTAAAATGTTAGACATTGGTTTATTCAGTTGTAAAATAAAATAAATGCTATTCCCTTACGGTCTCTACGCATGACATTATATATTTTTTTATTAATAGAAACTATTGCAAATATCAAAATATGAATCCTAAAATGACAACGAAGGTTCACGCCATTGACTGAGAATTTAAGTAACCATAGCAACCCTACTCCTTTACTTCTATTGGCTTATAGTTTTTGTACCTTTCTCGCACAGATTTTTTTTCAAATTAACTTACCCAAAGACTATAGCGTGAAAACTAAAGCGTGTCATGAGTGTAGTTGTTTTTATTAATAAAATAATTATTCAGAAATTGTATTGTAATTGCTGGCATCCACATAACAAAGAAATGTGTGTTTACGCTTTATTATCATATCTTACTATATAATATATATATAATATAATATAATATAATATAATATAATATAATATATATATAATATAATTATAATCATATAAATATTATAAATGCGAAAGTTACGATGGATGGATGGATGTTTGTTAGCGTTTGTAGCCTAAACGGCTGAACGGATATCCATGAAATTTGGCACACGTTTAGAGCATAGTCTGGAAGAACAAATAGGTTACTTTTTATTCAGGGAATAGTTACGGTTCCCGTGGGATTCATTAATTTAGTTTTTTAATGTTTACTTGATCATTCTGCAACGGTTCAACAAATCTTAATGAAATTTGGCACAGATATAAAACAAAGCCTGGAGTACACATGGGATAAGGTTCATCCCCGAGAAATGCCCGGTTCCCGAGGGATACGTAGCTTTTTGTTATTTATATAGTTCGTATGTTTTCTAATACCACGCGGACGAAGTCGCGGGCAACAGCTAGTATAAGTATAGATATGAGACATCGTAATTACAGTTTTTGTTTTTAAAAACTAACGTTACTTAAACATTGTTCGTTTCTAGTTATGATAATAAATGTAAATCATAACATTATATACGTAAGTACATAACAAAGTATAAGGTGCCAAAGAGTTAATATTAAACCAGTACAAAAAGACATTGGATTTTTCTCATTTTATGTTTTGTACATTTGCTGTCGCAGTGTAAACTTACTTTAATAATAGAGATTTTTAAAATGTACTCGATGTTATATACGATACGCATTTTTGAAGTTATTTTAAATGACGACAAAAATGTTTTGACAAAATATACTAATACGAGCTGTTGCTCGCGACTTCGCCCGCGTGAAATTACAAATATAACCTATTACGTTCGCCCTTTTTTCAACCTATTACCAAAAGTATTAACTTTGTAGTAATCTACGTAATAACAGAAATCTACCGATGCAAGATTAAAAATTTCTAAGCCCGGTAGCTTGTAAGCTGATTTTTCGGTTACCCTTATTGTTTGTGTTCGCGATATCTTCTAAACTATTAGTCCAATTTAAATACTGTAAAGAACAATTTTATTCTACATTAAATTCTCCTGATAATAAACGCATTTATTTGGATAAGGATTAATATTGAAACCAATAAAAGAACGCTGCAAATAGCGCAAGGTTTTTAATTCATTTTGTAAACAAAAAAGTGGTTATTGTAAGAAAACCGTTAAAGATAGATATATGCTATCGTGGACTTTTCTGTAGAACTTTTTGAGATCTACAATTCTTTCATACATCATTTTTATATACCTCTAACGGTTTAGGCAGCGTAAGCCGAGAAAAGTTAAAGTTTAGTGATTTTTTAACGCCGGCGTCCAGAAACACGCTGTTTATTAATCGTTCCTAAACATTAGTAATAATAAAATATAGCCTATGTTACTCACAGATAAATTACCTATCTGATGGTGAAAGAATTTTTTAAATCGACCCAGTAGTTTTTGAGTTATTTCAATACATACAAAAATACAAAAATACAAAGTTTTCCTCTTTATAATATTAGTATAGATTACGAAGAGGAAAGATTTGTATTTCTGTATGTATTGATATAATTCAAAAACAACTGGGCCGATTTAGAAAATTCTTTCACCATAAAAAAGCTACGTTATCAGTGAGTAATATAGGCTATATTTTTATGATTTTCTAATTTCACGCGGACGTAGTCGCGAGCAACAGCTAGTAATTTATAAATGTCGTGACAACATGTAAAAAGTAAAAAAAAACATCAAAAGTTTACGTAATAAAATGTTTTCCATATAAATGATAATATAGAAATAGACACAAAACCTTCATTGGCTTCGATAAGACTTTTGTCGAAAGACAATGAAATTTCTGCCAAGGTGAAAGTTATTATAAAATTCTTAGATTCAAACACAATTATGATTATAATTGCAATAATCCTACAAGTAACTACGTTCTTGACATCCTTGACTCATTGTGAATTAACATTAAACGTGGGTTTACACTAAACTTGACCTGTATAAAGCCTATATCCATCCCTTTCCTTCGCATTGAAAATACGCGATAGCAATAGCTTTCAACAGTAGAAGACGGTCATGTCCTAAATTTTGAGGTTACATTATCGAATAGGAGTGTTTTCAATTTCTTTCTAATTCATTTAAAAAAAAATATTCAACTATAACTTTTTTTATATAATAGTTATAAGGTGGCAAACGAGCAAGCGGCCAACTGAATCCACCGAAATGGAAAGCGACCGCTGCCCATAAACATCCGCAATTGCAGATGCGTTGCCTAGCCTTGATTGACGGAGGAGGAGACGCACATAAAGAGGACATTTCCCCTTCCTATGCGTCTCCTCCACCGTCAAATCCACTTTTCCTTCTCATCCTTTCCTCTTAAGAAAAGGGTGGAAAGGGAAAGGGACTAAAATTAGACCTCCGGCACCACACTCATCAGACGAAACGCGGGATTGCTTCCACTTCACGCCTGTTTTCTGTGTGGTCGTGGTACACCGGGCGAGCCGGCCCATTCGTGCGAAGATGTTAAGGCTCTACCACTGTCAAGCTTAGTTTAGTTTTAGTTTATCTGTAAAGACACAATTAAAATGTAGTTTTTCTAACCACGTTAAGTTATTAATTTTACTTTGTTCGCGAAAATTGTTCATTTCCTCCGCGTATGACTTCAAAGCTAGTGAGAAATGGATATATCTTAGTTAACTATAGACACATTTCTAAGTTGCATAATGCTTTACGCTTAATGACTCAACTACCAGCTGAGACTTAATCCATAAGAATCCAATATTACATTGTTTAAGAATGCCTTAAGCCGTACTGAATATTACGAACTAGGTCCTTTGAGAATTGTTGCCATGACTAGTACTGATTCTAATGTCTTGTTATAAGTATTAAAATATATTTTTTATATATTCTTTAATTTTGCTATGTAGCGTATTTCTTACAGAACGACTCAAGTTCAGTTTTTTTTTATACAGTGAGGTGGTAAACGATCAAGCGGCCACCTAAATCCGCCAAAATGGCGATGTGACTGCTGCCCATAGACATCCGCAATTGCAGATGCGTTGCCTACCCTAAATCAACGGAGGAGGGGACGCACATAAAGAGGATATTTCCTCTTCCTATGCGTCTCCTCTACCGTCAAATCCACTTTCCCATCCAATCCTTTCTTTATAAGAAAAGGGTGGACCGAGAAAGGGACTAAAATTGGGCCTCCGGGGGGGCCTCTCCTCCTAAAATTGGGTTTCCACTATACATCCAAAAAAAACATGTCTATGGTTTAATGACGTTTGATAATGGTTTTGTGTTTTATGACAGTAAGAGCGCGCACACCTGAAACTAATTTATCGCACAACTGTTTAGTCCCGCTTTGATTCCTATGCTTATATGGAGGTGCGCATACTACTCGATTTAGTTGTTCAAATAACAGTTAAATTGGTTGCGAAACAATCGACAATCGGAAAACAGTTGTGCGATAGTTTAGTCAAAGGTGTGCGCCCACCCTAACTGAAAGTGGGTTTAACTATACTCACCGGGTCAAATAGATTGTCCGTCTATATCATTGACTAGCAGTTGCTCGCGTCGTCGTCTGCGTGAATTTAAAAATATAGCCTATGTTACTCACAGATAAAATACCTTTCTAACGGTGAAAGAATTTTTAAATCGGCCTAGTAGTTTTTTGAGTTATTCAATACATACAAAAATACAAATATTTCCTCTATATAATATTAGTATAGATATAAAATAGAACAAACCAATTTGTCACATATTTATTTAGACAAGTGTTTTGTTTGTTTAAATCATGGTTGAACAATGTTTTAACTGGTCAACACACTATTGTATGAAATGTAAATATAAACACGCCTGTCAATTAAATGAGTAGACAGACATAACATTTGTTAATGCGTCATTCGCGACCTCATCACTGCTTGATAATGAAGAAAATTTTTAAGTTCGAATAGATGGCGCTAGTTGCGACTGTTTGCTCTTTCTGTGTTTTTTACGTTACTTTCTTTAGCGGTTTTGTGATAGAGTTATTTCTGAGTATGATTTTGTAAGTTTCGCTTTTCCACGGCAATATACGTTAGCTTAGTTTTTTGGCACTTGTCCATATGATTGTACTTCGCAGTGACGTTGAATGGATACGAAGTATTTCTGAAGATGATATGAAGGTTTCATGGTAATGAAATTATCGTTCAGCGAAATTTTCCTTATCGAGTTTATTTTTTCTACACAAAATATGTATAACTGGCGTTCGCCCCCGACTCCGTCCGCGTGGGATTAAAAAATTAAAAATTCTTCCCGAATATCCTCTACATCTTTGTCAAATTTCATCGAAATCGGTTCAGCCGTTTAGGCTACAAACTCTAACAAATATCCATCCATCTCAACGGCGGATCCAGGGGGGGGGTCATGGGGTCGTGACCCCCCTAAGCTGGTTGGTCAAGAGCTTGACAAAATATGTAAATATACATATTTTGTCAAGCTCTTGACTTGACCACGACTATGTGACCCCCCCTGGCGCCAAAGCTGGATCCTCCTAAACTTTCGCATTATAATATTAGTATAGATATAAAATAGAACAAACCAATTTGTCACATATTTATTTAGACAAGTGTTTTGTTTGTTTAAATCATGGTTGAACAATGTTTTAACTGGTCAACAAACTATTGTATGAAATGTAAATATAAACACGCCTGTCAATTAAATGAGTAGACAGACATAACATTTGTTAATGCGTCATTCGCGACCTCATCACTGCTTGTTAACGGAGAAAATTTTTAAGTTCGAATAGATGGCGCTAGTTGCGACTGTTTGTTCTTTCTGTGTTTTTTACGTTACTTTCTTTAGCGGTTTTATGATAGTGTTATTTCTGAGTATGATTTTGTAAGTTACGCTTTTCCACGGCAATATACGTTAGCTTAGTTTCTTGGCACTTGTCCATATGATTGTACTTCGCAGTGACGTTGAATGGATACGAAGTATTTCTGACGATGATATGAAGGTTTCATGGTAATGAAATTATCGTTCAGCGAAATTTTCCTTATCGAGTTTATTTTTTCTACACAAAATATGTATAACCAGCTTTCGCCCGCGACTCCGTCCGCGTGGGATTAAAAAAACAAAAACGAGTAGCCTATGTGTTCTTCCCGACTATCCTCTACATCTATACCAAATTTCACCGAAAACGGTACAGCCGTTTAGGCTACAAACTCTAACAAATATCCATCTATCTCAACGGCGAATCCAGGAGGGGGGGTTCTTGGGGGTCATGGCCCCCCCTAAGCTGGTTGGTCAAGAGCTTGACAAAATATGTAAATATACATATTTTGTCAAGCTCTTGACTTGACCACGACTATGTGACCCCTCCTGGCGCCAAAGCTGGATCCTATACTTTCGCATTATAATATTCGTAAGACAATATAGTATTCTGTCCAAGGGTTTCGCAGTGGAAGACTACGGTTAACGCTAGTTGAAGAACACGTGCGTGTTGTTTTAAGGTTTCGTTTCTATGCCTACAAAACTGAAGACTTACAACCTCGTGACAGTCTGCCTGATCGAATGTTGAGGTTATTCTGGTTATCGTTAAAATATTAAATTCAGTCCACCATTCTGTCTGTATTAATTCGAATGTAGATATGAAAATTATGTCTGTGTCTAAACATTCACGATTTCTATAATTATTCCTTGTTCTTTGTATCAAAGTTTTGAACTCAATTATCCTTGTTATACTTTTTATGCAAATATACGCATTGTGCTGTATTGATGTGGGCATCTTAAAATGGGAGATAGGACGCTGATGTGCGCTACAAATTGACCGTTTACCCTTTCGTAACTGACTTCAATACCAAATGGAATCTCTACTAAAGTTCATACAAACATTTTCTTATCACATTTGACGAAAAATTAAAGAAAATATACGGTTAAGAAATTTGATAGTAATAAACATTATAATAGACGATTCAATAGTTTAATAATGTACGTTAATACATATTTTAATGCTGTGAACGGATGAAATAATTGCAAACCCACGCATTTAGTAGAGATTTCTTTTACAAGGATAATAGCGCCCACGCCAACGCCCACGACAAGAAAATTAATCGCACGTTTATTACCATCATTATTTTATTCTTCAATTGATTTATTCAACTTCTATACCTTATCCTACTCCCATTTTACATTTAAATTTCAGTTTAATATACTGAAAAGAACTACTAATATTTTTAAGAAAGCTTGTGTTGTATCACTTTCTAAGAGGAGGGGTTGCGCAATGTCAGTCTGAACGACTGAAGGCAAGCGTATGTGCTCGTGTCACATTAAAATTTAAATACCTGTAGCTTAGATTCGTATTTTTATTTAACAGCACAGCTGTTATTAAACTCTCTTATGGCCGGTTTCCCGGTTATTTTTAACCATTAGTTAGTGTTATTGGTCCGATAACTTCATGTTGCGTTTCCCAACTCAGTAACTTTGTACTCCATTGAAACTTAGTTTTCTGAAGTCTTTGGGTTTCTGAAGTCACCACTTATTTATTACCTAGCGATTTCTTAGTGTTAGGTTGAACAATGTTGTAATAGAGTAAAACTCAAGTTACATAGTTCGGAAACGCATTTCATGACTATCGGAACAAAAACACTAACGAATGGTTAAACGTAGCTGGAAAACTGGCTATAGGTATTGAAATAAATGAAACTTCATCATCCCAGCATTAGAAGACTTTAAGTTTGTAAGATCGTTGATTTGTGAGGTACGTTTGTTCGTAACGGTTTTTTTGACTGAATTCCCACTGTTTGACTTGAAGAGGCATTTACAGATTCACTGGACTTGAGGTGGCCGAGAGTCGAAGGCGCTCAGCCGAAACCTCGTTTATGAGTAACTAAGCTCGACGGCTCCCTCAGGAGTCTCGGCTCGGGCCGTTACTTCGTTGCTATTACCCGATTGGGGTTCGTAACGGTGTGATGTGGTCTCGGTACGTTGTCTTTAGTCATGCCGTTTTCCCGTTAAACTGTAACTTTACTGCATATTACATATATCGACGTACAAAATACATACTTGTTAGTAAAATACTACATTTTAACTGATAGTACCAACTGATTACGTTTTGATTGATTTTACGTCTAAATTATATATTCTAATTTAACTTTAGCTGCAAATGGCATTGACATTTAAAAATATCGTACACAACAAGAACAGCTTTGCTCCATTTTAGATAGATGTATTTAACTGTTATTAAAATAGCAGAATAGCAGCCAGAAATAGCGATATAACGTTGTGTTTAACTTTGGCGCTAGTGTCGCATGTCTGTGGTCAAGTCTAGACGCGACGATGCGTGGGCAAATTGGTCGTTGCCCTACAACTAGTGTTGCAACGCAAATAGACTTATAGGCAGATATGCTTATTTTTTTAATCTGTTGCGTTTTAAATTTGAAATTATTAATTTTTCCACTATATTTTAAAAATTGTTCACTTGTTGTTTCACTTTATTATAACTGTTAGGCATCTTTTTAAACAAATCAGTATTCGAGCTCTTTCAATTAATTTGTATTAAACTGAGTACAAAAAAATACTGTCGATAAATTCCCTATAAAGAATATATCTTGCTTTAATAGAGAAAAATTAAACAAGTTCAAGATTGATTTTTGGTTTCCTGTTGAGTGTATTGAGGCAGTTTTTAACGCTACTGCGCTTTTAGGTTTATGTGAGACGTATTCGCAGACCTGTGGCGCCTCTTTCAGTCCAGCCCTGGGCGGTCGTCCAACCGGGCTTAATTCTAACGCCGGCCCTGTATTGGGGACGAGAATTACGTTCACATTTGAATTCGCACATGCACAGTTTTAACGCATTACTTGCACTTGTTTTTATCGCCACCGAGATGTTCACTTTGTGTACCGTTGTTTATATTTCTAGAGGAATGTCTAGAACGGGTTTCAAGTCGTTCGGACTAACTGACCAACATACGCCAGACTAGTATTTCATTTTGAACTTTATTTCAAAGTTAGAAGATGTAGTTTCCTTTTGAATAAATGTTCTTGATAACTTTCTGATTTTTAACCTAGTGGTATCAATATTAGCAATCAGTTATCAAATAAATTAATGTTCTATGTCATTGTTTTTAGAGTATATTTTTGATTTTGATGCAGTTTTTTTTAAAACACAATCGCTATAAATTTTAGGTACATTTTAAGTAGATGGTTGAGTTTAAAATACAATCTTTGTAATAAAGTTTTTAATACTTCTTCAAAAAATGTATAATATCGTACTGAATTGATTACATGAACAGTCAGCAGTTGTAACTATGAGGGAGTTTGAAGAACGTAAGTTTGTACGCAAAACTTACTTCACCTCGTGTTGATTTTCCCCTTGAACAGAGTTTTGGGAGCGTAAGACAAACACATTAGAAAACCTTTGAAAGCGTGCATTTATATGTAATGTATGTCAATTTATATTTAAACTAGCAGTTCCCGTGCGGCTTCAACCGCGTGAAATTATAAAAACTTTATTTTATTGTTTACATTTGTTAAATTCTCAATTGCAAATGTTAAAATTACAATTACCATAATAACCTTAATGTTGGCAGCTTGTAGTTTATGGTCCCTTTCCCACGTGAAGGGTTTTTAAATTAATTTAACCCCTAAGTTTAATAGTGTGAAAATATATAGCCTAAAGCGTGACACAAGTGTAGGGCTTTTTATTAAAGAAAGAATTATTAAAAAATATGCTGTGATTGCTGACATCCTACGCCACAAAGTAGTGTGTGTTTACTCTTTATTATATTAGTATAGAACTATAGATAAGCTACCTTTTTACATTTTAGTGCAAAATATTCCTTTGTAATATCGCAACATCGGTGGCCAGTTTGACAACTGCTAACTGCTGCCTAAATAACTGCTATAACCAGCTTGTAACAGTAACTAGTTATTAACTGAATTTAAATAATAGTCCTGTCATATAACACGATTGTTAGGCAAACATCAATTACAAAACAAACTATGATATACGAAACTGGACGTTATTGTTTAAGCAATAAGAAACTCGAAAATATTGCTATAAACCGTTGCGGTGGTAGTCATGAAATATCTTGTCCGTATTTTGTAGTTTTTATCTATACTATTATAATAAAGCGTAAACACACACTTCTTTGTTGCCTAAGATGTCAGCAATTACAGCATATTTTTGAATAATTCTCTTTTAAAAAAAAAAAATATTGTATCATTTTATAACATGCCCTAAATGTTACATAGTTAAAGGAATATCCCACTCCTGTAATAGCAATTTTTTAGTGTCAAAACACCTAAAACACTCTTTTATTTTCATTAAAAAAAAACAGGGATAACAAGCTTTTACAAAGAGAGAACTTACTTAAAATGGGTTGGAAATAAACTTCCTAGACTGTGGAATTTGTGGCACTACGAAACCAATGTTAAGAGGTAATAACGACATCTCATTTTGAGATTCTAATTGTGTTGAACAAAGACATCTTATGCACGATCACTTGCAATATCGAAGGCTCCTTTCAGATTGAATACAATGGTTGTTGAGTGGGCCATCGATTCTGTACTGCTTGTTGGAGCAACGATACAGCTTGAAAAAGTCTATTTTTGTACTATAATAAAGTCTCTGTTTTACCAGAATTATGGTGAACCTTGATTGGGAGCGCATTTCATTCATAAATTTTTAGACATTTACCGAGCTTCGGTATTTAAGCAACATATTTGATGGGAATATTATTTATAACTAGCTGTTGCCCGCGACTTTGTCTGCGCAATATTAAACTATATAGTAGCCTGTAATATGCCCGTCTATGCTACCCTTCAGTGAAAGTCCGGTCAAAATACACAGACTCCCAGACAAAAAAAAATGCGATTTTAGTTATCAGCAACGCAAATACATCATCGTCCCGAAATCTGTAATTTTTCTTTTGATACTACAACGAGACACTCCAATTTTATTATATGTATAGATAGATTTTAATGAGGTTTTTGAATTAAATTGATTTTTTTAATTGTTTTTTTCTGCGATCTTGATAACATATAAAGGTACTGGCAACATCGCATGATGCGCAATTGTGAATCGGGTTCAAAACGATTATTATTCCGCCGGTGTGCAAGTTAGGGCCTGTCCATACTGGAGACCGAATCATGCGGTTATTAACAGTTACAAACCATTTATGTCAATTGAGTATCTTATAATTTTGCATAATGTATATAAATGTATATTTTTTGTTATGTAAAGTACGTTTCACATCGTGGCTATTAAAATCGGAACTTAAGTAGGAATAATAAAAAAGAAGTGTTAAAACATGAAGCTTACGGAATGTACCTTAGATTGCAACAGACACTGAAAATATTAGATCCAAATCTATAACAAAACTGTATGATATTTAAAACAGCAATGTAACTAATTTAAATTTTAAAGTTATTAATTGAACCGGGTTGAACAAAAACTAACCTATCATGGCAGCCTATGGTACAATGGTAAGCTTACAAAATAAATAGTAAAAGATTTGATTGTTTGCCATATTACAATACGTTAGCTGCGAATCCGCAACGCTCGTGTGTACGTGCTCTTATGAATCCGTATTCATTGAGAGGGCGTCACGGTACACTAGGCAACGTAGCATGTTCACAGTTAATTGAATTTCGCAACCAATTATAGACGACACTACCTTATATTAAGGACAATAGTCGAGTGCAGTGTTACTGAAGGGTGTGACGTACTGCGTTGTTGACTGTAGGACTGGAGGAATGTTGGGATGCTTGTTGAATATGAATGTAATTGAACTAGCGTTGGTTATGTAATGCGAAATAGACGAGCGTTCCTGCTGTTAACTATGAAGTATTCCATTTGACGGGAATTCAAGAACATGAAATTTAATGAAGTTCTTTTTAGTACATCATATCTATACTATTATAATAAAGCGTAAATACACACTTCTTTGTTGCCTAAGATGTCAGCAATTACAGCATATTTTTGAATAATTCTTTATTTAATAAAAAGCCGTACACTTACGTCACGCTTTAGACTATATATTTTCACGCCATTAAACTTAGGTGGTGAATATTTTGGATAAAAACCCTAATGTGGCAAAGAGACCATAAGTTGCTGCCAACATCAAGGAAGAAAGATTGCTAAGGTTTGTCATGTCATGTCATGTCATTTTGACATTTGCAATTGATAATTTGATAAATGTAAACAATAAAATAAACTTTTCATAAATTCATGCGGATGAAGTCGCAAGGGAACAGCTAGTCTTAACATATATTTGCATTTGCCGCTTACAAAAGGCGGCATAATTTCAACGGAATTTTGAGTTAAGCTTGACCTTATTATTTATGACGTTACACATCAAAATGTCGTTTTAGTATTCGTCTTGAAATCTTCTATAGTTCTAGAATGTTCTTAATATGTTTATTTTACATTACAGTATCGGACATCGGCCACAACATCGTGCAGGATGCGTTCCTCATCGCGGTGGAGGAGCGCGCCCGCCAGCGGCTGCAGCGACTATCAGCCCTTAAGCGGATCACGCCTGTCGATATGTCCAAACTATCTCTTGAAGTTAGTATTCAGATAAATTATATCGGCTTGCAAGACCCAGGCCTAATTTTAGTCTCTTTTCCTTTACACCATTTTCTTAAGAGGAAAGGATGGGATCGAAAAGCTGATGTGACGGCGGAGAAGACGCATAGGAAGGGGAAATATCCTGTTTATGCTTCTCCTCTTCCGTTGATTAAACGCATCTGCAAGTACGGATATCTGCGGGTAGTGGTCGCTTTGGTCGGCGGATTCAGGTGGTCACTTTCTCGCTTGTTACCTGATAATATAAAAAAAAACAACGAAATGCAATGATAGTTTCATAGAGAGATCACCCGGTACAGTTAGAGCCCTTACAAATAACGAATAGTTAACAATGAGTTGCAAAAGTAAGAATAATAGTAAAAGGCCGACCATTGGTCGACCGTTTTGTAGACACATTTAAAATCTGCGTCCTATTGATTAGTGTTTCGTTAGTGTGCGTACAATTTCAAAACACTGTCGATTTTAAGATGGTACACCGCAAAACTCACCGATAGTACCTAAATGCGTAAAAAAAGCTCGTAGTTTCGATAGCTTGAATAGCGCTTGTTTATTCTTTAAGTATTTCCAAATTGGAAATGGAACAAAAACTTGCGTCATTTTACCTCAAGCATATCAGTTACTATTGTCTTTTAAACCACAACTCATGGATATTTACTTGAGTCATACTAATGATGATTTAATTATTAGCTTTATTCCTTAATTATGTAATAAAGTACTGGTATAGCCTTTAGGCATCTTACTCGTATATAAGTAGATGTAATGTTTGGTCGTACCACAGAGCGGTCCTAAACACACAAGGGTACAGTACGCAATTATGTTGCTTGCACAGAGCAGTTACAAATAGAGGGACAATGTAAAACTAATGTAATACAAAGTATTAAAACAATATCATTTAGAAATGGAATATCGATAATCATGAGAAAAACTCCTCGACATGCGAACTATGTGGCTTGAAAGGATGTTGTTACATTGGAAAGGATATTTGAACAAGCTCAATACAAACGTTTTAACATATGAGAATGTGAGAAAAGAAATTGCAGACTTGAAACTAAACTATCGTACAACTGTTTAGTCTCGCTTTGATTCCTGTGAGCTTATATGGTGCACATTACTCGATTTTTAGATGTGCAACTAAACAGTTGATCAGGCTGTGAAACAATCGACAATCGCACAACAGTTCTGCGATAGTTTAGTCAAAGGTGTGCCCTGTGTAAACAACATTTAAGAGAATACATAGTCTTTCTTATCTTTAACTTATCAATTCAAATAGCAATATATCGTAACAAAGTGTCACAACGTCCGACAGATGTCGCGCTACAGAGTTATGAATAACGTCACTTACAGGCGACAGAGCTAGGAATAAACAGAAGCGTAATATTAATAGCTGTCCGGCTGAGTGTCAGCTCTATTTATACTGTGTTTGTTGTGCACAGAAGTTGAACGCAGGCTGTCGAGTGGCTCGCGTCGATGGTGCAATGCATACGCTTAAGCGGGTAACAATTTAACGAGCATCTAGTTCGGTTAGCTCTTTCTGCTACTAAAACATAGCCATCTCTCTACTTATAAATCAATTTTTAATTAAATACGCTACCTTTATCTTACTAATATTTTACATGCGATTGTTTGGATGGACGTGTATTATAGTTACCTATCGAACGGATCTCGATGAAATTTGGCACATATGTAAGAACATATGCTGAAAAAACATATAGGCTACTTCTAAGTTTTTTTTTTTATAAATTAGGCGTCGACTGATTTGCGGCGAAACCTAGTCAGCGATATACGTGGAATAAAATGATTTAGTTTATTGTGTTGTAATAAATCGGCGATGTAAATTTGAAAAATCAAATTGATGCTTTGTTCTAAGTTCTGTAAAGCAATAATGAAAGTATAGGTTATATCACCATAGTACTATCTACAGTTACAAAGAATGGTTCATTCCGACGTATAAAAGACAATGTCACTACCTTGTCAGTAATCAATAAGAAAACGCGTTCTGAAGATCAGAATAAATGAACTATTGTATGCTAATTTCGTGACATCATTTTAACGCTTAAGAAGTTTAAACTTGAGAGTTCTTATAACGTTGTTTTATATTTGAATGACAAATAGAGTTCAAAAGATATTTTAATTTAAATTGTACAGTTATAGTTACACGACGTATATTATATTAAAAGCATATAGACTTATATGTTGTTCTTAAAATATAGTAGTGCAAAATGGCAATAGAAAATCGGATATCCCTAATTTTTGCTTTGATATGTAAATTATTTTTAAAGACCAAGCCAAAATAACTTTGAGAAAACATTATTTAATTTGTTACATAAAAACAATCGGTGGAATATCGTCAAAGATTTAAGTTGTGGGAATTCCTAAAGTCTGCTATAAACGTTCAGTTTTATCTGAAGAGTCGAACTGTTTAGTTACAGTTTCAACTTAACAGTTCGATTCTTTATATAAAACTGCCGGAACTCGTCTAGTCGACATTAGAATCGGAAATATCTTTTATCTTGGACCACACGAAATTACACATTATAACGTACGTAGCTCTAGATTATTTCAACCAGCTCGGGATATGTTTATGTTCCACTTTCAGCAAATAGTCAAATATGAGGCCTTCAATGAGAGGGAAAGACTGCCCCGAAGTTTATTTCCCATTTCAATGCAACGCTAGGATTGAAAAATAATATGGAACATACCATCCAATACACGGAAATCCTTTAACTTAGACCACTCAGCTGCATTAAATATTGCATTGCAGTCAATTTATTTAAATGAATTATATTAAATACTAGCTGTTGCTCGCGACTTCGCTAGCACGAAATTAAAAAATATAGCCTATGTTACTCACAGAAAAATAACCTTTCTAACGGTGAAAGAATTTTTAAAATCGTCCCAGTAGTTTTTGAGTTATTTCAATACATACAAAAATACAAAAATACAAATCTTTCCTCTTTATATTAGTAATAGATGTAACAAAATAAATTGACACTTCTATTTCGAGATAATGTTCGTTTTTGAATAAATGTTTTTTTATTTGTTCATTGTATTATTTTAGTTTTAATTTGTTGTTAATTTGATTACATAATTATTAATTCATCAATAAAATGTTATATATCGACCTTCATGCTGGCCAAGGTCATATGACTCATGATCTCACGTTTTAAAACAATGCGATTATGCCCAATAAAAATGCAATCGAATAAAATTACGTGTGCATCTTTTAATTAATGATTAATTTTGTTTTAATTAATTTAAAATAATAATAAATGTAACTATAATTTAATTCTGAACACGGAAAATGCAAGGAATTCTATTATTCACATTAAGAAATACTACAAGACTAATTCTACAGGAAGAGGCTGAAGGGCTAGCTATAACTAGTTTGTCGATTAACAAAAGAAAATAAAATTACAGCATAGAAATATCTAATTTTATTTTAATAGTATGTCGTATTTCATGGGTCGGAATCCAACATCAGCTAAACAATAGTTAATCAGAGTAGGCATTGTTACTTGCATTAGTTTCAAACATATCATTAATTCTCAGTTCGCCTGCATAACTAGACAGTTTCAAGTGCTGTTTCCTCCAAGCCGAGTAACTACTCAATTGTTTAGAAATTAAACATCAGTTGTATCTGCAATGCTTACGAATTCTACTGTTACTTTTGTATTATGAGTATATTTTTTCAATCCCTTTGAAAAATAAATACAAAATAATAAAACCTCGTCGACTTTAGCAGCGTATATTTATGTCGAATCAAGTCAACCTTTAGATTTGGCATCTAAAAAAACAAACGAATAAATAACGAAGCGTATTTTTAATGGATTGTCGCAGCCCTGACCCGTTTTGCGGCTTTACAATACATCATAAACCGACCAGGGTTGTCAACACGGGATGTCACTCCACGGGACTCGGGAAATAATAATTGTCATGTTGACGTCGAGATTAATTAGAAAAAAAAAACAGTTATGAATGTTCCCTGTGAGTACTGCGCGCTGCCTTTTGTCGCCCTTGTCGAGTGTGTTTTTGCGACCTTTTTGCTTAGGGAGAAATATTTAACCGTACATAACAAGCAAAAAAATAATAGCACATTTTACACTATATGAATCTAAGTATTTTTTACTTAGTCATAAGTACATCGAGCCTTTTTGAAGCGAATGGTTAGCAAAATTATTTCATAACTAGCTTTCGCCCGCAGCTCCGTCCGCGTGGAATTAAAAAAAACGAAATTGAGTAGCCTATGTGTTCTTCCAGCCTATCCACTACGTCTAAGCCAAATTTCATCGAGATCAGTTCAGGCGTTTAGGCTACAAACTCTAACAAACATCCATCCATCCATCCATCCATCTAAACTTTCGCATTTATAATATTAGTAAGATTGCATATGTTTCTACAAGTAAAACTTGCTACAGTATATCATAACGTTACTCTTTTTACAGTTAAATAAAAAGAAACGCACGCAACCGGAGAACAGGCAAGAGTTGAACGGATATATAGCGAACTCCGCCGTCTACGTCACGTCTATCAACGAGAATGGTGCCATAGAGAGCAAACCCACGATATCATCCCCCAAATCGCAACCGAAGTCATTGCAAGCGAAACCAGCGCCAGTCATAGCGAACGGTGTTGCGGAAACGAAAGAAGATCGAGAAGAGAACGAGCCGGAGAAGCACGAACAGGACTCTAGTGAGAAGTTGAAGGTGACAGTGGAGTGTGAAGTGAGAGTGGAAAGTGAAGTGAGTGGGGAGAAGAGTGACGCGTTGAGTGTTGCTCGCGAGCACCTCAGTAACGGCCGTTGTGAGAAGTTGCTGGGCGAGCAGCCTGACAGGCCAAGGCCCGCCGCCGACAAGCTCGCACCCGGAGATAAAGGGTAAGATTATTATCACAATATCGTCATCTCATAGAGCTCATAGAACAATTTTTAAAATAAAGAAAATGAGTTTTAGACTAAGTTATTACGAACTGCCATTTCAAGTAAGGTAAATCCGTTAATGCCTTAATATCAAAGGCTGTTGCTCGCGACTTCGACCGCGTGAAATTATACAATATAGCCTATGTTACTCAACAATAACGTAGCTTTCTAATGGTGAAAGAATTTTTGCAATCGGCTCAGTAGTTTTGGTGTTATTTTATTACATACAAAACTCCAAATCTTTCATCTTTATATTAGAAAAGATGGGAGTTCTTTTCTAAAGCCTTTCCAATTATTAAAATGCAACAATTCTAGTTTCATATTATATTAAATTTATGGTCAAATATCTGTATATAGTTCAACAATTGTTACGCTATATTTAAATTAATATTTGTTTATCGACGAAGGAAGCTATGTTGCGCACGCGTCTGTTACTATTGTGTCGTGCACCTGTGTGTAACTTACACTCTACTGTACCTTGTAGTCCGCTAGTACAACTATTGTTGACATTGTTCAACATTTTATCTATTTTCAACCTTATTTCATGTTGCAAAAGGTTTAAAATCTAATTTTCTTTCTTATAGACAATTTTGTATGTTGGTATGATTCGATTTTGTTTATCTTTTATTTTAAAATTTCTGAACGCTCTAGGGTAACTGTAAGGTCATATCAATCCTGCATAGTAACGGTGTTTATTCAGAGTGGGGTAACAGGTTGAGGCTACACGGCTAGGGTTGCCAATTTAATTAAACTTAGATCCAAAGACCTTCCTAGTGACTTATAAAATAGCGTCTAACCGTTGATCTTAAACCGACTTATTTTACAATACGCACGTTTGAAAACATTTTAAATTCGGATATTTGCCATACAAACCCGAATTCAGGTCAAACTCGAAAGATGGCAGCCCTAGTTGGGACGCACCCTGCGTGTGCGAGCAACGCCGCGTGACGTGATACGGTCGACTGAACAATGCATCGAATTAATACACCGTGTTCCGATCTAAAACTTTAATATTTTGACCATAGATAAACTCCACGTATTACAAGAACTAAGTCATACTAATATTATAAATGCGAAAGTTTAGATGGATGGATGTTTGTTAGAGTTTGTAGCCTAAACGGCTGAACGGATTTGGATGAAATTTGGTATGGATGTAGAGGATAGTCTGGAAGAACACATGGGCTGATTACTTTGTCGTTTTAATTCCACGCGGACGGGGTTGCGGGCGAAAACTAGATTTTGGACTGAACACATTATAACAGCTGGTTCCCTAAACGACTTATCGGATTTTCCCCCTGTTACATACAATCGGGTGTTTTTTTGGTTCTTTAACCAGTACTGGTATCAAATTACTAATGTTTAATGTAACTTCCTAGTCACTGTGGATATTTCTAAAATGGCTTCTCGGTGAAGGCGGCGCGGTATACTCAAAAGAGCCTATCACCACAATCAGTGCAATTAAGTGGCCGATCTCAGCCGGAGATTGCTAGCTATTTGTAATCCTTCTGTACAAATAAGTGCTATTTCATAACGTCTTATCTTCGTGATTACATCGCATAGAAATATAAAGCAATGTTTAAATGTTAATCTTGAAAATAAAACATATTTTAATTTAGATGCCTTACTATCTTCTTCTCCTTTTCACTACGAGGGATTAGATCTTCTCTTTGTGTATCTGTTGTTTTGTCTGAATTAGCTCATTTCTTACGCATATTATTATCATCTCCCTTCTTATCCTACTCCCGTAGGGTCGGCGCTGCAGGTTTTTGTCCTCCACATAACTCTATCATACGTCATCTGTCATCATTCCCTTTTCATGTCACCTTTAACGCAATCCATCCATCTCTTTCTATGTCTACCTCTACCGGTGTACCACACTCATAACTAACGTTCCCCTTGTAACATGTTATTCATCCCTCCTCATAACGCAGATCCTCTTAAAAAAAATCCATACTTTCTTTTGTCTTCTATCTTCAATATCGAATAGTTTGTCATGATTATTGAATCTCCAGTTTAAAACAATTTAATTCATTCGACTTCCAAGTAATTTGAATCTGAAAGTATAATCAGTATTGCAGAGGATTGTTTGCAATTTGATTTGTTCAAGGCATGGTCTTTTATCTTTTTGTGGAATTCTTTAGTCACTTACTTAGTTTGTATTCAAAAAATAGTTCGTAAAGTACAAAGAGTAAAAACCTACTTCAATCTTTGCCTTAAGACCTGGAGTAACATATTTTTTTCGTTAACACAGTTTAAAACAATCGCACAAATGTTGTGCGATTGTCGATTGTTTAGTTTCAAATTCAACTGTTTAGTTGAACAACTAAAAATCGAGTTATGTGCACCTCCATATAAGCTCATAGGAATCAAAGCAAAACTGAAGTGCGATAGTTTAGTGGGCTGTAACGTTAATCTCTTTTAGTAATTGACTAGCTGTTCCCGTGCGACTTCATCCGCATAAAATTATAAAAATTTCATTTTATTGTTTACATTTGTCAAATTATCAATTGCAAATGTCAAAATGACATGACTTGATGTCAAACCATGGCAAACTTGATTCCTTGATGTTGGCAGCAACTTATGGTCTCTTTTCCACATTAGAGTTTTTATCCAAAATATTTACCCCTAAGTTTAATGGCGTGAAAATATATAGCCTAAAGCGTGACGTAAGTGTAGGGCTTTTTATTAAAAAAAGGTTTATTCAAAAATATGCTGTAATTGCTGAGATCTTAGGCCACAAAGAAGTGTGTGTTTACGCTTTATTATAATAGTATAGAAGTATAGATAGATAGATATAGATATAGATAGATAGATATATATATATAGATATAGATAGATAGATAGATATAGTATAGATTTCCTTTGCTATTTTTTAAAAACATATTGTACGATATTTAGTACTTGCAATGTTGTTAATTAAAATAACTCGTTCATATTTCGCTTCTCGATCATGTTACCGTCTCAGCATCAAGATCATATGGCATGTACAGTCGCTTTTTACAACCACATGCCTTTCCTACATGTACACTGTATACCATACAGTTATAATGTATAGACGGTTTTATCTACTGCTTCTAAGTACATACGTTGCACATATAACCCAGAGACCTTTGATCATTACTTAAACTGCGTTTAGGAAGTCTGCTAGTGTCTATTTATTAAACACTAGCAGTTGCTCGCGACTTCGATCGGGTGAGTTTAAGAGAAATAAAAAAAAACATAGTCTATGTTACTCACTGTTAACTTAGCTTTTTAATGGTGAAAGAATTTTTGTAATCGGCCCAGTAGTTTTTAATTTATTTCAATCTTACTATCTTACTTCTTACTAATATCATAAATGCGAAAGTTTAGATGGATAGATGGATGGATGGATGGATGGATGTTTGTTAGAGTTTGTAGCCTAAACGGCTGAACGGATCTCGATGAAATTTGGCATAGACCTAGAGGATAGTCAAAAAGAACACATAGGCTACTAACTTTTTTTTTAACTCCACGCGGACGGAGTCGCGGGCGAAAGCTAGTATTACATACAAAAATCCAAAATCACAAATCTTTCTTCTTTATAATATTAGTATAGACATCTGTAGATTTAAGAAACAAAACTAGCAAGTGAGTGTATTAGTAACCATAAAATAACTCAGTTCGAATGAATTGTAGATTTTCCTATTTCACTTATACTTGAATGCTTAAGTAATAAAAACTGCGATAGTTAGGTACTGGCGTAGATTAATTGATGAAATAAAAACTATTCACGTAATACGAAAAGGGTTATTATTACCCCAAGCGTTACCTGTACAGCCTCCCCCACCTGTTACCCGATTAGTTCTGTCTCGCTCGCACTTGCGCGCGCGCAAGGTTGCGCGCTCTTCTTCCATTTTGAATTCAGATTATTTCCATCTTACCTGCGGAGTGGACGTGTTCGTGACGTGTTGTGTGTCTGTGCTGCCACCTGTGTTTTGTGCTAGTGTTTGTGCTGTGCTGTGAGATGTGAAGTGTTTGTAACACAGAAAAAATGCACTACAAACTCTTTAAAAGGTATCTTTTATACAAATGCTTGGTATTTTATTTGAGGTTGTATGACTTAGATAATTAATTTTTAATAACGATAGACTTTGTGATACGTTGTATAAGATTTATATATTCATATATATATAAGATTAATTGGATTCAAGTTTCTTTACTTAAACATAACTTAATATGTCTTTTGATTTCGTCTGTATGTGTATGTTTAGTGATCGTTATTTAAAAGTTACGTTCAGTTAAGCAACTAAAGAGGTTTCTTTAAAAAATATTCTTCATAGAGCACAGTTCTGAGTAAAATCTATTACTTATGGTTTATAATTTTAAATACTTGATTTATAAGTTCTAAGTAATGTTTAAACGAGCGACTTAATGAGTAATTCTGGGTACTTTCAATGAGTTCCCTGAAAACACGTTTAACAAGTGGATTATCCATTTTGTATTTATTTCTATAGAAGAGACCATCTTTTATAATGACGTCTTTTAGACTTATTTTTATTGAAGAACGAATTTACAAATTTACATATGAAGGTGACTTGTGAAGTTTTTTTAAGATACAAATTTAATACTTATTAAAAGTATGAAAATATAAATATATAGCCTAGTATTGAGTAAGTTAATTTTAAAATTAACTTAAAAATAGCTTAACAAATACGATAAACTGGGCACTGTGAAAACATATGTATAAACCTATAATTAAATAAACAAACTATGGATAATTTTCTAAAGTCACTTGACGTCTTTACTAAAAAAAACGTACTTGAATATAATGACGACAAACCGGCGCCTAGAAACAAAGTCATAGCAAAAAAGTAAGCACAAAAACTTTTAAGATTTTCTTCACTTAATCGTGTACTTGAACTTCTTAACAAGCTAGATGGGTTTCACTTGAATCAAGTGGATTAACTTTTGCCTGCCAAGTAATCCTAATACAGGTATAAAAAGAAAGTTTTTACAGAACTTAAAAGAAAAGGGTTTCACCACAATATAATTAAAGTATGTAAGATATTGTAAGAGAATAAAAATATCTTGTCGCAAACAGTTGTACTCTAAATCGATAATTCGTCATTGTTGTTCATATTCCCTTAATCATTTCACTTGTAAAGTGATCCAACCATTAATAACAAACTTCAATATATTTAAAAAACCTAAATAGGGTCTAAAAAGGCCAGTCCCACCACTGGCTGATACATCAGATAGATTTAAGTGACGTCACTGTCAGATAATGAAACAAAATCCGATATTTCCATCTCATATTTTACTCATTCGATTGTGATTTGAATTTACAATTTGGTGGGACAGGCCCTAAAACCTTTTTTAGGTCAAGATATTTACACTCAGATATATGTCGTATCATAACTGTCTTCCTTGGAATTTGTCTTTAAGATCCGTTGCAAGAGACGACACGTACTATGTATAATATCCGGCGTATAATTAAGTATTTCTGAGTACACCCTCCATAAACCGGCCGTAAAGGAAATTTGTAACAGGCGGCATTGTCTACACCAGCGCCTCTTCTCGGAGCGGGAGAAATTATTGACAACACAAACGCTGTCCTGACGTATGAACCGACAAAATGTTACATAAAAAAGAATTCTATTTAGTAGGGGATAAGGTTGAAAATCTGTTGATAGTAGTAGTCTTGGGCTTTTTTGAATTTGTAACGTAAAACAATAGCAGCATTGAATATTCCGCATTCGTCCGATTTTCCCGCGCTGTCGCGTTAATATTCGAACTGGCCTTTGGATTAAACGTCTCAGGTTTCGGATGTATTTTAAAAGTAACATTTTTTTTTTCGAATGAACATTTTATTCATAACGTTGTTTATGCGACTGGGAATGAATAAAACAATTTCTTACTTCCGTTGCCGTTTGGGGTGATTTAAAAATGTTTCAATTTGTCTATATTGCCATCAATATATGTAGCAGAAACCGGCGTTGGTGCAATTGTCCTTAGGTTTTCTGTTAAAAATTAAAATAAAGTTAAACTAATTATTAAAAGAGTATTAATCATACTATCATACTAATATTATAAATGCGAAAGTTTAGATGGATGGATGGATGTTTGAGTTTGTAGCCAAAACGGCTAAAGGGATCTCGATAAAATTTGGCATAGATGTAGAGGATAGTCTGGAAGAACACTTAGGCTACTTGGTTTTGTTTTTTTTTAATATCACGCAGACAGAGTCGCGGGTGAAAGCTAGTGATTAAATAAAAACAATATTGGCGAAGCACTAGACATGTGTAATGAACCTTATTTCTAACATATTCTTAGAGGCATTTGAAACTTGTAACCATGATCATAGTGTGTAATTATTAGAGCACTAACCTTGCTAGAAATACCTTGAGGTCTTTATAAAGTACTAGCTTTCGCCCGGACTCCGACCGCGTGGAATTTGAAAAAACAAAAGTAAGTAGCCTATGTGCTCTTCCAGACTATCCTCTACATCTATACCAAATTTCATCGAAATCCGTTCAGCCGTTTAAGCTACAAACTCTAACAAACATCCATCCATCCATCTAAACTTTCACATTTATAATATTAGTAAGATTTTTCTCTTAAAGTATTCAGGAAGATATTTCATCCAATTTCTTGTGGATTGTAGTTTAACATTTAGCTCTTCAAACACAGATGTAGTCCAGTTAAGTGTACGGCTGTATTCTGGAACGAAAAAAAAACACTTCATTTCATATGCCCTTACAATCTGTTAATGATGTTAAAAATTTAACTATCGTTTCAGTACTTGGCCGTAAGACTGTCTAACTTAGAATAGAATAAATAATTACATAAACAGCCCTATCGGATACATTTTGTACTATACTACGGGATAATCTAAGTTACCATTAAGTGGTATCCAAGTGAAATATGTTCACGGTTGTTAAGTCTTTTCAAGTGTTGCTCACAACCTTTTTCATTTTTTGTAAAGATTTTGCATTTTAACGTTTTGACACCGTCTCATCCACTTTTTAATACCAGTTAAGTGATTTCTCCTGTTTTTAAATTAATTCTCACGTGCTAATTTAAACTTTTAACATTGGTTAGGTTGTTAAAAATAAGTTAGAACACACATATTTAACAGCTTAATAAGCACTATTGATAACTATTAGTTTGGTTGTCTGTTAGAAAAGAAAATATACATAGAAACATCTAGAATTTCCGTACTAAGGCCATGATCTTAAGTTATGGGTCACGGGCGCGTTGGTTCTTTTTTATCTTTTGTTTGGCAAATAAGTGATCGGCCGCAGGGCACTAGATAAAACATAGTCGCTTGTAGCTTGATTTTTTAACCGCTTTTTCTAAAACTATGTAAAATGGATTATAAATTAAAAAAGAGATTGGATTAGTGAGTTATAAAGACTTTTATCTCACATATCTTATAGTAACTTAAACAACGCTTGTCTATTCGTAATTAAAAAACGAACTACCTAAGTTACGATTTCAATATCTTTTCATAGCAACCAATAACCTACTGAAGTGACCTATAATAATACTGAAAGAATTTACAGTAAAGCGAACCATTTTTTTCAAACTTTTTACGTTACGCCCTTGTAAATGATATTCAGTAAATAACTACTTTTTTACTGTCTACGGTCATATATGAATTGTCTTCCATAGACAACGTTAATAATCGAGAAGTATTTTAAAATAATTTTAAAAAGAAACTATCAAGTATACGATGAAGGCTGAGATCCTCTTTCCGCCGCGCGTAAGTCACGACGCGTCTGCCACGGATTAAAAAAAAAGAAAGATTAGAGATTATGGTCGTTCAGCAGTGCTTTACGTTGCAGTATTACCTCAGCTCAGTATTCCCTGTTCATATTGCTAGATTTAATATTTTCCAATATCAGAGAAACGTCATATATTGAAGCCTTTATCTATCTTGCTAACTATGCCATTGGAATTAGATTAGTGTAGTGTTGCCTTTTATTAATATCGAAAAACCTACTAAACCGTGTTTGTAACCTTAAGACCTCCATATCACGTTCAAAACCGTTAGCTTGAAGTATTACCATAACTAAATTTAGTCCCTGAGTACGTGCGTACTAACGCACAATCCACGACTCGAGCTCAACAAAAAGATGACCAAAACAAACCGGCCACGACCAGTCCAGCGAGTTATAGCATCATGAACATTTAGACAAACCACTTCTTAACGTTTGTTAACTACCAGTCTTATTTCGCCAGGTTTCTAGTCTAAAATAACGTTTGTTTTATCTGTGCACACCAATTGTCTTATTTAATCCGATTTAATATTGCAGATGGATGTTTACAGTAATGGTCTGTCTGTATTTTTCGTAAGTTTATCAATGTGTGACGTCAGATGTAGGGATCGGTTACCTGCCGGTTTTTTCGGGAATCACCGGCGATTACTTTGGAATGCGGAGGTTTCGCCTTTGTTACCTTTTTCTGTATGGAATGAGGTTTTTTTGTTGATGATTTTCGGAAACATGCAGTCTTTGTGTCCGTGAGAATTTACATTCTTTTATGATTTCTGCGAAAAGTTTTGCTCCGTTTTCAGTTTAGTTTTAGGAAGTTCTTCAAGGGTAATAAGCTAGTTTTTATAGATGTAATAAAAGTATTAAAATAATTTATTAGTAGAGGATTGACTAGTATTATTAAGTTAGGATTCTTTGAAACTTCTTTACCAATAGTTGGTTTTTTTAGAATAAACCTTTCGATAATTGTCAATACTGTGTTTCCGATTTCTTTTACTCTTCTGTTATGTTTTTACTATTATTTTTGCAATTTATCATTGCGTTTTACTAAAGAATACTTTACTGTAAATACCAAGTTAATGAATTGTCATGACCTTGCCTGTCCTTCACTGCACGCGTTCCGAATTTCCTTCGATGTTTTTTACCGAAACGAATTCGGTTTTTCTTAACCCCCTCGTGACATTGTCAGAGGCGTTATTAGTTAACTTCTACGCTTCTAAACTCATAAATAACTAGCGACGAGGAAAGTTAATATGAGGTAGGGTTACCATTTAGTTTTCGGGTAGCGAGAATTTTGTTTATTACAACTACGGGAACTACTGCGGCGAAAAATAGTTTGGTTTTGTAATATCATAATCGTTAAACGGATTAAATAAATAAATAAATAAATAATAAAACACTATTTATTGACCAAAAAATCACAAGAAAGAAAAACAAAATTAATATCTAACATGTGTATATCTCCTCTTGCATCGATTAAGGGTAGGCAACATGAAATTGCGGATGTCTATAGGCTGTGGTCCCTTCGCTTTATTCAGCGAATTCAGGTGACTACGAATGACGAAACTTTACATATCAATGTGCGGTATTTCTATAGAAATTATTTTCTTATATGGTGACCTTAGCCGAGGTTAGGCTGTGTTCTTAACATTCCTTGGTTATAGATTAAGGTGCGTTCACATGAGCAGGGTAAACAGGCTGTTATCGTGCGTGACGCTTACTTCTTAAATACTTAAAATATTACTCACTTAAGCACAAAGTACTTGGAAAGTGAAGAATTTCAATAATCTATGAACTTGCGCAAGTTTCACAGACTAGCTTTTTTAAAATTCTTAAATGTTTTTCTTAATTATTTTTGTTAATTCTTAATTCAATTGTTTTTTGAAGCTTGTTTTAACATTAAGTTAAATATTGAACTAGTCATAATAATACTTAAAAAAAACATACAGACGAATTAAGTACATCCTTCTTTTGGGAAGTAGGTCAAAAAGTATCGTCTCCGTAATTTTGAAGTAGTAAGTATTTAGTAAAAGGTATGACAAATCATACTAATATTATAAAGAGGAAAACTTTGTGTGATTGTATTGAAATAACTCGAAAACTACTGGGCCGATTTTAAAAATTCTTTCACCGTTAGAAAGGTAATTCATCTGTGAGTAACATAGGCTATATTTTTAATGTCACGCGTGCGAAGTCGCGAGCAACAGCTAGTGTTTTTATAAAAGTGTTGCAAGTCGTAATAGAAGAATAATTATTCGTTTCGATTAATTATGAAAAAATAAAAACATGTTTAAACTTACTTACGCATCTAAACATTTAATTAACAATTTACTTTCATTTATTTTCTACTTTCACTGCGTTTTGTTACATTTACTTTTTAAACGGAAATAAAATAAAAAATTATGTTTCACACTTTACATACTCAACTATTCTATTTATCACAAGCTTTCGCCCTCGACTCCGTCCGCGTGGAATTAAAAAAAAAACAAAAGTGAGTACCCTACGTATTCTTCCTGACTATCCTCTAAATTTATACCAAATTTCATAGAAATCCGTACAGCTATTTAGGCTACAAACTCTAACAAACATCCATCCATCCATCTAAACTTTCGCATTTATAATATTAGTATGATTGTGATGTTATTTTTTGATATTTCTTAACTAACTGCGGAGTTTCTTAGTGCAGAAAATGTTTGTTGAATAAATTTAAAAGTTCTTGTGATGAATGTTACTATATTAACACGCTATGAGCCTCTAATGCTTCCTTACAGATTACTTGTACATTTTTTGCTTACCTACATTCCTATTGGAATTAGTGTTTAGACGAGATTGTTGATGATTTTCAAATAAGTTTATACCGAAACGTTAGGTAAGAAACTAAACGGAAACTATGTAATATCTTATGCATATACTTGATAAATATTTGTTAAATAGTATTTTTAATGCTGGGTTTCTGAAGTTCCCAGTTATTTTTTCGTTATCTAGCGAATCATTAGCGTTAGGTTGACTTATATTTTAACGGAGTAAAACTCAAGTTACGTATTATGGAAACGCATTTCATGAATTCATCGAACCAAAAATATTAAATTGTTAAACGCAGCTGGGAAACCGGTCATTAATTGGCTCAACGGATTTTGATGAAATTTGGCACAGATTAAGAACATAGTCCTGATTCTTTCCACATACGTTATATAGTTACTAGGTTTTTTTTATTTCAATCTAACGGTATCGCGGGCAAAGGCTAGTAATATTATCATGTTAACATTTAGTCCAATTAAAATGTATCGATGTTAAGAAATGATTTGTCTCAGCACTATTTGTGTATAAGGAATGCAGATAAGATTTCCCGCCGTCAGCGAATACAGTCAGTGTAGTCGATGTGCAGTTAGCCCACCGACTTGCAGACGTAAGCCAATACCGCGGTGTCCGGTGTCAAAGATCTTCACACGATTCAGATGCATTGCTACCTATGTGGGGTGGGATAAGAGTTTTATACCTAGTATAATATTTGTACTGTCTACACTCGCTGTTGAATCTGTGGTCTTGAATGTCCGACCGAAACTGGATTTTCAGGTGAAAAAGAAACCGAAAGATCGGTTGTTAATAGTCTTTACAAACTATATTTATAACAGCATAGTTATTAAGAGATATGGCAATCTAATAGTGAAAGATTTTTGAAATCTGTCTAGGAGTTTTTGAGTTAATTAGTTACCAGATTTTTTTAAAGTTAAGATTTAAACATTGTTGCAAGATTGGTATTAAAATCACTATACATATATTGTCTTGAACATATTACAATTTTGTTATTAACACTTGTATAAGGTAAAAATATATTTTAATTTTTTACAAATTCATGTTGAACTGGCAACATAAATTTCTTCATAGGAAACAATTCCGTCAGTCTAATAGAAAGTGGTTTTAATTCGGACTCGGAGACGGTACGCTTTCCTCCATTCCTACGAAACTTGCTACGATTTTGATCTCTGCGTGAGAGATTCGTTAGTTACGCACGCCTTTCTGGCCGTTAATAATTCTGCTCGGTCACGAAGACATTAACTAAATTAAAGAGAAAAACACTAAGAGCAGGCGCACATCTTTGACTAAACTATCGTACAACTGTTGTGCGATTGTTTAGTTGCACAACTAAAAATCGAGTAGTGTGCATCTCCATATAGCTCATACGAGTCAAAGCGAGACTCAGATGTGTTCGCGCTCTAATTGTATATTGTTACGGTGTCAGAATGTCAAAATATTACCGGAGAAGAAAACAAGATAGACTTCATTGAAGGACATTTTCAAATGAAATGAAGATTAGTTCGATCTAGAAGACAAAAAAATAATTCGTGCACTACATATAGAATGGGTTTAAGATATTCAGTGGGCAGTGTCTTTTTAGAAGCGAATATTATCAAAGAACCATAGCGAAATTTTATAAAAAAACTAACTTTCGCCCGCGACTCCTTTCGCGTGGAATTAAATAAAAACAAAAGTGAGTAGCCTATGTGTTCTAGCAGACTATCCTCTACATCCATACCAAATTTCATTGAAATCCGTTCAGCCGTTGAGGCTACAAACTCTAACAAACATCCATCTAAACTTTCGCATTTATAATATTAGTATGATAAAGAATAATGTTTTGATTATTAGAATGATGGAAACGACAAATAAACGTAATTTTTCTTGCATTGCAAATTTGTTTTGCATTATCTTCTATCTATTAAATGTGTTAGATAATAAAACTGATTAAAGTAAACAAGTTGTAAATACCACTGACCTTTTTACATTTTGCTTTGTTTATGATATAATTTGTGTTTACCTTTAAAGGCGTAAAGGTTATGTTTACGTTTTTAAATCGTGCTAGTTATTTATCAATGAAACGTATAATTTAATGTGTTTTTGTTAAATTTGATGAAAAACAGGCGTAATTAACAATTTGATTGACATATTTTACGTTTAGTTAGTACCTATGTATATCAGATATGTGCTTATCCATATTATAAAGAGGAAAGATTTGTGTTTTTGTATGTATTGAAATATTTCAAAAACTGCTGGGCCGATTTTAAAAATTCTTTCTCCGTTTGGAAGGTAATTTATCTGTGAGTAACATAGGCTAAATTATTATTTTTTAATTTCACGCCGACAACAGCAAGCAACTGCTAGTAATTATTATTTTTTAAATAGATTATCTACAAGGCGTTTTCTCTTCCTATTCCATAAGGAAGAAGTCAATTTTTGTACAATGAAATCACAATGTTATTATTCTATGTAGATTCAATAACGATTTCTCATTTAATCTGCGTAGTCCAATTAAACTGGTCGAAAAATTCAGATCGGAAATTGGTCGCTCGGCAATTATCCGACGTCAAAAGTCTTCATTCACTAATTGTCAAAAGTTATTCTATATTTAAAAATTGAAAGTTCAACAAAAGCCGGATTTATCCAATCTGTTGGATAAAGGAACGGTTAAAATCAATATTCAATCCGAAAATTATTTTTTACATTATGTGAAACAGACTATACAAAATTTTTTCCAACGCCGTCTGACTCTGATTGGTGTTACAATCATAAAATGTATAAAAACAAATAGATTAAAAATGTTCATTATTTATACAGAGAATAAGCAATATTCCAGATTGAATATTGATTTCGATCGTTAATAAAAACCCTTCCTTTTATAATAATAATAAATCTTACAACTTTTACCCCTAAAAACGGGTTACGTCATTTCATATAATAAAGGACGATGCGTCGACGGGCAATTTCCCGCGGTTCGTTTTCATTTGTAGGAAATTTCCCGCCAAAAACGCTGTCAGCGCCATATTTTATGCATTCAAATAAAAACTGCAAACATCAATGATGTTCTATGAGATATTTCCTTTTTATTGTAACATCGAAGAATAGAGTTTTATCACAAAAGTTTGTGGAATTTACGGGTTTCATATTTAAATGCAGTTTGTCTATGGTTAAATATTTCGAGGTTATTTTTCTATAATTTGAGCGAATATTTCTATGATCTTTTAAATATTCTACACACATTTTAATGTAAATTTTAAAAACCCATTAAAGTCAATATTATTATAACGATTATTATTCAACAATAACCATCTGGAAATATTGTAAACGTTTTAGCCTTGAACAAAAAATACGTCTTTTTACGCTTGAGCCTCTAAATAATGACTACCATTTGTTCTCTAATGGTTTAAAAAATTAAGATAGCCCCAGCTATCGAGGCGATAATCTGTGCAAAGAATTGACTTAAAACTTCCAAGCAAAATTAAACCCTCACACTATGGATTAAAGATTATTTCTGCACGGAGAAGTTTGGATTTTATTCATGAACAATGAAAAGAATTTTAGCCGAATTTTACAAATCATTTAACTGCTAAAGCGATAATGACTTCGTGGTATCGATATTTATATAAGTATATTCTATATAGAAGGTAGACAAACAAACGCCACGTGTATTAAGTCCTAACAAAAATAACACAGACGCATTGCGAAATTATACTTCAAATAGACTGAAAAACTAATGCAGTTTGATAGATAGGAGATATCGCATACGAATAGCCATTCAAAGTCGATGTTTTTTTTTTTTTAACATTAAATGGCTATTAAACGATCTTTACGTCCAATACGTGTTTGCTTTTTGAACCAAAGACAAAATGTTTAATCGTTTATCTGGATTATTTCCAACCGTCACCCCGTTCTGTCCCCACGTGAGAATAAAAAGTTTCATCCGTCCCACCTTTTAGTCCCACTATCACCAATAAGGTGACAGATGGAACCTTTATGAAATAAAATAAGTTCCAACCGTCCCCTCGTCGCAAAAGGTGGGACGAATGAAACTTTTTATTTTCATCTGCCTTCACGTGCGGACAGAGCGGGGTGACGGTTGAGTAATCCCAAATATGCCTCTTTGGTAGTGTAGATTTAATAATCTTAGTTACAAATATTATAAATGTGAAATAATTTCTTTACTGATAGCTGTTTAACGAAACGATTTGCATTTCGATGACTTATTGTTCATTCTATACTCAATCATTGTTCTATTTCATGTAAACTTACGTATTGTAGTACTTGCTCTAACTGTATTTGTCACTACATTCTGTTCAGAATTGTAAAAGTAAAATGTTTACCAAAAATATAGTGGGACAATCAGTCATTGTGCCTTCAATGAAAATATTAACTATCTGTATTAATGAAACATTTATAAATGAATCTAATGCAATATGATTTTCAACACGCGTCGTGCTACTCGATTGGCGAGTTCAAAAATGTGGCATGTATAGTGTTAAATTAATAGTGTTTTATTGAATAAATAGTAATCAGCGTTTTAACCTCCTCCAAATTAAAAACTAGAGAAGTCATTTGTTTAGTTAATTTAAACTAAGTTTCAACGGAATAAAACAGAAGTTACAAAGTTCGGGAACACATTTTTTGAATTTATCGCACAAAAGGGATTATCGAATTAAAAGTAGTTCGGAAACCGGCTCTTAGTACTATACTTTTATATGGGCTGACTTTACTTCACAGAATCTTGACGATTGCTTGCAATTGTTCCTGTTGTGGAATTCCGCGCTAATTATTTGGAAACCAGGTTACCTAGACTAGTGATTTGTCGTCCCACGCTAGTGTTTATCTTGAATTACGGTTTATTCAAAGATAATTAATGGATAGATTTGTAAAAGCGCTATGAATGCATCACTATGCCTTCCCTACATAGGTGTAGCAAGCCAATCTGACTAGGTCTAGGGAGAGCAACTAGCGTGAATATGGTCTTATTTGAAGTAGTCTAGGGTTGGAGGCCAGCTATCCACCCCCATGGCGAGGCCAATGCTAACTTAGTCCTTAGGTTCCTTAGTTACTAATATTATAAAGAGGAAAGATTTGTATTTTTGTATTGAAATAACTCAAAAACTACTGGGCCGATTTTAAAAATTCTTTCACTGTTAGAAAGGTAATTTTTCTGTGAGTGACGTAGGTATATTTTTAAATTTCACAGGGACGCAGTCGCGATCAACTCAAAGACATTTCTATACGAGTTCTAAGTAACCGATTTCCTTCACCTTAGTAACAAATAGCGTTGTTATTAGCATGTGCATGTGCGATACAGACAGACATACTTGTGTGGTTTCCGTTTCAGATCTATACTATTATAATAAAGCGTAAACACACACTTCTTTGTTGCCTAAGATGTCAGCAATTACAGCATATTTTCAAATAATTCTTTTTTTTAATAAAAAGCCCTACACTTACGTCACGCTTTAGGCTATATATTTTCACGCCATTAAACTTAGGGGGTAAATATTTTGGATAAAAACCCTAATGTGGGAAAGAGACCATAAGTTGCTGCCAACATCAAGGAAGCAAGTTTGCCAAGGTTTGTCATGTCATGTCATTTTGACATTTCCTATTGATAATTTGGCAAACGTAAACAATAAAATAAAATTTTCATAATTTCATGCGGATGAAGCCGCATGGTAACAGCTAGTGTTATATAAAGTTGTATAACGGAACCTACTCGCCGATGTCGGTGGAAATTGTGAAAGTATGCGTGCGATATCGCGATCAGTTGGCAACTTGTGGCATCTCTTTTTAGTGGTATTTAACATGTTAAAAAACCAGCTGTTGCTCGCGACTTCCTCCACATGGAAATTAAAAAATACTCAGGGTTAACGTAGCTTTCTAATAGTGAAACAATTTTTGAAATCGGCCCAGTAGTTTTGGAGTTATTTCAATAAATATGAAATGCAAAGATACAAATCATTCCTCTTTATAATATTAGTAAAGATATAATAGAAAGTGAAATAGAAGGGAAAGGAAATATAGGAAGACCAAGAACATACACGCAACAGACGGAAAAAGTGGACGTCGTGTAACAAAAGAGGGAGAACTAAACATTTTTAAATAAAATAAAACACTAAAACACTATTTATTGACCAAAAAATCACAAAAAAGAAAAACAAAATTTACAAAACATATTAATGAAACGAAAACAAAAAAAAAATCTTGTCCAAAAGGAGAAGGCTCAGCTGATGCGGTCTCCAGCTTATCACTGAAGGCCGCACTGGTCTTCAGCCTCCTGGATTTTACAGTCATATATCTTTGTAGTTTTTTATCTATTTTGTAATAGTCAACAATTAATTTTTATTACCCACGAGACGTTAACATATCTTTTGTGAGATTTATTACCGCACATATTTAATAGGCACTTAGGAAAGATTTTAGTATCGACTTTAAGTTATTACACGTGTCCTCAGTGTTCACGGAAATTATAACAAAGTTCCTCTAATGTTATCTACGTCAATCTTATCCACAAACAAGGTATAAAGGCGGATTTCCACTACCAAAACACGTGCCAGCTCTGTTTTCTTAAAGAACATATTTGCGATATCTCTCCAGTTGATACCCACGCTAATCATACTAATATTGTAAATGCGAAAGTTTACATGGATGGATATTTGTTAGAGAACGGATCACGACAAAATTTGGCACAGATGTATAGATAGTCTTGAAGAAGACATAGGCTACTCATTTTTGTTTTTTTAATTCTACGCGAACGGAGTTGCGGGCGAAAGCTATCTTCAAGATTTGGTATTATTTAACTTCTGTTTGTAACAATATGAAAGTTTAGTTCCTTTCATAAGATAATGAACTAAGGGCCTGTCCCACCACTAGCTGATAGAGGCTCAGATACCTCAAAAATGACGTCACTGTCAGATAAGGTAACAAAATCCGATATTCCCATCACATTTTACACATTGGATTGTTATCAGACAGTTAACAAATTGGTGGGACAGGCCGTAAGAGATTTTACCATTATTTCAAAGGCTACGTTAACCTTTTTTGACTATTACATTTTCAAATCCTATATAGAAAAATATTAAATGCAAATTGTAACTAACCTTAAATAATTTCTGCAATATTGCATCATATTTTTATTCAAACTTACTTTTTTATCCCGCATTCATGTGTCAAAAGGTTAAAATATGATTTAATACAGTTGTACTGGCTGTATAACGTATCGTAATAACAGGCTCATTTGTTACCCCGGCTAATTAGTGTCAATCAGAGACTTCGCTTACATCCTCATCTTACAAGAACTCAGAATTGATTTGTCAGAATTTTATGCACAGTTAAGCAAAATGCTGTTATTTATTGATGAAATAAACGTATTGCAAGATTACTTAATGACTACTAATGCATGTTTGTGTCAATCATTTTTTATTAGGGGTTTTTACAATGACATCATCAGGAACTTGAATGTTTACGATATCTATATCTATACTAATATTATAAAGAGAAAAGATTTATATTTTTGTATGTATTTGATTCACGCAAAAAATACTGAGCCGATTTAAAAAAAAATCACCATTAGAAAGGTAATTTATCCGTGAGTAACATAGGCTATATTTTGTATTATTTTTTTTTTAATTTTACGCGAGCGAAGTCGCGAACAACACCTAGTTATTGATATAGGGATTAGAAATATTCATTAACATTTTTATATAAAACTATGGCACTTCCTTTAATATAGTTTTTATTTAATTATTTGTATGTTATCGTGAATGAACTTGTTAATATAATTATGTAATTCTTTGTATTAACATAATTTAGAGGTTAGCTAGGATTAGTCCATTTCTCGTAACTCGCAAAATCAATAAAAGCTGGTAATAGCGACTAGAATGGACGTGTGTTGCAATGAAAATCCCAGTAAATCACATTACCCGCCCTGGTTGACGTAACCTATACGCCATTGGCGCGTATTCACTGTTTATGATATGTTATCTGTGCCAAACAATTAGTCTGACAGTGTCACTGGCAACCGCGACGCGTCTACATTTTTTTGTTTTTTAATTACTATCAGTGAAAGTTTTTTTTTAAAGCAAAGGTAACCTGTTGTACAGCCAGTTTAAATTAAAGGGTTATAGTTTTATAGTGAAGTGATGAAAAAGTTTTTATATGTATAGAAAATTCTTGTTTTGCGATATCTTCACCGCGAGTGAAGAAAACCCGAATGACACAAGGGTACAAGAAAGGTTTGTGCTCTCGATATCATTGTGTTAAGTTAGCTAATAGATAGATTAAAAGATAAATAGTTTTACGCAATATAAATCAACGTTTTAATCGATGCCACCCACTTTTGATTAAATTATTATACTTGGCATTTTATGTTCACTATCAACCTATTTCAACCATACTAATTTAATATGGAAATTTAACTGAATTTTTTTTTTAAATATGAGTAGATTTTTTTTTAATTTACTAATATTTCCTTTAACCATTCCAACTAAGCTCAAGGCTTGTGCTAGGATATGGTTCACGACAATAGTCGAATGGCGGGATTCGAACCCTCGACCGCAAGATCGGTAGTCCATACCCCAAACCATTAGGCTATTGGCGCTATAATTAACTAACAATTTAACATATCTGTAGATGACTCATGGAGCAAGTCCAAACGGCTACAGATTCCGTTCTGGCACAGATCCCTTCCGCTGAGGTCGTGGTACTTGGCGATTTCAATGCCCACCATGCCGAATGGCTCGGCTCTCGTACCACTGATCATGCGGGGAGATCTGTCCACGACTTCGCCTTGTCATATGATCTGACACAGCTGGTTACCTCGCCTACGCGAATCCCAGATGTGGAAGATCATACACCTTCCCTGTTGGACCTTCTGCTGACCTCACATCCGGACAGCTATTTGGTTTCCGTCGATGCCCCCCTGGGCTCGTCGGACCACTGCCTGGTCCGGACCACAGTGCCTATCTCGCGTCGCCCACGGTTAAATCCGAATGGCCATCGTCGAGTGTGGCACTACAGGTCAGCAGACTGGGATAGGATGCGGTCTTTCTTTGCATCCTACCCATGGGGGCAGGTTGCTTAAAGCTGGACAATCCGATGCCGTTGCTGATTCTGTTACCGATGTGGTGCTTCAGGGGATGGAACTTTTTATCCCGTCATCTGTTGTACCCATCGGGGGCAGCTCTCGGCCCTGGTTTGGACAATCCTGCAAATTAGCTGCGCGCTACAAGCAGGATTGTTACCGAGCCTGGGCTGGGGCGTCAGCGGCTAGGGATGTAAATACCGGCCTTCTCAAAAAGAAGTACAACTCTGCCTCCAGGTCCTTCAAAAGAGTGATTGCCAGGGCGAAGTCGGAACACGTGGCCAGCATTGGCGAGAGACTGGTGCGCCTTCCTTCGGGAACACGTGCGTTTTGGTCTCTCGCCAAGGCTGTCCAGGGGAACTTCTGTAAGCCGTCTTTACCATCTTTGCGCAGGGGGGATGACTCGCTGGCCCATACCGCAAAAGAGAAGGCCGATCTCCTGGGCTCTCTTTTCGCGTCAAACTCGACTCTGGAGGACAAAGGTGCTTCGCCGCCGAATATCCCGTGCGGTGACACCTTTATGCCGGAAATCCAGTTTCGTCAGAGATCAGTGCGTATAGCACTGCAATCTCTCGACGTCAACAAGTCGAGTGGGCCAGACGGTATTCCTCCCATTGTGCTTAGGACATGCGCTCCTGAGTTGGCACCGGTTTTAACGCGCCTGTTCCGGTTCCTGTACTCCATCGGCATAGTCCCGAAGTCATGGAAGACTGCCGTAATACACCCGATCCCAAAGAAAGGCGATAGTTCGGATCCGTCCAACTACAGGCCGATTGCCATTACCCCCTTGTTCTCGAAAGTCATGGAAACGACCGTCAATTGCCAGCTTATGAGGTACCTGGAGGAGCACCAGCTGTTAAGCGATCGTCAGTACGGTTTCCGTCAACGTCGCTCAGCTGGTGACCTTCTTGCGTACCTCACGCATAGATGGTCGGATGCAATCGAGGGCAAGGGTGAGGCCCTGGCAGTTAGTCTGGACGTGGCCAAGGCCTTTGATCGGGTGTGGCACAAAGCACTTCTTTCGAAGTTGCCTTCCTACGGGCTGCCCGAGAAACTCTGCGCCTGGATTTCCAGCTTCTTGGAGGGTCGGAGCATCAAGGTCGTTGTCGACGGTGCATGCTCTGACCTGAAACCAATCAATGCTGGGGTCCCACAGGGCTGTGTACTGTCGCCCACCCTGTTTCTTCTGCATATCAATGACATGCTGCGAATACGCAGCATCCATTGTTATGCAGATGATAGCACTGGTGATGCACTGTACACGGCCCGCGCTAATGTTTCTCGGGCCACTGCCGATGAGAACCGGAACAAACTTGTGTCTGAGCTGGAGACCCTTTTGGGTGAAGTCTCGGATTGGGGTCGACAAAATCTTGTCGATTTCAATCCTAAAAAGACACAAGTATGCGCCATTACCGCTAAAAAAGATCCCTTCGTCGTCAATCTCCGGTTTGAGAACACTCCCCTGGTTGCCTCAGCCAGTATCGGTATTCTCGGCGTTGAGATATCGAGTGACGTTCAGTTTCGCGGTCATTTGGAAGACAAGGCCAAGCTGGCCTCTAAAAAGCTGGGTGTGCTCAATAGCGAGAAGCAGTACTTCCAGCCGGGCCACCGCCTTCAACTATACAAGGCGCAAGTTCGGCCCAATATGGAATACTGCTCGCACCTCTGGGCGGGAGCATCCCAATACCAGCTTCTTCCATTTGACCGCATACAACGGAGAGCGACTCGAATCGTCAACGACCGAGCCCTTACCGATCGGCTAGATCCTCTGGCCTTGCGGAGGGACGTCAGTTCCCTCTGCATTTTTTACCGTATTTACCACGGGGAGTGTTCCGAGGAGCTGTTTGGAACGATTCCTGCCGCCGAGTTTGGTCATCGGACGACACGACAGACCGTCAGGTACCATCCTCACCATGTCGATGGCTGGCATTCCACAACCGTGCGGTTTTCGCGGAACTTTTTGCCCCGCACAGCCGCGTTGTGGAACGGTCTGTCCTCGGCGGCATTTCCAAACCAATACGACTTAGGGTCCTTCAAGAAGCGAGCCTACAATTTTCTCAAAGGCCGGCAACGCATCTGTAGTTCCTCTGGTGTTGCAGATGTCCATGGGCGTCGTTGACCACCTCGGTGTTCTCGCCGCTCGTTTGCCCCCCTCTCTTATAAAAAAAAAAAAAAAAAAAGATCTAGTTGTAAATATCTGTAAAATTTATAATAGTTGTTTACTCTTATCAGTTTTTAGTTTTATTGACCGACTTCCCAAAAGAAGGAGGTACTCAATTCGTCCATGTTTTTTTTTTTTTTTTTTAATTTTTTTTTATGTATGTTACGGCATAACTCCGCCCCTGGTAGACCGATTTTGAAAATTCTTTTTTTATCCGAGAGGTAGTGCTTGCAGGTGGGTCCCATTTTTTTGTTTGATTTTTGGAGTCAAAGACTACGGCGTAGTTAAATAGTTTAGCTCAAAATTGCGTGACGAAATTTGGTGTCTTTTTTGCTTTCTATGCTTACGTAGCCTAAACTATAAGACTTACACAAAAATTATGTATGGAAGAATTGTAGCCCTTTAAATTTGCTAAATAAAAGTCAGCGATAGCATATATCTATCTATTAAGGTTGTCGCACAATAACCACTTTTTTCATTAAAATTTCGATCAAAATCTATACCCCACTTTCAACGCTATTACTCGTGTTCGGTATGAATCCTTATCAAAATAAATGTGTCCATCATCAAGAGAATTTAATGTAGATTATAAATACCCTTGGAACTGTGTAATTCCGATAAATAGTTTAGGAGATATCATAAATAGCAAATTACGAGTCGCAGAAAAAAATACCAACTTGTAACAAAGTTTGCTTTCTTGGCTTACGTAGCCTAAACTATAAGACCTACATAAAAATGATGTATTAAAGAATTGTAGGTCATTCAATTAGCTGAATTAAAGTCTGCGATAGCATATATCTATCTCTTAAGGTTGTCGCACAATAACCGTTTGTTTCAAGAAAACCGTCAAATAAGTGCAATCGACTTTATTTAAAACGCTTTTATTTTTATTTGGTATGAATCCTTATCCAAATAAATATGTTATGTCTATATTGTACAATTATTATTACTTTGAAGTCGGTGTCAGTCATTACTAAAAACGTTACTATACTTTCAATTGTCAATTGTTATGGTAAAAATGTAGAAAAACCTTACGTAGAAATATCACTGCATATACCTCGGCTGACACCGACATCAAAGTGATAATAATTGTACAATATAGACATAACAGCTACAATAAGGGAGGTTTACTATTTTCAAGAAATTATTTCGTTACTTTTTAGTGTACTGTTTTTTTGAGAAGATTTTGTTTTTAGTATATTTTGTTTGGAAGTCGGTTTTGTTTTTTAATCATACTAATCATACTTCATCATACTAATAAATGCGAAAGTTTAGATGGATGGATGGATGTTATGTTGGATGTTAAATGTAGAGGATAGTCTGGAAGAACACATAGGTTACTCACTTTTTGACCGACTTCCCAAAAGAAGGAGGTACTCAATTCGTCCATATATTTTTTTTTTTTTTTTTTTATGTGTGTTACGGCATAACTCCGCCCCTGGTAGACCGATTTTGAAAATTCTTTTTTTATCCGATAGGTAGTGCTTGCAGGTGGGTCCCATTTTTTTGTTTGATTTTTGGAGTCAAAGACTACGGCGTAGTTAAATAGTTTAGCTCAAAATTGCGTGACGAAATTTGGTGTCTTTTTTTTTTTTTGTTTGATTTTTGGAGTCAAAGATTACGGCGTAGTTAAATAGTTTAGCTCAAAATTGCGTGACGAAATTTGGTGTCTTTTTTTCTTTCTATGCTTCCGTAGCCTAAACTATAAGACTTACACAAAAATTATGTATGGAAGAATTGTAGCCCTTTAAATTTGCTAAATAAAAGTCAGCGATAGCATATATCTATCTATTAAGGTTGTCGCACAATAACCACTTTTTCCATTAAAATTTCGATCAAAATCTATACCCCACTTTCAACGCTATTACTCGTGTTCGATATGAATCCTTATCAAATAAATGTGTCCATCATCAAGAGAATTTAATGTAGATTATAAATACCCTTGGAACTGTGTAATTCCGATAAATAGTTTAGGAGATATCACAAATAGCAAATTACGAGTCGCAGAAAAAAATACCAACTTGTAACAAAGTTTGCTTTCTTGGCTTACGTAGCCTAAACTATAAGACTTACACAAAAATTATGTATGGAAGAATTGTAGCCCTTTAAATTTGCTAAATAAAAGACAGCGATAGCATATATCTATCTCTTAAGGTTGTCGCACAATAACCACTTTTTCCATTAAAATTTCGATCAAAATCTATACCCCACTTTCAACGCTATTACTCGTGTTCGATATGAATCCTTATCAAAATAAATGTGTCCATCATCAAGAGAATTTAATGTAGATTATAAATACCCTTGGAACTGTGTAATTCCGATAAATAGTTTAGGAGATATCACAAATAGCAAATTACGAGTCGCAGAAAAAAATACCAACTTGTAACAAAGTTTGCTTTCTTGGCTTACGTAGCCTAAACTATAAGACCTACATAAAAATGATGTATGAAAGAATTGTAGGTCATTCAATTAGCTGAATTAAAGTCTGCGATAGCATATATCTATCTCTTAAGGTTGTCGCACAATAACCGTTTGTTTCGAGAAAACCGTCAAATAAGTGCAATCGACTTTATTTAAAACGCTTTTATTCTTATTTGGTATGAATCCTTATCCAAATACATATGTTTTCACGATAGAGTATTATATGTAGATCGTAATTGCCTTTTACAGTATGTAATTCTGTGCAAGATTCTAGAAGTTATCAAAATATTAAAACTCACGGGCAACAACGGCGCGCGGCCGCACCGAATTATGAGTGAATGATCGCAACGATGTATTAGTTGTTTACTTAATTTCTTAGATAATCGATTTAGATAACTCATTATTTGTTTGAAAGCTAGTGATTATCATACTGCGATGTCTAGATTCACTAAAAATCGAGAAATAAATAAACTTTTTAATAAAAAACAAAACCGACTTCCAAACAAAATACACTAAAAACAAAATATACTATTATAAAAACAAAATCTTCTCAAAAAAACAGTACACTAAAAAGTAACGAAATAATTTCTTGAAAATAGTAAACCTCCCTTATTGTAGCTGTTATGTCTATATTGTACAATTATTATTACTTTGAAGTCGGTGTCAGTCATTACTAAAAAACGTTACTATACTTTCAATTGTCAATTGTTATGGTAAAAATGTAGAAAACCTTACGTAAAATATCACTGCATATATGCATATATATATGAGGTATACCTCGGCTGACACCGACATCAAAGTGATAATAATTGTACAATATAGACATAACAGCTACAATAAGGGAGGTTTACTATTTTCAAGAAATTATTTCGTTACTTTTTAGTGTACTGTTTTTTTGAGAAGATTTTGTTTTTAGTATATTTTGTTTTTTGTTTTTTTTAATTCCGCGCGGATGGAGTCGCTGGCGAAAGCTAGTTTATAAATAAAATTATGTAAACTGTGTAAAGGGAAAATAAAAGTTATCTCATCTATATCAACCTTTTTAGCAGGTTCAAAACAACAAAATGAAATCTAATATGAGTTCTATTTTTTGACCGACTTCCCAAAAGAAGGAGGTAACTACTCAATTCGTCTGTATGTTTTTTTTTATGTGTGTTATCTTTCTTTTTACGTCTGTCTGTACAGGCCAAGGTCTTGTTTCATGCATGTTACCATGGAAATTGTCTAGCTATATGTCGACCTGCGTTGATCGTCGGTTGTTTGTATCGATGTCGTCAATGCGAACACTTCCTATACTTCTGATTGCTCTGTAAAGATTTACTTACACTCGGTTTGCCTTATTTGCATTTCGCAAACATATAGATGCAATTTAGCATAACCTATCTAATTATTGAGAGAGTCAGTGTTGTACTATTTAAAAAAGAAAGACTCCAAATTTCGTCACGCGATTTTGAGCTAAACTATTTAACTACGTCGTAGTCTTTGACGCCAAAAATCAAACAAAACAATGGGACGCACCTATAAGCACTACCTTTCGGATAAAAAAAGAATTATCAAAATCGTTCCACTAGCGGCGGAGTTATGCCGTTACACATAAAAAAAACATACAGACGAATTGAGTACCTCCTTCTTTTGGGAAGTCGGTCAAATGACTTAATTCACTGTTCTAAAATACGACCTAATTTTTGTTTATAAATGTCGTTATATTATAGGTTGTAATATTTTTAGTTAGTTTTATCAATAGTTTTAATGTGAAATTAAATAAAATTGTAATATGTAGTAAGATAAGATACGATAAGCCTTTATTCTCTGACAATTTTTTTTTACATAGATTTAACTCCTATATATGGTATACAGAAAAATAAAAAGTATTAAAATTTAAAAAAAACAATACGTATATAAGTTATTTTCAGCATCCAGTTGCTTTGTCAGGTTGTCCTTCGACATGTAATATGTAGTACTTTCTTACAAACAATTTGAAATTGATAAGTTAGTTGATTGGACAAAGCGTGGTAGATTTATAAAAAAATGGATACAATCTTTCTAATCTGGAGTGTTCGAAGTGCTTTTTCCACTGGCTTGAAATTAATATTACAAGCAGGTGATATCAATTGACATAGCAAATAGCACTTTCCAATTCCCACACGGTGTGGCCACGCGCTACGCAAACCTCCAGTACTTTCTCTGGAAACTAAAGAAATTCACATCAAACTAGTTTTTTTACACATGTTTAACATATGATATACGTAGTAAAAATTGGACTTAATGTTTACTTGTTAGAGTACATTTTTACAGGTTTGAATAAATTATTTTTGCTTTGACTTATGTCTAGAATAAGTTCAGTGCATATCTATACTAATATTATAAAGAGGAAAGATTTGTAATTTTGTATGTACTGGAATAACTCCAAAACAACTCGTACTATTTCAAAAATTCTTTAACCATTAAAAGCTTCATTATCAGAGAGTAACATAGGTATTTTGTAATTTCATGCGAACGAAGTCGCGAGCAACAGATAGTATTCAAATAAATTAGGTCCAAATTATAAAATTAGTCGAAATATCGTTCGAAACTGTTCCGACCGTTCGAAATTATTTTAAAATTCTGATAATGAAAATCAACATTCAATTAATCTCGACTTTCAATCGAAACATTTTCAAAGGTCGCAATATTACGATCAGCTGATTGCGTGTGAATGAGACGGCAACACATTCCGTCTCATTCCCGCGGCTACGTCATCAAAGTGCGCCGACGTGTTTCCGTTTAAACTAGTTTTACCTGTTGTGGTCTCACAAAAATCTTGTTTGCTTTGAGTTATGTTTGACGGAAAAATGATAAAAATGTTAGTTATATCCGGATGTAAAATAGCTTGTTGAATTTTATTTTGTTCTTCAGTAAGGATACTTCTTTTCTTTATATGTTTTTAATAGTAAGAGCGTTCACCTTTGACTAAACTATCGCACAACTGTTGTGCGATCGTCAATTGTTTCACAGCCAATTCAACTGTTTACAACAACTGAAAATTGAGTAGTGTGCGCACCATATAAGCTCGTAGGAATCAAAGCGAGGCTAAACAGTTGTGAGATAGTTTTGTTTCAGATGTGCCCATGCTCTAAATATCAATACAATAACGGTACACGGCATTATTTTGAGTCGGGTTTCGTTAGAAAACTTGTACTATAAGATGTGTAAACGTGAGATTACAACAAATCTATTTAGTAGATTAAATATACGTGTCTATATATGTTTCTATTTTAAGTAATAAATAGATTAGATACAAGATAAAACCTAGAATATCAGAGATATCCTTGAGTGAATTATATTCATTCAAGTTCTATATAAAACTCTCAAGGGAACAGCTAATGTTTGTAGGAGTGTAACGATATGTCCAAACATCGGTACGAAGGCAGAGGGGGGTGGGAAGTTCAAACAGTCATACAATGCGCATTGTGCTCGGGGAAACGGATGCGGCCGTTTGTTATGTGAAGACGACTGAACGGAGACCTGTCGAACTTGTCTCAAGGTAGGGCGAAATTGACGTCCAGTCAGGGCGATGGACAGAAAGGGAATGCTCCTTCTATCTAACTAATCTATACTATTATAATAAAGCGAAAACACACACTTTTTTGTTACTTAAGATGTCAACAATTACAGCATATTTTTGAATAATTCTTTTTTTTAATAAAAAGCCCTACACTTACGTCACGCTTTAGGCTATATATTTTCACGCCATTAAACTTAGGGGGTAAATATTATATTTTGGATAAAAACCCTAATGTGGGAAAGAGACCATAAGTTGCTGCCAACATCAAGGAAGCAAGGTTGTCATGGTTTTTAATCGTCATGTCATTTTGACATTTTCAATTGATAATTTGACACATGTAAACAACAAAACAAATCATAATTTTATGCGGGTGAAGTCGCACGGGAACAGCTAGTATTAGATAATTTACATGGATATTTGTTGGTTTGTAGCCTAAACTTCAGAACGGATCTCGATGTTATGATAGATGTTCAGAATAGTCTGTAGAAACACATAGACTTACCTTTGTTGTTTTTTTAATCTCCGCGGATAGAGTCGCAGGCGAAAGCTAGTAATTAATACTTTGCGAAAAATATTTGACTAACAGTCGAATATTAAGCATAAGTTAATTAACTTTACTTAATTAGGGATACGTAAGTAAATAAGAATTAAACATAAACAAACAGGATTACGCGTGAGGTTTCTTGAGTTCGTACACATCCGGGTCAAGACACTAGTCGGGTCGAGCCTGGTACAGTTAGAGGCCTTCTCTAGCTTTCGTTTAACGAACAATGAGGAGTCAGGTTACATAACATAAAATAGATTAAGGTATCGCTATAGGGGAGTATTTTAGCTCCCACTCTTCCCTAGAAGCCTAGATCATTGGCTGACGACGCCCATAGGGTAAGGCTCCTCCACTATAATATACTATCTGTACTTGTTAATAAACATCACAATCACGTAACAAACCGATGCAATATGTCCAACATATCGAATAACAAATATCTCGCCATCTGTTCAGGTCTGGTTGGTTAATAATTATATTGTTTACAATTATAACTTCTTTTAACCGATTCCTATTTGAAATCGGTTCTCAATTCGACTGTCTTTTGTCAGCTCCTCAGTTGGATGTTCGATTTTCAAAATTCTATTTTACTCGAAAGTACTGAGTTTAATTGTGTCTTCATTTTTTCAAAATAATGTCCAGTAGTTTTTCAGTTATCTCTACTAATATTGTTAAGTGGAAAGATTTGTATTTCTGTATGTATTTGATTCACGCAAAAAATACTGGGCCGATTTTAAAAAATCTTTTACCGTTAGAAAGATAATTTTTATATCATACTATCATACTTCATACTAATATTATAAATGCGAAAGTTTAGATGGATGAATGGGTGGATGGATGGATGTTTGTTAGAGTTTGTAGCCTAAACGGCTGAAAGGATTTCGATGAAATTTGGCATAGATGTGTACTGTCCTCGTATGGAAGAACACATAGGCTACTACTCACTTTTGTTTTTTTTTAATTCCGCGCGGACGGAGTCGCGAGCAACATCAAGTTCTTAATAAATGTCAGTGACGTAATCAATAAGGTTTTCATACAAGAGTATATTCCATTCAATATCCTAGTGGATAAAGGCAATACAAAGCACACGAAATGGGTCGGGCACAAAGCACTACCTGCCCCACCGCACCTGTCACCTGTCGCACAGGTAGCCTATTCAATAAGGGTGTGGACTTCCGATACGCCGTTCATGTTATAAGCGGAAGCGATTTTACTTTTATATGTAACTTATAAAACTGGTGTCAACCATCTTATTTCTTACTAATATTATAGATGCGAAAGTTGGGATGGAAGGATGTTTGTTAAAGTTTGTAGCCTAGACGGCTGAATTCGATAAAGTTTGGCATAGAGTATAGTCTGGAAGAACACATAGGCTAATCATTTTTTTAATTCCATGCGGACAGCTTCGCGTGCGAAAGCTATTTACTTAATAATAAGGAATTCACAGAGAACCTAAGGGAATCCGTCGGTATCCCTCGCGGATGGGCGACCGCCCAGGGCGTACATATAGGGGTGCCACAGCGAATTATTAAGTCACGGTAAAAAGAGGGCGTGGTAGAAATATTGCCCAGGGCGTGGTAGAAATATTGCCCAGGGCGTGGTAGAAATATTGCCCAGGGCGTGGTAGAAATATTGCCCAGGGCGTGGTAGAAATATTGCCCAGGGCGTTAGTAAGCTAAACAGCTGTCTACAATTCTTATCATAAGCATTGTTTAAATTCTTTATCTATTCGTTTTAAAAGTTAGTCACGGCTTGCATAGATATGGTTCATGATAAAAGAAAAATTAGATAAAATTATCACATATTTTATTGATTGCGTTTTTATCTGATAGTAAATGTAATATAGCTATTGAGAATTTCGTCGGCAATTTATATCGATTTTAATTCAAGCATGAACATGAATTTACAGAGGGTCTATCATGTATTTGTGAGACAGTTTCGAAAAGGTTTTCGTAGTCATAAAAGTTTGAAATTTATTAGTGTGCTTTATGCCCGGTAGGGGCGCTGCACAAATCTAATATAAATTCTGTTGATCGTGGTATTCTTTCTGCTTGGATTGTTGGTTGAGTTGTAATTTAATTTTGACCACAATCATTTACTATTAAATCTGTTTATGAAAAGAAAGCGGATCGATGGAAATCAAATGGAGTGTGAAATTTAATGTAAACTTGACCCCGATGACTAACGGAAACGATAGATGGCGTTTATATTAATCGAGACAAATTAAAGACTTCTCCAGGGTAGACCAAGAAATAGACAATTAAAATTGAATTAATAAATTTTTACTTTAAACTACGTTGAAGTCTATAGTATCAATCAGCAGCCGTCAAAACGTTAAACACGTGTTTAACTAAACGTTGTTTAACTATATTTTTGGGATAATACCGATATCGTTGTCTCTATTTTTCCGAAGTGAGTGAATAGGACAACATATAGTTTTGTACAAAAGTATTGGTAGTACGTACTGTGAATGGACGTTAATAAAATCGTCAATCCAGTAACCGCAAATACCGCGGCAGAGTCATTGCATTGTGACGTCAGCAATCGTTTTATTATAAACTGTAATGCTCTGAGGGCTTATCATGAACGTATTCGTAGTTACATCCACAAAAATGTATTAGATTTGTGCAGCGCCTCTACCGGGCGTAAAGTATACTAATAAATCTCATTTATCGATGACGTTACGAACACATTCTCGCAACTGTCACACAAATTTTCGTGATAATTGTTGTAAAATACTATTCGTAACTACATTCGTTTCTTTCGGGATTTTGTATGACACTAAGTATAGCTATTTTGAGCGGATTCTCTAAAATTACTAGTTAACCTATCTTGGATAGACAAATTAACTCAGGATGACTTTCCATATAAAAATGAAAATGTCTATGTTATAAGGATCTTGTCCAATCATGTCCAGTATTAAAATAATCTGAAACTTTAAGAATAAAGCCTTATACTCGTATGTATTTGTCTCTCATGATAAAATTTCTTTAAGAGATTCCATTATTCTTCGTGATTTCTGTTTGTAATTTACCCGGGATTTCGTGCGGCAGTTGCGCGGGAATGAATTTTACATTTGACTGCGAGGGCTTGATCCTCGAAGCCCTTAATGTTGACGTTAGGGTGACCACAGTTTGAATAAACCTAAGACCGAAAAAATTATGTAGTTTTAAATGTAATGTAGAATTTTGAAGGAGGTTATAGAAGAAGTTATAGAATGTTTATTTTTAATTAAATTTTTGTATTTTTTTATAATCCATGATTTATCGGAAAAATTTGTAGGTGAAGTCAAGTCAATAATGAATTTTATTTCTAAAAAAAAATTGTCGGTTAACTTGAGTTTATATTATTCCGCTGTTTTAATTCTATTTGTAAAATCTTATTAAATAACATTTAATAAATCACATACTGTACTCGGAGTTAGGTTAGTGTCCGTGCATATCGTAGCACTTTCCCGGCATCGAGTCTGTAATAAAAGTAAGCCTGGTGCTTTGGAATTAGTCGTCATTATTTGCTTTGTTAAACAAAATCTCTGAAGCCTGGAGTAAATAATCAGGCATTACTCTCAACCATTTTGGAGGAAGAAGGCGTCATTTCAATGAATATATTTTGTAAATTAGCTTCTAAATTGTCATTTTTTTTAATTTACAATTCACTTAATTAAGTTAATTAATGCTACGAAAAGTTTAATTGTCACTTATTATCATAGTTTTGTTTAACTTTTTTTTAATTCCGCGCAGACAAATTCGCGTTCTCAAACTAGTACAAAAACGATTGCATCTAATATAATAGACCATTCCTTCCGTGTAAGCAATTCAAGATAGTTCACAGTACAGCACGGACACGCGAGCGGGTACAAAAAGCGTATATTATTCGTAATTACAAAAGCCGTTACGTAACCGTCGTGCGTGACGACTCGCAGTTTCCTCTCTCACTAGTAACGTTAATCGACAATAGTTACTAGACGTAAATCAGCTCTGAATTGATCCAAAAGATCCGCTCACGGCCTTGAACTGCTGTGCTGTAGCTCAACTAAACTATACTATAACATTGGAGGATGAGTACCGAATTTCTCGGTGTCTCGTACCACGCCAATACCTCTATGTAGGTAGCTGGTATGTGAGTTGACTCACTGATTTTCACTCATGCGACCCGTGAGCAGATCTGCAGATCATCGGTTTTAGACGAGTTACATTATTTAAGATGGAACTCTTTTGGGTCAACTTGCCATCTTAGTTGTAATAGGATGATATCTTACAAGTGACGGGTAAGTTTTTTGGATGAAAATTTCGAAAATTTTCAAATGCATTTAATTACTTTAGCTATTCTAATTCTAGGACTATTTATGGTCATCTAAACATATTGAAAAGCTCTAATTTTGATTTTAAATATAAATTTAAATTGTAAGTGCAACTTTAAACAAAGTTTTGTGTTATAAGCGAGAGACTATTCGTTTGCTTTATTTATGTGTCTAGTAAAGAATATTTCTTAGATATTACCAATACGAATGCTTTTATAAATATTTGTTACTGTTGTTTTACTTAAGGGGAACTATGTGGGGTGGGCAGCGATTCAGATCGGCAGTAATTTCCGCTGCCGTAAGTAGTCAACTGTGAATAAATTTTTATAAGTCTTACAATGTCATCATCATCTTCCTCCTTATTCTACTCCCGTCGAGCGCAACAGGTTTTTGTCCTCCACATAACTCTATCATACGTCATCTCAGTCATCACTCCCTTTTTGATCATGTCACCTTTCACGCATTCCATCCATCACTTTCTAGGTCTTACAAAGTATGCAATTTAATTTGTCAGTAGAGCCACGTACGTCAGTGGTCAGAGGTTAAGCACTCGACTTGTAATTTAAAGATGCCGGGTTCGAATCTCTGTACCACTGTGTTCGATTTTTGAATTTCATATTTATTAACCTGACGTTCTTACGGTGGAAAACGTGATGCAACCTGCACATATCGGCGAAGAAATTTAAAGATATTTCTGAAGTCAGTGGGCCAGTGTTGACTAGTCTAGTCAACTCTACCTTAGAGTAGGTTCCGATGACCTTAGTAGTTATAATGATAGTAGAAGGTGTAATAAGTGGGTAGTTCAAGAATGTGTGCCTGGTGTTTCAGGGCGCGGCGGCGCTCGGGCTCCAGCATTGTGGTGCTGGGCGGCGAAGAAGAGAAGCGCCCACCGCCGGATGACGACCTCGAGATGCTCACCATGCTCTCCCTCACCTCCGACACCGGTCTGTACAATACACGTTTAATACCCCCCATACGTTAAGACCCCCTTTTAAATTACACCGACTTTAGGGTTGATTTACAGGGACCGAAGAGTAGAGTATAGTAAAGCGAAAATAGTGAAATTAAGTTTTTTTTAAAGATCTGCTTGCTCTACTCTTCGATCTGTCTGATCAGACCCTTATTCCATTCGTACCGAATTCTTGACAGTTGCTTAGCCTATTTCCATTGGTTTACCTGCACTAGTAACATTGCGCATTAAAGAATGGATTAGGACATATTATACTGTTTTTTGCTTTATCTCTTTTACTCGCATTGTTTTGTCCGTTAGTTCCTGAAATAATTATGGTTGTAAAATGTAAGTTTTACGTCGCATTAAATAACGTTACTAATTCAGATTACATTTCGGTTAATTCCTTAATACATTAAAATTTTCTCACGCCACAAACTCGTCTTTGTTAAATGTTGATTGTACCTGTTTTTATAATGTTAACAACGTTATATTTCCTGGTTATTTTTGCACCAAAATTTGTATAAACAGAAGAGCAAACGGTTTGAATTTTGAGTCATATACTATGCGAAAGCAGCGCTCGCCCACCTTTGACTAAACTATCGCACAACTGTTTAGTTCCGCTTTGATACCTATGAGCTTATATGGTGGTGCGCACACTACTCGATTTTTAGTTGTGAAACTAAACAGTTGAATTGGCTACAAAACAATCCACAATCGCACAACAGTTCTTGAATAGTTAAGTCAAAGATGTGCGCCTGCTCTTACATCTTACTAATATTATTAATGCGAAAGTTTAGATGGATGGATGTTAGAGTTTGTAGCCTAAACAGCTGAACGGATCTCGATTAAATTTGACATAAATGTAGAGGATAGTCTGTAAGAACACATAGGCTTACTTTTATTTTGTTTAATACCACGCGGATGGAGTCGTATAAATGCTAGTACCAATAATAGAAGTCTATAAATCATTTAACATTTGTTTACGAAGAGCGTCACGCGCGACAGACATTTCCTAACCGAGAGATGGCCTTCCCAACAATGAAACAAAAAGCAACGCAGGAAGTACAGCGAGTGCTGCACAAAAACCAATCATTGCAGAAGCAGAACTGTTGTAATACATTTGACCGTCAAATTTTAATCCATTAGTACAATTGTAGGTGGATTACTTCGTATTAATACAAATGCCCTTGTTAGGATATATATAAATGCTAGCTTTCGCCCGCGACTCCGTCCGCGTGGAATTGAAAAAAACAAAAGTGAATAGCCTATGTGTTCTTCCAGACTATCCTCTACACCTATGCCAAATTTCATCGAAATCTGTTCAGCCGTTTAGGCTACAAACTTTAACAAACATCCATCCATCCATCCATCTAAACTTTTGCATTTATAATATTAGTATGAGTATATATAGATACACGATAAATTTAATTTAATTTCATAGTTATAGGAACTTCCTTCATACAAAAATATCAGAACAAATAAATTTTTATTAGAATAAAACGTAGGTACAATCATAATCTATACTAATATTTTAAAGAGGAAAGATTTGTTTTTTGTATGTATTGAAATAATTCAAAAATTCAGATTTCAAAAATTCTTGCACCATTAAAAAGCTATGTTATCACTGAGTAACATAGGCTATGTTATTGCTATTTTTTTATTATCAAGCGGGCGAAGTCGCTAGCAACAGCTAGTTATAATTAAAGATGTTTTATATCTGTACTTAAAAACATGTGGTTGGCTTACAGTAACAGTAATATCTTTGTCATTACCCTGGTCGGGTCCAGTCCCTTTCTCCGGCAGCTCTAATTGCCCGCTCACCCAGCGACCGATTACGGACCATTTTATTTGGGTCAACGGACCTATTTCGTCCCAATACTATTAATACAATCCATGGCTATTGATCCTTCGGTTTTAAATAGCTTTAGAAAAAGTCTTAATCTACAAAGATTTTTGTGTTTGTTATTTTTGTAAATGACAAAATAATACTCTGGATAATAACTTATCATGATTATTTTAATCTCAGAATACAACGCCAATACTTCAACTAAAATTGATTCAAATAATATGCTTTTAAAACGGGCGCAAACCTTTGACTAAACTATCGCACAACTGTTGTGCGATTGTCGATTGTTTCGCAGTCCATTCAACTATTTAGTGGCACAACTAAAAACCGAGTAGTGACCGCACCTCCATATAAGCTCATAGGAATCAAAGCGCGACTAAAAATTGTAAAAAAGCAAAGTATTTAAGTCTAAATGCTCGCCTTTCTACACCTATTCTATTCAACATTAAACATTGACACAATAAGCATATGTAGTTGTTCTAATTTAGTCTGTCTGTTGTTTCCAGGTCCGCACCGCGAGATGCCGGTGGACGTGCCGGAAAACTTCATAGCGCGCAGCAAGACCCCGCCCCGGTACCCGCCGCCACGGCCCCCGCAGGTACTCACCCGCGCCCGCGACCACCAGCCGCTGCTCTCCAGCAAGCGCAGCGCCGCACGAGACAGCGACGTCTCTGACACCTCCGACAACTCCCCACCTGCCTCCGACGCCTCCGGCAGCTTCAAAAACACAACTATCGAACTCCTATCTTTACCACAAAGCGATAGCTCAATCAGTTACAGCAGCAAGCAAAGCAAAGCGTCTTTAGAGACTGCAAAATGCGATCTCATCTCGGAATCAGAGTCAGTCGCGTCCAACAACACACATAACCTAAGCGACCACAAGATCCAACTTCTCATATCTAACGGGCAAGATTCCTTGATAGATTGTAGAGAAGGTGTAACGTATTCCGCTCGCACTGACTCCGTACTTATCCGAGAGGCGGTGTACGCGTCGTACAAGCTGCCGCCAGGATTTGACACGACCCCGGTGCTGTTGGGAAGGGAAGTCGCTGTCGACGTGCCGGAGAATTTCGTCCAAATCGTGAAAACGACGCCCAAGTACCCCGGTACCGTGGACAGAAAGAGTGTTCTGCAGGTAAATGGCACGATTGCTTCATTGTCATCCATTCAGGTGTGGTTTGGGTTATTTTGTTGGGTTTATCAGAGTCAACAAATCATGTAATCTCAACAATTGTATATTAAAATTCATATTTAGTTTATACTTTATTGGAATAAAGTTTGTTTTTGTTTGTAATACAAGGAATTAAAGGAAGAATAATCCATTTGAGAAATAAAATCATTGAGTTTGTTGGCTATGGTATTGAATGGTTTTATTATTTTTAGTATTAAATATAACATCATCTAAGATATCTTTACTTACGTTTAGATTATTTAATTTAAAAAGCTTCTTTTAGTTTATATTTGCATTCCCTTGTAAGCTTGTACTACTACAAATTAAACTACTTTAATTTGATTGTTTTTTTGCATTTATTTATTTTATATTATGTTAAGTCCGTGTTAATTTTTACTACCTCATTTTGAATTTCATTAAATTCATTAATATTAATGCTTTTTGCACTAAAACACTCTTCTGTCTGCGGAATCGAATCTATTATATTGTTTATCCATATGGAATGAGAATTTGGATCTTTTGGGCTTCTGGGCCTTCGGGGATAAAATATTTTATATTTTATAGACGTAGTTAAGAATATCTGACTTATTTATCAGATTATAACAAGTATTGTATATTTCTATAATTATAGATATAATTATTTATGTATACTACTATCCTAATCTTAAAACTATTTTATCTTACTAATATTATAAATGTGATTGTTTAGATGGATAAATCTAAAATAAAAATGATTGAGTGGTTAAGAAAATAAGGAGTAAATGGTTAGCGTGGTATGGGCATGTTATGAGAAGGGATGAATCGCATGTAACAAGAAGGGCGTTAGTTATGAATGTGGAGGTACACCGGTAGAGGTAGACCTAGAAAGAGATGGATGGATTGCGTGAAAGGTGACATGATCAAAAAGAGAGTGATGACTGAGATGACGGATGATAGTGTTATTTGGAGGACGAAAACCCGGTGCGCCGACCCTACGGGAGTAGGATAAGGCAGGGGAGATGATGATGATTGTTTAGATGGATAAATGTTTGTTAGAAAGTATCTCTAGAACGGATCTCAATTACATTCTATACGAGTTGTACCCCGCAAACTTCGTTAGCGTAAATTTGGACCACCCGTAACGCCATTTTGACAGCGCGGAATTAAAAAATAAGTAGCCTATAATATACCCGTCTATGTCGGCTACCTTTCAGTGAAAGTCCCGTTGAAATCGGTCCACCCGTTTAGGAGATTAGCCCGAACAAATGCGGCTTGCGGACAGACAGACAAACATTTTTAATGCGATTTTCGTTATCAGCAACGCAAATACATCATCTTCCCGAAATCTGAAATTTTTCTTTTCATATTACAAACAGACACACCAATTTTATTATATGTATAAATAGAAGTAGAACATAGTCTGGAAGAACACATAGGCTATTTACTTTTTTGTTCATTTTTTAATTCCTCGTGAACTAAACGTTATAAAGAATCTTATGTAGTTAGGTATCTCGCAATTATGTTATTCTGCCGTATGGAAAAACCCCAATCAAGACGGTCGCTTGATACCTGGTTATTATTTTTGCAATCATTTCCTTAAACATTTGTTAGGTATGATTATCATAATATACGCGTGTTTCCTTCGAAATATCCATAAAAATATCTCAGTTTGTACAGAGCTTAAGAAATATTATGTCAATATGTTTTATGCATATTCAATTACAACCGTCAGTTTTAACTCAACATCTGTAAGGAGGTTTAAATATTTAATCAGTAAGAGCCTTTTTGATATAGCTTTTGTATCTTAAACTAACAAACAAACGGCAATCGAGATTGACAAAGTAACAGATATGTTTATGTATTTTTCAAATTTACTTCTGAGTTAACGTAGTTAAATATAAATCCATACAAATCTATACCTATACTATTGTTATAAAAAAAAATATATTTATGGATGTATTGAAATAACTCAAAAACTACTGGACCGATTTCAACAATTCTTTCATCGTTCTAAAGCTGCGTTATCAGTGACAAAACTTAGACTATGTTTTTCACTATTTTTTAATTTCACGCGGACGAAGTCGCGAGCAACACCTAGTAAACAATAGAGATAATCATATAAATAAAGCTAGCTATTTTAACAGAACTCCGTAACTTAACATTAAGTCATTGCAGTTAAATTATGCTTTTATACTCTACCGCAATGTACGGTCGGCATGAAACATTCGCAACATATGGCGACACATAAACTAAATTATCACAACTGTAACCACACCGAGGATCCTAATTTGCTGATGGTACTAAATTATATTATATGCTCATATAATAATATTTTGTACACATGTACAACAAACCACTAATTAGTAATTAGTTGTTACATTTTGAATACAGAGCTTATGTTTGGACAAATATTTAAAATATATTTTTAGTAATATCGTTATTTAGAAAGACCAGTTTACTTCTTACTAATCATAATTGCGAAGTTTTGGATAGATGGATGGATGTGATTACGTATCTCCAGAACGGCTTAATGGATCTCGTTGAAATTTGGCACAGATGTATAACAATATGGAAGAACACAGGCTACTAATAAAATGTTTTTTTTTTAATTCCGCTCTCGTCTGATATCTTGAAATATACTTTCATATAGAAATTCTTATGATATACATTACCATAATTTGTTTTTATATTCACACTTATATTAATGTAGGTATTTAATTAACATATCTTTTATTTCAGGTGCTTCTATAATATTTTATTTATATTAGATTTTTAATATCAATATTTTTTTCAGGAAAAATCTTTTCATACTAAAATATTTCGATGGGTTCTAATTTTTTATAAAATGTATGTGAATTTAAAATCATTTTTATGTGTACTGTGTTCTATTCATAAAATATTATATCCTGGCAATATACACACACAGTGGTAGAGCCCGCTTTAACATCTTCGCACGAATGGGGCGGCTCGCCCGGTGTAATACCACGACCACACAGAAGACAGGCGTGAAGTGAAAGCAATTCCGCGTTTCGTCTGATGAGTGTGGTGCCGGAGGCCTAATTTTAGTCCCTTTCCCTTTCCACCCTTTTCTTAAGTGGAAAGGGTGGGAAGGAAAAGTGGATTTGACGGTGGAGGAGATGCATAGGAAGGGGAAATGTCCTCTTTATGTGCGTCTCCTTCTCCGTCAATTAAGGGTAGGCAAAGCATCTGCAATTGCGGATGTTTATGGGCAGCGGTCGCTTTCCATTTCCGTGGATTCAGGTGGCCGCTTGCTCGTTTGCCACCTTGTATTATAAAAAAAAAAAATACATAAAGTATAAATGAATGATAGATATGGGCGTAGTCAAGACGGGACTGAGGGGAAACTCCCCCTCTCTAGACAGCCGAAAATTGTAAAATACTAAGCGCCTGTCCCATCAAATTGTAAATTGTCTGATAACAATTTAACGTATAAAATATGTGATGGAAATATAGGATTTTGTTCCCTTATCTGACAGTGACATCATTTTTAAGCTATCTGAGCCTCTATCAGCCAGTGGTGGGATAGGCCCGAATTTTCCTACAATCATTAGCCACCCACGTCGATAACTCAAAAATGACTTACTAGTTTTTCATTAAAGCATTCTGTTTAAAAAACTATACTACTAAACCCCCTTAATCATTCCCCCATTGTCTATGATTGGCAACGCCCATAATAGTAGTAGATTTAAGGTTACTGGAAGGAACAAGTTATTGTTTTTTGGCTGCATGCGTTTAATAATGGGTATGATGGTAAAAAGGTATGCATAAAATATAACAGTAGGCAATCGGGTTTAGGTTAAGCATGTTTTATATTTAGTTGAATTTGTAACAATCTCGTATATTCTTGGGTTTTCACTGTTGATACACATGTATAACAACATTGTTATTCTTTTTATATATATAGAGAATGTTTGTTCTGTTGTATAAGCAGTGGAAATTATACGAGTACTTGTGTTGAGTGTAACAAATGATTTTAGATAGCATACGTATTTCTAAAAAAACAAATACTTGATAACAATATGGTTGTGATATTTCTTGTACAAAAATAAACTCTATCTGGTAATTATAAATCGTACATTTACTGTTTTAAAAAGTACTTTTGTTACAACTTAATCTTAAAATGTTCAATGATTTTTAAAACAGCGCCATCTATCGGTGTATTTTGAATAATATATTTCAACTTCGGAATTATTTTTTTAGGAATTGCATTGATATAGCTATTGTTAATTCTGAAATTTAATATATTATTAATGTTAATGTTTTAGTTAGAGTTCTTTACATAATTACTAAATCAGAAGAAGAATAGATTGTGATGCTTATATACTCGTAATAACTTTTTAGTATTCTATAACTAACAGTGGACGATTCAGGCAGCTAATGACAGTTATACAGTAACAATCTAGTTATCCAAGCAAGCAAGGGATTCTTCTATCTTATGTCTTACATAGTCCTACTTCAGCAGGTAAACGGCACAGCACGTGCTGTAGCTGGGGTACCAGTGTTAGGGGCGGGTGCTCCGGCGGTGCCGCCCCGAGAGGCAACACGAGACGCCCCTCCACGACCACCCGCGCTCGACGTCACAAGGGACCAAATTGAATCTATTAGAAAATATCAGGTTAGTACTATTTAGAATAATCTGAAGGAGTAAACTCACTCGTTTTGTGGTTTAAGTGAGTGTTCCTAAACATCGATGTCTACAAAACAATCGAACAAAAATATCAGTCATCTCTGTATCTTCTTGGAGGTAACTGAGACAATATGTTTTATACAGTTTCGTGTCCGCTAATGTTGTGTTGTGTAGTTATTGGTTCGAAGATCGATATCGATGTTGGTTATCGATTAAATAGTGCATCAACAAACTTGATTAACAACAAACCTGCCAACATTAGTTATTGTAATAGTACATTTCTTTAAAAAGTTGAAACTAATATTGGTGTATAAAGTGTTGTCTGGTGAACTGTTTAGTAAATTCCAAAAATGTACTTCCTCTGTATTGATCCATTTATGGAACACAAAAATATACATCGCCCGAACTAGAGCTGGTATAGATCACGACATCGTGGGAGTGCATGGTGGCATGGTGCACACACCATAGGGATGTGCCGTGTTGTATCGATAAATTTTATTATGGACAGATTTATGTTTTGTTGCTACAGTATACACTATTTTCATCACAAGAACTCGACATAAGAATAGATGTAATTTTAACTAAAACTTAATTAAAATTATACGCTCTCAAAAAAAATGTCTAGTAATATGTAAGATATACAACTTGGTTAAAATACCTATCTTTTGTTACTAGTACTCGTATATGATATGAAAAATAAAAAAAAAAAAAAAAAAAAAAAAAAAAAAAAAATGTCTAGCTAAAATATTAATTCTAACGTAATATGTAAGATATACAACTTGGTTAAAATACCTTGTTTTTGTTAATAGTATATGATATGAAAATAAATTGGTCAGTGTTCATTAAATGAAAGCAGATTTTTATATTTTAGATATTTATTTCTAATAATGAAATTAAATGCCTTGAAAGTTAGATACAGTCACATTCTTAGTTTAGAGAAGAAGCAACGTGTTGGAAAAGGAAGTGAATTAATATAAAAGTGTTGCGATGCCATTACTAAGATTGCACAGACAATAAAAATTACATTTTCAATATGTATTGAACAGTCAGCTTATATCGATAGATTATACAATACAGACATCCCTAGTACGGTCACGGTCGGCCGGTACATTTCAGTGGGTACAACCGTTAGCTATTGTGCTGACCACGCTACACTGCCATGATATGATTGACTTAAATGCCTTTGTCAGTTTAGTGTTACTAGATTTGTCATGGCTTTTTTAAACGTCTTTTTAACTATATTATTGGGCTTTTATAATCATACAAACCATGGGTTGCAGAAGATTTCATTTTTTATCATTACCCAGTGATTGCTTAGTGTTAGGACTAAGTTTCAACGGACTAACTCAAGTTACGTAGTTCGGAAACACATCACATGGAGTTACCGGATCAAAAGCAGGAACGAAAGCTTAAATGTAGCTGGGAGACCGTCCATCAGAATGATTACTGATCGTTCTTTAGTTGTTCTCGTTTATTAAACAACTCGCTTCATAAGTGCTGCTTACAATCTGACAAACGTCATATTTTAATGGAATTCGGAGTTTGAAAGCTCCAAGTCCTCTAAATTCTAATTAAACGTTAAACGTAATTAACTAAATGGATTCAAAAAGTTAAAATACGTAACCAAAGCTTCGCAACTAACAAAATTGTGGGTCGTAATAAAAGTGACAATGTAAACGGTTGTAAAACGCTCGTAACAATTCTCGACGCTCAGCATAAAACCCTTTGAGTATATAGAAACGGACTAGACACAGCCGCCGTGGAATATGATGTACATATAAAAATCACACATATTATCTAACACTGGCTTAAAATAAAAACATATTTGTGAACGCATACTACCTCAACGTTTATATAGAAAGAGAACACAAGCAAACAAGTTTAATACTTATAAGTTGGTCTAGTCCTGTCTTTAAAGTTCAAAGATAAAACCAAATCCTCTCAGCTCTGCACTTGCAATGATATTTTCAGCTGTCGTATAAATTAACTTCTTTGAATATTCCGCTGCTGTTCCATTTTTATTATCATTTGTAACTGAACTAGGGTTTCTTACGTTGTCTTAAATTTTATAAAACCTAAATCCAGCTACAGACGCTCACTCCTAACAGTTTTAACTGACGATTCGAAATATTCAGATAAACAGCTTGTGTAAGAAAAACTTTAACTGAACAATTGCAGATGCGTTGAACTTTTTTTTTTTAATGAAAATTTAGACCGTGCGCAAACCTGAAAGTATCGCACAACTGTTTACTCTCGCTTGGATTCCTATGAGCTGATATGGCGCACACTACTGGATTTTCAGTTGTGCAACTAAACAGTTGAATTGGCGAAACAATCGACAATCGTACAACAGTTGTGCGATAGTTTAGTCAAAGGTGTGCGCTCTTAGTTTGCTTTAAAATGTGCTCGTTGACCAGTTACTTATAATAAATGGTTAACAATAATATTAAGATTAATGCTATGTAAAGAAGAATATATAGAAACAGTATATCAAGTTTAATACGTTTATTATAAGTAATTTAAGTTGTGTGACGAAGCGGTACCTTTGATGTGAAAATTCGGCTCCGTTTGTTGTTTTCTACGAAATACGAACCTTGGGTTTGCTGAGATAGCCATCTAAAGTTATTTAAGTATAACTTAAGTTTTCAAATTATATTTTTACAAATTACACGTAAACATTAGCTGTATTACTACAAAAAATATAATTTTAGTCCCTTTCCCTTTCCACCCTTTTCTTATAAGGAAAGGATGGGAGGTAACACTTTGAGGGATTTGACGGTAGAGCTACTCCTCTAGGATATATCCTCTAGATAGGAAGGGAAAATTTCTGATTATTCCCAACCGTCACCCCGCTCTGTCCCTACGTGAGAATAAAAAGTTTCATCCGTCCCACCTTTTAGTCCCACTATTACCAATAAGGTGACAGATGGAACCGTTATGAAATAAAACAAGTACCAACCGCCCCCTCGTCGCAAAAGGTGGGATGGATGAAGCTTTTTATTATCATCTGTCTCCACGTGGGGACAGTGCGGGGTGACGGTTGGGAATAATAATTAAAATTTCCTCTTTACGTGCGTCTCCCCCACCGTCAACATGGGTAGGCAACGCAAATGCAATTGCGGATGTCTATTCTACAGGCAGCGGTCGATTCGCCATTTTGGCGGATTCAGGTGGTCTCTTGCTTGTTTGCCACCTTATGATTTAAAAAAATAGATATTGATTCAAAGCTATATTTAAAACGTAACTTTATTTTCTTAATATTATTAAATCAGCATCTTTACAATACAATATTATAAGAAGCGATGCGAAGTTCCAATAGTCACCGAAGTGGTGAATATTTGCATAACAAACCTTAACTTAGTTGTAACTTAGCTCTAACTTACCGAGCCACCGTATTCAATGAGCCTCCGTATAATTTTCAACGGCTTAAGTTGTTTAAACTTAGATTAAAGTTTATTTATCCTATAAAATTATTTAACTTTGGCGTTAAATATACGAGTAAGTTTCATTTTGAGATATTTACATTTTTTTTATTTTTTTTTTTTATTTTTTTTTTTTATTTTTTTTTTTTTATTTTTTTTTTTTATTTTTTTTTTTTATTTTTTTTTTTTATATTATAAAGTGGCAAACGAGCAATCGGCCACCTAAATCCGCCAATATGGCGAAGCGACCGCTGCCCATAGACATCTGCAATTGCAGATGCGTTGCCTTCCCTAAATCGACGGAGGAGGAGACGCACATAAAGAGGATATTTCCCCTTCCTATACGTCTCCTCCACCGTCAAATCCACTTTCCCATCCAATCCTTTCCTAAAACTATAAAAATTATAAAACTAAACTAAGTTACCACATTCCCCTCTTTCCTCGCTGTATTTTTGACCGACTTCCCAAAAGAAGGAGGTACTCAATTCGTCCATATGTTTTTTTTTTTTTTTTTTTTTTTTTTATTTTTTTTTTTTATGTGTGTTACGGCATAACTCCGCCCCTGGTAGACCGATTTTGAAAATTCTTTTTTTATCCGAGAGGTAGTGCTTGCAGGTGGGTCCCATTTTTTTGTTGATTTTGGAGTCAAAGACTACGGCGTAGTTAAATAGTTTAGCTCAAAATTGCGTGACGAAATTTGGTGTCTTTTTTGCTTTCTATGCTTACGTAGCCTAAACTATAAGACTTACACAAAAATTATGTATGGAAGAATTGTAGCCCTTTAAATTTGCTAAATAAAAGTCAGCGATAGCATATATCTATCTATTAAGGTTGTCGCACAATAACCACTTTTTTCATTAAAATTTCGATCAAATCTATACCCCACTTTCAACGCTATTACTCGTGTTCGGTATGAATCCTTATCAAAATAAATGTGTCCATCATCAAGAGAATTTAATGTAGATTATAAATACCCTTGTAACTGTGTAATTCCGATAAATAGTTTAGGAGATATCATAAATAGTAAATTACGAGTCGCAGAAAAAAATACCAACTTGTAACAAAGTTTGCTTTCTTGGCTTACGTAGCCTAAACTATAAGACCTACATAAAAATGATGTATGAAAGAATTGTAGGTCATTCAATTAGCTGAATTAAAGTCTGCGATAGCATATATCTATCTCTTAAGGTTGTCGCACAATAACCGTTTGTTTTGAGAAAACCGTCAAATAAGTGCAATCGACTTTATTTTAAAACGCTTTTATTCTTATTTGGTATGAATCCTTATCCAAATAAATATGTTTTCACGATAGAGTATTATATGTAGATCGTAATTGCCTTTTACAGTATGTAATTCTGTGCAAGATTCTAGAAGTTATCGAAATATTAAAACTCACGGGCAACAACGGCGCGCGGCCGCACCGAATTATGAGTGAATGATCGCAACGATGTATTAGTTGTTACTTAATTTCTTAGATAATCGATTTAGATAACTCATTATTTGTTTGAAAGCTAGTGAATTATCATACTGCGATGTCTAGATTCACTAAAAATCGAGAAATAAATAAACTTTTTGATAAAAAAACAAAACCGACTTCCAAACAAAATACACTAAAAACAAAATACACTAAAAACAAAATCTTCTCAAAAAAACAGTACACTAAAAAGTAACGAAATAATTTCTTGAAAATAGTAAACCTCCCTTATTGTAGCTGTTATGTCAATATTGTACAATTATTATTACTTTGAAGTCGGTGTCAGTCATTACTAAAAACGTTACTATACTTTCAATTGTCAATTGTTATGGTAAAAATGTAGAAACCTTACGTAGAAATATCACTGCATATACCTCGGCTGACACCGACATCAAAGTGATAATAATTGTACAATATTGACATAACAGCTACAATAAGGGAGGTTTACTATTTTCAAGAAATTATTTCGTTACTTTTTAGTGTACTGTTTTTTTGAGAAGATTTTGTTTTTAGTGTATTTTGTTTTTAGTGGATTTTGTTTGGAAGTCGGTTTTGTTTTTTTTATCAAAAAGTTTTTTTATTTCCGTGGGCAATGTTTACCTCCTGATTAAAATATTAAGATAAACTAATTTCAGAGGATCAAAGAGATTAAAATATTTTGTTAAACGCGTCGAATACTTAGTATACTGGATTTTTAAAATTAAGTAAAAGTTAAAAATGTTTTTGAATTACAATAAAAATCAACATTACATCACATTCCAATTTATTTGGATGTCTATATGTAATAACAAAAACATGATATTTCGCAAACATAATGTATTTGAGTTGCTTATAACGAAAAAACATTTTTTTTGTCTATTTACGTGTCTGTCCATGTTGCTCATTGGCTAAACTTGTTGACGATTTTGTCGGCAATTTTACTATAATGTATGTGGATATTAGCTGCTTTTCTACTGTCATCAAACATGTATAAAATACCTGACTAGATGGATACAATTTTGTCAATGTCAAATTTAATAATAGCTGCCCTCAATACGCGGTCTATGCTTTTTGAATCTATACAGTATTAATTACATTCTTTGTTAAACATCCGGAGATATGTGGGCGAGGGCTTTTACAAAGCTTTATAATGTTCCGGTCCATTGCAAAAGCTTTCAATATGAACCCGAGGAACGCGAAATGAATCAGTTTCAAAAGCTGTACGAAGTGAATTGTTACAGTGGGATTCCACTGTCGAATATTTAAAAACATATTGGTTATTTCACTTTGAAAAAATAGTGATACAATTTTTTAAAACAATTGTGTGTTATGGAATGTTACGGTTATTTAAAAAAAAAAATTAATATTCGTTAATAACTGCCAGTTTTAGCGTCTAGTTATTTAGTTGCCAGATCGAAATATTATGATTAAATTATTAGGAAATAGTAAATATGACGTCATTTTATAGAGAAATATAACCAGGCGTAAACTATTTATGTTACCGCAATCGGTAAATAAACCACAGATGGGGCGTTTGCATTCTGGATTGACGTTTTCAAATATTTCGACAGACCGATATAATTTACAGTTCAATAAAGTCAATATTTGCACTAGTTTTATTTTATTATTTAAAAAGCAACCTATTTGCAAGTCTAGTGTATAACTTTTCTAAACTTTCTCACTGCCGAATCTCACTGAAAATGTCACTTATCTAAACTCAAAACTTCTGAAACGTTTAATAACAACATTATGTGCACGTTTTATATGTACAGTCAGAGCCTATCGCGGTGTTCCATTTACAAAAAAAATGTCATGTTCTTTTCAACGAGACAAACTCTGCCTTATAAATAACCAATTAGACAGGAGTGAATGCAAACAATGGCGTATTAATAAAAATCAATTAGCCGTGCAACACTTATTTTTAATAACATTTAAAAGTTGCATTCTATTTTTATTGTTTGTCGTCTCAATAAACAAAACGTTCAAATAACTAGGTTTATAGTTACACTAGCAGATTCCCTGATAGTACAATAACTTGTGAAACAAAGATCACAAATGTTTGACCGTAAATTCTAAAATGAACACAACAAAGAAATAAACTTCAAGATATAAAATATCAAACAATGTGAGCGAGCTATCTTTGTTACCAAAACACAGCGCAATCCTACAATCCTCTGTAAAATCTATCGATTCAGTCGCTGCAGTTGCCCGATTTTACATTTCAACTGCAACAATAAATGCAAATTGTACTTCTCTTTGTTAGGGAAAAGAGTAAAGTTATCTTACAATAATATTAAATGAAGTAACATCATTCCTGCAGTTTTTTAATTTAACTAACTTAGTTAAGGTTAGCATTGTCTACATGTATGTTAGAGGAGGTGTACCAGATTTGAAAAAGAATTCTGTAATCTCTGCTTATCTGTATAAACTAAGACCGTGAGGGTTAACTATTTTATCAATGCACAAATGTTTGCCTTTTAAAACACTGAAGCAACGTTACTATTAACTGCTATTTTACTCGTAAGTGGCTTTACAAATACTGTGTTTGTTATTCCGTTACTACGAAGCGATGTGAGACTGTTAGGAATCCTCTGTTAGCCAAATTATTGACACGAACTATGAAAAGGTATAAACATGGAACTATAAATGAAAATAAAACGTAATAGATTTGATAGCTAACAGTGATAGAGCCCGCTTTATCGCACGAATGGGTCGGTTCGCCCGGTGTACCACGACCACACTGAAGACAGGCGTGAAGTGGGAGCAATTCCGCGTTTCGTCAGATGAGAGATTTAAGGTCCTTTATGGAAAATCTTCTCAAGCATTTCATAGAGTTATCGAACCAATAGCAACGAATCGTTAAATGCAGCTGGAAAAAGTTAAAATCGTATAATATTTTACCTTACCCTTGTTACAAACACTCGTCATAATTTCATATTTACATACTTTTGTGCTCGGAAATGTTTATAAAATTTTAACAAGTCCGTTATATAGGACGCTGTTTCTGTATTTTAATGAATGCAGATTTTTTATCAAAGCATAACCGTTTGCCAGTGACCTTTCTATTTTCGGTACTTTCTAGAATAATAAATTTTCAATGTTATTTTGGTAAAACGTATTCATGCCAAAGCTGCAAAAATCTTAATTACATCTAATGTTTTGTAGATTAATGTATCAAATAAGAGTGGGTTCAATTTGCTATTAAACGGATACTATTACAAGATAAAACGTTCTAAGATGAAATATAAAATTAATGGATTAAATACTAGCGCACTTAATACTTGGATATTGGTTTACTCACATAAGTATACGAAGTTTCTAGCATCGTAATATTTGTTTTTTTTTTATCTTTGTTAGGTAAAGGGGGGATTTTTGTCTTTGGAAAGACATGTCAATCCCATAGTGCTCTCTTAGACTTTAAGAAACGAGCTGACATAATCGTACAGCCACTTCCGATGCTGGTTCAGCCAATATTTGTTAATCATACTAATATTGTAAATGCGATATGAAACTAAATTTGTAACCTTGTAACTCCAGAAAGGCTACATAGATGTTACACCACACATCTTAACATAGATTTCAAGTTTTGTATAATAATTTATCTTAATGACTAGCTGTTCCCGTGCGGCTTCATCTGCATGAAATTATCAAAATTTTATTTTATTGTTTACATTTGTCAAATTATTAATTACAAATGTCAAAATGACCAGACATGATGACAACCTTGCTTCCTTGATGTTGGCAGCAACTTATGGTCTCTTTCCCGCATTAGGGTTTTTATCCAAAATATTTACCACCTAAGTTTATTGGCATGAAAATATATAGCCTAAAGCATGACGCAAGTGTAGGGCTTTTTATTAAAAAAAGAATTATTCAAAAATATGCTGTAATTGCTGACATCTTAGGCAACAAAGAAATGTGTGTTTACGCTTTATTATAATAGTATAGAAGTATAGATATAGATAGTATAGATAGATTTAACTTTAAAGATGTATCGTTAAATTTTTCTGTAAAGTATTTGAATTTAAATGTATCGTAAACATTTAAATGTAAGAGGTTCAGCACTAGTCAAAGTTTCCGTCCATTCTTTGAGTCCGTATTGAAGTGCTGAGGAAACGTGCCTATAGTTCTTTGCTCGCATTTCTTCTATTCAATACGTTGGCTTCAAGTTTTATCAAGTGCTTTTCCCGCTCTTTCAACATTTTTTAAAACACTCCAACAATAGCCTTTTATTCAGTTTTAAAATGTAATTATTTCTTTGAATATCATTTGGTTTCTGATTTATATTTGCTATCGATAATGTATGCATTAAGTCTATTTACTTTATTGTTTCTTTGTAGTTAAGTTAAAAAGAAATAATGAATAAATAATTCAATACCAAAGAGAAATTAAAAATCCACTAATAAATATAGCGCACGTTACTCTAATCCGTGCTGTTTGCAAATGGTAAAAAAAAATGAAATTGTGTCTAAAAGTTTTTGAGTTTAATTACATACAAAATTACAGATCTTACCTCTTTATATTATTAGTATATTAATTTGGTCATTGATTTTACGTATTTTAATCTTTATTCATTAACTAACGTAACAATTCAATCTATCTATACATATAATGAAATTGGAGTGTCTGTAATGTCGAAAGAATAATTTCGGGAAGATGGTGTATTTGTGTTGTTGATAACGAAAATTGCATTTAAAATGTTTTTGTCTGTCTGTCTGTCTGTCAGCAAGTCGCGTTTGTTCCGAGTGATCTCCGAAACGGCTGGGCGGATTCCGACCGGGCTTTCTTTGAAGGGTAGCTAACATAGACGGCAACTTTTTATCTTAATATTGTGTGGACTAAATCGCGGGCAACAGCTAGTAGTAAATAAATATTGGATTAATATAAATGTGATAAATGCGTTTGTTTTCTTTAAGCGCTGCGATATAACATATCTCGAGATATGTTTATGGTACTGTTTACATTTAGTAGATACAGCTATATTTATTGAAATAATATTATTCTATCAAGGTCTGATTATGATATAGAAGCATTATTAAAAGGTTAATAATCTTTATTTATCTATTAACTGTTGCCCGCGACTTCGTCCATGCAATATTAAGATAAAAAAGTAGCCTATAATATGCCCGTCTATGTCAGCTACCCTTCAGTGAAAGTCCGAAATCGGCCCAGCCGTTTCGCAGATTACCCGGAACAAATACGGCTTGCAGACAGACAGACAAAAATTTTTTAAATACGATTTTCGTTATCAGCAACGCAAATCAATCATCTTCCCGAAATCTGGAATTCTTCTTTTGATATACAGACACTCCAATTTTCTTATATGTATAGATAGATATATTGCAGACTATTGGTATAATTAGTTTTGCATTTTTGAACGAAATTTGTAGAAATATTCATAAGTTACCGTCTCGAGGTATTCGGTGTTGTGCATTTGCAAGGGCAAAATTCTGAAATTTACATTTTTAATCAAGTTTCAAACACGTGAGGTACGTGTCTATATTCAGGGATATTTTCCATTTTAAACATATATTGCAAAGGTTATTTTTATAATCGAACTCGCTTTCGCCCGCGACGCCGTCCGCGTGGAATTAAAAAAAACAAAAGTGAGTAGCCTATGTGTTCTTCCAGACTATCCTCTACATCTATGCCAAAGTTCAGCCGTTTAGGCTACAAACTCTAACAAACATCCATCCATCCATCTAAACTTTCGCATTTATATTATTAGTATGAAGTATGATTCTTGTTAATTTTCAATAATTAAGTTAGTTATGTAAATTAAGTTAGTTAAGTAGACGTTTTTTAATTTTCCTTAGCGTTTAATGTCAAAACGAATCTGTGTCAACTTCTAACTGCAGCCAGATACAAAAGAAAATAAAGTTACTTTTACTATTTTGTATTTTCCTTTCAAACTGTACGAGTTCTTTTGTCGCCCGCATCTTTGTTTTGCCAGATTCTAGCAAAATAAACTATAACAAAGGAATATGTCCATCGGAGCATTAACACGGTACGAGTTTAAACAGTCGCTAAAATACTTACATGGATAGGCTCGTTATTGTCACCTTGCTATTCTTATTCAATGGAAAGAACGCCTACTAGGGCTGTCATTCAACTAACAAACACAAATATTGACAACAAAAAATTAAGACAAATGACAGCGGTCTAATACCTTTGTAACCCTAAGTACTACACTTAGAGTCTTTAATTGGTCTGTACAGTGCAGCTTAGTATAGATGTATTATGAAAAATTCGCACTAAAAGACTGTTTAAATAACCATTTTATGATTAAGCTATGTACTAAGATGGCCATGTCAAAGTAATAGACCGAAATGCACAATGGCAATTCAGGATGAGACCAAAAGACCAAAGTGACAGCCCTAGTTACAACTAGGGCTGGCTGTAGCGAATGTCGTTCGAACAGCGAACAGCGCTCGCTGGCAGTACGCCGCGTGCCTTTGCCGCGAGTTGTTGTGTTTAAAAAAACAAATGTCAAATTTTGGCTCCAATTTGTGACAGTGATTTAAAAAGAGTAAAGTGCGTGGTGTCTTGTTTATTTTTTGTTTCTCGGAAATGGCGAATGGTCTTTGTTATGTAACTTATTGTAAGTGAAATGGGAACGAGCAAATGTTTACCAACAATTACGTGACTGGGCTTGTTAGTTATTTATTGTGTTATTACGTTGTTTTGGGAACGTGGTTATATTTCAATTATCGCACATTGAACGTGTCTAAATTTGTCGATAATTGATGATAAATTTAATTCGAATCTTAAAATATACCGAAATTATTTGTGAATCAATTAATAATTATTGCTTTTTAAAGAACAGGTACGACAGTTATTTGACAGTTTTTTTTGTTTTTTTTTTTTACTCCCATTACTGTAACTTAGAAGATTTATGCATAAAATTCGTACTTAATAAACGCACAACAATGATTTTCAACAATTAATATGGACATAAAAGTTAATGACCTCACTCCTAATTTATTCTATGCAATCTAAGTTTCGATTTGCCCAACCATAGACAACAATGTTCACGTGAGATTCCTTTCGTCGCAAAGTTTAGCTAAGGCAAGTGAAACAAGTTGGCTATTATCAAACTTAGTCACAATTAAGACAGCTATGTTATCTTTATTTCTGATAACTCTATAAGTTATGAGATTGTTTATTTGAATTATAAAATACTAGCTTTCGCCCGCGACTCCGTCCGCGTGGAATTATCAAAAAGGAGGTACCCTATGTGTTCGTCCAGACTATGTACTACATCTATGCCAATTTTCATCGAAATACGCCTAGGCTACAAACTTTAAGAAACATCCATTCATCCATCCATCTAAACTTTCGCATTTATAATATTAGTAAGTTTTTTACTAGTAGTAAAACTACTATTAAATGATAAATCTACTTCATTTAGGTTTTATTTCCGTGTAAATTTAATCTTAAAGTATTTGGAATTCGTTGTTTCTTAACAGGTTTCTTATCACTTCCGCTATTAAGTTGCCTAAACTTGTCTAATTTGATAGTTTAATTCGAATTTCATTATTTGACAGATAACTGCCCGCATGTAACTTTGACATTGAATAGATTTATGCAGGCGACACACGATAGGTGTAGCATTTTTTATTCTTTAATGTTTTACAGGAAATAGATTATGTGACAGAAGTTTACAGTTATGAAATTCGAAGTATGTGTTAACCTGACGTGTGTAGCCGGTCTTAGTTTGTATTAAAACTAAGTTTCTCGGTTTTCGACTAGCGATTGTGATCGTATTCGAAACCTCTAGAGATTTACGATTGTAATAAGAAAATAAAAGGTTCAACAAACATATTTTTAATACAGAAACAATTGCTAGCTTTGCTTGTTTTTTAATTTATCTTGTAACGACATTGGAAAATGTTTTTAGTTAGCTGAGCTGAAGCGAATTTGAGGTTATTTTCTGTTTATTTATTTAATAATCTTATTAAAACTTTTTCAATTATTAAATAAATTGTCATAAGCATTATTTTTTCAAATTACACGTCATACTTCACATTAATATTATAAATTCGAATGTTTGATTGGGTTTGTTGTCCCTCAAATACGACGTTCTATATTTGGCAAAGACAAAGAACATTGCCTGGAAAGGCATAAATATAACTTTTTTTAAAAATTGCCAAGAAAAATTATTTCATACCGAGTTCATTTCTAAATATCATGTAATCATACCTATTTATAACCCTTTTAAATTCTAGAGAAAATAGTACCAAGAATATTGCATCCCCTTTGAACTAACGAACCAGTTCTAACTGGTTTCCAGAAGCAAAAAGCAAATTCTTTAATAGTTCTTTTATGCCTGGAGCTTCCGCAAAATTATCTACCGCGAAATAAAACTGTTTTTTACTCTAAATTAAACGTCAAACAATAGGAGTTCATTATATTTATGATTTTATTACGTGTACTTTCTACAGGGTGTTCACGTATTGTTTGTACACTTCGTACAATACATATATTTTTTTTTGCTATCGGGGAGGAAATCTACAAAAAGATGCCCTTCCTTCTGGGGGCAGACAGGGTTATGTGTGTTTGTACCCACTAAAACCCCCGCGGTGGCCAGCCTCTAGTGCAATGGAAGAAGCATGTTGAACAATTGTAAAATTCAATACCGAATTATTTGAATTTTGTTTCCAGTGAAATACGACGCTTATTGATAAAAGCCTTTAAACCTATATTGTTAAAGTAGTAAAACTATAATGATTTAAGTGTACATTACGTCGTATTTGCGCTGTATGTTTCCTTGTATCGCTAGTGGGCACATGAGCGTGTGTTTTGCATTAACCACGTGGAATAACTAAGGTTTCTTACGATATTGTGGCGTACATTTTAGAATTCTAGAAATACAGGCTTAGACGCTTTAACAAAGTCACATTCGATTGACGATATCGGTAAGATGCCTGTTGTGTAGGTTCCCTTCTGATAGTTTCAACTGAACAGTTCGACTCTTCGATTTATTAGTTAATTGTGTATTTAGTTAAAACTGTCAATTCGAACTGAGCGTCTGTAGCGGGCTTTAGAATCGTATATCTTTATAGGATTACCTACAAGAGTTGTCAGTTCCAAACATTTTTGATTATTCAAAATGTTACATTGTCTTCACAGAGGGTATATCACGATTAGTCGTGAGAACGTTTTGGTTACGACTTCGACAAAATTTGTATTAGATGTGTGCAACAAATCTCATATTTTGTCGATGGATTTACGAATACGTACTCGTAATATTCGCGACAATATTCCCAATAGACTCTTACAAGTAGGAAAATATAACTGCTTACCCTTCAAGGTCACATTATCATTTAATTTAACCAGTAAGACAATAGACTTAAATACTTTTTAATAATAAAGATCTTCATTTGTTTGAAGTGAAAGGTATAGTCACGTTATAAATGTTGATTGCATCGGGGTCAGGGCTGTACGCCGACATATGTGATATAGTTCGCAGACCACTGAACATGGCCTATAAGAGTGTATTTACGTTGTGAGTAATAGAAATATTTTTAACAATTCCTAAATTAATCTCGCATAAAGCTTCAAGCATGAGCTCTTGCAATTTTGAACTGAAAGCACTAAACTTGATATTAAGCAACATAACAAGTAATAAATCTATATCTTTATTAATATTGTAAAGCGGAAAGATTTGTATATTTTTAATTTTAGTATGTGTTGAAATAACTCAAAAACTACTGGGTCGATTTAAAAAATTCCTGCACGATTAAAAAGCTCTGTTATCACTGAGTAACATAGACCATATTTTTACTTTTTTTTTAATTCCACGTGGACGCAATCGCGGTTAAAAGCTAGTAATACTGTAATAGGAAAATAAATTAGCTTTTGCGGTTTCTATTTTTAAATTTTATTGTTTAACTGACTTCCAAAATGCAAAGCTATCTTTTTAAAAGAACATTGTTAAATTTATACTATTACTTTAGTATGTGGAGACTGGCTCGAGGAAATTAACAATCAAACGATTCGGCGCATTGCCAGCAAACCATTCAGATATCATTCTAAAATATTTGCTCCATTATATTTCGATTGATTCAAATCAATTCATTTATATAAAAGACTAGCTTTCTCCCGCGACTCCGTCAACAACATTAAAAAAAATTATATAAACATAGCCTATGTTACTCACTGACAACGAAGCTTTTTAATGGTAAAAGAATTTTTGAAATCGGCCCAGTAGTTTTTGAGTTATTTCATTATATTCAAACAAACAAAGTTTTCCTCTTTATAATATTAGTATGAGTATGATATCTCGAAGTCGTCAGTTGAATTTAGACTTGGTCTAAAGGTTATAATTAATTAATTTTTAATATAATAATTAATCTATACTATACTATTAACATATATGCCAATGTTAAATTGATGTTTGGATAGATGATTGTTAGAGTTTGTAGCCCAAACTGCTGAACTCGGTGAAATCTCGCATACATGTAGAGAATAATCTGGAAGAACACAGGCTAATTACTTTTTTAATTCTACGCGATCGGAGTCGAGGGCGAAGGCTAGTATATTACAATATAGTGTCTTAAATGTGTATAAAACAATGTTATATTTCTTACTAATTAAACGGAAGACATTAATATCTCAGTTTTTTGAAGTGGGAGTGAGACAATTTGTTTTTTACACGTGGTAACTGACGTCATAATAAAACACGTAAGATTATCCGCTGTTGCGAGATATGGGAAGATCTCGGGTCATTTTCTCCGGAACTTACACAATACTCGGAACCGTTATATGTTAATTTAGACATATACTACTATTGTTTAAAGTAGGACATTCGTAATATCGGTTTCATCAGTAAAGGAGATAAAAATCCGATGTTTTTGGTTTATATCTGCTTTTGTTACATTTTGAATATATTTCATATGATCTTCCGAAATTACATTTTACTAGCTGTTGCTCGCGACTTCGCCCGCGTGGAATTATAAAATATAGCCTATGTTACTCACAGATAAATTACCTTTCTAATAGTGAAATTTTTTTTAAAATCGGCCCAGTAGTTTTTGCGTGAATCAAATACATACAAAAATACAAAGTTTTCCTCTTTATAATTAGACTAGCCGTTGCTCGCGACTTCGCCCGTGTGAAATTACAAATATAATCTATTACGTTCGCCCTTTTTGCAACCTATTACCAAAAGTATTAACTTAGTAGTAATCTACGTAATAACAGAAATCTACCGATGCAAGATTCCAAATTTCTAAGCCCGGTAGCTTGTAAGCTAATTTTTCGGTTACCCTTATTGTTTGTGTTCGCGATATCTTCTAAACTATTAGTCCAATTTAAATACTGTAAAGAACAATTTTATTCTAAATTAAATTCTCCTGATAACAAACGCATTTATTTGGATAAGGATTAATATTGAAACCAATAAAAGAACGCTGCAAATAGCGCGAGCTTTTTAATTCATTTTGTAAACAAAAAAGTCGTTATTGTAAGAAAACCGTTAAAGATAGATATATGCTATCGGACTTTTCAGTAGAACTTTTTGAGATCTACAATTCTTTCATACATCATTTTTATATACCTCTAACGGTTTAGGCAGCGTAAGCCGAGAAAAGTTAAAGTTTAGTGAATTTTTAATGCCGGCGTCCAGAAACACGCTTTATTAATAGTTCCTAAATATTAGTAATAATAAAATATAGCCTATGTTACTCACAGATAAATTACCTTTCTAATAGTGAAAAAAATTTTAAAATCGGCCCAGTAGTTTTTGAGTTATTTCAATACATACAAAAATACAAAAATACAAAAATACAAAAATACAAAGTTTTCCTCTTTATAATATTAGTATAGATAATATTAGATAATATTATAGATTTTTACTTTTGTATATATATAAACCACTAGTTTTCGCCCGCGAATCCGTTCGCGTGGAATTAAACAAGTAGCCTATCTAGCCATCTACATCTATGCCAAATTTCATCAAGATGCGTTAAGCAGTTTAGGCTACAAACTCTAACAAACATCAATCTAAACTTTCCCATTTATAATCTTAGTAAAATATTTGTATTGTTTTCAAAATTTAATTGCGTTATGACAACTAAATCAGAAATGCAATGCAAATTTAATAAAATGATTTATTTTGATTTTTATGTTTACTACATTAAAGAAGCTCTATGTTTAAACTAGACTTTATAAAATGTTAAGCGATTATCTCCTGTATGTTTATGGCCCCGGGACGCTATAAAGAGTTCATTGACCCTCAGCGTTTATACACTTCTCAATTTTGCTGCTAACTTGCTCTAAAGTCTAAAGCTATCCAATTTATATCATACTAAAACTTGGCTTCGACTTCGCTATGTAGATATCAATAATCGTAATGAAAAACTATCATATCTTTAAATTAAAAAGTTTCTTAAAATATTATCTATACTAATATTATAAAGTGGAAAGATTTGTATTTTTGTATGTATTGAACTAACTTAAAAACATGGGCTGATTTCAATAATTCTTTCACCATTTAAAAGCTACGTTATCAGTGAGTAACATAGGCTATATTTTTACAATTTTTTTTAATCCTACGCCGTCAAAATCGTCAGTAACAGCTAGTATTTTCTACCCTTTTCTTAAGAGGAAAGGATGGGAAGAAAAAGTGGATTTGACGGAGGAGACTCATGGTAAGGGGAAATATCCTCTTTATGTGCGTCTCCTCCTCCGTAGATTAAGGGTAGGTAACGCATCTGCAATTACGGATGTCTATGGGCAGCGGTCGTTCAGGTGGCTACTTGCTCGTTTACCACCTTATAATATAAAAAAAAAGTATACTGTAACAAATATTCACTGGAGACCAGTTGTTTCACGTACATAATAGATGGCGCCACCTTATTTAGAACACGATGTTGTTTTGCATGCGCCTTATGTTAAGTCTTTTCATGTACATTACGCAAATGAGAAGAAACCAAAGAGGATAACAAATATTGTCTTCACAAGTTAGTTCCTACGACGCGATTCTGAGTATATTAGCTTGCTGTCTTGTGACTAATTTTGCTCAGAACTTGCACAGTAGTGTAGCTGGATTAGGTTGCTTGCGGGACAGTGACGACCTAATGCAGTAGATAACCGCTTGCTGGATTGTGACGGTTATCCACAATTGACATTTTGTAGTGACACAGCATTTAGGTTGCTTGCGGGACAGTGACGACCTAATGCAGTAGATAACCGCTTGCTGGATTGTGACGGTTATCCATAATTGTATAGTGACACAGCATTTAGGTTGCTTGCGGGACAGTGACGACCTAATTTCAGTAGATAACCGCTTGCTGGATTGTGACGGTTATCCATAATTGTATAGTGACACAGCATTTAGGTTGCTTGCGGGATAGTGACGACCTAATGCAGTAGATAACCGCTTGCTGGATTGTGACGGTTATCCATAATTGACATTTTGTAGTGACACAGCATTTAGGTTGCTTGCGGGATAGTGACGACCTAATGCAGTAGATAACCGCTTGCTGGATTGTGACGGTTATCCATAATTGTATAGTGACACAGCATTTAGGTTGCTTGCGGGACAGTGACGACCTAATGCAGTAGATAACCGCTTGCTGGATTGTGACGGTTATCCACAATTGACATTTTGTAGTGACACAGCATTTAGGTTGCTTGCGGGACAGTGACGACCTAATTTCAGTAGATAACCGCTTGCTGGATTGTGACGGTTATCCATAATTGTATAGTGACACAGCATTTAGGTTGCTTGCGGGACAGTGACGACCTAATGCAGTAGATAACCGCTTGCTGGATTGTGACGGTTATCCATAATTGTATAGTGACACAGCATTTAGGTTGCTTGCGGGACAGTGACGACCTAATGCAGTAGATAACCGCTTGCTGGATTGTGACGGTTATCCATAATTGTATAGTGACACAGCATTTAGGTTGCTTGCGGGACAGTGACGACCTAATTTCAGTAGATAACCGCTTGCTGGATTGTGACGGTTATCCATAATTGTATAGTGACACAGCATTTAGGTTGCTTGCGGGACAGTGACGACCTAATTTCAGTAGATAACCGCTTGCTGGATTGTGACGGTTATCCATAATTGTATAGTGACACAGCATTTAGGTTGCTTGCGGGACAGTGACGACCTAATGCAGTAGATAACCGCTTGCTGGATTGTGACGGTTATCCATAATTGTATAGTGACACAGCATTTAGGTTGCTTGCGGGACAGTGACGACCTAATGCAGTAGATAACCGCTTGCTGGATTGTGACGGTTATCCACAATTGACATTTTGTAGTGACACAGCATTTAGGTTGCTTGCGGGACAGTGACGACCTAATTTCAGTAGATAACCGCTTGCTGGATTGTGACGGTTATCCATAATTGTATAGTGACACAGCATTTAGGTTGCTTGCGGGACAGTGACGACCTAATGCAGTAGATAACCGCTTGCTGGATTGTGACGGTTATCCATAATTGTATAGTGACACAGCATTTAGGTTGCTTGCGGGATAGTGACGACCTAATGCAGTAGATAACCGCTTGCTGGATTGTGACGGTTATCCATAATTGACATTTTGTAGTGACACAGCATTTAGGTTGCTTGCGGGATAGTGACGACCTAATGCAGTAGATAACCGCTTGCTGGATTGTGACGGTTATCCATAATTGACATTTTGTAGTGACACAGCATTTAGGTTGCTTGCGGGATAGTGACGACCTAATTTCAGTAGATAACCGCTTGCTGGATTGTGACGGTTATCCATAATTGTATAGTGACACAGCATTTAGGTTGCTTGCGGGACAGTGACGACCTAATGCAGTAGATAACCGCTTGCTGGATTGTGACGGTTATCCATAATTGTATAGTGACACAGCATTTAGGTTGCTTGCGGGACAGTGACGACCTAATGCAGTAGATAACCGCTTGCTGGATTGTGACGGTTATCCATAATTGACATTTTGTAGTGACACAGCATTTAGGTTGCTTGCGGGACAGTGACGACCTAATGCAGTAGATAACCGCTTGCTGGATTGTGACGGTTATCCATAATTGTATAGTGACACAGAATTTAGGTTGCTTGCGGGATAGTGACGACCTAATGCAGTAGATAACCGCTTGCTGGATTGTGACGGTTATCCATAATTGACATTTTGTAGTGACACAGCATTTAGGTTGCTTGCGGGATAGTGACGACCTAATGCAGTAGATAACCGCTTGCTGGATTGTGACGGTTATCCATGATTGACATTTTTGTGTAGTAACACTGATTTTAGGTTGCTTGCGGGACAGTGACGACCTAATTTCAGTAGATAACCGCTTGCTGGATTGTGACGGTTATCCATAATTGACATTTTTGTGTAGTAACACTGATTTTAGGTTGCTTGCGGGACAGTGACGACCTAATTTCAGTAGATAACCGCTTGCTGGATTGTGACGGTTATCCGAAATATACATATTTGTAATCAACGTGGCCAACGTAGTGACAATGAATTTAGGTTGCTTGCGGGATAGTGACGGCCTAATTTCAGTAGATAACCGCTTGCTGGATTGTGACGGTTATCCATAATTGTATAGTGACTCAGCATTTAGGTTGCTTGCGGGATAGTGACGACCTAATGCAGTAGATAACCGCTTGCTGGATTGTGACGGTTATCCATAATTGTATAGTGACACAGCATTTAGGTTGCTTGCGGGATAGTGACGACCTAATGCAGTAGATAACCGCTTGCTGGATTGTGACGGTTATCCATAATTGACATTTTGTAGTGACACAGCATTTAGGTTGCTTGCGGGACAGTGACGACCTAATTTCAGTAGATAACCGCTTGCTGGATTGTGACGGTTATCCACAATTGACATTTTGTAGTGACACAGCATTTAGGTTGCTTGCGGGACAGTGACGACCTAATGCAGTAGATAACCGCTTGCTGGATTGTGACGGTTATCCATAATTGTATAGTGACACAGCATTTAGGTTGCTTGCGGGACAGTGACGACCTAATGCAGTAGATAACCGCTTGCTGGATTGTGACGGTTATCCATAATTGTATAGTGACACAGCATTTAGGTTGCTTGCGGGATAGTGACGACCTAATGCAGTAAATAACCGCTTGCTGGATTGTGACGGTTATCCATAACTGTATAGTGACACTGAACTTAGGTTGCTTGCGGGACAGTGACGACCTAATGCAGTAGATAACCGCTTGCTGGACTGTGACGGTTATCCATAATTGTATAGTGACACAGCATTTAGGTTGCTTGCGGGACAGTGACGACCTAATGCAGTAGATAACCGCTTGCTGGACTGTGACGGTTATCCATAATTGACATTTTGTAGTGACACAGCATTTAGGTTGCTTGCGGGAGAGTGACAACCTAATAACCGCTTGCTGGATTGTGACGGTTATCCATAATTGTATAGTGACACAGCATTTAGGTTGGTTGCGGGATAGTGACGACCTAATGCAGTAGATAACCGCTTGCTGGATTGTGACGGTTATCCATAATTGACATTTTGTAGTGACACAGCATTTAGGTTGCTTGCGGGATAGTGACGACCTAATGCAGTAGATAACCGCTTGCTGGATTGTGACGGTTATCCATGATTGACATTTTGTGTAGTAACACTGATTTTAGGTTGCTTGCGGGACAGTGACGACCTAATTCAGTAGATAACCGCTTGCTGGATTGTGACGGCTATCCACTATTGACATTTTGTGTAGTAACACTGAATTTAGGTTGCTTGCGGGACAGTGACGACCTAATTTCAGTAAATAACCGCTTGCTGGATTGTGACGGTTATCCGAAATATACATATTTGTAATCAACGTGGCCAACGTAGTGACAATGAATTTAGGTTGCTTGCGGGACAGTGACGACCTAATTTCAGTAAATAACCGCTTGCTGGATTGTGACGGTTATCCGAAATATACATATTTGTAATCAACGTGGCCAACGTAGTGACACTGAATTTAGGTTGCTTGCGGGATAGTGACGACCTAATTTCAGTAGATAACCGCTTGCTGGATTGTGACGGTTATCCATAATTGTATAGTGACACTGAACTTAGGTTGCTTGCGGGACAGTGACGACCTAATTCAGTAGATAACCGCTTGCTGGATTGTGACGGTTATCCATATTTGACATTTTTGTAAACAACGGGACAACGTATTGACATTGAATTGAGGTTGCTTGCGGGACAGTGACAACCTAATAACCGCTTGCTGGATTGTGACGGTTATCCATAATTGTATAGTGACACAGCATTTAGGTTGCTTGCGGGATAGTGACGACCTAATGCAGTAGATAACCGCTTGCTGGATTGTGACGGTTATCCACAATTGACATTTTGTGTAGTGACATGGAAGTCAGGTTGCTTGCGGGACAGTGACAACCTAATAACCGCTTGCTGGACTGTGACGGTTATCAATAATAAACATTTTTGTAAACAACGTGGAAGGAGTCGACCAGTCACTACAATCTGGCGACCAACACAGAAGCTGTTCCAATCCAGGGGGAGGATGAAGACGACAACGTGAACAGAAAGATGAATCTTCCAGTTTCATCGTCGGGACGACTTCAGAAACTGAGGGGGAGATTGTAACAAATATTCACTGGAGACCAGTTGTTTCACGTACATAATAGATGGCGCCACCTGTATTTAGAACACGATGTTGTTTTGCATGCGCCTTATGTTAAGTCTTTTTCATGTACATTACGCAAATGAGAGAAGAAACCAAAGAGGATAACAAATATTGTCTTCTCAAGTTAGTTCCTACGACGCGATTCTGAGTATATTAGCTTGCTGTCTTGTGACTAATTTTACTCAGAACTTGCACAGTAGTGTAGCTGGATTAGGTTGCTTGCGGTAGTGACGGCCTAATCCGGCAGATAGCCGCTTGCTGTTGTGACGGCTATCCGATGTTGTAAATATGTAACATTTTTTGTATCTGCGTGTGGTTCCCAACCTGGGGTCCGCGCGCAGTCCGAACTCATTGGTATGGAAAACCAATAAACTACTGTTTCTGCACCTTTGTTGTTTTCTTAGGCTGATTCGGCTTACGACACACCCGCTCTGTTACAATACGATATTTTTAACCATTCAAGTTTTCCGTGGGTTCTTTGTAAAATATTTACTTTATGTGATTTTAAAGATAGTATTTAAAAATGCGTGTAACCTAATCGAGATGCTTTCCTTAATTGGAGACGGGGGTGCGCGGGGAGAGGGGCTGGAGAAAGTTTTGTCCACTGCCAAGGACAATTACCTCGACACACGAACATTTAAGTGAAACTTGTTAGGCTTCTTTTCGTTTAAGGAACACTTTAAGGCGAAACAACTTTCGTTATAATATAACTGACATTGTCTTACTACTGGGTTTTTATTGTTGCAACACTTCTACGAAAGTATATTGCCGTCCCGCTTACTCTAGTTAATAAAATAGAGACAAGACTTCCACGGATATTGCTCAAAACTGGCATATGTCATCAAAGCATTTACACTACCTTTCGGATAAAAAAAGAATTATCAAAATCGGTCTACTAGCGGCGGAGTTATGCCGTAACACACATATAAACATACAGACGAATTGAGTACCTCCTTCTTTTGGGAAGTCGGTCAAAAAAGTACATGAAAGTAAAGACGTAAATAGTTCCAGTGACGTCATTTAGACCTCTGCACTTCTCTTGACCTCCGAACTAATGCAGCATACCCGACCCAGATGTCGGTCAGTATCGGATCTCAATCTGATATCGTATGCTAACTATGCAATTTAGAAATTTAATCATGTTGTTATAATATGCTTCTAACTTTTATAGACAAAGGTTGCTTTGAAAGGAGGCCATTACACTCTGTATTTCAATTGGAAATTTTGAGAAAAGTGGATATTAAGGCAATCAAAAATAATATAGAATATTTACACAAAAAGGTAAAGACTGCAATTATCATATCTATGGTGTATTGTTTTGTCAATATTAGTCACTAGCTGTTGCTCGCGACTTCGCCTGCGTGAAATTAAAATTAATTAATATAGCCTATGTTACTCACTGCTAACGTAGCTTTTTAATTGTGAAAGAATTTTTAAATCGGTCCAGTAGTTTCAATACATACAAAAATACAAATCTTTCCTCTTTATAATATTAGTAAGGATTATAAGATTCCAAATGGACTATTTCATTTCTTGCGCTTTGTCATATCTAAGTTTGTATTTTTTTTTATTTTAAAAAGAAAATATTATCTAAAACCACTGTTCTTATAAGGAATGGATTGGATGGGAAAGTGGATTTGACGGTGGAGGAGACGCATGGGAAGGGGAAATGTCCTCTTTATGTGTGTCTCCTCCTCCGTCGATTTAGGGTAGGCAACGCGTCTGCAATTGCGGATGTCTATGGGCAGCGGTTGCTTCGCCATATTGGCGGATTTAGGTGGCCGCTTGCCACTTTATGATATAAAAAAAAAACTGTTTACGCTCTGTTTAGCTCGTTTTCGAAGCTTTTTGGTTATAAAACCTAGTATCACGGCGATAAATGTTTTGCAGCTCGAAAACGTCTCTCCACTTTTAATTTCCGTGTTTTCAAGCTCACCGAAGCTTGGATATTTAACCGTGAATTTGGAAAATATTTTTCGATGCAATGGGTGATACTCGCAGTTAAATTCTGTTTGTGAAATTAATCTAATTTTTATATAGATTAAAAAAATACGTATTAACACAAGTACAATTTAATAAATACAATCTTAAAAAGGGCGCACACCTTTGAATAAACTACGCACAATTGTGTGATTGTCGATTGTTTCGCAGCACATTGCATTCAACTGTTTAGTTGCACAACTAGAAATCGAGTAGTGTGCGCACCTCCATATAAGCTCATAGGAATCAAAGCTAGACTAAACAGTTGTGTGATAGATTAATTTCAGGTGAGCGCACGCTCTTAACACATGTGGTCATGGTTATTTTTTTGCTTAAAAGATTTGATTTAAAAATATTTATGTTATTAATGAAGTAGTGTTCGTGTTGAATATAGCTAATTAAGCAAAATTGTTGTCTATAATTAGAAATGTATATTATAAACAGATATATGAAGCTTGTGTTAGCAATGCTCATTTACATAACAAGCTGATAGTCACTCGAATTAATTAGTCTAAGTCAATGAACGAAAGCTTTTATGTCGTTTGCTGGACATCTGTTTTTGATTTAATTTATTTTTTTATCTTAAATCTGAGTAGTCATCCTAATTTGATAGCTGCGTAAAAATTATAATTGTAACAGAGCGGGTGTGTCGTAAGCCGAATCAGCCAAAGAAACAAACAAAGGTGCAAAAAGTCGTTTATTGGTTTTACATAACCAACGAGAATGGTCTGCGCGCGGACCCCAGGTTGGGAACCACACGCAGTTACAAAAAATGTTACATATTTACAACATCGGATAGCCGTCACAACCAGCAAGCGGTTATCTACTGAATTAGGTCGTCACTGTCCCGCAAGCAACCTAATCCGGCTACACTACTGTGCAAGTTCTGAGTAAAATTAGTCACAAGACAGCAAGCTAATATACTCAGAATCGCGTCGTAGGAACTAACTGAGAAGACAATATTTGTTATCCTCTTTGGTTTCTTCTCTTCTTCTCATTTGCGTAATGTCCATTAAACAGCTTAACCTAAGGCACATTCAATACAACATCGTGTTCCAAAATACAGGTGGCGCCATCTATTATGTACGTGAAACAACTGGGTTGCAGTGAATATTTGTTACAATCTCCCCCTCAGTTTCTGAAGTCGTCCCGACGATGAAACTGGAAGATTCATCCCTCTGTTCACGTAGTCGTCTTCATCCTCCCCCTGGATTGGAACAGCTCCTGTGTTGGTCGCCAGAGTTGTAGTGGAGTACTTTGACTGGCTACTCGTTGTTTATGAAAATGTTTACTATGGATAACCGTCACAGAACAGCAAGCGGTTAATAGGTTGTCACTGTCCCGCAAGCAACCTGACTTCAATGTCACTACACAAAAATGTCAATAATGGATAACCGTCACAACCAGCAAGCGGTTATCTACTGCATTAGGTCGTCACTATCCGCAAGCAACCTAAATGCTGTGTCACTATACAATTATGGATAACCGTCACAATCCAGCAGCGGTTATCTACTGCATTAGGTCGTCACTATCCCGCAAGCAACCTAAATGCTGTGTCACTATACAATTATGGATAACCGTCACAATCCAGCAAGCGGTTATCTACTGAATTAGGTCGTCACTATCCCGCAAGCAACCTAAATTCAGTGTCATCTCACAAAAATGTCAATCATGGATAACCGTCACAATCCAGCAAGCGGTTATCTACTGAATTAGGTCGTCACTGTCCCGCAAGCAACCTAAGTTCAGTGTTACTACAAAATGTCAATCATGGATAACCGTCACAATCCAGCAAGCGGTTATCTACTGAATTAGGTCGTCACTGTCCCGCAAGCAACCTAAAATCAGTGTTACTACACAAAAATGTCAATCATGGATAACCGTCACAATCCAGCAAGCGGTTATCTACTGAATTAGGTCGTCACTGTCCCGCAAGCAACCTAAGTTCAGTGTTACTACAGAATGTCAATCATGGATAACCGTCACAATCCAGCAAGCGGTTATCTACTGAATTAGGTCGTCACTATCCCGCAAGCAACCTAAATGCTGTGTCACTATTCAATTATGGATAACCGTCACAATCCAGCAAGCGGTTAATAGGTTGTAACTGTCCCGCAAGCAACCTAAGTTCAGTGTTACTACAAAATGTCAATCATGGATAACCGTCACAATCCAGCAAGCGGTTATCTACTGAATTAGGTCGTCACTGTCCCGCAAGCAACCTAAGTTCAGTGTTACTACAAAATGTCAATCATGGATAACCGTCACAATCCAGCAAGCGGTTATCTACTGAATTAGGTCGTCACTGTCCCGCAAGCAACCTAAATGCTGTGTCACTATTCAATTATGGATAACCGTCACAATCCAGCAAGCGGTTATCTACTGCATTAGGTCGTCACTGTCCCGCAAGCAACCTAAGTTCAGTGTTACTACAAAATGTCAATCATGGATAACCGTCACAATCCAGCAAGCGGTTATCTACTGCATTAGGTCGTCACTGTCCCGCAAGCAACCTAAGTTCAGTGTTACTACAAAATGTCAATCATGGATAACCGTCACAATCCAGCAAGCGGTTATCTACTGCATTAGGTCGTCACTGTCCCGCAAGCAACCTAAGTTCAGTGTTACTACAAAATGTCAATCATGGATAACCGTCACAATCCAGCAAGCGGTTATCTACTGAATTAGGTCGTCACTATCCCGCAAGCAACCTAATCCAGCTACACTACTGTGCAATTCTGAGTAAAATTAGTCACAAGACAGCAAGCTAATATACTCAGAATCGCGTCGTAGGAACTAACTTGAGAAGACAATATTTGTTATCCCCTTTTGGTTTCTTCTCTTCTTCTCATTTGCGTAATGTCCATTAAACAGCTTAACCTAAGGCACATTCAATACAACATCGTGTTCCAAAATACAGGTGGCGCCATCTATTATGTACGTGAAACAACTGGGTTGCAGTGAATATTTGTTACATAATAATTTAAATGCTTTAAAGAGAATAAACGTTAATTTTGTCGCTTCCTAATACTTCTTACTGATAAATACAAAAGTTTAGATGGATGGATGTTTGTTAGTAGCCAAACGGCTGAACGGATCTTGATGAAATGCATAAGTGTAGAGCAAAGTCTGAAGGATCACATAAGTTACTTACTTTGGGTTTTGTAAATACTAACGGAGTCGCGGGCTAAAGCTAACTATTTTAGGAGATAAAGTTAAATATCTATTGTAAACCGATGACAGGCAATAACGGCTCGCGGACCGGCAAATTTATGACTACATAAACTTCTAACCCTTTCAATGCCGACCTGACATCGGTCTTGAACGACCCGTTATCACAATATACGGGGAACGTCCACGACCAAATATCTTTTTCTTTATAGTAGGTTAAAATTTGCAAAGAAATCAGTATTCTTTAAACATTTTTATACAATAGAGAACTTCATTAATACCTTTTTAATACTAATGACATCTTTTGACAAAGAATACCTAGAAGTTTTCTTCTAGATATAAGAGTTAAGATGTTTAATAAATATCCTTGTAAATTGTACGATGGGACTGAACCTGTAAATCATGATTTGAAGTTTGAATTTGAAAAAAATGTATAACTAACTTTTACAAACATAAACAATTGAAAGATTTTTTTCAGTATAGAGTTGATATAAAAGTAAAAAGCAACGTCTAGTTCTAAACGAATTTAGACTTTGAAAAGACAAGAGCTTACTCGGAGATTTATCGCCTTTAGTTCCCCAGAGACTATTCTAGAAGGATATTTTATCTGTAGCCATATTTATTCGTCGTACGTGGAACTCGCTTGAGAACTATCGTAAATATTACTCCAGCCGGCGAATAATTTGCTCGGGGATGTAATAGTAATTCATAAAACTAATATAAATTGTAAAATTTCAACTAGTTGGAGATTTGTGATAGTTTGCGATTCTAGTTAAGATATATTTACACTAGATGTTCGGCTTCATCCGGGTTAAATTATAAAAAAAATATTTCATTGTTTACATTTAATTATCAATTGCAAATGTCGAAATTCAAATGCACAAATGACAACCAAGGCCTTTGACATTGGGCAACAATTACCGATATCATGATAACCTTGCTTCCTTTATGTTGGGAGCTTGTAATTTTTGGCCCCTTTCCCACATGTAGGTTTTCCAATTTATTTACCCCTAAATTTAATAGCGTGAAAATATATAGCCTAAAGCATGTTGTAAGTGAAGGGCATTTTATTAAAGATAGGATTATTCAAAAATATGCTGTGATTGCTGACATCCTACGCCACAAAGTAGTGTGTGTTTACGCGTTTGTTTACGTTTATGTACCAGTGGATATTCCCTGTATTGCTAAAGGTCCACTTAGACTAGAAACTTCGAGAAAAGACTGGAAAGTTTCTTACAATAATATTTATTTAGGAGCAGGTGCGCTCGTTATTGTAGAATCTTCGTGTTTTCATTACCTCATCGAACTGTTCCAATATCAACACAAACCTTTGGTTTGCTTTAGAAATATCGCTACAAAAGTTTTTCAATACATACAAAAATACAAAAATACAAAAATACAAAAATACAAAGTTTTCCTCTTTATAATATTAGTATAAGTATAAAAGTATAAAAGTATAGAAAGGATTATTCTAAAATATGCTGTGATTGCTGACATTCTACGCCACAAAGTACTGTGTGTTTACGCGTTTGTTTACGTTTATGTACCAGTGGATATTCCCTGTATTGCTAAAGTCCGCTTAGACTAGAAACTTCGAGAAAAGACTGGAAAGTTTCTTACAATAATATTTATTTATTACTAGCTGTTCCCGTGAGGCTTCATCCGCATGAAATCATGAAAATTTTATTTTGTTGTTTACATTTGTGAAATTATCAATAGCAAATGTCAAAATGACATGACATGATAAACCTTAGCAATCTTGCTTTCTTGATGCAGCAACTTATAGTCTCTTTCCCACATAAGGGTTGTTATCCAAACTATTTACTCCCTAAGTTTAATGGCGTGAAAATATATAGCCTAAAGCGTGACGTAAGTGTAGGGCTTTTTATTAAAAAAGTATTATTCAAAAATATGCTGTAATTGCTGACATCTTAGGCAACAAAGTCGTGTGTGTTTACGCGTTTGTTTACGTTTATGTACCAGTGGATATTCCCTGTATTGCTAAAGTCCGCTTAGACTAGAAACTTCGAGAAAAGACTGGAAAGTTTCTTACAATAATATTTATTTATTACTAGCTGTTCCCGTGAGGCTTCATCCGCATGAAATCATGAAAATTTTATTTTGTTGTTTACATTTGTGAAATTATCAATAGCAAATGTCAAAATGACATGACATGATAAACCTTAGCAATCTTGCTTTCTTGATGCAGCAACTTATAGTCTCTTTCCCACATAAGGGTTGTTATCCAAACTATTTACTCCCTAAGTTTAATGGCGTGAAAATATATAGCCTAAAGCGTGACGTAAGTGTAGGGCTTTTTATTAAAAAAGTATTATTCAAAAATATGCTGTAATTGCTGACATCTTAGGCAACAAAGTCGTGTGTGTTTACGCGTTTGTTTACGTTTATGTACCAGTGGATATTCCCTGTATTGCTAAAGTCCGCTTAGACTAGAAACTTCGAGAAAAGACTGGAAAGTTTCTTACAATAATATTTATTTATTACTAGCTGTTCCCGTGAGGCTTCATCCGCATGAAATCATGAAAATTTTATTTTGTTGTTTACATTTGTGAAATTATCAATAGCAAATGTCAAAATGACATGACATGATAAACCTTAGCAATCTTGCTTTCTTGATGCAGCAACTTATAGTCTCTTTCCCACATAAGGGTTGTTATCCAAACTATTTACTCCCTAAGTTTAATGGCGTGAAAATATATAGCCTAAAGCGTGACGTAAGTGTAGGGCTTTTTATTAAAAAAGTATTATTCAAAAATATGCTGTAATTGCTGACATCTTAGGCAACAAAGTCGTGTGTGTTTACGCGTTTGTTTACGTTTATGTACCAGTGGATATTCCCTGTATTGCTAAAGTCCGCTTAGACTAGAAACTTCGAGAAAAGACTGGAAAGTTTCTTACAATAATATTTATTTATTACTAGCTGTTCCCGTGAGGCTTCTTCCGCTTAAAATCATGAAAATTTTATTTTGTTGTTTACATTTGTGAAATTATCAATAGCAAATGTCAAAATGACATGACATGATAAACCTTAGCAATCTTGCTTTCTTGATGCAGCAACTTATAGTCTCTTTCCCACATTAGGGTTGTTATCCAAAATATTTACTCCCTAAGTTTAATGGCGTGAAAATATATAGCCTAAAGCGTGACGTAAGTGTAGAGCTTTTTATTAAAATAAGTATTATTCAAAAATATGCTGTAATTGCCGACATCTTAGGCAACAAAGTAATGTGTGTTTACGCTTTATTATAATAGTATAGATATACGTTTTATTGCAGTAAGCATCCATTAGAGATTATAAACTATTGTCTACAAATAATTTATCGTCTTATTTTTATTTGTACGTTAAAAGTAGTAAAACATTCTTCCGATTTAAACAAATAAAGATTTATACCTTTGTCACTTAATAGCATACTTCTCAGTAATTTACTCTATCCGGGTTAGCAATTTATAAAGTACGCGAAATCGTCCGCAATCCCCGATTCACTCTGTCAGGGGTAATAAACCTTTGTTAGGGGCGTATTTGTGACGTCAGTGGTCCCGGGCTTTTAATAGCCCGAGCCTGAGGACGTCCGTAAGCCTGGTTACGTAATGACCGACAGATGTCCTCATTCGGACAGGAATATCCTGTCAACGTAAGGCTCGAGTTATTAAAAAAAATGCAAACAAAAGACTAATTGTTAAGCAACGATTACGAACTCCTGTATTTTTGAATTTACTTTTTGAATAAAAGTATGCAATTCCAATTGATACTTTGGCAGCTTTTAAAGAATCAATTATTTTTTAAATTACTCCTTTAAGTCTGCAACACATGTCAGTTATAACTGACATGTGATGCAGACTGAGTCAGTTTAAAATAAGCTTATTTAACGAGCCTAAAACCTGCAGTGCAAAATCCTGCAAATGAAAGGAGAAAGGTAGCACAATTCATTTACCGAAATGCCCCACAGCTTTGAAAGGCGCACTATAGTTCTATTCAGAGTTTTAAAGTTCGTTCAGAAGAGCATTTTTATCTTAAGACTACTTTAAAAAGCAAACATTCATATCTATATTCACTATATCGTCTACTATAATGTGGATTTACTGGCCGAAATACTAATAAAAACAGAGTTAAAAGTTCTTGGACAGGCATTTCGATAGTGTCAACCCACCGTTGTACTGTAGTCGGGTCTAGCGCGTTGACAGTCTGCAATCTAGGATTTTAAATTTATGTGAAAGTTGACATTTTATAGATACTTAACATCCTATAACGGTCACCTCTTGTGCTGTTAAGTTTACGGTAAGTAATGCTTACGTGCACAAACGTAGTCTTATACGATTATTAAGAACTTTTCACGCCTTACACTAATAAAACGTTCCAAAAATGCTAAGTTAGTCGATTTTATTTCTTATCTGTTTTACAAATAGTCTTGGGAGTATTGTAGTAGTGAAAGAATTTAAAAAATCACTCCAATAGTCTTTGAATGCATATGAAATAATCAAATATTTTCTCTTTATATACATACTTAGCCTACGACACCGTTCGCGTGAAATTAAAGAAAAACTAAAGTGTGTAGCCTATGTCCTTCCAGACTATTCTTTACATCCCAATTTTATTGAGATCCGTACAACCGTTTAGGCTGCAAACTCTAGCAAACCTAATCTTTTGCATTTAGAATAGTAGTAATTGAAATTGCTTATTAAAATTAACTTGTTTCTTCATATTTGTACATAAAACCCTGCGTTCAATTTAAATCGCAGCGGTAACAGTTCGTAATTAGCCAGTGGCAGTAAAAGCCGTATTTAGACTGGGTCAAGTAGGCAGGTTGGGGAAAGACCTAGACCGGTTTGCTTGCCTTTTACTGCCCTACTCGTACAACTGTATGTGAAGCAAATAAACCGTTTATCATGAGTTTACACTGCCCATACACATGTACAAAACATATTGTTTATTCCGTTTTATCAATCGGAGAGAAAGGGATGAGAATATCTTTTGTTTCCGAAGTAGAAACAAATGAAACGTATACTAACTGATGCTCGGGATTTCGTCCACGTAGTATTAAAATATAGTAAGAAACGTAGCCTATGTTACTCACTGATAACGTAGCTTTTTAATGGTGATTTTGTAATCGGCTTAGTAATTTTTAAGATATTTCAATACATACAAACACGTACGCTTAAGTAATAAGAAAATATACGAATAAGCGAGATAAAAAAAAAAATGTCTCGTACTCCAGAATTCTATTAATGACAGTGTATCTCCATTTACTTATTGGGTTTATTATTTCTCCATACATTTGTTATTCCATTCTATGTTATTGCGGCCTCTAACACAAAAATAACGCCATTTTCCTGCTATACAATGTTAGAATGAGTCGTATTGAATATTATATAAGTTTCCTTAAACGTTTTTAATGTAAGAAAAGTAACAGATGACAAAATTGTTTAAATAAGACTACCATCTTCACCAGCCTTTGCTCACTGCTGGGTATAGACCTCCCAATGCCTTCTACAGAATGACGATTATTAGAAAACATATGAAATCTCTCTACATTCTAAGACTATCGGATTCTACATTTATTAATTAACTGGCAATTTTGGTAATAAAAAAAAACAAAAGTAAGTAAGTAGCAGACTATGCTCTACATCTTTGCCAAATTTAATCGAGATATGTTCAGTAGTTTAGGCTACAAATTCTAACAATCCATCGAAACTTTCGCATTTGTAATATTAGTAAGAAGTAAGAAAGAATTACAACACGATACCCTTAAAACAATCCGGAAATCGAAATTGTGTAAAGTTAAAGTTTGTGTTATATGAAGAAAAAGATTCTCATCAGCTGAGCTACTAGTTATCTTGTATTCCTTATGATCCTGTTACGAGTAATTCATTCATTGGTTGAAAAACTAGTCAGGCATCGTGCGTCGGCTGGCCGACGTCCTGTACACCTTTCCGGTCGGAGCGCACGCGTCTGTAGCCGCCATATTGATCTGCGCGTGCGCAGCTGTTTGTACAGTCGGCTACATTCGCGGTACACCAGTTTCAGAAATACGAGCTTAATCTTCACCTCCTCCTAGCACAATACTTAGGGTAATATTAATGTTTAGATCAAAAAACTGTGTGTTAATGGATGTTTTTTTCATTATTGTTGTAATATGGAACGCAATATTTACCGAACACGCTACCGTATCATGGCGTAACAAGGCACTGTCAGCCAACCTCACTGTACCAACTCATGTTTTTGTTTTTAATTCTTTAGTACTTGTTTCTTGTCACTGCGCATTTTAAACGGGTTTTTAATACGATTTTATTGTACCTAGTGTCTGTACACCTGCTGAATATTATACATTTTTATAAATATGATTTTTTTCATCTTTAGTCTGTCTTATTTCGTAATAACGAAAAAAATAGTTTAAAAAGTTTACTTTTGTATTTAAAAATAGCCACTACAACTCATTTTGTTAAAGTTTGAATATTATAGATGCGAAAATGATGAAAGATGTTTGTTAGAGTTTGTAGCTAAATTACTGAACGGATCTCGATGAAATTTGGCATAGATGTAGAGTATAATCTGGAAGTACACATAGGCTAAATATTTTTGACTTTGATTCCACGCAGATTCACGAGCGAAAGTTAGTAATGAATACAATTAGCTATAACTATAGTTAATTAGCACTATATTGGGTATGTAATGAATTAGTTCTTTATGACAATATTTACACAGATGTGCGCTGCCTGACACAAAGGTGGCGAGCATGACTCATGTCGTACGTACCACGGACACGTACAGAGGCACAACATCGCATTACAATATGAATTTTAAACTTCCGCTTTGTTGGTTAATTTTAGAATTCGGCTCGCTATCATTTCTGTCCGTGTGTAGAAAATGTTTCAATTAGCAAATAAATATAAACAAAAAAATATATTCTTCTATACTTTAAAAGGTATGTATTTATTATCTAAATAGCATTTATCTTATCATACTTCATACTAATATTATAAATGCGAAAGTTTGGATGGATGGATGTTTGTTAGAGTTTGTAGTCTAAACGGCTGAACGGATTACGATAAAATTTGGTATAAATGTAGTGGATAGTCTGGAAGAACATATAGGCTACTCACTTTTTTTTTAATTCCACGCGAACGGAGTTGCGAGCGAAAGCTAGTTAATAATAAACCAAATATCCGTAAATGATTATTGGAAAGTACTTAAAAAGGACTGGATGTGGTATTCCAAGCCGATAAATCATAAACTACACGTTACAAGTTATTTATACCATAACATACAAGTAAATGGTCATAGTATTTAACCGTTTTCGATATTAGCAGAAAATCTTTCAAACGCATTGTAAATGTCAATATTGGAAAGGGAAACTTTCCCATTTTACGAATCACATGCGACGTCATATGCCCATCGTAATTATAGGAAGTACGTGACCGCCGTTACCATGGCGACGGAGAGACAAACATACAGGGCTGTGAACTATGGGTTTATATAAGTGGGAAAGAGATGTAAACAACTGAAAGAGAAAATATACTCATTATCGTATTAGGAAGTCTATAAATTTTCTAATCATTGTAGAATGTTCCAGAAAAAGTGTTTATAAAGTGATTATATGATATACATCTTGTTTAGATGTGTTTTCACTTGAATCTGTGAACTTTATACAAGCAACTTCTAAGCAAAAGAATGCATCGATAATATTTCAACTTGTTCGATGAATTGAGGCAATTAGGTCAAGCAACATATGCGTCGAAATACGCAAGAACCGATTAGCAAAACCCTATTTATTAATTTTATTCTCACTTTTTGTTTTTTTTTTTTTGTATAATAATAGCATATACTCGAACACAGAAACGAGGTCAGTTAGTGTTGACAGCCCTTAGTCTGGACAGTTCTTATCTGACAAAACAATGGACACCCTACCGCTTTCTGTCTCTGTCCCTCGTGTGCAAAGTTGTGAGATAGACAATTGTGAAAGTGCTTACCTCGACACATGTGAATGGCTGTTTTTGTGTCGAACTTTTTGATTCACAATTGTTTAACAATTTCTCTATTGCAATGCCTATTAAATGTTTATTTACTGTACATTTAGAATTTAAAACAAAAACAGTATTAATGTGTAAGGGAATCGCTTAAGGATCACTTAAAATCTCTGAGTGCGGATTCTAGATTTTGTTTTTATTTTGGTACCATAACACATGTTAGAAGGTCTGTCAAGAATAGTTTTGTAACATCGTCGACACAATTTGTTAAAGATATATTGCCTACTTGTCGATGAGGTTACTAAACTGTTCTCAAGAATATTAGTTATAAGCCCTCCGGTATAGTAGAAATTAATCATACTAGTCATACTTCATACTAATCTAATAGTATAAATGCGAAAGTTTAGATGGATGGATGAATGTTTGTTAGAGTGTGTAGCCTAAACGGCTGAACGGATTTCGATGAAATTTGGTATGGATGTAGAGGTTAGTCTGGAAGAACACATAGGGTACTTAGTTTTGTTTTTTTTTAATTCCACGGGAACGGTGTCACGGGCGAAAGCTAGTAATGGTAATAATTTAAGATATGTGTAATATCATCAGACCAAAATATTTCAGCGGTTATCGGAATTTCGTTCACATATACAAATGTATATAGAATCAAGTTATGTCATTATTAACTAAGCTCTGCTTCACATATTACACTATCATATAAATTTCTGTACTCTGGTTAACGTTAGTTCAAACGTAAAGGTAGAGACACACTGGTCTGGTGTGGAAATTTATTTATATCTACAAACTTATATTAAAGTTATTAAATACTAGCTGTTCGCGTGCGGATTCATCCGCGTGAAATTATAAAAACTTTATTTTATTGTTTACATTTGTCAAATTATCAATAACAAATGTCAAAATGACATGACATGCCATGACAAACCTAAGCAATCTTTCTTTCTTGATGTTGGCAGCAACTTATGGTCTCTTTCCCACATTAGGGTTTTTATGCAAAATATTTACCCCCTAATGGCGTGAAAATATATAGCCTAAAGCATGACGTAAGTGTAGGGCTTTTTATTAAAAAAAAAATTATTCAAAAATATGCTGTAATTGCTGACATCTTAGGCAACAAAGAAGTGTGTGTTTACGCTTTATTATAATAGTATAGATGTAGTAATAAAGAAGAATGATATTTGTCATTGACACTGTATTTTAATAGTAAATTTATTTCCCATTTACTGATTAAAGTAAAGTAAATGTAAAATGCTCTTCTTCTCTTAAATGCATGCAATTATGCTTTAAAATCAATTAACAACTCGCTTTTTTTCTTTTTTTGTCCATAATTAAGATTTTTTTTTAAATTTCATAGAAATTCATCAGGCAACGGCTGTGTTAGTCGTTGGTACCTAGTGTGTCATTATCCTAAGTTAAAGCTCTCAATATATCAGAGTGTCGACGTAATGTCAATCATCGTATACCCGTGCTGTTAACTTCGTGAAATATAGCTTTTCATAATCCAATTTAAAAAAATAATTATTAAAAAATATGCTGTAATTGCTGACATCTTAGGCAACAAAGAAGTGTGTGTTTACGCTTTATTATAATAGTATAGATGTAGTAATAAAGAAGAATGATATTTGTCATTGACACTGTATTTTAATAGTCAATTTGTTCACCATTTACTGATTAAAGTAAAGTAAAAGTAAAATGCTCTTCTTCTCTTAAATGCATGCAATTATGGTTTAAAATCAATTAACAACACGCTTTTTTTCTTTTTTTGTCCATAATTAAGATTTTTTTTAATTTCATAGAAATTCATCAGGCAACGGCTGTGTTAGTCGTTGGTACCTGGTGTGTCATTATCCTAAGTTAAAGCTCTCAATATATCAGAGTGTCGACGTAATGTCAATCATCGTATACCCGTGCTGTTAACTTCGTGAAATATAGCTTCACATATTCCACAGACTTGACGTAATATTTAAAAATGATATCTATAGACGATAATTGTGTATAAAAATCCATGCAATATTTCATTCGTGAGCACAGACCGGGCAATCAACCGATCCATGGCATAAATTTGTGATCGGACAGCCTTCAGGATTCTAATTACATTCCCCTTCTGGGCAAATATCAAATGAATTGAAAAATATCAGAGATTCAAATAAATCTTAGAGCGGACATTAGAAATATCACTTTAAGTAAGAGCCTGTCGAATTACACTTCCTTAGTATTAACAAGATTGTTCGTCTTGTCCCGTCTATGGATACATTGAACATCTTTAGTAAAACAAATGAAGCCTGTGAAGGATTTTAATATCGTGCTGAATTACCTGAGGGTCTATCACGAATATGGCGTAACAATTACGAGAACGTATTCGTAAAATCATCGACTTAACTGGTGTATATTTCTGCCGGTAGGGGCGCTGCAATAAAAAAATATCAAAAATGATCTAACAATTATTCGTGATAATCTCAGTACAAGTAAACATTTTGTCCGTAATGTAATCTATACTATTATAATAAAGCGTAAACACACACTTCTATGTTGCCCAAGATGTCAGCAATTACAGCATTTTTTTTCATAATCCAATTTTAAAAAATAATAAAAACACTTACGTCATGCTCTAGGCTATATATTTTCACGCCATTAAACTTAGGCGGTAAATATTTTGGATAAAAACCCTAAAGTGGGAAAGAGACCATAAGTTGCTGCCAACATCACGAAAGAAAGATTGCTAAGGTTTGTCATGTCATGTCATTTTGACATTTGCAATTGAATTTGACAAATGTAATCAGTAAAACAATTTTCATAATTTCACGCGGATGAATCCGCACGCGAACAGCTAGTACCTTCTAAAACAAACTTATATTGTATACCTAAGTTAAATCCCGAGTAAACAAGCTTAGAATTAAAAATGTACAAACTACCAAGTCGCTTGTAAATTCATTAACCTTAACCAATAACGAGATACTATATCTTGTGGCAACCCTAGCCGCTCGTAAGCCGACTAAATAGTTAATGATTCTTTGCTAGCTCAGAAATTATTCACGCTGCATACTTCGATTTCAATTAAACGCCTAAATTAACAGAGAATCAATAATACATGGGAATACACAAGCCAGTAGCTGGCACACTTACATTCAAGCTTTCAAGTGTCGGATACAGGCATATTTAAATTGTAACTGGTATGCCATTAAATAGAAAACATAAGCAATGATACGTCTCAACTTGTATGGTCTCGTGAACATTTTACTGGTACGTGTACACATTGCCCTAGTAGTACGTTCCAGTCACTCGCTTGCAAGCACATTTACTAGCGTCTGTATTCCCGATTGCGATATTTCACTATTTCAGTTAGCTAATGTTATAAAGTGATTTGCAAATAATAAGGGCCTGTCCCACCACTGGCTGATAGAGGCTCAGATAGCTTAAAAATGACGTCACTGTCAGCTAAGGGAACAAAATCCGATATTTCCATCACATATTTTACCCGTTCGATTGTTCTCAGACAACTAGCTGTTCCCATGCGACTTCATCCACATAAAATTATAAAAATTTCATTTTATTGTTTACATTTGTCAAATTACGAGTATCAATTGCAAATATCAAAATGACATGACATGACAAAACTTGACAATCTTGCTTCCTTGATGTTGGCAGCAACTTATGGTCTATTTCCCACATCAGGGTTTTTATCCAAATCATTTACCTCCTAAGTTTAATAACGTGAAAATATATAGCCTAAAGCGTGACGTAATTGTAGGGCTTTTTATTAAAGAAAGAATTATTCAAATATATGCTGTAATTGCTGACATCTTAGGCAACAAAGAAGTGTGTGTTTACGCTTTATTATAATAGTATAGAAGTATAGATTTACAATTTGGTCCTGTCCCTAAGTGTTTTACAAGAAACATCGATACGTTTTACCTAGTGAATTGTTAAGGGTTTAGATTGGAACAAACTACTGTCATTAGCTTGACTTAATTATTTACGCTGCGTGTAGGGCTGTCACCTGCTTATGTGCGGATAATTGTTACCGTTCATCATTGTCACGACAAACTAGCCTTTAATAATTTACGAGCACTTGAGTATTTATAGCCTTGAAATTACTGATGTTTACAAGTGTTTGTGGCTTTACTGTAGTTGCCTAATGATTTGGCCTCTGTCGTCTTATCCCACACACACAAGTCTAACATTTTACATCTTTAAATCCAACATGTGTGTGTTCTTTAAATATTCTTTAAATGGTTATACTAGTCATGCTAGTCACAACCTCGACAACACATCAAGGTTTAAATACCCGTTTATTTTTAAACATTTTACAAGAGTTCCACTTCGCTATAAAATCTGTACGCACGCTCGAGTTTTAGGTTATAAAAAAAGGTAAACAAAATGTAATTATGCAAAATACGAGGCTTATTCTTAATTACGTGGGCTTAAGCTACGGGCACTCGGGCAAGAAATCCAAGCGAAATGCGATTAAATTAATAACAGTATGTGTTAGGTAAATAACGTCCGCTTTGTACACAAAAGGAGGTTGTTAATTTATTTGTAGAGTCGTAATACCGAGGGGTTCTTTAAATAGACGTTGTTTATTATCGTATTCTAGAAAAAAGAGCAATTTTCCAATGCTTAAGATAACATTGTAATGCGATCGAGCTGCGAAGAAATTGAAAGATATGTGTGAAGTCAACCCGAAGTGCAGTGTGGTTGACTATGGCCTAGTCACTCCTAAATTAGGGTACGCACCGAGCCGAGAAAACGTACGAGATGATTATGTCTTTAAGCGTTCAGTAAACAATCTAATTTTAATTTAATTATGGGAATGGGAAGGGAAAGTGGACGTGACACAGGTGGGGACGCGTAGGAAAGGGAAATATCCTCTTTTTCTAGGCAAAGCATCTGCTTTTGCGGATGTCTATTGGCAGTCGCTTCGTTATTTCAGCGAATTCAGGTGGCAGCTTCACTCGTTTCCTCATTTAAAATCATCAATTATTGTGCGTCAAAAAGCCGTATAGATAGGAAACTAACTTCTACTCGTTTGATAAACTCAAAAACTGCAATACAAAATAATTTACCAGGTGATTCTAGCACAGAAATCTGTAGTCATCTAAAGGCATTTAGCATTAAGGGCAAACACATGTCAAGGTGTACAGGACTATATTGGTCCATGCATCTGTACTGCAGCTGTTCATATTATATTGTAACATTGGCGAGTTTTTATTATCGTTTAAAGAGAATTTAAAGACTAAGCACTATTAGTTTTATTTTTAACAAGTTGCGGTTTTCCTCGAAGACAAAGAAATTACTTGAATTCATCGTTCATACGCGATTTTTTCTTTTTTTTATATTAAAAATATTGGTAGATTTCTGTTAATTGATTAATATTTCCTTTAACCATTCCAATTAAGGTCTAGGCTTGTGCTAGGATATGGTACACGACAATTGTCGAATGGTGGGATTCGAACCCTCGACCGCAAGATCGGCAGTCCGTACTTCAATTGAATGTTAAAATTATTATTTTTTGATTACTAATGTTTATCGGCTTACATTGTCGGAGTATAAAATCATTTCTTTTAAAACAATTTTGGTAGTAATTGTACTGTGTAAGCGTTTCAAATTCCTTTAATTACGTTTCGACATGAATTCTTGAAGACGAAATGAACAATGACTTTTGCGAGGTATTGCTTAATGCCGACAATTAGTGCGTGATTTATTATGAATGCTATTATCTGCTTAATGCTTTAAGTTAACACTTACATCATCAAGTTGTAAGAAACCATACTTTTTAATAATTACTTAACATTATTGTTTGGATTATTGTACTGCCTTTTTTAAGCAAAAGTTTTTATTTTGAGTTTTAGAAATATGCAACAAATTTATATTTTTACCATCATCTCCTCTATCTTATCCTACTCCCGTAGGGTCGGCGCACCGGGTTTTCATTCTCCAAATATCTATCATCCGTCATCTCAGTCATCACTCCTTTCTTGGTCATGTCACCTTTCATGCAATCCATCCTTCTCTTTCTAGGTCTACTAATGGGGTACCCCTTCACATTCTTCTACGACCACTCACTTCATTTTATATGTCAAATTTAATTTACAATTTAATATGTGAAATAACTTATTTACATAAGTCTGGATTTGAAGTTTAAAAAATCCTTACTACAATTTTATTTAAATTAAATTCTTGGTTCAAAAGTTAATTAAAACAAAATCATTGCTGTATCCAGTTTATCTAAAGTTATTTCGCTGTTCACGTTTCATCAATCACATTATTAATTCAGAGAGTGGAGCTCGGTGCGGAGATAACGTGCAATTGTAATAGTAAATTCTCTAATAGAATTAAACATCCAATAGACCTCGCATAAAATAGTACCTTTAACATTATTGAAATGTAAAATCCATATCTATACTATCTATACTTCTATACTATTATAATAATGCGTAAACACACACTTCTTTGTTGCCTAAGATGTCAGCAATTACAGCATATTTTTGAATAATTCTTTCTTTAATAAAAAGCCCTACACTTACGTCACGCTTTAGGCTATATATTTTCACGCTATTAAACTTAGGGGGTAAAAAAATAGAAAAAAAACATCATTTGGCAAAGGGACAATAAACTACAAGCTGCCAACATTAAGGAAGCAAGGTTATGTCATTATATATAATAATATGTGAAAGGTTTTCGATGTCATTTGAATTTTGACATTTAAGAAATGTTAACAATAAAAAAAAGTTTTTATATTATAATTTCACGCGGATGAAGCCGCACGGGAACAGCTAGTACAATAATATACCTATACATCTGTCATATCTATTTTATGTTCTTATCTCTATGGTCTCGCGACCTTATTCTGTTTCTTTCACGAAATAAAAAAAGGTAGCACATTCTGTAGATCGATGGCTTTATCTTATTTTTCTCGAACCGTAAAATTAAAAATGGCTTTCAATAGGAGGTATTTTGACTTAATAATAATTTTCCTGCAATTAACATTAACTTGTTATGATTATATACATTTTGTATTTAACAAATACAGATTCAAGAGCCTTTATAAAGTGTACAGCGTGTCCAACGCGCGTCGTAAAACTCTTTATCGTTCGCACAAAACTTCACAAGTTACGAATAGGGTTGCCAACTTTTTAGAAACGTAGACTCTAACACTAATAAATACGTGGTTTCCTGTAGACCGAATGCACTGTAAAATTGGATAAACCAGATTAAATTCGTAGAAAACTAATAAGAAATTAATGGGAAGGGTAAGCGGATTTCACGAAAACCCCTCACGAAGCGGAGGGTGTATAGTACAATATTTTTTCTGTACATCCTGTCCTCTGTCCTTTAATGGTCAACACATCTGTAACCTTTTAATTGCAGATGTTTGGTCAGAGGTTTCTTCATTTTCAAACGATTACAGCTGACCGCTTTCTACTTTTTATAACAATTGGCAGCCCTAGTTATATCTGCCATGACAAACCCGAGGATCGAGATAGCTTCTGATAACGGCAGTGCTCGCATTATTTCTACAACGTTTGCACGTTTTCTGATAACGCAAACAAAGACCAACGAAAAACAATTCATTCTAGATATTAAAAGAATTGTCGGTGTCAATTTTCCCGCGCAATGTACCATAGAGTAAAGTTTTGTTTTTAAAGTGAATATGGCGAAAGTGCTGCAGACTTTGAACGCGTATTTATTGGATCCTTCCAGATGTTGTAGTTCTGTTGATAGGTTGAAACATTTCTGTCTATGTCGCAAATATCAACGAGATGAGGTATTATAAATACGTTTTTATGTTTTTGTAGTAATTAAATCACACACCTTCAGTTTAAACTGTAAGACTGAAGGTGTGTAGGCTTTATAATCACCGTGTTTCTGTTTCTTATGTTTGTTATCGATTTTCGTCCAATTATCTGTATTTTTATTTACAAGTATCACAGAAAATAATTAACAACGAAATTGTACAGTGAAAAATATCGATATTTTTAATTAAATCACAACTGTCTAGTTAATGAAAACCGTGCTTCGAGTCCGGGTGTAAAAATGTTTGCCGTGAGCCTGTTTACACTACAACTGCTCGAATCTGAAATTAAATTTTTATTTCGAATTCAAACTTCGATATGGGTAAAAACTTTCGCCATCAAATATTAAACTGGTAATTTTCAGTTTGCGGCCAGTTAGGCTGAAGTTTGATTTAGTATTTTGTGGGTTATTGGCTCAAAATTGTCGAAATATTCGTTTTATTTAGTTGACTTTGTATTAGTTTGTGCGGGCTATTTTTAGGTTAGGGTATTTTTTACGCCACTGTCAAAAAATTCTTCTTTTACAGCCTAAAGTTAAATTTAGGAATAAACTGAGTATAAGCAGGTTTTCTACTAATATTAGTACTTATGCTCAGTTTATTCCTAACTTTAACTTTATACCGCGTTTATTTGTAAGGATGTTAGTGTCTATCTTTCACTTTCGATGGTGGTTACTAAGGAAGTCCCGTGGCGTAGATTTATTATAAAAAATCTATACTTAGGTATCGTTCACATTAATAGAACTGCAGAATATCAAACGTAGACGCATCTGCAATTTGAGATATCTATGGGTAGCGTTCGCTTTGCTATTTCGGCGTATTTTTGGCCACCTCATCTTAACTATTCAATTATTAACAGATATCGAAGTACAATTCTATGTTTGACAGGTATTGTTACCATAGACAATCGTGTCAAGGTATCGACGGTTGTCTCTGGTTTGTTTTATCTGTATTTACAGCCACTTCATAATTCCCACGCCATTTCTGTATCAATGCTTGCTTCATTCAATACGTTCGTATTGTTCGTAACACCATTCAAAACGCATTTCAACGGAATTTTATTAACTCTAAGTATACGCTGTAAAGACTAAAGAATGTCATTTTCAATGTCATTAATATGACCATAAACAATGTGTTATTTTTTTTAAAGATAACTTACGTATTCGTGACTGGTTTATGTTAACAATTAAAAATTACTATCGTGACGAGGGTTCTTACGTAGACTATTGTAAGCCACAATTTTGCTATTTACCCCTTTGAAGTTTTTTAAATTAACTGGATAAATACTACTTTTGTGTGAATTTGAAAACCTCAGAAAGAATTATAGATTTTGGTTGTCTGTGGTCAAGTTTGATATGTAGAAATTAATCGTTTAACATTTAAGATATTGTCATGCAAAATTTTCGTTTCAAAAACATGATAGTTTATGTAAGAGAAGAGAGAAGAGAGAGAGAGAGTGAATAAAGATACATCTTACTTCTTACTAATATTATAAATGCAAAAGTTAAGACAGATGGATGGATGTTTGTTACGACGTATTTCCGGAACGGCTCAGAGATCTACTAAAATTTAAATATAGAACAGAACTTAGCCTGGAAGAACACATAGGCTACTGATAAAGTTCTTTTTTTTACTTGAGCGCGACGTAGTCGTAGGCGATGGCTAGTCTTTAAATAAAGATTAAAATATTACGCTACAGGCAAGATAATTCAAATCGTTAGCTTCGAATAGTTCCCATAACCTACTTCCTAGTTGTCATTAGAAAGAGAACTTCGTTATACGAGTATATTAGTTATGTAACCTAACTATTTATTAATGATAGCAGTTACCTGATGTAATCTTGATCAATGACATCATTTTATAGAAAGGTAATAACGTTCTCCTCGTGCATCTTACCAAGGTAAAGGAAGTAAATGATCCCCGTGACGAATTACCTATATCTATCTCTGTTTTTTTAATAGAGAATGAAAGGGATATGTTTTTACTAGACTGATTCAGGAGGGTAACATTTGCGCGTAATTCTATTATGACGACATAGAGCCTAAAAGACTGAACCGATTTGACGAGTAAGATGTCATTTTTTAAGATTTTTAATTACAATCAACTAGGTGTCTCCCGCGGCACCGTCCGCGGATTCGAATTCTAGACTATGTTCTTGCCAAATTTCAGCGAGATCCGCTGGTCGGTTCTCGCTGATATTTGGCAAACTTATGATGATCTAAATTTGATTTTGATCTGATTCTGATCTAAACTTTCGCATTTATATTAGTAAGATAGTGTTATAATACAGTGATGAAAGTGATGATGCTGTTGAGAGATGGTACTCGCTAGCTTAGCTATTCACTCTTTTAGAGGCCTCCACGTCATATTTAGACGGAAAAACTGACGCCGGCTTGTTTAAATCTACGATATTAAATTCTTACCAGCATCGCTGTCGCGCTAGATACGGAGATTATTATCTGGGCTATCGAATACCGATAACTCGTACATCGATATGTCGAAATCTATATCTATACTAATATTATACAGGAGAGATTGGTATATCTGTATGTATTGAAATAAATAATTAAAACTGGACCTTTTTGGACCGATTTTAAAGATTCTTTTTCTAATTAGTTTTTGATTACCATTAGAAAGGTAATTTTTAATTTCATCCGAGCGAAGTCGTGAGCAACAGCTAGTATTATATCAATACAGATAATATTGGAGATTCTAATAATTAATTTGTTACAGTCTTCAGTGTTTTGCAACTTTAAATATATATAAAGTATATACTAATTTGATCGAATGTAATTTTGAAAACATTTTATGTAAAATTAAGAAGTTTACATGTCGTACTCATATTTTTAAATGGACTCCCTTAGTGACCAATTAACTTTGCAGCAAATCATCCTATACCAATATTATAAATGCGAAAGTTTAGATGGATTGATGGATGGATATTTATTAGAGTTTGTAGCCTAAACGGCTTAACGGATTTCCATGAAATATGGTATAGATGTAGAGGATAGTCTGGAAAAACACAGGCTACTCATTTTATTTATTTTAAATTCCAAGCGGACGGAGTCGCGGGCGAAAGCTAGTGTTATAAATATTACTGATTTTATTCCTGTAATATTTCTATAGTAATAAATTGTATAATTTTGACTCTATAAAGCGAAGTATTTAGTAGAATGGAATTTATATTGAAAATGTATTATCAAACGATATTAAACGTCGCGACCTTGCGGGCCGAGCTCGCTGTAATGTAACATTCTATTAACGAAACATTTGACCTTCCTTTACTTAACTCAATAGTTTACTTAGATTTAAAATTAACTTTAATACACGCTAAATATATTTTCATTCCTTAATCTATCTATACTATTATAATAAAGCGTAAACACACTTCTTTGTTGCCTAAGATATCAGCAATTACAGCATATTTCTGAATAATTCTTTTGTTAATACAAAGCCCTACACTTACGTCATGCTTTAGGCTATATATTTTCACGCCATTAAACTTAGGGGGTAAATATTTTGGATAAAAACCCTAATGTGGGAAATAGACCATAAGTTGTTGCCAACATCAATGAAGCAAGGTTGTCATGGTTTGACATCATGTCATATCATTTTGATTTTTGCAATTGATAATTTGACAAATGTGAACAATAAAATGAAATTTTTATAATTTTATGCCGATGAAGTCGCATGGGAACAGCTAGTCTATCAAATAAAACATCATCATCTCCCCTGCCTTATCCTACTCCCGTAGGGTCGGCGCACCGGGTTTTCGTCCTCCAAATAACTCTATCATCCGTCATCTCAGTCATCACTCCCTTCTTGATCATGTCACCTTTCACGCAATCCATCCATCTCTTTCTAGGTCTACCTCTACCGGTATACCTCCACATTCATAACTAACGTCCTTCTTGTTACATGCGATTCATCCCTTCTCATAACATGCCCATACCACGCTAACCTTTTACTCCTTATTTTCTCAACCACTAGGGCTACTCTCAAACTTCCTCTGATCTATCAAATAAAACGTTTTTGAGAAATTGGTAAAGCCATTTGGGCTACATAATCCACAGTGGAAACCAACGCCAACAAACTCTTTTATTTTTTTTAGAAAATCTCTCACGTCAACTGTACTTGTTTCGTGCTGATGTTATTTACCCCATGACACTCTGAGGAAGAAGATGAATGATGCTTTAACCGTCAAAAACGGTTCTGTTAAAAAAATAAAATAAAATATATGCGCGAAAAACATTAACCTCTTTGTCAGTTGGATAAAAATACACTCTTTTTTGTCTTAGAGTTGTGGAATATATGTTGATATTGCATGATAAAAAGATGTATGTTTATTTATGTATTAAAACATCATTGTTATCCAAATTAAGCTCATTACAATACAACTGCCGAACATGCAACTGACGCAAGTGTATTGTGATTCCAAAACGTATCGCAACATTTCGTATAACACTCGTAACGTTAGATACTTGAATAAGTAATAACAACTAAAATGTTTTTAAATTTCTTGTCCTAAATATCGAAAGACGAAATTGTTTAAAACAAATTTACACTTTTTTTATTTCATTTTTAACAAGGAATCTATATGCAAAGTATTTAATACGCGTAATTAATTCTGTTGTAAATATTGAAAGCGTGAACAGCTTAAGGCAATCGTATGATCATTCGTCATTTCCGAAAAGAAATTCATTGTGATTAACCGCGAGGTTGTTTAGTGCGCACGTCACGACGGCATGGCGTCGCATCACAAGTGGATAAACCGTTAGCCATAGAGCATAGAACGTTGACCATAGAGTGTAGTGTCATAGAGCTGTCGTGATCTAGAGTATGGTGTCGTCATCACCGCGGGCGCAGGCTCGCTCGCAGCATGACGTTGACCCAGAAAGAATAAAAGCTTATTCGGTAAGTATTGTTTGTTCCCGACATGTTTTCCCACGGTCTGCTGCTCTTGTTTTATGACATTATACATTATATCCTAGAAATTCTATACAATAAAAATGTTACTAAGCTCCATATTAACTCTTGAAAAAAAATATTCATATAGTACAGCCCAGCGGAGATTGAACTAAACAGTCTTTATTGAGGCCACTGGCCCTTACTAATTTAAAATGTTACATTTATTTTTACTCTACAACTAGAATTGCAGCAATTTTTACGAACCATAGCATTTTAAGGGGGGTTAAGATGGGGAGTTAAATTCGGACTTCGCATTGAATGCAAATGGCAACTCTAAAAACAAACGACGTCAGACGTCATTGGCAAGAAAAAGTCAGGGATGGAAGTAATAATAGGGAGGAATGGCAGGCAGTAGTGTCCGCTCCACTGGCATCGTTCATTGCACACCGGAATGTCAACGCTATAATAAAATATGCTTCACTGGATTGGCAAGGTGACCTTAGACATTCACAGATTGTAACATTGAATACTAGGAAGTTCTGAACTGTGTCAAATAAAACGAGAACAATAAACTTTAACTGTACAGTTAGACAGTTAAAATTTTGCTTACATGCACAGTTTTAATTGAGTTTTAAAGCTGGATTTAATCTTGTTTGTAAGAGCAAAAATCATTCAAACAAAATTCGCTTTTACCGACAAATATAAGTACATCTCTTAACTGGAAAAACCGCAGTCTAGTTTAACATTCTGTAAGAACTCTTCGTTATACAATTAATAAATTAAAGCGCGTTCGTTTTGCAGCGCTCAGGCGATATGCTCTGTCTCTCTCCCACAGCTAGGGTTCACACAAGTTTATACAAATTATCTTACCATGGTAGAAAATGTTTTAGAAAATCTTTCTACTATCAACCCTAAGTACAACAAAATTAATTAATGCATGTAAAAAATAATTTAGATACATAAGAAAAATTCAGATAATAAAATAGAAAACGTAACAAAAAATATTTAATTTTTTTTGGTAAAATTTCTCTGCAGTTCTTTTCTTAAAAAGTTTCAAGACAAAAATGTCTTCCATAAGTTGACAACCCTAGCCAAAGCATTTAGTGACGCAAGTGCACTGACGTCATATGCCTATCGCCGTCTCTCTCTCACACGCTAAGGCTGTGTTATAATATCGCTAGAAATAAATCTTCTCTTTTAATCATTTAATTGTTTTTAAATTAATCAATAGTATTATATAGAAGAAAGATGTCTATTTTTGTATGTAATAAATAAACTCAAAACCTACGCCGATTTCAAGCATTTTTCACCATTTAAAAGCCCCAGTAGGCTATATATTTTTTTTTATACGTGGACGGTCGCATGTAAAAGCTATATGTAATATTAATTATATACTTAGTGGTCGAAAATTGGCGATTAAACTTTATGTTGTATTTAATAAAAGTAACTTAGAAAGTAATTATTATATCTTTACTCTCATTTGTTTTAAGAAATGGGATAACAATTTGACAATATACCTCAAATTTTTAGAAGAGAAAACCACAGTTAAATTCACGTATAAAAACAAATAAAAAAATACTCTGATTTCAAATATGCGAACGTAATTAGTATTATAACATGTATTTTGGATAACAAAGACTTACACAAGGAAGCCCCGTGGGTGCAATCAATTACACAGGGAATGCCTTCCTCGAGCCGAATCGTGACGTCATCACAGTCTTAACTTCGAATTAGTGTAAGGTTTCACTACGACTTTAGAGTTATTAATATGATATTAATAGAAATATAGACTACTCGCTGTTGCTCGCGACTTCTCCCGCGTGAAATTAAAAACAAATAAATAGCCAATGTTACTTACTGATAACTTTTTAATGATGAAAGAATTTTTGAAATAGGCCCAGAAGTTTTTGAGTTATTTCAATACAAAAATACAATTTTTCCCTATCTATCTATATCTATACTAATATTATAAAGAGGAAAGATTTGTATTTTTGTATGTATTGAAATAACTCAAAAACTACTGGGCCGATTTCAAAAATTCTTTCACCATTAAAAAGCTACGTTATAAGTGAGTAACATAGGCTATAATTTTTATTTTTTTAATTTCACGCGGGCGAAGTCGCAAGCAACAGCTAGTTTATAATATTAGTACAGATGAAATAATTTATCGATGTTAGATATTTTTAATTTCGGTTTTCAATTTGTCAGTTAGCAAAGTTGCCTGTTTTCTCGTCCCGACCAACTTATCAAAAACAATTTAGCAACCATTACGAGACACCACAGATAACAGACTATGGTCGATAGTTAGAAGTATACTGCACTGATTTTACATGATTTTTCGGTGATACTCCAATCCGATCAAACCATCGATCGATAAAAAGCCTTGTATTGTGTTCACAAGTTTCTATGACTTCCACAAAGGGTTCCACTACCCTTAAATATGTATTTAGTATATTAAAATGTCCTTTTTCTTCCAGGAACAATTACGTCAACGTAAAGAAGCCGAGGAGCGGATCGCCGCGCAGAATGAGTTCCTACGCACGTCGTTGCGTGGCTCACACAAACTGCAGGCGTTGGAGTCTACGCCAGCAGGCACTGCATTCGTCAATGATGCATACGAAGAGGATATCGATGAAATTTCACCATTATATACTGTTGTCGGTAAGTAAACAACAACTAACTGCTGATATTCAATCCTTGAGATTGATCCGAAAACTATTTTCTATGAAACCGAGTATAAATTTTTATTCATTCATTTTTACAATCTGTAAAGTTTTTTATTTTTATTTTTTTAATTATGACTTGTAATTCTGTTACCAATAAAATATTTGTATTTGTATTTGTAAATATTATTCGATTGCCGTATAAAAGCCTGCGCACACTTTTGAATAGATTGTCGCACAACTGTTTAGTCGCGCCTTGATTTCTATGAGCCTATATGGAGGTGCGCTCACTATTCGATTTGTAGTTGTGCAACTAAACAGTTGAAAGGCTGCGAAACAATCGACAATCGCACAACAGTTGCTAGTTTAGTCAAAGATGTGGCCCACTCTTGATGATTTTTGTTTGCTATTACGCTTTAGATAGGTTAAATTAATACTAAATTAAATGTAAATGTTAAAAATAGCGAGGATAAGCAAATATTCGAAATCGAATGTTAACTTTGGCTATATACAGTCCTAAATCTATTGCCGAAACAAATAAAATATGTTTTCTGTAGTTCGCTATCAGGAAATCTTTAAACCATCTTCACAATCCGTAGAGGTAAAACTTATTAAAGTAAAGCTACTAATGAGCTTTAGGATAAGAAATAAAATCCAATTAATTATTTAGCTAAAGAATGAGCTCAGCATAAGAACTGACGTCTCGTCTCAATAACAAGACAATTAGTACTGAGAAAAATCCTTCACAACTAAAATATTGCCCTAGGAATAGTAACTTCAGTTTTTTGTAATGCGTGTTTTTTCATCATCCATTTCATCACCATATATTGAACCAGCTTTCGCCAGCGACTCCGCGTGGAATATAAAAAAACAAAAGTGACTGCCTATGTGTTCGTCCAGACTATCCTCTACATCTATGCCAATTTTCACCGAGATCCGTTCAGCCGTTTAGGCTACAAACTCTAACAGACATCCATCCATATAAACTTTCGCATTTATAATATTAAGCAATTAAGTAGGATGATTGTTTTAATCTATACTAATATTATAAAGAGGAAAGATTTGTATTTTTGTATGTATTCAAATAACTCAAAAACTACTAGACCGATTTCAAAAAATCTTTCAGCATTAAATAGCTACCTTATAAAGGAGTAGCATAGGCTATGTTTTATTATTTTTTAATTTCACGCGGGCAAAGTCGCGAGCAACAGCTAGTTGATCATACGACACATCTACAATTTATCTAGGCAAGTTACGAACAAACGGTATTCGCGATTTGCCGATGACTTCGTTATAGTATATTTAGTAGCTTTTTTTAACACAATTATTTGTTGCCTAAGATGTCAGCAATTACAGCATATTTTTGAATAACTCTTTTTTTAATAAAAAGTCCTACACTTACGTCATGCTTTAGACTATATATTTTCACGCCATTAAAGGGGGTAAATATTTTGGATAAAACCCTAATGTGGGAATGAGACCATAAGTTGCTGCCAACGTCAAGAAAGAAAGATTGTCAAGTTTTGTCATGTCATGTCATTTTTACATTTGCTATTAATAATTTGACAAATGTAAACAATAAAATAAAGTTTTTATAATTTCACGCGGATGAATCCGCACGCGAACAGCTAGTCATTATTAAATATGTAAACTAAAACAATTCGTCATACCAGATATCGGCTGATAAGTTACGTGATGATAACCGATTTCTCGATAGCAATGATAACAGATAACTTCAGATCTATTAAGTATTAAGTTACTAGGACTATTAAGTAAATATTTTTTTATCATTCAAATATCTAAGTCTTCGTGATCATCAATTAAGGATGTAAAGGGTCTGTTCCACCAAATTGTAAATTATCTGATAACAATCCAACGTGTAAAACATATGATGGAAATATCGGATTTTGTTCCCTTATCTGACAGTGACGTCATTTTTTTAACTATCTGAGACTCTATCAGCTAGTGGTGGGACAGGCCCTTAACCATTATGGTTGATTTGTCAATTAATTATGCCTACAGATTGTTCCAATTATAGCAATGACTTTTATATATTAGCTTTCGCCCGTGACTCCGTCCGCGTGGAAGCAAAAAACATCCTTTGTGTTCTTCCAGACTGTACTCTACATCTATACCTTTGATCGAAATCCTTTCAACCGTTTAGGCTACAAACTCCATCCATACATCTAAACTTTCGCATTTATAATATTATATTAGTGAGATATTAAAGATTCTCGTCTCAATATGGCTAGATACAAGCTAAGACTTTGAATACATTATGCCGTAACACACATAAAAAAAAAAACATACGGACGAATTGAGTACCTCCTTCTTTTGGCAAGTCGGTCAAAAAGAGCAAATTAATTAAATAAATGTAATAATAAGATTAATCTAATTGATATTAAAACCATAAACTACCAACTCGTTGTAGACAAATATCCCTTTAATAATGTTTTTTCTCTAATAATAAATTGTTAATATATTTGTTTTAGACTACGAGGATGTGATAGCGGCCCTCTCGCGGCTGCAATCTGCACTACAGGCGGCAGGCGCGGGATGTGCGGGGGCGTCGCGGGGCGCGGCGGGTGCGGCCACGCTATTGGCGGCAGCGGGCAGCCCGCTACGCGCCGCACTGCGCACGCGCTCCGCCGTACTGCGAGTACGACCACTACCGCCACCTGTCGGCCGCGCGGGGGACAGGCTAAGAGATGTAAGTATAATTTAACTACAAGGGCCTGTCCCACCAAATTGTAAATTATCTGATAATAATCGAACGTGTAAAATATGTGATGGAAATATTGGATTTTGTTACCTTCTCTGACAATGACGTCATTATTAAGCTATCTGAGCCTCTATCAGCCTGTGGTGGGACAGGCCCTAACTTGGACAGCGGTAGACGGTAGACAACACTAAATTGCATGAATAAGCCGCCTCGAGCACAGAAGACTAGCGTTAAATTGAATGATGTTTGTGCATGCCGGATGCCTAATTTTAGTCCCCTTTCCCTTCCCACACATTTCTTGTAAGGAAAAGATGGAAAGGCCAGTGGATCTTAGGACGGTAAACATATTTCCGTGCATCTCCAAGTAAGCAACACAAGCCAGCAAGTACCAAGAACTAAAAAATGTCGTCTTCAATTCAGTCCATCGTACCGATTTCCATCAAACGTCAATCTTAGATTAGTTTTCTGATTTGAATTTTCCGATATTTAATACGAAGCAGAGAGGGCGCCACCAGTTGACGACAGGCACGCTCTAAAACCGTCGCGTCTCACGTTATTACGAATTTTAAAGCTGCCCGATCCCCGGAGGAAATACTTTGATCAAATGTGCTTTAGATAGACATAAATATTCATCAAATCTCTTTGAAAATTATACCAATAAAGGTTTACTAGGTTTCTAAATTAATCTATGAATAGTAAATGAAAATATCAATCGAATTATTAGAGTAAAATAACATTAGACTTATTACTTTTATTCTATACTAGCTTTCGCCCGCTACTCCGTCAAGGTGGAATTAAAAAAAACAAAAGTGAGTAGTCTATGTGTTCTTCCAGATTATCCCCTACATCTATACCAAATTTCACCGAAATCGGTTCAGCCGTTTAGGCTACAAACTCTAACAAACATCCATCTGTCAATCCATCCATCCATCCATCTAAACTTTCGCATTTATAATATTAGTAAGACTGTCACAATTAATATTATAGGAATCCTTTAGTATAGATTTAATCAGAATAATCTACACTTAAGACTGTATAACCATAAACCGACTCTGAGTATTGCAATAAAATGTATTTAAAATTTACATTTAGTTTTTTAAATATTTTGCTATTTGGTGTTTGCATGAACACTTCATCTTGAAATCTCATTGTGCATTCATTACATTATACTGTGTAACACACATAAAAAAACATACAGACGAATTGAGTACCTCCTCCTTTTGGGAAGTCGGTCAAAAAGTAGTACAATATGCGTTTTGTATGTTTCTACTACTTAAACTCTCCTACATGGTTTTTATTTTTAAAGAAGAATACAAAGTAATTATGACGTGATTTTAATATAATTTAATTTAAAGTTCTAAATAAAATATTGTTCAAAGAACCGTATAATATTCTCACAACGTGACGTCACGACACGTTACTTGAAAGTAGTCTTAAAACGTGAAGACATCTTAAGTAGGTTGTATGAGCTAAACGTAAAACATTCTTGTCATTTTTATCTCAAGAATTCTTAGAGCGGAAACACCTTTGACAATATCTCACAACTGTTGTGAGGTTGTCGATTGTTTCGCTGCCAATTCAGTTTTAGTTGTACAACTAAACATCGAGTAGTGTGGGCAATATAAGCTCATAGGAATCAAAGCGCGACTAAGTAGTTGTGCGATAGTTTAGTTTCAGATGTGCGTACGCTCTTTCTGCAAAATACTTAAGTATCGTAAGTGTCGTCAAATGTTTGAGACACGTCCCCACTTAGGATCCACCTTAAGCTAGACTAACTAGACTTCGTGGCTTTGATATGAAGTAGGGATTATTGAAGGTAAATTTTGCATTCTAATAGGTCCATAAAGGGTCCTGACTCTGGTCCAAACTGTCTTCTGTCATCTCAGTCGCTCCCTTCTTGATGTCACCTTTCATGCAATCCATCTCTTTCTACGCCTACCTCTACCGGTGTACCTACACACTCATAACTAACGTTCTCCTTGTTATATGCGACTCTTCTCTCCATAATCTATCTAAATTTATAAATGCGAAAGTTTAGATGGGTGGAACGGCTGACGGATCTCGATGAAATTTAGCATAGACGTAGAGGACAGTCTGAAAGAACACATAAGCCACCCACTTCTGTTTTTAGTACTTCCACGCGAACGGAGTCGCGTGCAAAAGCTAGTATGTCTATACTATGTTAACCATTTATTTATTAGTTGGGCATATTACGTTAGAGTTTTAGTGTGATTGGTTGTTATTTTATATGATCTGTTTGTCAGTGTATAGACGCGCTGCGCCCCCTGGCGGCGGGCGACAGTGCGGCGTTGGCGGCCGAGCTGCTCGCGCTGCTGGGCAGCTTAGAGCTGGAGAGCTTGGCGCAGGCGCACGACCAGGCCGCGGCGCTGCTTGACCCCGCCTGCTTCTCCCGTAACAAGAGATTTAAGGTCAGCTACAACTGGTCACGTATCTTTGTAGAATTGTAGGCCTTTTAGTTGTCATTTTTACAATTTAACGTCCTTCTAGAGACTATTGTTGCTCTGAAGTTAAAGAGACAAAAGAGCGAGAGAAATAAAAATAATAAATGTCTAGACTTCTGTTTATCAATTATAATATATAGTGGTACAAGCTTCTTTTGGCACCCGGCAATGAGAAGTGACATTTAATGTCAGGGTAATAGTGACATAGCTTGTCAGTTCACTTCGCGTCATTACTTTACGAATTTTGTGTGGTTTTTTAATGTTATTCCATGAAATAAAGTGATGAAAGTGTTTATAAGTAGTGCAAGAGAGTTTTTTTTAAAGTGGGAGATATTTTCATCGCTGAGAAGAAGTAGTGGGGTCCAGTAATTACATTTGAAAATGTGAATCATCTTGTGCTGTTGCAATCAGAATTTGTTACCATTTGTTAATCAAGAAATTCCCTAACTCTCAAGGCGACGCATATTTTTAGATTTGTAATTAAAAAAAAATGTTATATACTAATTGACTTAAAAATGTTTTGCTGAAAGTTGTTTTATTTCCTATATCAAATTACAGTGACCGACCCTTTATTGTAACGTGTTTTGTGCATCTGGAAGTATGGCCTTCTTGACGTAAATTTCATATTTACTTACGTAATAAGGAAATTACTGTGTGTACTCAGTAATGTATCAAAAACTAATTATCTGATAATTTTAAAACGTACAGTTCAAACCATACCACATAGTCGTACTGTGCGTTGATTATAAACAACAATCATTAAGATTACTATTATTCTGTAGATGATCGCTAAGTAAGACTATTGCTATTATGTTAAAACTATTCCTTCCCTAACTGTCTCAAGAGAGTGCATTGCTAAAGTTTGCTACAAAGATTCTTTAACTATAGAGCCTTCTAACTGACAAACGAAGTCTGGGGCATTTCCTAGTTACATTGTAAGGTACAAGTACTTCCTTTACAATTTGCGTTTTCGTTTTCAAAAGGAAATAATTTCCCTTTAATGCGGACATATTACCTTGCTGGTAACCCTAAATGCTCAGAGGCGCCACCCTGTCAATGTCAAAAAGGTGCCACAAGAGCCTTGTGGCACTATAGTATTGAAGTGCTACTACCAATGCCATCTGTCGACAATTGTGTTAATATTGAATTGTTGACTTTCAGACTGGAAACGCAGATCACAAGAACGGAGACACGACGCTTGCGTCAGACGACGCTAGCGAACAGATCAAAATCATCAAAATAGAGAAGACTAATGAACCACTAGGTGAGATATTTAGATAAGAAAGAGATAGAAAGAGTCTTAAATTATATCTTACTAGCTTCTTGCTAATAAAATAATGTTTGGTAGAGTTTATAGCCTAAACTACTTAAATTTGCCATAGATGTAGACAGTTTGGAAGACATAAGCTACTTACTTTTTTAATTCCATGCCGACGAAGTCGCGGACGAAAGCTAGTTTTCTATTTTAAAAAAAAAACATAGAGAATACATGTACCTATGTAGTAGTGCAAACAGTAACAATTTAACCATGTGCCGCAGGCTTGAAGTCGCTAAACATTTTAGCTCCATTAATTGTAGCTCGGGGTGACGTAATTAAATCTTGCATGCACTGATATTACGTCGTAAATTGTAGCGACTAGTTATTTACGTGTAGAGATAATCTGTTAGACTGTAAATATTTTGTTAATAATCAAAATACTGACAACTCAAACGTAAAGAATCGTATGTATAGCAGATTTAGAATAGAAGGCCCTTGGTCTTTGCGTAAGGGTTGCGAAAACTTTCTCACGAATATTTGTGATAAGCCTATTTAAACATTAATTACGTCATTAGTAAAAGCAAACAAAACACAACACGTAACTAATGTGATAATACAAAAAATTAGCGAACCAAGCGTGAAATTCAAAAATTTAGCCTATGTTACTCATGGATAACGTAGCTTTTTAATGGTGAAATGTTTTTTTAAATCGGCCCGATAGTTTTTGAGTCATTTAAATACGAAAATACAAATCTCTCCTCTTTATAATATTTATATAGACATGCAATGATTACTGGTGTTAGGTGGTTATTGTTTAACTTGTTACCGACAGCGCGACAGTCAAAAATATAAAAAAAAAAAATTATATTACAACTTTATATGAACTTATTTACATAACTATTTACAATAAATATGTAATTTCAAAACTATCGCGATCATATATTGTCTCTTGTTCCTTTCCTTCTTTTGTTTTCCTATCTCTTTTTTACTAACCAAACCACGTAAAAGTCTTACTGGCCAGTATGCAACCTCTTTGGCTTTATTCATACTGCTTGTTAGCCAAAGAGGTTGTATTTTGCACTGAACAGTTACTTTGTGTAACATGTTATAGGGTAGATCAGATAGTTACGGTCCACTTTGCAGATTGAGTCACAAAATTCTTCGTAATTATCATTATTGAAGAGTAAAATAGATGAAAGCATGTTTTTATTAAACGAAAATATTTTGTTTACACGAACATAAACATTTTAGACAGAGTATTTTATCAAATATAAAAATATTAGTCAATTAAAATTAAACCCCTAAAAGCACAGTTTCGGTCCACCGAGACAGTTATGGACCACCTCTGGGGTACAGTTACGGTCCACCTTTATATGACTATAATAGTTATAAAATGATTATTATTTGTCATTTGTCTTGCCTTTTTGAACAGTAAAATTTATTTTTTTAAAATCAGAAACTAATCAAAATAATTTTAATTACCATTTTAATACAAAGAACACACAAAAATTCCTATTAGTATTGTCAAGGATATTAATTTTACGGGTCTCTAGAATAGAATGCAAATCGAAATATTCGTGTAAATTGCTGAAATTTTATTGTTTCAATCATACACCTTTTTTCAATAATAATTTGGATAGCTGTTTTAAATATAGTTATTTCTTAACTTTCAGGAAATAGCATTTTTTCTGCGTCCTTTTCTAATAATGTTCTTTGGAAAATTAATGCAGTATCAAAAAGTGAGATCAAGTAGAAAAAGTAAACTTTCTGTTAGATGCCTTTATTTTTTTTATATTTTGATTATGTTCGTAGGATCACTAACTATAAGACTATCTTACTAAAAACGCGTTTTATTTTCCTTCCTTCTAGTCTACGTCTTTTACAATTTTTAAGTAACAAAGCAATGAAAGTTCAATAAACAATCTATTTAAGATTTGTTTCGATATTTTTTTTCGGAAATTTCATAAAATAAATTACCCATCCCTTTAAGAAACAGGGAACAATATGAAGTTTGGGTGGACCGAAACTGTATCTCGGCCTAGGTCCATAACTGTAAAGTGCTATGGCCATAACTATACTCCCATACAAGCTTTAAGACAGTAGTAGTCCACTATATTTTAAGTCTTACGAAAATAATAATCGTTGTAAAATCCACATAAATAGATACTAGAACATCTCTTCTATTAGACAAAATGATAAGAAAGCACATTAAAATTGAATAAGTAAACAAACTTCAATATTTAAAAAAAGCTTCCTTAACAAAAGTGATAAGAAATTAACAATTTTTATCAGCTTCGCGCCTGATATATTTAGATCACCCGTGGCTTTTCAAATTTATATTTTTTATTACTAATTTAGATATCAAATTTGAGAATATTAGTTGTAGCATATGTTTCTTGTGGTTTACTTTCAATTAATTTCCATAAGAGCTCCAAAACATACGTTTTTGTCTTAAGTGGACCGTAACTCCCCCCTGGTCGGAAACTGTCTGATCTACCCTATGTGGTTTCCTTTCAGGTGCTACAGTGAGGAACGAGGGCGAGGCGGTCATCATCGGCAGGATAGTGCGCGGAGGCGCCGCGGAGAAGTCCGGTCTGCTGCACGAAGGAGACGAGGTGAAATATTCTCTTATTATTGATGGACTTTTAACTCCACCTGACTAGTACATACAATTTTTCAAGGTACAAGTAGTATAACTACCTCGCACATTTATTCATAAAAAGAAAAAACTCAAAATTTATGTTTTTTTAGTATTCATCATGAACATTATTTTCGCACAATACGACCTAATTAAACTCGCGTTACAAATGAATGAAAATAAAAGAGAAAGGACATCTTTCTCTCATCTCGAATCACCTGTAAACACGGCAAACTTCAAACGCGATTTCCCAAAAAATATAATATATTTTGTGTCAATTCCTTTTATGAATAATAAATAGTTGCTTACCACGATTGGGTTGTTTTGCCTCCCGATATTTCTGCCTGTATGCGCCATGTTCACGGGCTGACGTCAGCTGTAAGAAACCTTATATTAGTAAAAGCCACGACAGTTTAAAGTTACATAAGATGCGATTGTGCATTCCAGTTACTGGAAGTGAACGGTGTGTCGATGCGAGGCAAGTCGGTGCACGAGGTGTGCCAGGTGCTGGGCGCGCTGGCGGGCACGCTGACGGTGGTGCTGGCGGCGGGCACGCGCAGCTCGCAGGCGCAGCGCGCCGCGCACCGCGTGCTGCACGTGCGCGCGCACTTCGACTACGACCCCGAGGACGACGTGTACATACCTTGTAGAGAACTAGGTATGTACTATCAATGTACACTGAAATCAAACATCCATCCATCCGTCTAAACTTTTGAATTTATAATATTAGTATAATATGATATAGTATTAGTATGATATAAATGTGAAAATTTAGATGGATGTTTGTTAGAGTTTGTAGCCTAAACTGACTAACGGATTTTGATGAAATTTGGTATAGATGTAGAGGATAGTCTGGAAGAACAAATAGGATACTTGGTTTTGTTTTTTTTAATACCACGCCCACGGAGTCACGGGGCGAAAGCCAGTAACATTATAAATGCGAAATTTCACTGTCTGTATTCACACTCTAAAGAAAATAAGAAAACGTTCCTAAATATAGAATGTGCTGTGTTTCAGGCATAAGTTTCCAGAAGGGCGACGTGCTGCACGTCATCAGCCGCGACGACCCCAACTGGTGGCAGGCCTTCCGCGAGGGAGAGGAAGACCAGACCCTGGCCGGCCTCATCCCCAGCCAGGCCTTCCAGCACCAGTCAGTATACTAACTCTAATACTTGCTTATTATTGACGTTATTTATAGTACAGTCTGCTGCAAAATATGAATCTTGCAAAAAATGAAAATCCCGGGCGAAAACTAGTATTAGTTTACAATGTGTTTTTTTTTATAAAATAAGGTGGCAAACGAGCAAGCGGCCACGTGAATCCACCGAAATGGAAAGCGACCGCTGCCCACAAACATCCGCAATTGCAGATGCGTTGCCTACCCTTCATTGACGGAGGAGGAGATGCACATAAAGAGGACATTTCCCCTTCCTATGCGTCTCCTCCACCGTCAAATTCACTTTTCCTTCCCATCCTTTCCTCTTAAGAAAAGGGTGGAAAGGGAAAGAGACTAAAATTAGGCCTCCGGCACCACACTCATCAGACGAAACGCGGAATTGCCTCCACTTCACGCCTGTCTTCTGTGTGGTCGTGGTATTTCACCGGGCGAGCCGACCCATTCGTGCGAAGATGTTAAAGCGGGCTCTACCACTGTTAAAAAAACACTGGTTCGGTTGAAGTCGCACGGAGCAGGTAGTGTTGTGAATGCTGAGTGTGCAAGTTGTGGCAGACGCGAGTCGATGAAGCTGACGCTGGCGGGCGAGGCGGCGGCGCGCGACAAGCCGCGCAAGGGCGGCACGCTGCTCTGCGCCAAGAAGCCGCCGCGCAAGAAGAAGACCAAGAAGGCCACCAGCGAGGCCGGCTACCCGCTCTACTCCACCGCCGCGGGGGAAGGTGACCCACCATCACTCATAACACTGTTCACAAGATAAATCTTGCGAATTTTAAATTATTAATGCGAAAATTTTAATGTTACTTATCTCCGGAAAGGCTCAACTTATTACCATAATAATTTGTCACACATGTAGAATATAGTCTGTAAGAACACATAGTTTTAGTATTCTTTCCGCACGGACTAAGTCGCGAGTAAAAGCTAGTATAAAATAATTTAGCTGCCGCACTTAGTCACTTTAGAAATCCGTAGGTGTAGATTTATTTTAAAATCATAGACCCTAAAGAGTAAATAGTAAAATAATGAGTAAAGACTAAAGCCGTAAAAATTAATTAGTCCTTCTAAAAGTCCATATATAATTATCAATAATCAAATTACGCTACCAATCATTGAGTAGTCACTAAAGGACCTTACTGTAGTAGAAATCAACTCTAAACAACAGTTTACATAGTATATTAATATTGTGGGAGTCTTAAAATGGTCCTTCCAAGCATGAAAATAGTACAAACATGTTGGCAATGCCGGTATTTCCTGCAGAGTACGAGCAGGAGGAGATCCTGACGTACGAGGAGGTGGCGCTGTACTACCCGCGCGCCTCGCACAAGCGCCCCATCGTGCTCATCGGGCCGCCCAACATCGGCCGCCACGAGCTGCGCCAGCGCCTCATGGAGGACGCCGCGCGCTTCGCCGCCGCCGTGCCGCGTGAGTCACACGCCAGTGTGCCAGCGCTGGCATGCCTACACACTACTAATATGTTCAGGAGATCGTTGACGACACTTGTCTCTTTCAAACTTCGTACTTCGTACTACCTTTCTCTTAACATACACGAATGTGTGATAAAATTAAATATCGTGCCAGTTTCTAGAATGCTACTGGCATACAAGAATGGTTCGTCTCGAAAGTTGACTATGGCCAATTTACCCACATCCCCCCGCGCATATGGAATATATGTGGTGTCGTGGTGGGCAGAATAAAAGATTTCGTCGTAACTATAGAATTTATTCACTCTTAAAATAAAAAAAATATCACTTGCACACATCTTGTCTTGCCGTCTTTTCACACACTACTCTCTCTTTCTTTTTCATACATCCATCTCGTTCTTTCAAATCAGTCGTTCATGCATATCAATCTTATTTACCTAACATTCCTTTTCGTTCTGAAACCACAGACCTACATATATAAACTAAATATCGGTGGGACAAACTACCAGTTATAGTGCTAGAACTTTCCTTTAGATAGCTATTTTGAAGATAAAATCCAGGTAGACAAGGACCATAACATTATTCAAATTACTGAGGCAATTCCTACGCTTATTAGAAATAGTGATAGCGTGACTACTAACGATATTGTTGGCTAAATACCGAAACTAATCTTACAATCAGAACATCAACATCTGTAAAGAATTTGCACTTTAAATGACGTTTTAGTATTCTGCCGCCAGACACTTGACTCATTTGATAAGTTTATCTGTAAAATAATACGTTAATAATAAATTGGTGTTGTGGGGTGGGCAGACACGTCGCGGCCGCGCAAGGAGCACGAGGTGCCGGGGCAGGACTACCACTTCATCTCGCGCACGCAGTTCGAGGCCGACATTCTCAACAGGAAGTTCGTCGAGCACGGAGAGTACGAGAAGGCGTACTACGGTATGTATATACAATAAAGAAAATTGGTATGTCGTATTATCGAATAATCAACATTTCGTAAACATGTATTTCTGCTGCCGATAGCAAAAATTCGATTAAAAAACATTTTGCCTGTCTGTCATTTATTTTGGGTAATCTCCTCATAGATTTTAATGGGCCTTTCAGGGGACAACAAAAATGCTTTTCTTTTTTTTTTTAATTAGTAGATTTTTGTTAATTTACTAATATTTCCTTTGACCATTCCAACTAAGCTCTAGGCTTGTGCTAGGTTATGGTTCACGACAATAGTCGAATGGCGGGATTCGAACCCTCGACCTCAAGATCGGTAGTTCATACCCCAAACCATTAGGCTATTGGCGCTTCATTGGCGCGCCTTGACATTACAGCATTAATCTGATAGAGTAAAAAAAATAGGGGTTAGTAACTATTTAAAGTTGTTTTTCAATATGTAACGAACTGTAGGCACGTCCCTGGAGGCGATCCGCGAGGTGGTGAGCTCGGGCAAGATCTGCGTGCTGAACCTGCACCCGCAGTCGCTGCGGCTGCTGCGCGCCTCCGACCTCAAGCCCTACACCGTGTTCGTGGCGCCGCCCTCGCTGGAGAAGCTGCGCCAGAAGAAGATACGCAACGGAGAAGCCTTCAAGGTAAATATTCAAAACTCTATAATATATCCTCCCTTAACCTTTAATTCGACTGATTTTTTGTAGCAATAAAAATTTAGCAAAATCATATTTTTAGATATGAAATAAGTAAAGGAAAAATGTTATTTTTATAAAAAGCAGTCCATCTGCAGTTTCCTTGGTGTTGAGGATGCTCATGGACGTTAAATCAATTAACATAACGCAATCCTTTACTCCCCTTTTTAAAAATTCGAAAGAATGGATGGATGGATGTCTGTTAAAATTCGTACCCTAAACAGCTGAACGGATCTCTATGAACTTTAACGTAGACGTAAGGGATAGTCTGGATACTCATAGGCTACTTTTTTGTTTTTTTAATTCCACACAGGCGGAGTCGCGAGCGAATTCTAGTCATCAACATTAAACAGCGTGTTCTATTTTTAACAGGAGGAAGAATTAAAAGAAATAATAGCGACGGCGCGAGATATGGAGCTGCGATGGGGACATCTGTTCGATATGATCATCATCAACAACGACACGCAGCGCGCCTACCAGCAGCTGCTCAATGAAATCAACAGCCTCGAGCGCGAGCCGCAGTGGGTGCCCGCGCACTGGCTCAAGCACACCTAGCGCACGCCAGCACGCCAGCGACAACACGCCAGCGCCCGCAAACCAATGCCCGCACACCAGCGACACTCGGCCGTACAAAAGATCGATTGTACGACTCGATATATCGATACTAAAGCGAATACATTTGCTCGCTTATTTGAACGAGCGCGAAACTCCGCCTGTCGATAGTGATGTGAACAGTGAGAAGTGAAGAAGTTTAGTGATGTGCTCCCAAAGCTACCTTGTTTGAATAAAGGTAAACGTTTGGATTTGAAAAAAACGGTTTTTCGCGGACCGATATTTCGTGTGTAACGAATATTTCGAATTACGAAAATCGAAATGAATTTAAATGCACGGAAATGGAAGTTTATTAACGGAAAGTTTTTTTCATCATACATTGTCGAATGTGATTTTATTTGATTTAATTTTTCATGTAAAATTTATTTATCAAAATTAATATAAGACGTAAAATCGAAGTATGATAATTTCTTTTTAAGCTGTAATGGATCAAATCAAAGTCTTCCGAATATTCCGCTTTTAAATATACCATTTCCGTGTAAATAAGGATGAATGAAAATGTAGGAAAAAAAATCAGTCATGACAGTTTAATGCAATAATTCGCCCCGTGGTCTTATTCTAGGATTTAATAAAATGTGGTTATCTTGTATAGATAGCAGGTTCGAATAAAATTAATAACAAATATACTGCCTTATTCGTAAACGTTGTAAATTTAAATTGTTAATGTTTATTCATTTAACTAGATGAAAAAATGCGCAAGTCCAAAAGTTATTAAACGCATGTATTTTTTTCAAATTAAACAATACATTGAAAATGAATTTAAAAAGCAAACGCTTTTTAGTTTTTAGCAAATGACAATTAAACTTTCTTTTACAAACTTGAAATGATACTTTGCAACTTCTGATAAATTTGTTTCTCTTGAATGGTTAAATTAGTCTGGATGTAGAAACAACCTTCTTACCTCGTGGTCTTTTCGTGTTTTTTTACATACAGATGCTTTTTTCTTAACCGTAAATTTTAGTGATGTGCCTTTGATTAATTTAACCATAAACAATAAAACGGAATTTATAGTTTGATATAAAATAAGAAAAAACCTACTAACCATAACATTGTCTATTGTCAAAATTTATACCGTAGAAATAAAAATATAGAATTTTTCAAAAATCATAAGTAGATAGCCTTTGTGAATTTCTCTTCTAAGATGAGAGATATTACTCTTTTGAATAGAAAGTTTAAATCATTGAAATAAATTTGACTAAAATTATATCGCTATAATAGTGAGTAGAAAAGCAATATTTTATATCCATGTAATCTCCTATACAACGACATATCTGTTTTTATATAGCAATTAAAACGGCCAAATTAAAACTCCTTTTTGTCTAATATACTATTTTAAAGTAAACATATTTTCTGCTTACATTATTCAATTTACATTGTATAACAAAAACTAATAGATATCCGTTATTTTACAATACGAAAAAAAACGGTAATTTTCGAAAATACCCAAGGTCATGAGACGTTTCGAAATTGCTTCATGTAATTTTGTCACAAACTTTTGTCATTTATATTAGTAGGTATTTGTTACAATTTTAAATGTTCTATTCAATATTATATATCTTATATTTTATTGGATTGAATGTTTGTGATTATTTTATTGGAATTTTACCCAATCGTAGTTTTAATCAAATCAGAATTTATTAGAATCGATTACAATAATATTGCGATATTTAATTTGTTTATAAAATAATGTTTTAAAAACTATTTATAAAACAAGTTTAAAGTCCACGATTTATAAATTCAATTAATGTATAAGTAGATAAAATGCATTCCAAATGATTAGTGCCAAATACAAAATGGCCGCGATCGATTGCGGATGTTGTGTGAATTTTTCATTTGACATCACAATTTATATATTAACAATGTTTATTTTTTCGTGTACGTAGTATCTCGGATAGTGACCACTCTGTCGTGTGATTTTTGGGATATAGTGTAATAGTGTTTTTTAAAATTGATTGTGAAAATGCGTTTTATTGTAATTTGTAAGTTATGTATCGGAGTATAAATTCAAATATAGCCTGTGGAGGTGCTAAAATTGTTAACTGTTTTGTTCTATCTTGTGTATCTTAATTGTTGGTCGGAACGCGCATGAATCAAGTCATGTTAATGTACTATACAAGCAACATTGCTTCATGCGCGCTCTCGGCGAACACGGTCTTGTCGGGATTTCACAGTATTGATATTATCTAATTTATAAATAGCCCTGTAAATAATATTAACAATTGAATAAATAATGAATATATTATAAAAAACATGTTAATAGAGAACAATTCTGTGTAAATAATAGAGTACCTATTAAATTTAATATCATAAATATACCTTCTTTTATTTTCCTTCTGTACCAACCTAATCAAACGAATCCACAAAAATACAGCCATAGCTCATAGTTAAACTTGATATTAAGTTCTGTTGGCTACCACCGAACTACCACGAAAATTTACCAGAAAGTATCCTTAATATGTCGGTGTACTTGACGATTTTAATACTTTCTACCAAATTTTCTTGGTATGCCATCTCGTTAGATGCGGTCTTAAGATGACGCACTAGTTCAATAATGCTGAACTACACCGGTTGTCCGGGAAAGACGTGTTCAATGGACTATTACAGATTGCTTCGTCGAAAATATGACGATTTAACCCTTGATACTTGCCTCTATCCAAAGTTGCTTCATGTAATTTTGTCACAAACTTTTGTCATTTATATTAGTAGGTATTTGTTACAATTTTAAATGTTCTATTCAATATTATATATCTTATATTTTATTGGATTGAATGTTTGTGATTATTTTATTGGAATTTTACCCAATCGTAGTTTTAATCAAATCAGAATTTATTAGAATCGATTACAATAATATTGCGATATTTAATTTGTTTATAAAATAATGTTTTAAAAACTATTTATAAAACAAGTTTAAAGTCCACGATTTATAAATTCAATTAATGTATAAGTAGATAAAATGCATTCCAAATGATTAGTGCCAAATACAAAATGGCCGCGATCGATTGCGGATGTTGTGTGAATTTTTCATTTGACATCACAATTTATATATTAACAATGTTTATTTTTTCGTGTACGTAGTATCTCGGATAGTGACCACTCTGTCGTGTGATTTTTGGGATATAGTGTAATAGTGTTTTTTAAAATTGATTGTGAAAATGCGTTTTATTGTAATTTGTAAGTTATGTATCGGAGTATAAATTCAAATATCTCTAAAATCAATTTTGGATAGGGGTAAGTTGGGTTAGTGTCAGTGGCTCAGGGGCTTAAGCACTTGACATGTAATGTGCATTTCTTGGGTTCGAATCCCGCCTGTACCAATATGATTTTCGAATTTCGAATTTCATTCTTACGGTGAAAGAAAAAATCGTGATGCAACCTGCACATATCGGCGTGAAACTCACTGGGCCAGTGTGGTTGACAGGCCTTATCACCCTAACTTAGGGTAGGTTCCGAGCCCCTCGCTGGGGACGTATTGTGAGCTGGTGATGTGATGAAGTTGGGTTAAATCGTCTTATTTTCAACCAAGTTATCTGTGGTAGTCCATTGTACACGTCTTTCCCGAACATCATGTAGTTTGTCTAATTTATTTAGTCATTCTTACAATGTTCTTCAACACATATGTGAAAATAAGTGAACTTAGGTGTATTTTTTACCAACTTCAACGCGTGATAGCGCATAACAGCTCCATTGGACAGGATAACTAATGGCCATTCGGTTACAGTGCAAACAAGTACTAATCGTCACCTCCGTGAAGTTAGCCAACTCACTTCCTCTTTTTTCACTTTTTTTTATGCAAATCGTTTGAGAATCGTTAGAGAGGGTTTGATAGAAAACAATTTTCGTTTGAGAGTTCTTAGTTTTTCTGTAAAAATTTTTTGAATTCCGAAGTCGTTACCAGTCGAATTAACCAGTCGGACCTAGAAGGATTCTTTTCTTCTCTCAATCATTCTGACACGATTCTCCAACGACGAGAAAAAATTGATCCTTCTAAGTGCATTACTTTCATTTTTAATTCGAAGAAATGTAAAATCGATTAAAATGTTATCGACTTCGAAATTCAATATTTTTTACAGAAAAACTAAGAACTCACAAACGATATTTCTTTCATCTCAATTTCTCTCTAATGATTCTCTAGCGATTTGCAAAAAAAATTAAGTGTGCAGGCCAACTTCACGCTAAAAATTGAAATTGCTGTTACGGAGAAATTAGTATCTCTCAAACGAAAATTGTTTTCTATCAAACTTGCATAAAAATAGTGATAAAAGAGGAAGTGAGTTGGCTAACTTCACGGAGGTCTAATCGTCTTACAACAAAGCGTTAGAATTTAAGTGTCGTCATCCTGCTCGGGGACCTACATCTATAATCTTTGGTTCCAAGTCCAACCCTATTTGACATCTACGATCGTGACGTTTACATCTGACGTATGACATTTTACCTTCTGTTTGTGTATAAAAAATTGGAACGGAGCGAAAGTTGAGAGATAAAAGATTATTTTCTTAAAAATCTGTTATTCATTTGAATTCTTTTTCTAAATCGATATGCCTTCTATGAAGGTCGAAGGAGATAGTGATGGCGATGGCGATATGTCCGGCGGGGACACTGAAAGATCTGGTGGATCTTCTAGGGGCCCAGATCGTGATTCCAGTGCAGAAGAAGCCGATGAACCAGATTCCGATGACTCCTCGGAGATGGACGAGAGTGAGTGCGAGAGGCGACGAAACGAATGCCTCGACAATTTGTGTAAGTTCATTTGACGTTTTGAGGTTATGTTTACAAACATTCGAGTGTAAGCTTCCGTTTTTCTGGAGCAGGAACAGGCTTGTGATGTAATTTCGAAAACTCTGCAATCAGCTAAAATTGCGCAGGGTACGACAAGCGTAAAAAAATAACGGAGTTAAGACATATGGACGTTTATAAACTGCAATACTTTATGTTGAATGTTTTTAAGTTTTTCCAATTAGTTAACTCGCAGAAGCTAATCGACCGCTATAGACAACTCCATTTGCGGTCAGTTATCATTGTATATGTTTGTTTTTGTAGCATTAAGTCAGTAAATTTGTATTTTATACTCTTAAAAAGTTTGTCAAATCGATTGTAACATTAACTGAACAAATTCTAAGCCTGCAATATTCATTTTACTTATATTTGTTTATTAACATTATAAGGAACCTCGAAAGGATAAAATTATTGTAACCGAATTGAATCATTTTCTATACTTAATTTGTTTATTAACATTATAAGGTTGTCTTTCTTATTTGTTGAGATAAAATTATTGGAACCGAATTGAATCATTTTCTATACTTAATTTGTCATGTACGGGTTTCCAGCAAACCTGGAGCATCAGTTCTCATTACTGAGAGAGCAGCTATACAATGAGAGGGTGAAGCATGTTGAATACCAGCTAGCGGAGATCCGTGGTGGCCGTTCACAGGAATATTTAGGCCCTTTAAGACGACTGCAAGAGAATATGAGAGTTAGGTATGTAAATGTAGTTGGTGGTAATATTACTAATATCATAAATGTGAGTGTTTAAATTTATGTATGTTTGTTAGTAATCTTTGGAATGGATTTTGATGAAATTTGTCACAAAATACATAGGCTGTCTTGTGTTTAATTCTACATGGAAGGAGTGACAGGCAACAGCTTCTGTTATATAATTACTAGCTGTCGCCCGCGACTCCGTCCGCGTGGAATTAAAAAAAAACAAAAGTGAATAGCCTATGTGTTCTTCCAGACTATTCTCTACATCTATACCAAATTTCATCGAAATACGTTCAGCCGTTTAGGCTACAAACTCTAACAAACATCCATCTGTCAATCTAAACTTTCGCATTTATAATATTAGTATGATTAGGGACTAGCTTTCATCCACAACTCTCTGTGTGGAATTAAAAACAATTCATTGCAATCCATTCAGCAGTTTGGACTATAAACTCTAACAAACACCCATCCATCAAAATCGCATTTATATTATTAGTAAGATGTTAAATGTTACCTATCTTTTTTATTGTACTTTGTAAGTATATCCTTTTAGGTCTTTATTATAGTTTCGTTAAAGGTGTGGGTGCTCTAATAGTTATTTTGTGGACAGGATTGAGGTGGCTGGTATACTGAAGCAGATGCGGATTGAGAATATGAAGCATATATATGATGCAGAGGAGCAAGCAGCACATCAGAATTTTAAGGTATGTAATCCAACCTTCAAGCAAAATAAATGCTAGTTTTTGTGAAGTTATTTAAAATTTGATTAAAAAAAAATTAAAAGTTAAAAGACTGTTGCGATATTTATTGATTTAAATTATATTTATAAAGTCTTTTTAATATATAAAAATGTATTAAAATTACCTGTATCTAAAATAATTGATTACTTTGTTTTTCATACATTTACATAGTTAAGTATAAGTTGCCAATTTTATGTTAACTTTTTTGAATAGCAAAGACAAAATTAAATGGTGATGCTTTTAATACGATTTCGTAAAACAAATGAAAATGGACACTATTTAACTAATAATTGTGTTGAAATGCATATTATAGTTCAATTTATGTATGATTTTCACTTCTAAGAAACAGTTTTAAAAGCGAACAATGTTGTTTTTACATTTTTAACGCATTTTAATCTTGTCTTATTTTATGGCGACATAAAATGACGATTTTGGCAATGCACTTTGTTTTTTAATTGCGCTTTTACGATTCACTCTTTAGTTCAGGTTGCGGGAACTAGATGGCGTTAGTTGTAGCTTTTGTTTAGTAATAAAAATGATCGCGTAGCAGTACACATTTTATTTTTTTTACGGTTTAGAAATAAAGTTGTAAGGTTTTTTGTTATTATAGATTTAATTTTTTTTAACATTTTACGGCCTTGAATAAGGCAAAGAGATAACCAAACTGGACTTTTTAAAACATTTCTAGCATTAATTATTTTGAATAATGTGTAAATTAAACGTGTAACGTGAAAATGCGACGTTATTTTACGAAATATATTGAATGTTTTATATAAAAACCTATTATGCATTTATTTTATTCATACATGTTTAACTATTTAATTTGCGAATGAATCTTGGCCAATATTTAAAATGTTTAAAAACTAAATGTCACAAGTCCAAGGATGAACATAAAGACTACAACAATATTTTTTGCTACGTTTGCTATGTCAGCGACTGGTAATCTATTATTCTTAAATCAAAGTATTTCTATTTAATCTATAAGACATAATGTGTAAACTAAAGCATTTAGAACTTCATCCTTCAATAAACATACACTATACACTAAAAGTACCTTAAAAATGCAGAAAAACAACATGAGTCCATCGTATATGCCAAGAAATTCAAAGATATGTGTGAAGTCAACTCGCAGTGGGCCAACGTGGTCGACTATAGCCTAGTCACCCTTTATTAAGAGGAGGCTCCGAGCCACTTTAGCGACGTTTATGGGCTGATGAATAATGACTTTCAAACGACCTTGCGTGAAAATGCGTTGAAATGTTGTGTTTAGTGTTAAATAGTGAAAGGTTTTGGACGAAAATTCTATGTTTCTAGCGTATGTTGTGTTAAAAGAATATGTAGTTATGTAGTTAAACTTATTAAGACAGCTATAATCGTTCAGTTTTATTTGACAGACTTCCCAAAAGAAGGAGGTACTCAATTCGTCTGTATGTTTTTTTTATGTGTGTTATTTGTAGCTGTCAAGTGTAAAAATACCTAAATGGCCTAGTCACCCTAACTTAGGGTAGGCTCCGAGCTCCTCGGTGGGGACGTATAGTGAACTGGTGATGATGATGATGATGATGATGATGATGATGATGATGATGATGATGATGATGATGATGAAGTGTAAAATAGTGTAGTGGCAAAATTTCGACTGCCAGTTAATTTGTATAGTTCGAAGGGTTCAGTTTTGAACTGAAAGTATGATTGAAAGTACTAAAATTATAACGATATTTTTTTAGTTTTCTTCAATTAAATAAATTGAGTAAGCAATGGGGTAATATTTTGTATGGAATTTTCGCAACTTGTAAATACATGTTTTTTAATTTTTTTTTTAAATATTGTGAATTAATCATATCAATATTTTTTTCCATATTCGTTCGTTATTTCAATAAATGACATTTATGTTAATATTTCGAGCTCCTCTTGTAAAAAAAAATTGCAACAATAAGAGCTCGCGCACGCCTTTGACAAAACTATCGCAAAACTGTTTAGTCTCGGTTTGATTCCTATAAGCTAATATGGAGGTGTGCACACTACTCGATTTAGTTGTGCCACTAAACAGTTGAATTGGCTGCGAAATCGACAATCGCACAACTGTTGTGCGATTGTTTAGTCAAAGGTGTACGCCCGCTCTTGTTATGTAAGTAAGCCAACAATAGATGAAATCAACTTAACAGTTTATTACTGGTTTAAATTTAAATCTGCGACAATCTTGTATTTTAGAAAGTGCCTTTGTTTGGCGAGAAACCGGATGTAGGCGTTTTTTACACACTGATGTTGAAATCCTAGAAATTACACAGAGAATAAGTTTTACGAATGAAATAACTTTACGTAGTAAAAATAATTAAAAACACATTGCTAATAGTTTAATTCTTTTACACAAAAAGCATTTGTTAATCGATCTTTTTTTGTCTTTATTTCATCAAATATGGACAAAAATTAAGAATTTGATATTAGAGCGTACGCACACCTCTGACTAAACTATCGCACAACTATTGCTTGATTTTCGCACCCATTCAACTGTTAAGTTAAAATCGAGTAGTGTGCGCACCTCCATATAAGCTCATAGAATTCAAAGCGAGACTAAACAGTTGTGCGATACTTTAGTTTCAGGTTCACGCTCTAAATGACAATTTTATTTTTTTGCAGGTAAGTAAATCATAAGTGATTTCAATTTGCAGGGTTGGTAAGTATGATATTTATTACCCACTAGCTGTCACCGTACGGTTTTGTCCGCAGAATTAATATCCTTATCCTATTTATAACTAGCTTTCGCCCGCGACTCCGTCCGCGTGAAATAAAAAAAAAACAAAAGTAAGTAGCCTATGTGTTCTTCCAGACTATCCTCTACATATATTTCGAATTTCATCGAGATCCGTCCTGCAGTTTAGGCTACAAACTCTAACCAACATCCATCCATCTAAACTTTCGCTTTTATAATATTATTTATTTATTTATAACTAGCTTTCGCTCGCGACTCCGTCCGCGCGGAATTAAAAAAAAAAAAAAAAACAAAAGTAAGTATCCTATGTGTCCTTTCAGACTATCTTCTACATCTATGCCAAATTTTATTGAAATCCGTTCAGCCGTTTAGGCTACAAACTCTAACCAACATCCATCCATCCATTCATCCATCTAAACTTTCGCATTTATAATATTAGTATGATTAAAAGCTTTATTTTATTATTTACATTTTTAAAACTTTCAATGGCAAATGTCTAAATTCAAATGCTCTAATGATAACGAAGGCTCTTGCTATTGGCTGAGAATTTAAACATCACTATGATTTTTGCTTGTAGTTTTGTACCTTACTTTCCAATTTATTCACCCCTAAATGAAACAGCTTGAAATTATACAGCCTTTAGACTATTAAGTGTAGGGCTTTTTATTTAAAAAGAATTATTAAAAAACCCTCGCCTTTAAACGAGACTGTACTAATTTCAAAATAAAAGGCTTTAATATTGAAGGGCGCTTAACACCTGCAGTTTTACTTAAAGGCATGCAAGGAAACTTAAGATCTTACAGTTTTGGCTACGCCTATACTGTCGCATGAAATAGTCCGAGTTCCTCGTAGTAGTCCTAATTCAGTTAAATCGTATTTGTGTCGCTAGTTGGGCAACTGATAACTTTACAGTAAAAAAAAGGTATATAGCGGGCCTTTGCCACGCAGCTTTTGCTTCACTTAGCGAAGACGTGTCTTTTACTGGTGTGATGTACAAAACACCGAGCAGTTCAGATAATCGCCAAGTGAAAATGACCTTTTAGATTCGTTCAAAGTTATGTTTTTGAGATATGTTAACTTTCATTACTATATTAGGAGTAGTTTGATACTTAAACAATGCCTTAGTGAATATTTATCTTGCTAAATAAGTACTAAGCAAGGCACTTAGTTATATTAAGCGTCTCCTATGCTGGGTTGCTGAAGTTTCCATTTACTTTATCATTACTTATTGATTCATTTGTGTTAAGTTCAACTAAATTTCAAAGGTGTAAAAATCAAGCTAGGAACTTCGGAAACCCATTTCATGAAGTTATCGAACCAAAAACACTAATTAATGGTTAAAAGTAGCTGGGAAACTCGACATTAGTGCCGTTACTAACCATAGAAGGTAATCTTACGCAGTACTTGTACGATGCGGTTGGGTGTCTGCCCAAAGCGCTGGACAATAAAGGGCACCACAGGTCTGAAGAATAACATAAACTCACGTAAAATTTAACCCCACGACCCCCAAAAGAAAGGTAAAAAAGGGGGCGTTGCATTAGCGCGAAAACCGGCTCTAATCTTACGATTTTTCAGTACAATATTATGATGCTAATTATTAGATCTGTTTTTTATTTAGTTCTAAAGTTTCAAATAGTTTTATTCCTCTTCGATATTGTCTTTTTTGAATTCAAGCGGTCAGTGATATTTTTTTATCATAAAGATTTGTATAACTTTGTTACGTTTTGTAAAGGACAATGGCTTTGTGTTGCATACATTCGTCATTCACTTTGCATTGAATGGTTAATCTGTTTATAGAAGTTTCTAATTTTGAATACCATAGACAAGATTCTTATCAGCTTATATACGTGTTTATAATAGACTAGCTGTTGCCCGCGACTTCGCCCGCGTGAAATTATTAAAAAAATAGCATATGTTACTCGTGGATGTAGCTAATGGTGAAAGAATGAAAAAAAACGGTCCAGTTGTCTTTGAACCTATTCATTACAATCAAACAAACGATGTTTTCCTCTTTATAATATTAGTTTGATTATAATAGAATTAAACATTTGTGAATTGTAAAAGAGTGTAACTTTAGCGTGAATTTCCAACAATCTTAGCAATATTATAAATGCGAAAGTTTAGATGGACGATTGTTAGAGTTTGCCGCCTAAACGGCTAAACGGATCGCGATTAAGTATAGATGTTTGGCATAGTCTGGCAGAACACGTCGGTTGCTTACTTTTGTTTTTTACTTTACTTCTTCGCTGACGAAGTCGCGGGCGAAAGCTATTAAAAAAAAAAACAAATTGTCATAATTATGCTCTTTAAAAAAGTGAAAATATTTTGTTTTTGTACCTTTTTGTATACTACCTTTTACTATTACCATCGTCGACCATTTACGAAGTCCCATCTCTGCCAACCCCCCTGATTCGAGGATCGATTGATTTTACTCAATAGCTGAATCAATCGTGCAAATGTGCGTTTTTGAATGCAATAGCAATATGGCGTCGCGTGCACAATGGCGCGGCCGGACGTGACGTCATCTCTAACGTCGTGTGTCGATGACATACTCTTTGAGAATCGAGACGGACATCCTTTCTTATGTCTTTATGTGTTGAAAAACAAGATGCAGTTTATGTCTCCTGAATGATTGAATTTACCAATTTCTCTACCTAATATAAAACATATGAGATATCAAACATTTTGTTAAATTTTATATTAAAGCCAGTTACAGTGAATTTACACAAGGGATTTTTCAGATCTTTCCAAAGAAAGTCAAAGGAATAGGCATTCTAAAGACATTTATTAAGTGTCTTTTTACCTTATCTAGATTTTTACGTATTGTACCATTTTAATATAGACGGTATCTACATACATTCCATTAAATAAGAAATAACTGACTCGCAGGTGATGTTTGCATTACCTTCAGAACCGTTAACTCTGTAGGTTTTGTTCAAAAAGTTTTTTTTAAATCGACCCTTTTAGACCAACTCGTAACCTCCTAACTACACAACGAAGTAGTAATACACTGCATAATTAGTCGTCCTATATCTAATTTTACTGTTTATAGTTAACTTGCTGTTGCTCGCGACGTTGTCCATGTGAAATTAAAAAAATAGCCTATGTTACTCAGTGATAACATAGCTTTTTAATAGTGAAAGATTTTTTTACAACGGCCGAATAGTTTTTGAGTTATTTCAATACATACAAAAATCCAAAAATACAAAACTTTGCTCTTGATAATATTAGTATAGATTTGTAAACAATTACGTTTATTTTTAAATGAACAAGTGACAAAGTCATAACACGTTGTAGATATTTGTTTATCTCTGTACGTATTTGTTATCAAGACAACTTACGGTTAAAGTAGACCCACACGTGCGTTGCGTCGATTATCCGCAACGCAAAGTTTTGATATATCGTCTAAAACTTGCATATACTGTGTTCTTAACAGCAGAAAACAACACTGCGGTGGGTATTTATATGGTTTTAAAACTGAAGGTTTCAGTTTCATCATCTATACTATCTATAATCTATACTAATATTATAAAGAGGAAAGATTAGGATTTTTGTATGTATTGAAATAATTCAAAAACTACTGGGCTGAATGCTAAAATTCTTTCACCGTTAAAAAGTTACGTTATCATTAACATAGGCCATATTTTTTATATTAGACTAGCTGTTGCTCGCGACTTCGTTCCCGTGGAATTAAAATATAGCCTGTTACTCACTGAACAAAGCTTTTTAATGGTGAATGAATTTTAGAAATCGGCCTAGTCGTTTTTGAGTTATTCCAATACATACAAAAATCAAAAAATACAAATCTTTCCTCTTTATAATATTAGTATAGAAGTATAGATAAAGAAAGTGAGTTTGCGGCTCCACTCGTGTGGCATCACCTTAACCCTGTTCAAATATTCTCAGTGCACAATGCGCTACGAAACGGAAATCAAACAACGCAACGTGTTTTGTTGTATAAACATGTTATCGATACGTTTTAAAACTGGTTTATTTGATGAATTAGTTTATTACATCGCAGTTCCTGTTTTAATCTTAAATTAATCATTAAATTATTATTTTAATATCGCTAAAATTAACTAAGGGCTGGAATACACATGTCCGTAGCGGGCACATTTGCATGCAGTGTGAATGAGTGAAAGAATGAATGTGTATTTATTGCCACTAAAAAATCACATAAACGGACTTATTATAAAGAAATCATAAAATCGTGGCAAAAAGTGGCCAGCTCAGCATATGCAGGAGGGACTAAGCCGTCCCTGCGCTGGTTTTCAGCTGGCTCCTTCGAGTGCACGCATATGGTACTGTTATATGCTAGTTATAGCCTAGTTTAAGCTACAAACTCTTAACAAACTGATGTTTGTTCCGTCCATCTAAACTTGCATTTATAATATTAGTAAGAAGTAAGATTATAAGTTTTTGTAGTAAGAATTAAAAGATATTTGTTAGAATAGAGAAAGTATACATACATACTGTTTTACCTGATTTTTTCCGTAACTTGTAAAGTAATCACAAAAAAAAATCATACTTCATACTTCATACTAGTATTATAAATGCGAAAGTTTGGATGGATGGATGTTTGTTAGAGTTTGTAGTCTAAACGGCTGAACAGATTTCAATGAAATTTGGTATAGATGTAGAGCATAGTCTGGAAGAACACATAGGCTACTTACTTTTGTTTTTTTTTAATTCCACGCGGACGGAGTCGCGGGCGAAAGCTAGTGTAACATAATTAAATGGAAGTCCTACGTTGTAAAAGTTCTCTGAATTTCCTTCGGAAGCCGTATGAGAGTTTGTGAAAGCTCAAGCTCCCTGAAGTTCGGACTTGTTACAAACTCGATTGAAGTTGGACAAACTTCGAATCAAAGTTTAGGGATCGAATTGTTTATTCTTTTGATTTCAAGTATTTTTTATGGCTTTTTTCTGGTTATTGGGTTCGTGACGAAGTAAAATTTAATTACATAAGATTAACTACGTAAGGAATATAAAATCTCAAGTTTTATTCCATACCTTATATTATTATTTTTTTTATCTTATAACGTGGCAAACGAGCAAGCGGCCACCTGAATCCACCGAAATGGAAAGCGACCGCTACCCATAAACATCCGCAATTGCAGATGCGTTGCCTACCCTTAATTGACGGAGGAGGAGACGCACATAAAGGGGACATTTCCCCTTCCTATGCGTCTCCTCCACCGTCAAATCCACTTTTCCTTCCCATCCTTTCCTCTTAAGAAGAGGGTGGAAAGGGAAAGGGACTAAAATTAGGCCTCTGGCACCACACTCATCAGACGAAACGCGGAATTACTTCCACTTCACGTCTGTTTTCTGTGTGGTCGTGGTATTACACCGGGCGAGCCGGCCCATTCGTGCGAAGATGTTAAAGCGGGCTCTACCACTGTTATGTGGATACTGTTACAAATGGATTTAATAACCTCACAACAGGATCGTGACTTTTTTTTTGTTTTTTTTTCCACTGTTTGCCTTGAAGAGGCATTTACAGATTCACCGGACTTGCGGTGGTCGAGCGCAGATGGACGCTTAGCCTAAATCTCGTTTATGAGTAACTAAGCTCGAGGGCTCCCTTAGGAGCCTCGGTAAGGTCCGTTACTTTGAAGAAGGGTGAGAGGACTAGAATTAGGCCTCTCTAAAATTATTTCTTTTCTTTTTTTATTTTAGGCCAATGTTTTTTGTGTCATGTGTGTTTGGTGGATGTGTTTACTTGTGATTGTTTGCACGATATTTAGATAAATTCGTCACCGGAAGTAACGCAGTCGCCATTGTCCAACATTTGGGTCGTTTACATTTTGTGCTTTGTTTTAATATAGACTTAAAACTGTGATTTTAATAAAAGTATTAAAATTTCAGAAAACATTATCATAACTTAAATGTACTTAGATTTGTAGTCTAAACGGCTGAACAGATTTCAATGAAATTTGGTATAGATGTAGAGCATAGTCTGGAAGAACACATAGGCTACTTACTTTTCTTTTTTTATTTTAGGCCAATGTTTTTTGTGTCATGTGTGTTTGGTGGATGTGTTTACTTGTGATTGTTTGCACGATATTTAGATAAATTCGTCACCGGAAGTAACGCAGTCGCCATTGTCCAACATTTGGGTCGTTTACATTTTGTGCTTTGTTTTAATATAGACTTAAAAGTGTGATTTTAATAAAAGTATTAAAATTTCAGAAAACATTATCATAACTTAAATGTACTTAGTTTAGTCGTTGAATTTAAATCTATTCTAGCTTATTATAATTCTCCGAAATAATTAATAATAGATAAAAATAAGAATTTTATTCAATAAACAATGTAGACTACAATAAACCGGTACAATTAATAGATATGCGAGATTTACTGTGTATAGACAAGGGCTGAAATAATGCCATGGCAGTGTCGAGAGGCCTTGTGTGGTTTGTGAGTTAACCTAGAAAAAGTTTATCGGCCGTATTCATTGCGATACTCGATTCTTTAAAGCTCGCTTGTATGGGAAATTATTGAAATAGTTATTTGTAGTTACGACGAAGATGCAAGTTTGATTTGATATTTTTAAATGTTTGAGACAAATGAATTGTTTTAATACGAGATGTTTTATGAAAATACTTTCTGTATTGAGTCAATAAACATGTTTCTGATTTAAAGTCAAGAATAAGGATTTAGTTTGACTTCACTAGTTTTAGTAATAAAACATGTAATTTCAATAAGAATAAATGCTCGTAAATAGTGAATACAGGAAGACGATTTTCACATTAAATAGAAAAAATATCATTGGTATTGAAACCTAAACATTAATCTCTAGAAATCAATCCTAATCAAGTAATAGTAGTACTAGTAGAGTTTGACACAAATCTGTGAACCAAATTCAACTAAAAATCGACTCCTTACAAAATACATTTGCTTTTGTTATATTCCGCTTAGTTTTAGATTACATGGTAGAAATGTTTAGTGTTACCTTACGTACATCATGATGAGACATTCAGCGGTGAGTGATGACTGGTTTTGAACGTATTTACGTGAATAAATTAATAATTAAATCCATTAAAGTGGTCGGACGGTAGCGAGCGGTGCGCCGGGGTCAACGGCCGCGGGTCGACGCTCCGGCGCGGGACCACGACACTTTTCAGAGCGAAACTTTTGTTGTATATTCACATTCAAAGTTTACAAGCGCTCACTACAACAGACAAAATACAATTATAACTATCGGATTTAAAAGCACTTTATTCTGAGTGCTTTTTCATTCGTAATGGGTAGTTAAGGGATGTGGGAGCGAGGTACCTTCCATTCTTAATGCTAAGCTTAGCTTGCAGCTAACCCCAAGCGTTTGTAAAGTTTGAATACTGTAATACCATAACACTCATGGTCCTGGTACTTTCTGGTCCATGCTATATTAAATTAATGTAAGATCTCAGTTCTCATTGGTTTAACGCAAAAGGGTATTTTACAATATTTATCTTTCGAACACTTCGACAGTTAAATCATGATTTCAGTTAAGTACTGATAGAAGAGGTCCTAGAAAGTTATAAAACTCGTGTTAACTAAAAAGATGTTTCCGGCGTTAAATCCAACAGGAAGTCGATTAAAGGTAGGGTTTTCCTTCCTTACTTGTGGTTCTGAAATTCGATTTGTTGAGTATATTTCGAAAGTAAATAAAATATCGATACAAGATAATAGCGTATAAGATATTTAATTATTGTCTTGTGTTAAACTTTCACATTTATAATATTAGTATGATTATGAAAAAAATAGGTATATGGATAATATTTTTTTTTTAATTAATTTATCTGTTAATTGGAAAATTAGTAAATATATTATCTAGGATTTCCGAGTTTAGCTAGTTTATAAAAATAGTAATTTACGCGTAGTTTTGCGTTAACATTTCTACGTGGAATTGTTAGGAGGTAACATTTTTTAAAGTATTATTTGTATTTGAATCAGTACTATATAACTAATTATTATATCATACTCTATTATAACCAGTATGTTTTTTTATTTAAATTGTTACCAGATTTCCTGCTCAATTCTAGGGAATTAAAAAAAAGTTTAATTTTTATTTTGCAACATTTTTTTACAATCCAATAATAATTAAGGTAAACACAATAATTTTATTGGGTTGTTATCGCAATATCGTTATAAAATAATCCATATTAAATCACTGCGTACTGTTTAAATTCGATATTAGATATACCAAGATAAACAAATGCAAACGCAAAACAAAATGGCTGACTTCAACTACGACATTTCAAAGAATATACGTACACGATACTATTTCAATACAATTCAATAACAATGAGTGTACTCTAGACTATTTAACGTAAACTTTTAACTTGATAAAAATGTTCTAAACGACTAAAATATCAATCAAACATACATATATTACCTTAGGTATGGACGTTATGTAATTTTTAACTATAAAAAACAACAGATTTAATTGTTATTTTTAGTCTTTTTATTTTTTAGACTTGTAATATTTTTTATAAATTAAAATAGCAATAGACTAAACACCTGAACAGTAATAAATTATGCGTTATAAAAATAACTCTGTAATACCTCGCCCTCATACTCGAGTTTACCAAGTTATATCATAGATGGCGTTAGTTGTACCAAACGGTATCACTCACGTTTCTCAAATAAATATCAATTTGTTATTTTCTCGAGTTTTATATATTTGTATGAATGTATTTTAGTTGTTGTAATTGATTTATTTATGAAAATTGATTAATTAATAAATTTTCATTTAAATAATGATATGTAACATTTAGTAACACGTGTTAGATTGTCGAGGCTTTGTCATAAACTCTATGTAATTGATCTTTTTTTAACAAACGATGAGTATTAAAAAATATTGTTAAAACATTATGGAAATCAATGTTATTTTATGTTTTCCCGGTTTAATTTAAATGATTTTCATAGTTAAACTATATCTATATCTTTTAACAAATGCAAGAGAACTGAATTATAAGATTTTATTTTGACTGACAGTTAATTAATTAAGTGTAAGCCATCAACAATTCTTCCATAAACAACTCCGTTTATCGTAATCTAAAAGTGGAACAAACCATAATGAACGCAGTATTCATAAATCAAAGTGTAAAAACAAAAAAAAATATTGAAGAGGCTCCTAAATATCAACAAAAGGAACACAAAATGGCGGACGTAACGCGTAGCGTTTCTGAAAGCGTCCGTCTACGGGGCGCGTGCGTCACACTCCCGCTTGCGTGCTACGAGCGCGTGCGACAAGGACGGCTGCACACACACATGCGAGATTTGCGCGAGCGCATTGCAAACGTCCTACTTTGCGAATTTGTTTTAATTGATTGCTCCGATACGGCATTTTATGTCAGGTAATTTGTACTGGAAACTTTGAATACAAGAGGAAGGAAATTTATATCGTTTAGACCTTTAGTGTAGATTTTTAGTACTAACACAACAACATTGTTAGAAATTATTTTGTTAAACACGTGTTTTAACTCTGTTGTTGATGTTATGGATGTCAGTTATTATGTTTCACCATAAATATGTATCGCCCACTGCTTTCGGTATAAGTACTTAATTTTTTATTGGTAATCGCATTTTTCAAGCTATAATCTGTCAAAAACCGCTCTAGGCTATAGTTATGGTATAAAAAGGATTATGTTTTGAACTAAAAGATATTTAAAACACTGCGTAACATTCCTTTATTTGTAAAGCATTGCTAATTCAAACAAAAGAATAAATCCTATTACAGAATTACCTTTTTAATACGCTCTTCAATTTAAGAATTAAATTAATTATTGAAGAGGTCGTATTGTTTCATTCTTTTGTTAGTATAGTCATTCATGTGTTCATTCATCGTTCAGTTTCATAGACATAGTGAATGATATATTTTATTACTTGCTAGTATTAGTTATGAGTGTACAACGGTAGAGATAGATCTAGAAAGAGATGGATTGCGTGACAGGTGACATGATCAAGAAGGGAGGGACTGAGATGACGGATGTTAGTTATTTGGAGGATGCAAATCTCTTGCGCCCTACGGGAGTAGAATAAGGGTGGGGAAGGAAGACGATGATGACGATAGTAATTCTTAGGTGCTTTAACTTTCTAATATATGTTAAGAAAGATTTTGTCACCCTGTTTAGCTACTAATAATATATGTGTAGTAAATTATGTTTACATATGTAACAGGCAGATGTCATTTATTGTCTTTGAGATTTATTCTAACTGGCTTTCGCTCGCGACTCCATACTCCTTGTATTAAAAGAAATCAAAAGTGATTATTTGATCTTCTAGATTATCCTCTACATCTATGTCAAATTTCATCGAGATTTGTCCAGTCGTTTAGGCGGCAAACTCTAAGACACATCCATCCATCCATCTAAACTTTCGCATTTATAATATTAGTAAGATAAGATTGTTTGTGTTTAAATTGATGATACAAATATGTTTGTTTTTATTCTGTGACTAGCTGTTCCCTTGTGGCTTCATCCGCATGAAATTATGAAAATTTTATTTTATTGTTTACATTTGTTAAAATATCAATAGCAAATGTCAAAATGACATGACATGACAAACCTTGGCAATCTTGCTTCCTTGATGTTGGCAGCAACTTATGGTCTCTTTCCCACATTAGGGTTTTTATCCAAATTATTAACCCCCTAAGTTTAATAGCGTGATAATATATAGCCTAAAGCGTGACGTAAGTGTAGGGCTTTTTATTAAAAAAGGAATTATTCAAAAATATGCTGTAATTGCTGACATCTTAGGCAACAAAGAAGTGTGTGTTTACGCTTTATTATAATAGTATAGATTAAAGCCTTATAAAGGTAAAAATGTATTATATATAGCATAATACATAGAAAAACATCATTAACCATTTCAACTATAACTTGAAATTATGGTTGTATTTAAATAATAGGTCAACGATTCTTTCAGAGCGCGACGTGACATTATTTGTCATTCTGATTCGGTTGTTAATAATTTGTTAATTGTTTTTACAGCGCTCAATTGTTTGTGTAACTCGTTAATGTCGAGTTTGACTGATGAGAAAGTGTGGTTACTTTTTATGTACAAAATATTTACGTACAGAATGTCAGAATGTTGATTACGTTATCAATGTCAATTTTTACATCTATACTTCTATACTTATAAAGAGGAAAGATTTGTATTTTTGTATGTATTGTAACAACTCAAAAACTACTGCGCCGATTTCCAAAATTCTTTCACCATTAAAAAGCTACGTTATGGCTGAGTAACATAGGCTTTATTTTTTAATTTTACGTGGACGAAGTCGTGAGGAACAGCAAGTTCTTTTATAAAACTGATTTGCTATTTTTTTCTTTGATATCTTTATTACCTTTTTCCATAAATTTCTTATCTCTTGTCCAAAGAAATAAAAAGGATGACCGGATATGCTATATCGTGATTTTTTATACTTAAAACTTAAAACCAACTTATTAAGTAGCCAATGTTTACTTCCAGACTATCTATGAATCTTTAAAATCAACAGAAGTAAATTAATCCTAGGAATAGCGCAGACTACTTTAGTTTTTTTAATGTCACCGGACGAATTCGCAGGCAAAAGATAGTATAAAATAGACATGAGGGTTTTTGCATTCCTCTGATTTTCCTCTATTTATCAATGCACGTTTTTTCCTCTGATGTATGATTCACGTTTTGTATTCTCATTTTCCAGTTTTTGTTCGTACAATTTTATATTCCTACAATTAATGTTGACTCCCTAGATACCGAGAATAAGGTTATTTTATACAACATAAGTTTGCAAACGGCTATCACGAATAATCGCGGGAAAGTTTCCGTAACGTCATCGACAAAATTTGTATTAGATACTAGCTGTTGCCCGCGACTTCGTCCACAATATTAAGATAAAAAAATAGCCTATAATATGCCCGTCTATGTCAGTTACCCTGCAGTGAAAATCCGGTCGAAATCGGCCCAGCCGGCTAGATTACCCGGAAAACACGCGGCTTGCGGACAGACAGACAATTTTTTTTAAAATGCGATTTTCGTAATCGGCAACGCAAAAACATCATCTTCCCGAAATCTGGAGTTTTTCTTTTAATATTACAAACAGACACTCCAATTGTATTATATGTATAGATAAATATCAGGCGTAATGTAATACGAAATTTTATCGATGACTACGAAATATGTTCTCACTATCATGCATATATTCGTGATAGACCCTCAGATTACAAGCTCATTTAATTAATTTTCTCTCGCAATTCGTCTTTCAAACAACCTAAGATTATATGGAATTGGTATCAAAGGCCGTTTAATTGTTTACGTTTATTTTAATTGGGTTATTGTCCTGTGTAATCTTAATAAATAAAGTCATCTCAAGGTAAAATATTACAGTTATCTTATTATTATAGTTTACAAACAGTTTTTAATAGTTAAAACGAAAGTCTATTCATGTTTGTTGTCTATGGACGGTCACTTCGCTATGGCAGACGACCGTTTGCTCTTTTGCCTTCATTATCTTCCTGATTCCCTTCTTATCTTAGTCCCGTAGGTTCGGCGCAACAGGTTTTTCCTCCACATAACTCTATCATACCTCATCTGTCATCACTCCCTTTTTGATCATGTCACCTTTCACGCAATCCATACATCTTTTTTCTTTTTTGCCACCTTATGACATAAAAATCTTAATCAATTTCCCCATTTCAGTGATATTCTACATGTTATTTTTACGTTTCAGGGCTTTAACACACTCAATGCCATTCGCTTTGTGATTTCAATTGATTACGATAATAATGTATTGAAGGTTTATTTAAAATATTTAAAAAAGACAGAGTCTACTTTAAATCAAAATTTAAAAATAATAAAATATTAATATAACATTAAAATCCTCATTTATATAAAATACCCTTCATTTCATCTCTTAAACTGGTTATACTAAGAAAAGATTAAATCATTCAATATTCAAGAGAATTTCTCATTTTAAAAGAAAAGTTTCGCAAACTTTAGTATTTCAATTGGAGTTGCTGCGAGGCAAGGAATAAATAACATTTACAATGTTACGGTTATTTATAGCGGCAATTTGTAAAGCGCTCCGGAGGCCTGCTTTTATTGGCAACTGACTCGAACTCATCAATTCACCCAAGTCAGATCGTCCTAATTCATCCTGCGACAGGCATATTGAAAAAACTATTATAATAAAGCGCAAACACACACTTCTTTGTTGCCTAAGATGTCAGCAATTACAGCATATTTTTGAAATACTATTATAATAAAGCGTAAACACACACTTCTTTGTTGCCTAAGATGTCAGCAATTGCAGCATATTTTTGAATAATTCTTTTTTTAATAAAAAGCCCTACACTTACGTCACGCTTTAGGCTATATATTTACACGCCATTAAACTTAGGGGGTAAATATTTTGGATAAAAACCCTAATGTGGGAAAAAGACCATAAGTTGTTGCCAACATCAAGAAAGAAAGATTGCTAAGGTTTGTCATGTCATGTCATGTCATTTTGACATTTGCTATTGATAATTTGCTAATGAAATCGCGCTGGAACAGCTAGTAAGATATAATTATGTATAAAATTATGGGCATAACTTAGTGCTTAAAATACTTTTAAGCCTTAACATACAACTTTGATATCGTGAATAGAGCCCGGCTCGGATATTTGACAAATTATATTGAAATGCTATAATTCGTAGGCTTGCAAAATGCGATCCAGACTAATCTTACTACTAATATTATAAATGCCAAAGTTTAGATGGAGGGATGTTTAAAGTTTGTAGCATAAACTGCTGAACGGATATCGATGAAATTCCTTAGATATAAAAGGTAGTCTGAAAGAACACGGGCGTTTTTTTTAATACAACGCGGACTAAGTCGCGGGCAGAAAGCTAGTATAAATTCCTTATACCGAAAGCATGGGATGATACATATTTAAGCTATCATTTTTTTTATAGGAAAAGCGGGCAAACGAGCAACGGATCGCTTGATATATCATATACGAGAACCTCAGTAGGACCTTTTAAAATTGTTGATGACGTCATCACATTAAAGCATGCTAAAGTATGAGAGATGAAAATACATTGAACCGCCCTCAGGGGTCTTGTTTTTAGGGAATTGAGGACGAACGTACTTTGTTGTACTTGTACTTTAATCATAAGTTACCTAAAATTAAGAATTTTTATAACTTACTTGGATAACTAAAGAATATGTGGCTTGCGGTACTTCAAACCAAATAGAGCATCAAACATTCAGGTGAACGGTTTTTGAATTGTACTTAGTCTACGTTAGCTCGTGTGAACCGATCGATTTTAATTACTAGTTTTGTTATTTATTACTTAATGGATTACAGTGTTTTGTATTCAATTTACATTAATTTTTAACGTTCAAAGATAAATGGCGTATAGTTTTATCGTCACCAGCTCATGGACGGCAGCTGGGGACGTATACCCCACTGAGAGGCTCGGAGCCTACTGCAAGGGATGACTAGGCCATAGTTAACCACACTGGCCTGGTTAGTTCACACATATCTTTGAATTTTTTCGCCGATATGTATAGGTTGCATCACCATGTTTTTCCTTCACCGTAAGAACGTCGGGTGAATTATGTACATATGTGGGATTCGAACCCAGGACCTGTAGATTACAAGTCCAGTGCCTAAACCTAATCCGACGCTCGCGTATAGTTTTTTTTATTTTTTTTTATGTTTGTTAAGCAAGCGCTTGACCACGATCCCACCTGAAGGAAGTGACGATGCAGCCGAATGCCGATGGCTGTTCACTCTCCTTTTGAAGACCCCCACGTCATATTTGGACGGGAAAACTAATGGAAATGGAGTTTGCTGTGTAATTAACAATTGAAAGAATGTTTTCCTCCGAGCAAATAATATTTATTGTTGATCGAAGGTTTTCTTGGAAGGTATCGTAAATATCGAACTTTTATCATTTTAATTCTTAGTAAGAGCATTCAATGAGGATCTTACCTTACGCCTCGTACAGTTTTCTATTTATACTAATATTATAAAGAGGAAAGATTTGTATTTTTGTATGAAAATAACTCAAAAACTACTGGGCTAATTTAAAAAATTCTTACATCATTAATAAGCTACGTTATTAGTGAGTAACATAGACTATATTTAATTAGTTTTTTTAAATTTCCCGCGGACGAAGTCGCGAACAACATCGAGTGTAATATAAAATTATTCAATGATCCTTCGTTAGTATTTAAACATGGCTCTATTTGAATGTAAACATTGTTAATTAATTCACAGAGTTCAAGGGTTGTGTAATAATCAATATTCATTACAATCATATAGCTTATGTCTCCCGATTTGTGTACTAAGTTAAGATGAACTGAAAACCAAAGAAAACCTCTTGCTTAAAGTTATAACCCAAAAAGAGAATTTTTGGAAGAAAATTGTTAACGCTCTTTTAAATTATTACATGTTTACGTATCTTTAATCAAACATGTTTTATACTATGAAAAAAAAATTAAAAAAAAGTGAAAAAATATTTATTTTTAGAAAAATTTCCACAAAAAGTTAACCTAATTTACATTCTTTTTACACAATAAACAAAATCTAAAATTAACACAAACAGTAAAGTATGTAAGTATGAAAGCGAAGCTGTAGGCTACTTTGCTTATTAATTTTTCAGCTACCCTCCGTACTAGTATAAAACTGTATTACGGCGGCAGTGCGGCCTGTTACTGTATCTGCTAAAAGTTGTTACAGTACAAGCAAAATACACAGATGCAACTATGTAATGAAATCATAGGTTAAATCAAATGTTAAAACAATTTCATAACGTTATTGTAGTTTAGTTTTGATAATAAAGTAATTATGTACATGAAGCGACGGGACAATTAGCCACGTAACTAGATAATGTTTACATATAGATAAGATAGTGTTTGTCAGTCTCCTATTGCTACGGACAAGTTTGTAGCTTAACATTGAAGTGCTAATGTTTCAAATAATACTACATTTAGGACGGCAATACTCGTGTAAAATGGAATATATGTAGTGAGCCTAAATAAGGATGATTAGTTTTGATAATTCATTTGATAATTTAGTGGGGATGGGTTGTGTAAAATCGGGTATTAATCTTTACGATTTTCGATTTTTACTCTCATAGAAGTTGGAATCGATTTATCAGCTATACCTTATGGATTAAAAATACAAAACACTGTTACTTCCATTCGGTTATTTAAATTCAAATCATTAATAAAAAATACAGAACATGTACAAAGAGAACGTTAAAAGATATTTATTACTAATACAGTCGTGCACAATCTAAGTGGATTTCGTTAATATTATTGTCATCGCTATCACTATATTCACTACTAGAATCCCTTAATTTAATTAATAGGTAAAAATAGTTTTAGATCGATATTTTTTATGATTAAACCGAATATCGATAGATTACAGTTATTCGATATGCATTTATGTCCCATCACTATGATACCCGTCTATTAAGTACAGCATTTAACTTCATACAAATTTTATTCGATACTTCATATGCGTCATTTATTAAACTAATCAACCTTATTTAGACAAACTGTAGGTGGTAATCCAGTTAACCACTACTTAGGAAACACAAGCATATGCTAGCACGTACCCGTAGCTTGCATGCACGTCTGCCAAGTGTAGCGTTTGCTTTACGAAGTCGCGGGCTAGTATATTGTTAAAACTGTAATAAAACGTAATGATTTATAATACAAAAATAATGTAAAGGCAATTAAATTGGGTTATGGCCGTATTTCTTAACGCTACGTAAAGATTTTTGTAGATTACTACGTCTAACCATTTTTTTACGTTTTTACGAAACATTTTTATTACAATTATGTAATAAAATGTTTTTAACTTTATTAATATAAAAATATCTTATATAGAAAAGTGATGATGAAATTATATTACAGCGACATAAGCTTTTTCGTGCAACTATTGCGTAATATTTTAAGTAAGCTAGGCTGGCTAATACAATTATAAACTGCCTATTTAAACTTGTAAAAGTAATGCTTTTCGAAATATATGAATGTTCGTTTACGATCCGTTGTGCAAAGAGCACGAAAAATGGAAATCCACGGGCCCTGCCTACCCCATTACGAAACGAGTTGTGTTGTACTACTTTTCTTCAACAAAGTCTCTGTATGGTCTTTCTTTCACCCACATCGGCAGTATATTTCGTTGATACTTTATTTTTGCTTTTAAAACATTAATGAATTACTATTGTTTCAGAATTAGGTATTAAAAATGAGTTTTACTAGATCGAACACAAGATGGCGCTGCTTAACGCAACGGAACAATAGCATTTATTAATCAATAGAATTTTTCCGACAATTTAATAAAGAAATCCTTTTATAACTTATTACTAAGACTTCTATGATTTAAATATGGATTTTTATCGGTAAATAACTATTTCTTGAAATATTTTTACATTTCGGGGACATTGTGTGACATAACAGGCTAAATAATTTGACCGCCTAAAGATTGTTTAGCGATGTTTGTTAATGTTTGTTTATCTCGTGTTTTTTGTTCTAATTATTTATTTCGTTAACTAGTTTTAAACGATTTATTTAATTGATACTATCGTTTATAAACTCAGTGCAACACTTTTCGTCAGGACTCAGGATCGCGCGCCAATCTAATTCATCTAATGACATTGACAGCTGTCAGTTAGAGAAGTGACGTTTATGCCAATAATCTAGTGTTACGCCAATTCTACAGCGCGATATTAATTTTCTTCGTAACACTAGGAATAGAAAACAGTTATTCTCAGAATCGTAATGACACTAAGAAAAACATTTAGAGACCAAGAAACGACTATTGATAGTAAGAATATAAAAAGAAAATAGATAGGAATATGTAAACTTGCTTTGAACTCTCTGTAACCTCTACACTTTTGTTGTTAATTTAATTTTGTTTAAACCCCTATATGAAAGGGATGGATTGTGTCAAAGGGGATCAAGAATTCACTAAGATGACTGAAGTTAGATTAACCTGCAGGTCGTAAACTTAGTGCATCAATACTACGGGAATAAGATTAGGAATATTAGGCTCTATATAGTAGTCTATACATAGATATCTTCCCACAATGCTGTCGCGTTGGACGGGACGTAACTCGAATAGCGTGCATTTGTCGAATACCATCCACAACCATTGGACGTGGCTGTGAATGCAATTTCGAATATAGTTGGTATCGTTATGACGTCATATAGCTTATTTTAATCTGTGGTCATCACGTACTTAATAAGACCTGAAGCCTAGCTAAGTTAGAGGCTTTAGTTGTGCTGAACCATTGCGGATTGGCTTCATACGTATATTTTTCTTCTTTCTATTTCTTTGAGAATTAAATAGGTATTCTTTGGCTTAATACTAAAGCTATGGTTAGATTGCAGCTTGACGTTTACAGGAGTTTCCACGGTTTGCTTATTCTATTAGTTATGATTTTAAAATAGTAATATTCTCGTCTATGTTTAATAGTGCAATAAGGGTGAAATTTAGACATTTTAATTGTGTTGTAATTTACTTAAAAGCAGTTATGTAGTTAAAATTAAGACTTGTATTATATGATGACTGAATGACTGAATGACTGAATGACTGAATGATAATGATTTATACAATTCACAAAAAGAGATTGACACTAAACCAAGCAGTTTTACATTTATATTCAACTAGCTATTCCCATGCGGCTTCATCCGCATGAAATTATGAAAATTTTATTTTATTATTTACATTTGTCAAATTATCAATAGCAAATGTCAAAATGACATGACATCACATGACAAACCTTAGCAATCTTGCTTTCTTGATGTTGGCAGCAACTTATGGTCTCTTTCCCACATTAGGGTTTTTATCCAAAATATTAACCCTTTAGTTTAATGTCGTGAAAATATATAGCCTAAAACGTGACGTAAGTGTAGGACTTTTTATTAAAAAAAGAATTATTCAAAAATATGCTGTAATTGCTGACATCGTAAGCAACAAAGATGTGTGTGTTTAGGCTTTATTATAATAGTATAGATTTACCGGAATTTACGTAACTACGGAAAAATAGTCAATTGTATTATATAAATTCTAATTGAATCGTTACTTAGGTAAAGTTCTTAAGTCTCGAGACGTTTATTAAAGTTGCGAATTAAGTTGAAATGTTTTTCATTGTGAAAACTTTTGCTTTGGTTAATGTTAAAGCATTTTTTATTTAAGTTACCATTCCTTACAAAGGTTGGTAACTGCCATATTTAATTAATTGACCCAGGATAAAATACTTCGAGTAAGATATTTTAATCTCCTGTGTACGGTTATGCGTAGTTTGTAGTACGTTAGTAATTTAGTAGAGTAATAAGAAATTTAGTAGCTAAAATAATCTCGTTTGTGTGATCAAATACACGACTAAATATTCGTTGTTCAGACTCTAAATTACTTGTTAATTGACTACTAGCCTAGTGCGAATTTAGCTTTAAGACTTCCGTAATGTAACCTTCGCCAATCGTCCTTATCTATATCTATATTAATATTATAAAGAGAAAAGATTTGTATTTTTGTATGTATTGAACTCAAAAACTACTAGGCGGATTTTAAAAATAATTTTACCGTTAGAAAGGTAATTTATCTGTGAGTAACATAGGCAATTTTATAATTTCACGCGGACAAAGTCGCGAGCTACAGCTAGTTCAGTATAGAAACTATTCAGTTATAATGTGCATATTTTATTTTAGTTTCTACTAGCTGTAGCTCGCGACTTTGTCTGCGTGAAACTAAAAAAATAGTAAAACATAACCTATGTCACTCTGTGATAACATAGCTTTTTAATGGTGTAAGACTTTTTGAAATCGGTCAGGCAGTATTCGAGTATATACAAAAGATCAATACATACAAAAATCCATAAATACAAATCTTTCCTCTTTATAATATTAGTATAGATATAGACTAGTATAGATAGACGCTTAAACAAAGTTAATATTCTCTTATACCAATGCAATCTAAGTTATGAAACCCATGTTTAATTGCGTATTACCTCAATTAAAAACATATTAAACCTAAGTAAAACAGTTTGAGCTTAAGTAATCTAAGCATAAGTATGAATCAATCGATTTTCACGGCGTCCGAGCGCGACTTAAACCGGACATTTTCACATCCAAGCGCTTTATCATAGTCATGCGATGTGCGACGTTGCCGCGCCGTGTGGAATGCGCGCGGCGTTGCCAGCCCGCGCGGCGATAAAGTGGCGCGCGCGCAGGGCGGCGGACACCCGAATCCGCCATTTTGTTTTATGTCAACGCGGACGCGGCCTGTGAATGCTCGTTTCAATTTTGCAATTCTAATTTCGGTAACACTTTTTTGGTTATAGCTAATTTTAATAAATACAAAATACACGACGCACTAATATTAAATGGTTTCATTTATTTATTAGCATACCTAACATTGCAACTGAAACAAATAAATTAAACAATAAAATTTTTTAATCTACTTTGAATTGTTGAATAATGTTTACAAACGTTATTGTACCAGTTTTCTTGATAAGTTACAGACATTTATTGATAGTAAAAACGTATTATTTCATATTTAAAAGTTAAAAAATGTAATCTATTTTATACTGGACAATTATGAATACTTCGATAAACATTTAAGCAAGGGTTTTGGCCTCTTTTAACTGATTTTAATACAAATATTGTAGTTGTTGATCACGTATATGTAAATACTTTGTGTAGTTGAATCGTCGCTCCCTCTAATTCCACCTCGATCGCCATGCACCGTTGCATAAAGGCTGTGTCTATTTTTAGCTCATATAAAAGGCTGGGCGAGCGAACAATCTACTTATCTGGCTCACGTTTTGCCAAACACGTGTAAACGTTGTTCTGTATTCATTGATTTCCTATGAAGTTTTCGTATTATTTGAAAATTATATATGACTAGCTTTTGCCTACGCCTCCGTCCGTGTGGAATTAAAAAAAACAAAAGTGAATAGTATATGTGTTCTTCCAGACTATGTTCTACGTCTATGCCACATTTCATCCAGATCCGTTCAGTCGTTTAGGCTACAAACTCTAATAAACATCTATCCATCCATCCATCTAAACTTTCACATTTATAATATTAGTATTAGTATGATTATTAATTTAATCGATGCGATAACTTCTATTCCAAAGATTAGGAATAAGTAGTTTTTATTATAATAAATGTCCTTCGTGTAGATTTTTAATATAGCTGAAGATTTTGCTGTAACTTTTTTGCCCTGTCTGAAAAATCTCAGGTTACATGCCTTCATTTGTTTTTGTATAAATTCACCCTAATACACGTAAGCTTGTAATTGTGGATTCCTTTTATTTAAGTCTCTATGTTAAAGACTTGAGTGTTGTATTTAATTGTGTAAGTTGGGATACTTACGTAATTTTTTCACTAGGATTATGTTGAAGTGTTTGAATTCGATAGAATATGATCAAAATTAACTTTATGGTTTATTGATTTGATATAAAGCTATTTAGGCACAATTACGTTTTAAAATGCACCCTTAAATCGCATAGACTTTTAACTTTGGCTTTAAAACTTAATATGGGCATTTGTAATCTAATTGAGAAAATAGATTGTATGATATAATAAAAGTATTTTGACAATTGAAACTAATTATAGTCTGACTTTATATAAAAACCTACAAGGTCTTGCGAAAATATGCATCAAATTTCTATGTGCACTTTAGAAAGTGAAGAATACAATTGTAACAGGTTAGGATTTTTGTGTTCTTGATTAGGCTATATAATAGGTTGGTTTGCTGAGCTATAATGGATTCTTTTGTTTTATTATCTATGTTCTTTTTATAGGTTAATTCAATCTCTTTCGTTGTTTTAAAGAAAAGAAGACGTTTCAATACAAATGTAAGTGGATTATCTCAATGTAGAGATGAGACGGAAGCTCTAATGTATGTTTTAATAGTTTTATTACATGTAAAGCTTATGTAATATCAACGATGTTATCTGCTCGCGTTATATAACCGTATGACGTATGACATCGGCTGCCAGTTCCGATGCGCAGAGGTCACATCAATGTTACGTAGTTTGTCTCTTTCTTGTGAAAGATTTCATGCAATTAGAAATGATAATTGCTTTATAATTTATATTATTAGGTGTATTACACTGGTCAGAATTATTGTAACCTGTTTTCTTTAATGATGTAGTTAAAATAGGAGGATAAGTTGCTTTTTTCCTATTTTAAATTGTTTTCATGTATTTTTAGTAAATCGTTTCGATTTTTCCTCTTTGTTGATGTTTCAAGTTCATACAAACTTATCATGTGGCGATATCTAATCTTTTTTTACCGTATATTTATTTGAAATTGCCAGTAAGTACTACGAAAATAAAGTGAAACATATTTTTCGAATGTTTAATATTGTTGTAAATTTAATGTCAGATTTAGTCGATAGATGGCATCACCAGGCTTATAACTGGATTTCTGATATGTCAATACGATAATAGAGTCTTATTACGCTTTGTCTAAAATTAGGACGACTAAACAAAATGGCGGTATCAAAGCGTGTGACATTAGTGTTGGATTACACGGAATTGGAGATCCGTATATGGCATGAGATTCTTTAACAAAGAACGGCCTTATGTTAAATGTAATATAACCATACTTCATACTAATATAAATGCGAAAATTTGGATGGATGGATGGATAGATGTTTGTTAGAGTTTGTAGCCTAAATGGATTTGTATGAAATTTGGTATAGATGTAGAGGATAGTCTGTAAGAACACATAGGCTACGCACTTTTTTTTAATAACATGCAGGAGTCGCGGGACAAAGCTAGTAGTTGTATAATAAAATGTAATGTAATATGGGTTTATAATTTCTTAATACTTGCTCTAGAATGTTTGTAAAAGGAAAAATATAATTTTAATATAACTACCTAGTTCCGTGATTTCATCCATATGTACAATTAAAATCGCGAAAAGTAATGAAATATTTGTATTGATAAGTGTGTAAAATATTTGGATGAATATGGATGGCTACAGAGGAAGAGGAAGACCGAAGAAAGTATGGATGGATTGTGTAAAAGAGGATATGCTTAAGAAAGGAGTGGTTTCAGATATGACGGCTGATAGAGATGTATGGAAGAGCAACACATACTGTGCCGACCCTCCATAAGGGATAAGGGCAAGTTGATGATGATGAAGTGTGTAAAATATTTAATTCTGCTACAGGAGATATACCAACCTTTTATTCTCTACTTAAGAAGGCTGGGGGTTAAATGTAGGAAAATTATTTACGAGACAAATTGATTTATGTAGATGGAGAAAATTTCTATGATTCGAGTTAAGTTAACTCCTAGCTTACTTCAGTACTGCATACAATGATTTTATTAATTACACTCAAAGTCAATTTTAAGTAGTACATTTTTTAAACTCCAATTACTCCTAAAGAATTAAAGATAGAGTTACGAAATAAAAACAGCTTCATAATAAATTTGTTATGTATTCATTCAACAAACCTGGCGGCGTTCAGTGGCGGTCGACTTGAAGACAATCGGGCTGTCATGGTCCGAGGCCAAACGCAGAGCCCAGGACAGAGCGAGCTGGCGGCGTACTGTGGACGCTCTCTGCCCCACTTTGGGGACATAGGAAAAGAAGAGAGATTCATTCAAGAAGCTTTGTTGTATAGTAGTATCGTTTTATCTAGAAAAGCTGATGAAATAGTTGTAAGATATTTGCCACTTTTAATGCTTACTTACTAATACTTTATATCAACTCTAGTTAAAAGAGTGTACTACTTAATTTTGTTGTTTAGTATGTTTAAAGAGCGTCGGTAGCTCTCAATCACTTGACTTTTAATCTACAGGTCTTGAGTTCGAATTCCGCCATGTAACAATGTGATTTCGAATTTCATATGTACATAATTTACCCGACGTTCTTACGGTGAAGGAAAACATCGTGATGCCTGCACATATCGGCGAAGAAATTCAATGTATGTGTGAAGTCAACTGAATCAGCGTGATTGACTATGGCCTTAGGGTAAGCTCCGAGTCCCTCAATGGTGACTCATATTGAGCTGGTGATGGTAATCTATATTTTAAAAGAAAACATCAAAGTAAAGAATCGTAATATTATAATAATATCTTTTTCGTGAATTAATCTTGCATTCAGCAGGGTATTGCCTCGCAGTGCATTGATCTCATTTGAATATCTCCTCTGTTGATATCTGAAACTTTATTTATACTTTATAAGTTTACTTTGTATTGAAAATATTTCGATTTAGAAGGTCCGTTTATCAGTAGTAGAGTACGCAATACATTTGGCACGAATGCGCAATCTCGTCCGGTGTAATACCACGACCACACAGAAGATAGGTGTGAAGTGGAAGTAATTCCGCTTTTCGTCTGATGTGTGTGCATGCAAAACTAATTCCAGTCCCCTATCCTTTCCGTAAGGGTAGGGAGATGTATAGGTAGGAGAAATATCTTTCTGTCACCTCCTCTGTTACTTAAATGTAAGCATAGCATACGGATGTTTATGGGCAGCGATAATTTCGCTATGTTTGCGAATTCTGATGGCCGCTTGTTTGTTTGTCACCTTATACTAAAACAGTCATGTAATTGTCACTAAATATTCAGATCTATCTATCTATCTATCTATCTATCTATCTATCTATCTATCTATCTATCTATCTATCTATCTATCTATCTATCTATCTATCTATCTATCTATCTATCTATCTATCTATCTATCTATCTATCTATCTATCTATCTATCTATCTATCTATCTATCTATCTATCTATCTATCTATCTATCTATCTATCTATCTATCTATCTATCTATCTATCTATCTATCTATCTATCTATCTATCTATCTATCTATCTATCTATCTATCTATCTATCTATCTATCTATCTATCTATCTATCTATCTATCTATCTATCTATCTATCTATCTATCTATCTATCTATCTATCTATCTATCTATCTATCTATCTATCTATCTATCTATCTATCTATCTATCTATCTATCTATCTATCTATCTATCTATCTATCTATCTATCTATCTATCTATCTATCTATCTATCTATCTATCTATCTATCTATCTATCTATCTATCTATCTATCTATCTATCTATCTATCTATCTATCTATCTATCTATCTATCTATCTATCTATCTATCTATCTATCTATCTATCTATCTATCTATCTATCTATCTATCTATCTATCTATCTATCTATCTATCTATCTATCTATCTATCTATCTATCTATCTATCTATCTATCTATCTATCTATCTATCTATCTATCTATCTATCTATCTATCTATCTATCTATCTATCTATCTATCTATCTATCTATCTATCTATCTATCTATCTATCTATCTATCTATCTATCTATCTATCTATCTATCTATCTATCTATCTATCTATCTATCTATCTATCTATCTATCTATCTATCTATCTATCTATCTATCTATCTATCTATCTATCTATCTATCTATCTATCTATCTATCTATCTATCTATCTATCTATCTATCTATCTATCTATCTATCTATCTATCTATCTATCTATCTATCTATCTATCTATCTATCTATCTATCTATCTATCTATCTATCTATCTATCTATCTATCTATCTATCTATCTATCTATCTATCTATCTATCTATCTATCTATCTATCTATCTATCTATCTATCTATCTATCTATCTATCTATCTATCTATCTATCTATCTATCTATCTATCTATCTATCTATCTATCTATCTATCTATCTATCTATCTATCTATCTATCTATCTATCTATCTATCTATCTATCTATCTATCTATCTATCTATCTATCTATCTATCTATCTATCTATCTATCTATCTATCTATCTATCTATCTATCTATCTATCTATCTATCTATCTATCTATCTATCTATCTATCTATCTATCTATCTATCTATCTATCTATCTATCTATCTATCTATCTATCTATCTATCTATCTATCTATCTATCTATCTATCTATCTATCTATCTATCTATCTATCTATCTATCTATCTATCTATCTATCTATCTATCTATCTATCTATCTATCTATCTATCTATCTATCTATCTATCTATCTATCTATCTATCTATCTATCTATCTATCTATCTATCTATCTATCTATCTATCTATCTATCTATCTATCTATCTATCTATCTATCTATCTATCTATCTATCTATCTATCTATCTATCTATCTATCTATCTATCTATCTATCTATCTATCTATCTATCTATCTATCTATCTATCTATCTATCTATCTATCTATCTATCTATCTATCTATCTATCTATCTATCTATCTATCTATCTATCTATCTATCTATCTATCTATCTATCTATCTATCTATCTATCTATCTATCTATCTATCTATCTATCTATCTATCTATCTATCTATCTATCTATCTATCTATCTATCTATCTATCTATCTATCTATCTATCTATCTATCTATCTATCTATCTATCTATCTATCTATCTATCTATCTATCTATCTATCTATCTATCTATCTATCTATCTATCTATCTATCTATCTATCTATCTATCTATCTATCTATCTATCTATCTATCTATCTATCTATAATATAATAAAGCGTAAACACACACTTCTTTGTTGCCTAAGATGTCAGCAATTACAGCATATTTTTAAATAACCCTTTTTTTAATAAACAGCCCCATACGTACTTTACGCTTTAGGCTATTTATTTTCACGCCATTAAACTTAGGGGTAAATATTTTGGATAAAAACTCTAATGTGGGAAAGAGACCATAAGTTGCTGCCAACGTCAAGGAATCAAGGTTGCCATGGTTTGACATCATGTCATGTCATTTTGACATTTGCAATTGATAATTTGACAAATGTAAACAATAAAATGAAATTTTTATAATTTTATGCGGAAGAAGTCGCATGGGAACAGCTAGTTAATTACTAAAAGAATCTCCCTGAAATTGATGTGTAACAGTCTGGAATAACGCATGTTTTTTTTTATTTTTTTTAATTCCGCACAAGCGTAGATGCTGGCGACGGCTAGTAATTTAAAGTTTTGTTAATATAATAATTATTTTTACATTTTCATATCGTTGTTTCAAAACTTCGTTTTAATTTGTTAAAAAAAGTAAAGAGAAAAAATAGGTACACGTAAAACTGATCGTGTTCATAGAAAGTTGTTGTTTAAATTAGTTGTATTCAATTAAAGTTTCTTTAACCTAATTCGTAGGAATGGTAATAAAATTAGAGTACGCTTTTAGGAACTAGGACGAGGTCAAACTTTAATTGTTAATATGTATTCGTTTGAAAAACTATACAAAGCCTCGAAACTTAACTAAACTTAAGATAACAAACTTTAAAAAAAAAATCAAAACCTTTTTGGTGCTTTAAAAAATAAAGCAAGCTTTAAAGCTGTTTCTTGTTTGGAATTAAGTTAAAATAAAATTTCAAAAGGGTTAAACCAACTCAAAATGACTTATACACGGAAATTAGGAGATTATAAGATTTACTACCGCACCCAGAGTAGTTTATGCTCACTTAACTAATATTACTGATATTAAATCTACAGTTAGCTAGTGGTAATAAGTTTTAAATAAGTTTTAATTAGACTAGACTACTTTTACAAAGGCTACAATGTTGTTAAGGCGGGACTACACATTCCAGTAACTGGAACCCTACATGCGAGCTACTTGTATGCGCCAGCCACAGGCACATGCCTGTAGCTGGCGCATGTAAGTGCTAACTGGCATACTAGCAGCTGGCAATATATTTGATTCTGTGACAGCTACGGTCCTGTGAATTGGCTTGCGAAATACTATTCCATTTTACTCGCATAAAAAAATTAAAGAAAAACATTAAAAGATTATTATAAGCTTTTTAAAGAGTGTCAGATATTACCTATAGATAAGAAAACACAGTACTTAATTATGTTACAAACATACCATGATAAGAGGCCTACCGAGGTAGTTGCTAACAGTTATAACACTAGGGCTGCCGCTGCAGGTAGACTCCGCGATGTCAGAGCGAAGAATTATTATGGCGAACGCACTAAAAATTATGTAGTTCCTAACTATATTAATGAATTCTTAAAACATGTAACTAGCGCAACACTAATCAGCAGGGCCTCCCTGAAGAGGAAACTAAGAAATTTGTTATTACTGTTATGATAAAAGTTCATATTTCATTTTTTTTTTCATCATTTCATATAAACATTTAAAAAAAAGAATAGTTAAGGTTTTTTGTTGTATTTACTACTTTTTTTTGTTTTTCATTTGATTTGTATACTATGTTTTTCTTTATTTCATTGTAATTTTGCATTCTAAAGTGTATAAAAGTGTATGTGTAGGCATTACGCCAGGGGGCCTGGTGATCCATTACACAGGGCACTACCCTAGCTTGGACACCAGTCCCCTGCCCAAGGGGAAAGTTAATAAACTATTTTTTTTTTTTTTAATTTACACGTGCCAGTAGATACAAGCTACACGGCACTTCGTTTTCCTGGAATGTGTATTCCCGGCCTATTATAAAAGTTAAGAAGGTCGCTTATCGAATATGTTGACGGTGGGTTTTCATAGAGCGTTGTTGCGCGTCGCCCCGGCAGACGAGGCTAACCGGAACATATCCATATCCGGCTTGTTTGTGTTGCGTTACGGTGACCATGTGTTTAATTAATACTGGGACTTTAGATAAGTATTTAGTACAAATATAAAAAATAACTAAAAGGATGCATATCTGATTTTTAGATGACATTCATTCATTCATTACAAATTAACTTAAAAGTAATTTTATATCGTCGAATTATGTTAAGATTTATCTTCATACTAGCTTCTGCCCGCGAATCCGTCCGCGTAGAATTAAAAAAAAGCAAACTTCCAGGCTATGTTCTACATCTATGCCAAATTTCATCCAGATCAGTTTAGCCGTTTAGTCTAGAAACTCTAACAAACATCCATCCATCCATCGCAACTTTCGCATTTATAATATTAGTATGATTAATGAACAAATAATCGTCATGAGTACAGCAAAACAAATTAACAAATAACAAACATACAGACGAATTGATAACCTCATTTTTGAGGTCGGTTAATAATTAGATCTTGATATTCAGTTGTGATGTGGTTGAGACATTATACGGCCGCTTAGTAAATACCTTTTAAGAACAAGCGTCATATTGTTAGGGAAACACTCATTATAGTTATACATTTATTTGGTTTAGTATCTCCCCTTAAATACTACGCTTACTAATTAATTTATCATCATTAACAATTTTAAGTCGTCCACTAATTCATTACTTAGTATTAACTATTGATGTTTAAAATATTACAGACAAGTCCCAGTATAATATATCTCTAGTGGTCACCCTATATTACATGAACCTTGGACTTTCATTTATCTGCAGCCAATGACGATCCGGTGCAGACCCAGCGCCTCTGCACAACAACATTGTCACTTCATAATACATTTTTGTAAATTCTAATCGTAGGCTTCCACTGTTGAATCACTAATATAAAACCTCATTTATGTTCCTTTAAAACAGCAGGCATTGGAAATCCAAATTATTCGTTCATTTCATCAGTCATATTTTTTTTACTTCTGTCATCTTTTTATAAAACATTCTTCCAAGAGAGTTTTTATTTAAACAATACAAGTTAGAAAAGTAGAATACATATCTATAAAATAAATGCTAAATAAGTGATGTCAGAAAAATTTAAAACCGCAAGATTGTTCTTTCAAGATATTACGAAAAGTTAGACCATATATAAAACTAGCTGTTCCCCTGCGACTTCATCCGCATAAAATTATGAAAATTTTACTTTATTGTTTACATGTGTCAAATTATCTATTGCACATGTCAAGATGACAAATCATGGCAACTTTGCTTTCTTGATGTTGGCAGCAACTTATGGTCTCTTTCCTACATTAGGGTTTTTATCCAAAATATTTACCCCGTAAGTTTAATGGCGTGAAAATATATAGCTGAAAGCGTGACGTAAGTATAGGGCTTTTTATTAAAAGAAGAATTATTCAAAAATATGCTGTACTTGCTGACATCTTAGGCTTATGACTTGATTGTACATAAACGTAAAATTGTTATTAAATTGTTATTGCACAATAAATGTGCAAGATGTCAAGAAATTACGCACAAAATGTTGTTTACAAAAATACTTACGACGTAGCAATGTCGCATCTACGTATTGCGTCGTAATTAAATTGACCCTTGGTTTACCCTGCTATGTTAAAACACTACGCAAACAAAATGTTGTTTACAAAAATACTTACGACGTAGCAATGTCGCATCTACGTATTGCGTCGTAATTAAATTGACCCTTGGTTTCCCCTGCTATGTTAAAACACAACGCAAAAAACATATAAACAACACATGCTATCATTGTTTTTTCGAAGGTAAGGAAAGAGATGACGATATATTTTGTTTCAACGTTTTGTCAGCTTTTGCCCGCGGTTGCGGAATTTTAAAAGCTTAGTAAGTAACCTATTGTTTTCTTCCAGACTATTTTCTACATCTCTGTTAAATTTCATCAAGATCAGGTATACAATTTTGGAGATAAGTAGTAAACATCCATCCATCCAAACTTTAATGTATAGACTGGAAATATCAATACAAAATAATATAAGTAAGGTAAAGACGGCAAGTTCTAACTGAACAGTTCGTTTCTTCAGTTAAACTTGGAACTCAGCGTTGGTAGAAGGCATTAAAATTGTATAAACCGTTAGCCAGTTTCATATTAGCTTGGTGGACTTTCCGTGTTATTTCCATGTATTGCTGGTTTTTCCTCGACTGCCTTGTAAATGAGAAGGCGGCAAATATGGAACAATTTTACGTACAGAATTAGCTTATGGAAAAATGAAACAATTTTATTAGTCAATATTTAATAATTAATGTTTTTTTGTGTTATGTTAGTTCTGATATTTATTGTCTAAATTACAATTGAAGATTTCTTGTATTATCAGGGCTTGACCCACCAAATTTTAAATTGTCTGATAACGATCGAACGTGTAAAATATGTGATGGAAACATCAGATTTTATTCCCTTATCTGACAATGACGTCATTTTAAAGCTATCTGAGCCTCTATCAGCCAGTGGTGGGACAGGCCTTTAAACTTGGGTTTAATTAGTTTTTTCTTGTTTAAAAATGCTCTTGAATTTCAGCACGATTCAGCAACACAATCTGTTAAATAATTCCTTGTTATTTTAATACTTTCGCAAGTTAATTTTCATTGTGCATCAGGAAACTTACCTGGATGATATAATATGACGTCAGCAAAGTTGCCTGCGACTTTCGAGAGATGGCAGTAGCGGAGTTTACTTTGACCCTTGCCCCTCGGATACTGAATAGCTTTGTACTTGAATTAAAAATGCACATTTTGTTTTGCTTTTCACTGCTGAAACGTTAAATAAATGTTTTATCTCACTCACTCTCTATGAAAAAGAGGAATAAGCAATATATTTTTGCACTTGTCGGTACACTAACAGTTGGTAAATGTGTTATCTTTTTATTGCTTCCTTTTATTTGACATTTAAGATGTAGTTGTTTTGTGTTAAAACATGTTTCGCCCATGATAATTATTTATACGCAATACTTTGCTCAAGGCGGAAAATTTTCTCGAGCTTACGTCATTCAAATTGGTTTTCTTCGAATCCAGATAACAAATTTTAATATAGAGCAAATAACGATATTCTTACTACACTAAATCATATCATACTAATATTATAAATGTGAAAGTTTGGATGGATAGATGGATGAATGGATGGATGTTTGTTAGAGTTTGTAGCCTAAATGGCTGAACGGATCTGGATGAAATTTGGCATAAATGTAGAGGATAGTCTGGAAGAACACATAGGCTACTTTCTTTTGTTTTTATTAATACCACGCGGACATGTCGCGGGCGGAAGCTAGTTATTCAATACTAGCTGTTGCTCGCGACGTCGCCCGCGTGAAATAAAAAATATAGCCTATGTTACTGACTGAAAACGTAACTTTTTAATGGTGAAAGAATTTTTGAAATCGGCCCAGTAGTTTTTGAGTAATTTCAATACATACAAAAATACTAATCCTTGCCTCATCGAGTCCTATAAATAGTTCGATTCTCTTATCAGGAGAAAACTAAATATATACTACGAGCCGTTGCTCGCGACTATGCCCGCGTGAAATTACAAATATAACCTATTACGTTCGCCCTTTTTTTCAACCTATTACCAAAAGTATTAACTTAGTAGTAATCTACGTAATAACAGAAATCTACCGATGCAAGATTCCAAATTTCTAAGTCCGGTAGCTTGTAAGCTGATTTTTCGGTTACCCTTATTGTTTGTGTTCGCGATATCTTCTAAACTATTAGTCCAATTTTAATACTGTTAATGACAATTTTATTCTACATTAAATTCTCCTGATAACAAACGCATTTATTTGGATAAGGATTAATATTGAAACCAATAAAAGAACGCTGCAAATAGCGTTGGATTTTTAATTCATTTTGTAAACACAAAAGTGGTTATTGTAAGAAAACCGTTAAAGATAGATATATGCTGTCGCGCACTTTTCTGTAGAACTTTTTAAGATTTACAATTCTTTCATACATCATTTTTATATACCTCTAACGGTTTAGGCAGCGTAAGCCGAGAAAAGTAAAAGTTTAGTGAGTTTTTAACGCCGGCGTCCAGAAACACGCTATTTATTAATAGTTCCTGAACATTAGTAATAATAAAATATTGCCTATGTTACTCACAGATAAATTACCTTTCTGATGGTGAAAGAATTTTTAAAATCGGCGCAGTAGTTTTTGAGTTATTTCAATACATACAAAAATACAAAAATACAAAAATACAAAAATACAAAGTTTTCCTCTTTATAATATTAGTATAGATTAGTAACTGTAGGAAAGAATTCTTTAGAAATGAAAACTTAAATCAACCCAGTTCTACTTTTTTAAAGACTGTAAAAACATCTTTGTATCTACAATTTATGACAATCACACAGTTAGATGTGTCAATGTAATTTCTAATTTTTATTGAATTTTACTGAAACCATTTTCATTCACTAAAAGTTATTTCTTCTGTAATATCCAATTTTAACAAGAAGTAATAAACAAATTCAACAAATTAATTCGACTCTTAAATCGATAGGTCCCACGTTAACTATTAAGCGACAATTTTTCGATTTATTCCTTGTTTTATGTAAAGAAATATGACGAATATCGATAACTCATGTTAATAATTAAAAACACTTCGAAAAAGAAAAGAAGTATGTAAAGAATATATGTGATTTGTTGCAATATACATTTTTTTTTATAAAAAATATTAGTAGATTTTTGTTAATTTACTAATATTTCCTTTAACCATCCAACTAAGCTCTGGGCTTGTGCTAGGATATGGTTCACGACAATAGTCGAATGGTGCGATTCGAACCCTCGACCGCAAGATCGGTAGTCCGTACCCCAAACCATTAGGCTATTGGCGCTTATATGTTATACAATGTTATGATAAATGCTATTATAAGGTAAGTATCATACATTGTTAAGTTATTACATCTATACTTCTATACTAATGTCATAAAGAGGAGAGATTTGTATTTTTGCATATATTGAAATAACTCAAAAACTACTGGGCTGATTTCAAAAATTCTATCACCAAAAGAAAGCTACTTTATCACTGAGTTACATAGGCTGTATTTTTAAATTTCACGTGGACGAAGTCGCGAGCAACACTAGCCTTTTGTATAAATATTAAACAACTACGCATTATGTATTCAATTTCAACGAAAGCTATTTGTAAAGCTCGACTTTCCTCTTAAGCAAATTATTATAAGAGTTTTCCTTTAAGTCTAAGTGGCTTTCTGTGTCGGTATTTTCTCTTGCATAATTATTTGATCTTGAGTTTTTATTTGTGTTAACGATACTCTTGAAAGATACTTTAAGCATTTCATTCTTATAAGAGAGTCACAATGTCGGTTGAATACTGAAACAAATCTTTAAAACTTTGTTCTGCAAGCGCTTGCAATCTGACAGACGTCAAAATTGTAATGGAATTTGTAGTTTAAAGATTATTTACAATTTAAGACGCTTTTAATTTAGATCGTTTCAATATTCGGCCGTATATCTATATTAGCTTTACAGCCGTATCGTAAACTTGTATTCTTTTGTAAAATGTCTTTCATATATGTAGAAGAGACGAATACAATTCTGACCAAGAAATAACAGGAAACTAGTCGGTGCCCACACTGAACTATTTTTTTCAGAAAGATGTATAGTTAAAACCACTAAGTTTTATAACAAGTCAATTATATCCAACTTATTTTACAGACATTGCCACCATTTACTGTTTAATTTTATCTTACTAATATTATAAATGAGTATGTTTGAATGGATGGATTTTTGTTAGAGTTTGTACCCTAAACTCCTAAACGGATGTTGATGAAATTTGGATGATGATAAATAGATGTAGAGGATAGTTTGAAAGAACACGTAGTACTTCCTTGAGTTTTTTTAATTCCACGCATAAAGAGTTGCGGGAAAAAGCAAGTTGTAATATAAACTCAATTTAGTTAATAATAAAGCGACGCCCCCCGCGAATAATCCGGTAATGACCTATTACGGGGTTTTTCATGTTATGTGTTTTTCGACATCTAGAAGTTAAAATACACCATGTGAATTTTTTTCAGATTTTTTCCATCTTTATTTACGAAGATATAAAAAGCTACGCGTATATTCCATAAAAAATCTTTAAAATGTATTTTAAGCGAACAATATGGTTTTAGATCTTTACGTAAAAAAATATCAATATGATTTGACAATAAACATTGTTACAATATTATTCGGGTAAATCTTATTTAAGTAATAGTATAATATAAGTGATAGTACAGACTTATTCGGGATTTTATTAATAAAACGATTTCCAGCTACATTCATTATCAAGTGGCTCCTTACACGGTTAACACCGCAACACGATTTTACTACCGCTGTTTTAAAAATATGAATTTAAACGAACAATATCGTAAGTGACATTATTGACCAGAGCTTCACCTACACTAATATAGTAAAATGCATCCAGTTAAACTAAAACTAAGCCCTTGGAACTACTTAAATTTGTTGAAATAACCAGATAGCTGAAAAAATTAGCTATCATATGCGATATAAAAAGTATCTGATACTTGTTGTTTAAAGCAGTTATTAAAGAAAAATGGTTTTTTATTTTTCCTGAACATTTACACTTTTACGATTACCGGATTATTCGCGGGGGGCGTCGAAAGAGTAAACTGAAGTTTAATCGACAGACTTCGTTTATCGTCTGTGTAAATAAAAGAATGAGTACGCCCTCCATCCGCGGCCCCCTCACCCTCCCCCCGTGCCCCGGCGTGGCTATTTAAGTCTGACCTTTGTGACTAATTATTCGTGTGTACTTTATATCAAAACTAGTACATTTATTTAGAATCAAATCACTGTTATGGATTTATATTTATCATGTTCATAATGACTAGCTGTTGCTCACAATTTTGTCCAATAACGCGTGGAATTATAAAAAAAATTGTCAATGTTACTCAGTGGTAACGTAGCTTTTTAATTGTGAAAGAATTTTTGAATTCGGCTAGGTAGTTTTTTAGTTATTTCAATACATACAAAAATACAAATCTTTCTTTTTTGTAATATAGTATAGAGGTAGATTTTTTTTAAGAAAAAGCCTTTTTTTGCTTGATCCATGGAATACGCCTGTATGAATCCTGGCCAATTGATGTAATAGGAATATCACTCAGAGTCTAATGGTTACTTAAATTGCTGCTGAGTGTCGATTTCTACTACTAAGCTACACTAAGGTGATTACTAAACTCTGAGTCCGGCAATAGGCCCCTTTTATGGAAATGTTTTTATAATACTTGTTACGTAATGATTTCTATTCTTTTATTATTTTAGTCTGTGGGCTAAGTTAGAAATGAAATGATGTTTTTATGCCGTGGGAAGAAACAATAATTGTTACCCTCCCACGTTAAATGTGAATTTTAATAGCAAATAATTATTCTATATTAGGAGTTACTTAAGTTTTAATTATTTACTTAGGTAATATTCAAATTACTGGAAATAATTTCGATAACAAATGAATTTATTTTCTGTTAATACAAAGCTATAAATAATTTAACAAAGTATTACTATTGGTTTCCACTGTCGAACAAACTGTGCCAATCTAATTGTGAAACAGATATAGCAAATATGTTTTAATACTATGTTTCGACAGTGGAAACGTGTCATAAATGACAAAAACATCAAATCTATAAACTCAGGTAAGCGCCTTTCCTAAACAAATGCATAAAGCATCGAGACAAACACGAATCAAAACCCAAACCGCCCATAAATATCTTTGAATATCGTTAAAAACGAAGGCTCGCCTTGATATTATGCCAAGGAGCGTTTATTTTTGTAGCGAAAGTCTGCGCCCGCGACGACGCGGGAAAAGATCCGTTAGCCGAGCTCGCACGAACATAGCCGAATGCGTTGCGCGTGCAATACCGCGAATGTAACACGTGTCTATTTCTCTTAATATCTGTTTTATTTAACATATTTAAGTTTATTTTTTTAATTAATTGCTTCAATATCTACATATGTCTATTAATTTCGTATCTTTTATGAGTTTAATAGTAGTATTTGTACAGAAATTGTATGTAAAACTGTAGTAACATTGGTGGTTTTGCCCGTCTGGCTATTTACATTATCGTATGGAAGACGCTAACCCCTCTGTTCGACGCTGTGTTTTTTTCACTTCTTATTATTATTACACGGCTTGGCATTGCATCGCGTGCATGATGCATCATGTAAACTTATTCTCTCTCACGTTTCGTTTATTTTGTCCTTGTAAAAGTATTAGAATGATTAAATTATAAGAATCTACGCAAATAAAGTGGAAAAATTTTGTAGTTTTGTATTTATTGAAATAACTCAAAGACTACTGGACCGATTTAAAAAATTCTTTCACCATTAAAAAGCTACGTTATCAGTAGCATAGGCTATATTTTTAACTTCACGCGGACGAAGTCGCGAGCAACAGCTAGTAACTGAATATGTTTTTCTAAAGTAACTAAAACACTAAGTAGAGAAATCTAAAGAATTAAGAGTAATAAAAAAGTGTAGACTCAGTTACACATAAATTGAATTGCAAAATATAGAAATTATTAGCTTACGCCCACGACTCCGTTCGCGTGGAATTATAAAAAAACAAAAGCAAGTAGCCTATGTGTTTTTCCAGATTATCCCCTACGTCTATGCCAAATTTCATCTAGATCTGTTCAGTCATTTAAGCTACAAACTAACAAACATCCATCCATCCATCTAAACTTTCGTACCTATACTTTTATACTATCTATCTATATCTATACTTCTATACTATTATAATAAAGCGTAAACACACACTTCTTTTTGCCTAACATGTCAGCAATTACAGCATATTTTTGAATAATTCTTTTTTTAATAAAAAGCCCTACTCTTGCGTCACGCTTTAGGCTATATATTTTAACGCCATTAAACTTAGGGGTAAATATTTTGGATAAAAACCTTAATGTGGGAAAGAGACCATAAGTTGCTGCTAACATCAAGGAAGCAAGGTTGTCATCATGTCATGTCATTTTGACATTTGCAATTGATAATTTGACACATGTAAACAATGATATAAAATTTTCATAATTTTATGCGGATGAAGTCGCAAGGGAACAGCTAGTTTATAATATTAGTAAGACGTAAGATAGTAAAGATTATTATATTCCAAAACGATAACTTCTTAGTTTGCTTATAAAATTTTATGTCCATAGTTTACGTTTTAAAATACTGCGTATTATACTAGTCCGCCATCTTGTTTTAATTTCCTATTGCGTTTGCAAATGGCGTTGTTAAATTCCGTTATGTGGTTTTTATTTCAATAAACGATTTATTCATTCGGCCGTGTTCTAAATCTTTAAAAGTAGGAATAGAAATCTCTTGGCTTATATTATTAATAAGCGCTACTATGACTTATATTCGCCCAAATAGCGAATAAAGTTGTTGTCTATGGGCAGAGTCCATGCGCAAAAGCAGATGCGTTGCCTTACTTAATCGACGGAGGAGGGGACGCACAGAAAGAGGTTATTTCCCTTCCTATGCGTCCCCAATAATTACTTATTATTAAAATTACTACTGAGTCCTGTGGTGTAAATAATACGAAATTTAGCTTACACTTTCAAAGTATTCTGATATACTTCAGTGAAAGTTTGACTTAATTTAGAACCGAATACGAATCTAGGAAATAATAAAATTAGATTTCGTATTGTAGTCTATAATTTAATTATTATAATATTATTTTATGAGCCAAAACTTATGATTTATATCGATTTTTAGGTTATCTTACTTCTTACTAATATTATAAATGTGAAAGTTTAGATAGATGGATGGATGGATGTTTGTTAGAGTTTGTAGCTTAAACGGCTGAACGGATTTCGATGAAATTTGGTACAGATGTAGAGGATAGTCTGGAAGAACACAGGCTACTTACTTTTGTTTTTTTTAATTCCACGCGGACGGAGTCGCGGGCGAAAGCTAGTACGTACATACTCCTAAGTAAATATAATTTATTAATACCGTAATTAATGTTATGTGCTTATGGAGAAATTTTGTTTTTTAAAATATTAGTAGATTTTTGTTAATTTACTAATATTTCCTTTAACCACTCCAACTAAGCTCTAGGCTTGTGCTAGGATATGGGTCACGACAATAGTCAAATGGCGGAATTCGAACCCTCGACCTCAAGATCGGTAGTCCGTTCCCCAAACCATTAGGCTATTAGCGCTTGATAATTAATAAGTAAGATTTAAAAATAAATTTATTTTTACGAAAATTAAAGTTCAGTAGTTTTGTTTTATAACGAAGAGAAAATAAATGTTACATAAAATGCGAGATAATAATAATATTAGAATCTTTATTTTATGAAATAAACAATTACTTTTAATACAGTCTATTCAATATTAAATTTATAGTGCGTAGTTAATTGGTCAGGTAAGAGAGGCGCTGCTAACGTTCGGTTAGTTATATCAAATAATAATTTAAAACTTAACCCTTAAATGCATGATTTTTTTTCTTGAAACGAATAGTAAATTGAATAGATTAAGGGAAAATAAAGAAAAAAGAGGTTTTTTTTTTCACAATAGCCTATTTTTTTTTTTTTTTTGTTTTAAAAAATATTAGTAGATTTTTGTTAATTTATATATATTATATGTATTACATTATTCTATTGGGTACGACTAATGTATAAATGCATCATCATGAATTTAAGGGTTAAGCATAGAAATAGACAAGACAATTACAATGCGACTAAGACTGGCGATTTTTTAAATCGAAAGAGGGCGCTATATTACTGTAATATCACTTATACCCACCGGACCAAATACTTTAGTCAGACTATATTTCTACGAATCATATTTTTAATAACTTTAATGGTTATTCTTAGCGGCCATTCCACGAAATGTTCATTACAAACTTTTTGTATTCTACCTGCAGGTAACAATTATCTGTAACAAGAATGGCGAATAGTTGAATACTAGTTTATAGAACGTAATTAGTAGAGATGTTAAAATACTTCTAGGGCCTGTCCCACCACTGGTTGATAGAGGCTTAAAAGTGACGTCAATGTCAAGGTAACAAATTCCGATATTTTCATCACATATTTTACTCGTTGGATTGTTATTAGACAATTTACGATTTCGTGGGACAGGCCCTTACAGCTTTACAAATAAACGCGGTATAAAGTTAAACTTAGGAATAAACTGTATAAGCAAAGTTTGTACTAATATTACTACTTATACTCAGTTTATTCCTAAGTTTAACTTTATACCGCGTTTATTTGTAAGGCTGTTAGATTGTATTCCTTTTATTAAAACAAAAAAAAACATAAAATATTCACAATAAATCGTAGTTAAAACGTTATATTTACAAGTTTCTTTAGTGCTTTTGAAACGAATTTCAAGTTCTTTTAAGTTAGATGATCAATCAAGTAATTAAAAAGAAATTATCAAAATAATTTTAAATAAAACATGAAACAGCTTTTAATAATAATAATATTTTATTTATTTCATGTAACAATTATTAAAGAGTATAAACTTACAGACAATGAACTAGCGAGGAAATTTAAAGAATCCTCCGGTTTTTTAGTAAATTAAAATAAATCGAAATCTCTTTCTTTTTAGTATTAGTATAGATAAATAAAGCAAACGCATGTGACACATTTTTATTAGCTGAGTGCGCAACAGCCGTATATAGAGGTCGCCAGTGACATCCGGCTCGATGAAACAGACCTCTTTGTCTCAATACAGTGGAACAATACTGGTTTATTTCTTACGATTCGCATTTAAATGTTTATATAGACCGCGTATTAAAGTAAGATAAAATGTTTTGAGAAATTAATGTTAGTGTGGAAGGGTACACGGGTAGAGGTAGACCTAGAAAGAGATGGATGGATTGCGTGAAAGGTGACATGATAAAGAAGGGAGTGATGACTGAGATGACGTATGATAGAGTTATGTGGAGGACAAAAACCTGTTGCGCCCTACGGGAGTAGGATAAGGATGATGATGATGATGATGAAAATGTTTTGAAAAGTATTAATTTTTCTTATAACAAACTTTTGCCTATGACTGCTCATGCGGAATGGAAAATCTCGTTAAGGACACATAGGTAACTATGTGTTCTAGAAAGTTCTATATGACATCCAGATATATGCAGCCGTTCTGCAGCTCCACAATAAACATCCATCCATTTATTTAAACTTACGCATTTATAATATAGTAAGAGAGTAAGATTAAGTTAACATTTGGCAATACAAACATACAGTTTCAATTAATTTTATTTAGAGCACAAATCTTAACGTCCTTTGAAAATCCCATTTTAATATTTATGCAGCTGACTGTAAACTTTATATGAAAGATTATTTTAAAGTAATCTTACTTCTTACTTATATTATAAACTAGCTATTGCTCGCGACTTCGTCCGCGTGAAATTAAAAATAATAAAAAAGATAGCCTATGTTACTCATAGATAGATTTCCTTTCTAATGGTGAAAGATTTTCTGAAATCGGCCCAGTAGTTTTTGAGTTATTTCAATACATACAAATATACAAATCTTTCCTCTTTATAATATTAGTATAGATGAGAAAGTTTAGATGGATGTTTGTTAAATTTTGTAGCCTAAACTGCTGAACGGATCTTGACGAAACTTGGCACAGATGAAGAGGATAGTCTGGAAGAACACATAAGCTACTAACTTTTTTTTAATTCCACGCAAACGGAGTTGCGAGCGAAAGCTAGTAATTTAATAATTAGTTTTTTCGACCTACAAGCATTTATTTATGGTTTAATTTCTTCTATTTACATATGTAGAACGACAACCACGTCATGAATTTGGCACAGCGCCATTTAACCCTGTTACTGTTGGGAAAAAAATGTAACGAGAACAAACTTTCAATTGCTTTATGAACTCGTATATTTTTAAACTAATGCAGCTTTTGCCTAATTTAGTTTTTTTCACCAACGGCCGAATTCTAAAACGAATTTCGAACACTTTGTTTATAAATGCCGCTTACAACGTCAATATAATTGAATATACAGTTTCAGCGTGGTATCTATACTTCTATATCTATACTATTATAATAAAGCGTAAACACACACTTCTTTGTTGCCTAAGATGTCAGCAATTACAGCATATTTTATAATAATTCTTTTTTTAATAAAAAGCCCTACTCTTACGTCATGCTTTAGGCTATATATTTTCACGCGAACAGCTAGTATTCCATATTTTAATATCATTTCAATGTTTGGGCGTATGCTAAATGACTTTTATAACCGCGAACCTTAAAAGTTACTCATAGACAAAAATGTGAACTAAATTAAGTTCCATTACATTATGCCTTAAGGTATTTAGCTAGTATTAACCAAGGGAAGAAACATAGAAGGGAAAAGAATTAGGGGAAGACCAAGACTATATGTATATGAAACAGATAAAGAAGAAAGTGGGTGTCTTGTATCTAGAGATCAAAATAAAAACACAAGAAAAGGACTGGAAATGACTCCATCAACAGGAACGAACAGTTCTTAAGTACAAGAAGCGATATTTCTATCTCTGACCACTACCTTAAAAACATTCATCAAATATAAGTAACATTTGTGTAAAAACAGAGAAATTAGCGTTAAAATGTCAAATCAAATAGCAAACGGTGTGTGCAGAAGTCGCTGCGATTAAAATTCCGTCCGCGCTCGAGCGACAGCGGCCTCGATTCATTCCATGAAAATGTAATTGAGCATCGCTGGGTATACTTTAAGGTAGGTTTCCACTGTACTTATTTCTCCGAATATGACCGTGGAAACAGTGTCGTCTGTCGCAGGACAAAGAACCCTATTTAGGCCGAGAATCAATCAGTTCGAATCGGTTATCCCGACCCTAATAAGCGATCTAGATCCGTTTAGGTCAACGATTTTTTTTATTAAAAATCGTAATCCAATTAGGTTTAAAATAACCTGATCTATATAACAATAGCATTCGGAAAATAATCTACCGTTTAGACAGCGATTGATTAATTTTTTGGACGCAATAACCTGATCTATATAACAATAGCATTCGGAAAATAATCTACCGTTTAGACAGCGATTGATTAATTTTTTGGACGCAATAACCTGATCTATATAACAATAGCATTCGGAAAATAATCTACCGTTTAGACAGCGATTGATTAATTTTTTGGACGCAATAACCTGATCTATATAACAATAGCATTCGGAAAATAATCTACCGTTTAGACAGCGATTGATTAATTTTTTGGACGCAATAACCTGATCTATATAACAATAGCATTCGGAAAATAATCTACCGTTTAGACAGCGATTGATTAATTTTTTGGACGCAATAACCTGATCTATATAACAATAGCATTCGGAAAATAATCTACCGTTTAGACAGCGATTAATTAATTTTTTGGACGCTTTTGTATACAATAATCTTTGAATTAATCTTGAGGATCGGATTTCGAGTTCAGCCGTCATTTCGTACGTAAAGTGTCGTCCGGCACGTCACGTACCATGGACACCCGCTTTCTCACATCTCGAGAATCGCACCGACCCAAGCGTTATGCGACCTGCTAATGTTTTCTCACGTAATATATCTACAGCACAATGCAAGCTCTCACTATACCGCAGCAAGTGTACACTGGCTTTAAAGGGTAGGGTTAATTTGACGAAGAACTTAGATAATTATCATTGAAATAGTACTTTTTACTCGCGACTTCTTTCGCGCGGTATTATAAAAAAAACTTATTTAGTAGTCTATGTGTTCTTCCAGACTATTCTCTACATCTATGCCAAATTTCATCGAAATCTGTTAAGTATTTTTTTTTTATAACATAAGATGGCAAACGAGCAACCGGCCAGCAACCGGCCATAGACATCCGCAATTGCAGATGCGTTGCCTACCCTTATTCGACGGAGGAGACGCACATAAAAAGGATATTTCCCCTTACTATGCATCTCCTCCACCATCAAATCCACTTCCCCCTCCCATCCTCTCCTTATAAGAAAAGGGTGGCAAGAGAAAGGGACTTAAATTAGGCCTCCGGCACCACACTCATCAGACGAAACACGGAATTGCTTCCATTTCACGCCTGTCTTCTGTGTGGTCGTGGTATTACACCGGGCGTGCCGGCCCATTCGTGCTAAGATGTTAAAGCGGGCACTACCACAGTTGAGGCAAAACAAACATCCATACAAACTTTCGCCTTTATTACAGTAAGATAGAAGGTTAGATTTAAACTGTAAGTAAAAACCTACATATGTTCCAAATTCTCTATGATATATCTTCTAATTAAATTAAACAGATTTTAAAGTGGTAAATAAAATGTACTATCTTTATAAGTAAATAAAATTTTCAGACGTTATTAATAATTACTTTTGAAGTTTATTTAGTCCTAGTTCTTAGAAACAACGCTTAGTTATTAAACTTTCTATCTCTATAAAGAAAGTAGTAAAATTAAGTTTCTAAATAGTTTCAAACTTAATCTAAAAGTACACTAATGTAATCCTCAAGTTACGTCAAGCTACAAATCAAGTTTATAATAATGGATAAGAAATCCACTTGACCTAAATGTACCGTCTCAGCTTTGCCTGCTTATGTCACAACATGATTAAATGCTTTATATAGAAGGGCGTGTTATGTACTTTGACACTGGTACATATTGTCTTACTGAAAATACTTGAATCGTGACAAGAAAATTGTTATTATAAAATTATTGATGACTAGCTTTCGCCCGCGATTCCGACCGCGTGGAATAAAAAAAACAAAAGTGAGTAGCCTATGTGTTCTTCCACACTATCCTCCACATCTATACCAAATTTCATCGCAATCCGTTCAGCCGTTTAGGCTACAAACGCTAACAAACATCCATCTAAACTTTCGCATTTATAATATTAGTATGAAGTATGATTTTTAAAATCGGTCCAGTGGTTTTTACAAAAATCTAAAAATCCAAAAATATAAATCTTTCCTTTCTATAATATAACAATACATGTTTAAGAACAAGATGGTTACTTTTACAATAGCTTTTACTATTATATTATATTATAAATGGGAATGTTTAGATCGATGGACGTTAGAAGGTTAGAAGACCTCATCGATTCTCCATGAAATTTAGCATAGATGAAGAACACAGTGAAGTTACTTTTCAATTCCGCGCAGACGGAGTCGTGGGTAAAATCTAGTTCATAACAGCTTAGGAGACGCTTAACTAATGTGACTATGGTTTTTATTTAATTAAATTTTAGACAATATAAAACAAATGAACGCTACCGCATATTTCAAGCATCGCTGATTTCTTCAATCAAAAATGATATTTAGTACATGGGAATAAGAACAAATAAAGATTTCTACTAAATGAAATATTTTCAGTAAACCTTTAAAGACTGAGCTTCAAACTCCATATTGTATAGGGCATAATTACCCTGATATGTTCGTGTACGCTTGCAATATAATTATATTATAGTATTTTAAAAGGATTTATTTGTAACGGCTGGCTACGGTACATGATCAGGTAAACGCGTATTGCGAGTCGCTTCCGTCTTAACTAGGTTACCGTTATTGCTACACCGACCGACACGGCGTGACTAATGGCAGTTTACACTATCCGAAACATGTTTAATAACATATTCTCGCATTGTATTTGAAATAATAAGGATATGCTTTCAAATATGTGGTCCAACAATGAAATTAGAGGTAATACTTAAATAATAAACAATTTTGTTTAAATAATCTATTCATGACAATTTATAACATTACGGGTGATATTAAATGGCCTTGGTCATAAACAATTAATCTTACTAATATTAAATGCCACAGATTAGATGGATGGATGTTTGTTAGAGTTTGTAGCCTAAACAGCTGAACGAATCTCGATGAAATTTGGCACAAATGTAGAGGATAGCTTGGAGGAACACATAGGCTACTTACTTTTGTTTTTGTAAATCCACGCGGAGAGGAGGAGACGCGAGCGTTATCTAGTTATAAATATAATACAAAGAAAACACAACCTTTTGAAGTATTTCATTCAAACAGTATGTCACACACATACTCGTAAAAAAGTTAAAATTACAGACTTCGTGACTACGTGACTTCCAATACTTTTATGGTGGGTCTATTTGAGTAACGACAGACCGTAATTTATATCGGACAAATTGCTACATATGAACTGAAATTACAACATAATTTATATAGTTAAATGTGTCTATAAATCAAATTTCTCCTACTCGAAGTATTGCTATAATAATGCCCTGCGGATTCACTTGTGATGGATCATATTTTAAAGTTTTACATTAGATATTTCGCATTCTACCCGGCTACTAACGGACTGCTTATGTTATTATATATAAAATCGTCTAAAAATATCCTTAACTGTTCTTCAAAATGACCAACATTTATTTGAATGCAATTCAAACTAATGTACCCGAGATAAGCAAGTTCAAACACATTTCTCAAAGTTGATTTTTGAGTTTTAACATTTAAGCTTATATTCGTTCTTGGATACTTTTAGTGGTCACATAAGCAGTCCCTTAATTTATATAATTCTTGTTTATTATTGCTTAAATAGCTTGTAGTACAGACCAAGTGAAGAAAGAATTTATCGTAATCGATTCAACTAGTCGTAACGATAATTGAAACCTATAAAAATGTTGCTATTTATACATAGTATATATATACTTATATACATGCTATATTAGTTTATATATATTATGGTATTTATAAGTGTGGACTATAACAGCGTCATCCCTTAGATTAAGAGAAAAAGATTTCAACGACACGAAAGATCTTAACCCGTGCTGAAGTCTTGAAGGATATTGTTTAAACTGATATTGTTACAGGGAAAAATGCAAAGGACAAAGTTTTAATTTTATTATCTTTGTAAGTTACATTTATTGTTTTAAAGCTAAACGCTTACCTTAACTTGTTTTGATAAGGAGTTAATGTTCAAACATTTTTTAATTTTCACACGTAGGTAATGGTTCAAAATATTATATAATACTAAAGTTATTGATTAGTATACTCTTTACGTTACGTCTCAATATATTTCTTACTAATATTATTAATCCGAAATGTATGTATGGATGTATAGATGTTTGTAAGAAAGTATCTCCGGAATGGCCCAACGGAATTCGATGAAAACCACAGATGTTACATAAGGAAGAATATATTGGCTTATTAAGTTTTCTATTTAATTTCCGCAAGGACTAAGTTAGTTAATTGTTAGATATATTATAACCATGATCAACTTTAACTTATGTAAATATCATTTAAGTTAAACTAAGTAAAACGAATATCTTACCTATAGTGGAATTCAATCGAAATAAGAAATTATAACGTAAACAATTCTTAAGGCTGTAATCACAAACTTACTAACAGACATGTTTGTATCATCATTTTAAATACCGAAACGTTATTAAATAAATCCATAGACAATAAATGACATTGTCAGCAAGTGAAATGTGTAAATAATTTCTAATTTCTATTGAATTCCACTATGTATTAGGATATGAATTAAAATTAAAGTCTGAAATGTATATATAGAAATCAGATCAATATGTGAGAGCGCACACCACATAGGAATTAAATTCCTAGAAATGTCCGGCTTACTGTGATTCCATAGTAAATAGTTTGCATTGTTCACTGTTAGTTTCCATCGCCGAAACATTACAAAACATGTCTTCTCTCTCTTTCACATTGAAAGGAAAGAGATAACAAATACCAAATGACAGAAATTTCATGTTAACTTTTTTATTGACTTTTATGTGACCTCTAACTGGTAATGATCATAAAGTTTCTATCTGAAAAAAAAACAAAAGGTTAGATTAACGCCTTGCCGCATAAATTCATTTATTTCTCCACCCCCTCCGTTCAAGGCAGGGGTGGTAATAACTTTTAAGGTTATATACCTTGTACATAGCGTAATATCTGCATAGGGCGCCCGTGACATGCGCACTGCTCCAATCGATCGGTTACCTTACTTTGAATACCCACTGTTGTAACACACGTGCAACAATATTGCCATCCTTGTCACTCTATTTGAAACAAACAGGGATAGAAACTTTTGTCATTGAAGGTTACGATGCGCATAAGTTATGCCTTACATTGCAACTTATTTATTTTTAATAGATATCGATCAAGTTTTCAAATAGAACTGTAAAAAAACATAAACTTGGAGTTTTGATGCCAACACAATATTATCATCATCATCAACTTGCCCTTTCGCTACGGAGGGTCGGCACAGTATGTGCTGCTCCTCTATACATTTCTATCAGCTGTCATCTAAATCCACTCCCTTCTTAAGCATATCCTCTTTCACACAATCCACCCATACCTTCTTCGGTCTTCCTCTACCTTTGTAGCCATACACTTTTAATCTTAACACTATCTGGTTTATGTCCCCATCGTCTCGTCACATAATATGTCCATACCACGCTAAACTTTTGCTTCTCAATTTCTCCAACAGAATATTGTATGAAACGCAATACTTTTGATGTTTTTTTTTATTATTTTTAACTCAAAAATAACCTTATTGTATTGGCTTCTCTTGTATCAAAATGTAGAAATGAAAAAAAACGTAGAAACTAAAACTATTATTAGGTCTGTCTAACTGTTCTTTGTAAAGGGGTGGTTAAGTTCTTACCTGTCCTCGAGAGCTTTGTCTATTGATTTTTAAATACCTACATGAACGCAATAGACGCCGACATACACGAAGCCTTATAATGTACAAAGGGCAGCCAAGATCAATACACGACGACGTATGACCTTACGAAATCATAAACATGTATTGGTTCAATTGGTTAGTTAGACTTGAAGATATTTATATAAGTAATAGCAAAATAACAAGTCTTAATAATGTGAAATGTTACTCTATAAGCAAGAAATCTAAACATTTTGGAGCACAGCCTTTTTCTTATTTATTATTATTTTTGCTGTATTTCTTACTAATATTATAAATGCAAAGGTTTCGATGGATGAATGTTTGTTCAAGTATGTAGCTTAACTGGTGAACAGATCTCGATGAAATTTGGCATAGCTACCTTTATTTTATCACACGGACGGAGTCACGGACGAAAGCTAGCAATTATATAGTTGAAAATTACAGTTTTCTTTTCATTAAAAAAATAGTTTTTAATGTATGTCTCTCAACTTGGGTTGGCGACAGAATGTAAAAATTAAACAATTAAACTTGTGCCGGCCTCACGTCAGTAGCAAGAGGCCAGGAAGAGAAAGTTTCTTTGGTCCCTTCAGGACATCCTACTCAAAATACCAATCAATTCAATCCTGATAATGAAAAATGTGTATGGACAATCATATACATATAGATTTTTATATATACAAAAATAGTCATTTAAATTAACGTTGTTTAAAAGTTGAAGAGTCGTTATGTATTTATCTAAATAACTTAAACAAGTGTATTACATAAGTAGAAAGTATTGCCTTAAAAACTTTCTCCTACATAGTAATTGTAAAATATTTCGTCACCGACCTCGTAGCGCGTAGACCGTTCGTAGCTCTTTTGGTGCTACGAATACAATTACATACAATTTTTTTTAACAACTTCTTGTTTAATATGCGTAAATAAATAATAATTAATGCAATTTTATTATTATTCATTTAAAAGTCTGTAATATTTTATTACTAATTTTCTTTCGATTTTACAAAACATTGTTATTTTTTAATTGATTCTAATTTTGAAATTAATAATTCGGAATTCCTTTTGTATGGAATTTCAATTATATTTTTGAAATTCAAATAAAATTATCATGTTGTCAATTAGGTCCCAAAATATTTAATAATTTAGTAGCTAATGTCAATAATCTGTATTAAAATATCTTAAAATTATTATTATTAATTTATTAAATATATCGAAAATTGCAAAATTACGTAAAAAGTATTAAAACCATCCGAAACCGTATGAAAGCGGAAATGCTTCAATAAGATGAGACAGATATGCTACAATCTCGTTAAATAAAAAACTCAACTCTGCTTACCCCTTTGGGAAACGGTGTTCATTAACCTGTCTATATATACAGTGTACCTTTTATTCAAACTAAAATATAAAAATGCAACAGAAAAAATAATATTGTTGAACACTCCAAATATCATAAACTAAGTTTTAAAAGTTAATTAATTCTAGATTTTATTTAAATCCAAAAGCATAAACACAATAGTAACTAATACATAAAACAGTGTATTAGTATGTTATATAAATATGCTTTTATTTACTAATCAAACATTTAGTAAACAAGATTCAATACATGCGGTATGGACTTCAATATCAATTAGAATACAAAGTAAAGGCGCAATTACATAGTCGATAACCCGGTCGCAAAACAACTAATGGAAATTACTAGTATATGTAAAGCAAAGCGGGAACTCGGTTGACGAGTATAACGCTTGGAAAAATAAGGACTATCTCCCAATGTATACGGACCCTAATTACCAATGTAATCGGTTCTCGCATGCGGACGCCAACGGCTAATGAAACTGCACCCTAATATATAACACTAGCAATTGCTCGCGACATCGCCAGTGTGAAATAAAAAAAAAGCATATAGCCTATGTTACTCACTGATAACGTAGCTTTTTAATAGTGAAAGAATTTTTGTAATCAGCCCAGTAGTTTTTGAGTTATTTCAATATATGTAAAAATACAAATCTTTCCTCTTTATAATATTAGTATCGATAGTAAGTACAGGCTTTTACCCGGGGCCCCGTTCGCGAGGAATAAAAAAAAGTAATTTCATGTGTTCTTCCAGACTATGCTCTATATCTATGCCAAATTTCATAAAGATCCGTTCAACCGTATAGGAGATGCCTTAACATTCATCCATTTATACTAAAGCATTTATATTAGTAAGATGTAAAACAATGGTCCGAATCGATAAACAATGAGAGTATCTCGGCTCGGCATAGCTTGCGCGTGACTCAACATGCAATAAGGTTAATTGAGAGATGTGACGTCACATTATCTGCGCAGCGCAAACGCCACGTACCAATAATTCATTCGATAGAATATTTTGTCAATCCACATTTAAATATGCTTATCTATACTTCTATATCTATATCTATCTATACTATCTATACTTCTATACTATTATAATAAAGCGTAAACACACACTTCTTTGATGCCTAAGATGTCAGCAATCACAGCATATTTTTGAATAATTCTTTTTTTAATAAATAGCCCTACACTTACGTCACGCTTTTGGCTATATATTTCACGCCATTAAACTTAGGGGGTAAATATTTTGGATAGAAACCCTAATGTGGGAAAGAGACCATAGGTTGCTGCCAACATCAAGGAAGCAAGGTTGCCATAATGTCATGTCATTTTGATATTTGCAATTGATAATTTGACACATGTAAACAACAAAATAAAATTTTCACAATTTTATGCGGATGAAGTCGCATGGGAACAGCTAGTATCGGGATAAAATCTTACTAAAACTGTTTTTGATTAGTCAATAAAGTTATCTTAATTCATTCTAATATAAATACTAAAGTTTACTTTGATGGATAGATGTTTGTCATCACGTATCTCCAGAATGCAGTAATCTAGCTGATAGACAAAGATGACAGCCTTGAAGATCACATAGAATACTGATTGCGTCTTAATTCAACGCAAAAGTCGCGGCAATAGCTAGGTTATAAATTGCTTATTGACTTCCAGGAATAATACGTATCAAATGCTTTTGTCTTGAAAATAAAATAATCCATTTAAGGTACAATTCCGTTAGATGTCATTTTATATTCAGTTATCAATAATTTTCAATTCTTAGAATAAGTTTATTTTTAATTTTGTTCAGGCATATTCCTACTAATATGTCCATCGAGTCACAGATCCGGTAATTCACGACTAAACGATGAATTCCATCGTTTTGATAAGCTATTTTACTCATTTACCAAAGATATATGAACCAGTATTTTTAACACAGTATAAAATGTTTTTGCTTCACTTCAAAATCGGTTAAGAATTTTCGGAAAGAATTTTTATGATTCAAATAAATTAGACGTTTTAAAGACAACGTTTTGTTTGAATACAAAAATATTGAAGGAAGTAAAGAGTATATAGAAGTCGGGACTGACCTAACACAATTTACGCTTGATTTGGCGAGCAGTTGTTTTTTAATTAGCGAGCCGAGAATCGATCATTGCCATCCAGCTTTGTTAATTAAATATCCAATTGCTTTTGGTTCTATTCCAACTAGTTGTACACACTTCAATTTTAAATTTCTCATAGTTTCCTAATTCCTGGAACTTCTTTGTTAGATAAAATAATCGCAATTTTCTACTTCCAAGTATAAAGGTCTTTGTTGAGATTAACCGTTTTATTACAAAGGGATTTAGTTGATTTGATCATCAGACCTTATTTGGATCTACCTACAACTGCTTCGTCATTTGATATAAGAGTTGAATGACGCGTTATTTGATATTTAAATTTAGTTATTCATCAAATTATTTGCTTTATTATTGTTCTAATTCATGTATTTATTAAACTTAATATACTCTGTACTTTCATATGACTATACTAGCTTTCGCCCGCGACTCCGCCCGCGCGGAATTCAAACAAAACAAAAGCAAGTAGCCTATGTGTTCTTGCAGACTATCTTCTACATCTATGACAATTTTCATCGTGATCCCTTCAGCCGTTTAGGCTACAAACTCTAACAAACATCCATCTATCCATCTAAACTTTCGAATTTATAATGTTAGTAAGATAAGTAAGAAGTAAGATTGAAACAAGAAAAGAATATTGTTCTAATAAATTTGAATTTTATTTTATTGTTTTTCTTGTATAACTAACAACTTGGCATCGATCGCTTATATTTCATTAGCAGCGGCCATTTTGTGCGCGTCGACGGCCATCTTGTTGACTGCGCCCGCGCAACGTTCAGTTTACAAGTATACGTAACATGTTTTCAAATAATACAACTTGTTGATAATATTATGTATGCTATGATAATGTTTTGAGTTGCACTCGCAAGTTTATCAAGTTTCATTAAACATATGAACTGTGAATGAATTGAAAATTTTTAATATTAACAAGAATATTATATATTTAAATCGAAACTGACGAAATATGAATAACTAAAGGTCTTTAAATGTTTCGAGGTGTAAAAGAAATTTTAATATGGGAAATATTCGTTACATTATTTATATTGCTAGTAAAACAACGATTGTATTTATAAGAACGGTAAAACAATCTTATAGTATTTGTAAACATAACCGTCGGTTCTCACTGGCTAAATATACGTACAAAAGTATATTGATATCTCTAACATTAAAGGCGGGAATGCATCGACTTGCTCTTGCAAGCCACAGGCGCGTGTAAATACTTACTGGCATGTCAGTAACTGGCATCAAAGTATCTAGCACGATATTTGATTTAGAAACAGGTACTGTTTCCTGAACTGTATTGCAAGATAATATTCCATTTTACTGCCTTGTATTCCCGTCCTTACTATCAAGAAATAGAGACATCAGTATATGTTTCGGCAATGGAAACGGTAAATAATGAAGTGTATGTCAAGTCTCTGGCCCGTTGCCAGCCGAGGCTCTAATTCAAAAATAACCAATTTCTGGTCGCCTCGTGCGGGTTGTTGTTAAGCCGGGTTAATGGAACACAATTCCGTTTGTACAGTTTGCTTGAAATCGCTGTGTCTATCATTTGTGAATGTTATATGCGAGTTTACACTGTCGTAATACATGTATACATACATACAGGCCTAATTTTAGTTCCTTTCCCTTTCCACCCTTTTCCTAAGTGGAAAGGATGGAAAGGAAAAGTGGATTTGATGGTGGAGGAGACGCATAGGAAGGGGAAATATTTTCTTTATGTGTGTCTTCTCCTCCGTCAATTAAGGGTAGGCAACGCATCTGCAATTGCGGATGTTTGTGGACAGCAGTCGCTTTCCATTTCGGGGGATTCAGGTGGCCGCTTGCTCGTTTGCCACCTTATATTATAAGAAAAAAATATAAGTATAAAGATATAGTTGTCTTTTCTTACATGATTTGTTGACCTTTAAAGGCCTTGTGGAACGGTCTTCGGTGGTATTTGTAATCAAGTACGACTTAGGAATCTGCAAGAAATAAGCACATTTTTTACTCACAGGCCGGCAGTTATGCAGTTCCTCTAGTGTTGCTGGATATGGGGAGATCACCTCGATCTTCTCACCAACTGTTTGCTCCCCTTCTCTTATAAATAATAGTTGTTGCTTGCGACTTCGCCGGCGTGAAATTAAAAAAATAGTAAAAGTATAGCTTATGTTACTCAGTGATAACATAGCTTTTTAATGGTGCAACAATTTGCACATTTGAAATCGGTCCAGTAGTTTTTGAATTAGTTAAATATATACAAAAATCCAAATCTTTCCTCTTATAATATTACTAGCTTTCGCCCGCGACTCCGTACGCGTGATATTAAAAAAAACAAAGCTGAGTAGCCTATGTGTTCTCCCAGACTATCCTCTACGTCTATGCCAAATTTCATCGAAATCCGCTCAGCCGTTTAGACTACAAACTCTAACAAACATCCATCTATCCATCCATCCATCTAAACTTTCGCATTTATAATATTAGTAGGAAGTAGGATAGTAATATTATAATAGTATAGATAACAAGATGATAGTTATTCTAGTCTTTAATATGCTATGTGTCTATAGTTAAAAGAACAAAGTTATAACGATTTTAACGTATAACTGTGAAATTTAATTTAATAAATAAATCCTTCACGGCTGTTGTGAAAACGATAAACGAAAGCATTAAGAGCCCCGAGCTCTATATGAGTTATGTTGCAATAAACAACTCCAATGTGTTAAGAGTACATCCAGTATACGAATGTAACAGAATTTAGTCAAAAGTTAAATATCATATCATAATAACTAAACGAAAACCGACTTCAAGACAAAATTTACTGATTTTTGGATCCCTTTTTAAAGAAAATCTCAACAACTAGATAGGTTTTGATTTTGATAAAAAGTGGAACCAAATTTCACCTAAATAAAATCCTTCACGGCTGTGAGAAAACGATAAACGAAAGCATTAAGAGCCCCGAGCTCTATATGAGTTATGTTGCAATAAATAACTCCAATGTGTTAAGCATACATCCAGTATACGAATGTAACAGAATTTAGTCAAAAGTTAAATATCATATCATAATAACTAAACGAAAACCGACTTCAAGACAAAATTTACTGATTTTTGGATCCCTTTTTAAAGAAAATCTCAACAACTAGATAGGTTTCGATTTTGATAAAAAGTGGAACCAAATTTCACCTATACCGTATCAAACAGCGAAAGTTTAGATGTATGTTTTTTAGAGTTTGTAACCTAAACGGCTGAACAGATCTCGATGAATTATGGCACAGACGTAGAGGATAGTCTGGAAGAACACATAGGCTACTTACTTTTGTGTTTTTTAATTCCATGCGGACGGAGTCGCGGGCGAAAGCTAGTTGGATCATAAATCTCACAGAAAACGTAAAATATGGAGATATATGTTTCTGTATAGGTTTTGGCAATGGAATCGCACAATAAGACAGGCAGATGTATTTTTATTTGAAGTACAGATTATTATTAAAACGCGCAGCCCCTCGTTACATTGTATGAATCAAAAGGTACTCGTATTATGTTACTTTATACCTGAGTACGCCCCTGGATGTGGCTTTCTTACCCCTAGATAACGTCTTTGACGATACCTTGAAATGAAACCGTTATATTGTCAGTTTAAAATTAATAATACTTTTAAACTTACTTGAACATTAAGACACAGAAAACAGGCGTGAAGTGGAAGCAATTCCGCGTTTCGTCTGACGAGTGTGGTGCCGGAGGCCTAATTTTAGTCCCTTTCCCTTTCCACCCTTTTCTTAAGAGGAAAGGATGGGAAGGAAAAATGGATTTGACGGTGGAGGAGACGCATAGGAAGGGGAAATGTCCTCTTTATGTGCGTCTCCTTCTCCGTCGATTAAGAGTAGGCAACGCATCTGCAATTGCGGATGTCTATGGGCAGCGGTCGCTTTCCATTTCGGTGGATTCAGGTGGCCGCTTGCTCGTTTGCCACCTTATATTATAAAAAAAAAATAATTAAGACGTAATTTAAACATGTTTTTGATGTTTTAATTTTAATATGAAGCTTACTTCGTAGTAGTATAAATTGGCATAGATGTAGAGGATAGTGTGGAAGGATACATAGGCTACTTTTGTTTGTTTTTTTTAATTAAACTCGAATGGAGTCGCGGTCAAAAGCTAGTTTAAAATAAAGATCAAAAATGTTTTAATACATTCACTATTTTACGGAAATAGAAGCGTTTATTTGCTCTCTATTGAGAGTGATGTCAAACAGAGGTTAGTTGGACCAGGCTAGGTTGTGACCCAGCCATCGGCGGACGGGAGGAACACCGCTGGGTTTTTAGGGGGTATTCCGGCCACGTCCTCTTTCTTGGCCGGCAAGTCCCACATACCCCCCTGGCAACGGGGGGATGCGTAAAGGCATTTTCCCAGCGAGAAAAAAAGGCTAGGTTTTTTAATATCCTTGGTTAGACCTAATTTCAACTATTTTTTCTACGTATTATGTCAACAACCAGTAACTTTACTAGCATAACCGGTTACTAATTACGTTATCTATTGCGACTGAGTTTGCCTAAGAATTGTTGATAAGAGAAAGCTTCGCTTTGCAAATTATGCAACTAAGTAGCGGAGTAATGGTTGAATAAATGAATCTATCGGAAGTAAACATACATTTAAAATTAGTCTTCCTAATTTTTGTAGGTCTTTCTGCTGTATACTAACTAAAGAACGATATAGACTATATAATTACCGAACCCATTTTAATTTTATTGCATGGTAATAATTTGTTACTAACTAAAGATTAAAGACTTTTATAAGAGTACTTTTACGTTTTAAATATTTAATCTAAGCTAGTCTCTAGATTATCTACTTTGAAGAACACAAGTTGTCCAGAAAGTTTTAGTAATATTATCGGAAAAATTGGTATCCGATTTGTCGATAATGTTAAAAATGCTTTAGGCCAATTTTCAGGTTAGGACTTCTAGGTGATAGATATTAATGTTCCCTTTAAGTATAACTAGACTTATGCACTACAACACAGTCCACTATTCTTACTGTGCCACTAACTAAACGTATTCTCTCTTGTCAACAGAGCGAAAAGTGGCTGGTATACGAAAATTTAAAAGAAGAACTATTAGAGAAGATAAGAAAAATAGAAGAAGAACGTCATACGGTAGACCTGTGGTCGTGTGGTGCAGAATGGGGTAGGAAACGACGGAAGAGGCAGGTCGCGGTATCTCCACCTTACGTGGTCTACATGCTACCTGATGCAGACATCATGGAGGATTGGCGACTTGTCAGGAAACTGCTGGAAAGAGCTGATTAGGTTAACTATGAGTCGAGTCACACAAAGTTAATATTTATCTATAGAAAGATAAAACGCTGGTATTACTGACTTTAAACTACACTGTTACTCATTGGAGTATAATTTATAATTTTATAATATCAGGAATCAAAGTCTACTTTATATAAAGAAAGTCAATACAGCAACCGTATCCATTAGTTGCAACCCATACATTTTGAGTACACCGGAAATTACAACAGATGGTAACAGAAAAAAATAAATCACAATAGCTTTCGTTTTAACTAATTTGTAATAGTAACGTATAAGGTGAAATATTTAGCATACATTTTTCACTATCGACAGAATTATTCGAGACTTATGACGTAACAGTATTAAACGTTTAATATTCTTATATTGATTAGTGACTCGACAAATATTTTCAATAAATTCGTTTTGAAGAGATTTGAATATGTTTAGTTTTAAAGCAGTCACTTATTAAATAGGTTTTATTAAAACAGAAAATTACGTAAAACTATAATGTACCAAGAATTCAACAAGGTTTTTATTGGTACTAAAATGTTTGTCCGAAATTTTCAACAAGAAGTGTTTCTTTTGTTGAAATTTTCAATACTGAAAATTATTTAACTTGAAAAAACCTTTGACAGTAAAAAATTAACACTATTGTTTTTATTGGTACTAAAATGTTTGTCCGAAATTTTCAACAAGAAGTGTTTCTTTTGTTGAAATTTTCAATACTGAAAATTATTTAACTTGAAAAAACCTTTGACAGTAAAAAATACCACTATTTTTTATGACAAGTGTAATTTTTATAATTATCTATACTTTTGCAATGAGATCGAAATCTATTATTTGTGATTGTTAATAAAAATTTTAAATAGACAACGTGAATTAAATAAAATAAACTTAAAGCTATAGTTTGTGCATAAAACTTTGATTATGTGAATTTTTATTTAATTAAAAGAGGCGGCTATGTTAAGCAACTTTTAGCCATTCAAATATGTCTAATGTTCCCGCTGCCTTTGCCCTTTCATCATCATCTTCCTCCTTATCCTACTCCCGTCGAGCGCAACAGATTTTTTTCCTCCAAATAACTCTATCATACGTCATCTCAGTCATCACTCCGTTTTTGATCATGTCACCTTTCACGCAATCCATCTCTTTCTATGTCTACCTCTACCGGTGTACATTCATAACTAATGTCCTTCTTGTTACATGCGATTCATCCCTCATAAGATTTCCTGTTATAAAAATTACCTATAGATAAATGTCTTATATACAGGGTTTATGTTAAAAGATGCTTAATGTTAAGTATTTTTCGCTTATAAATACATAACTGAGATTATGTACGCTGATTTAGTACGTGGTTCTAGCACGAAAATTTGCGAGAAAATATTCGTAATGCTATCGATATTTCTATTCGATTTGTGCAGCGGGCTTAAACGTACTATTTCAATTTTCGTGCTTGGACTCCTGTTTGTTTTGGATGGAAGCTTTTTTGTGATTTTATAATACTTTACATAAAGATAAAACGTCATCACGATGGTTGATTTATGATGTAACAGAAAGATTAGGAATTTAAAGTTTTTTTTTAATATTCTCTCAACAAAGTGATCTAGTTTATTTGTAATTTTAAAGACAAATAAAAGTGTTGAATTCATTTTTGTTGTTTTATATTGATATCCTACTAACCTTGGAATTATCTGACAATAACTACAGATCAAAGATACAGGATGTCCCTTAATGGATCCTGAAACCCCCTGTAGTACCATCTAGGTCTCAGAAGAAAAAATTCGAGGGACTATGAAATATGGAGCTTAAAACTTTTATCTTACTTACATATATACTCACAACAGTATCAAATTAATGAAATTTATTTATTTCAAATAAGATCAAATATTAGATGAATTAGTTTAGAGTGCGTAACACTGTAGCCTTCGGCTTTATTTAGGTCACCAGGGGGCGCCCTGACCCCCGCTGGCGCGCACTAGCATTGACATTATTGAGAACAGGTCTGTTATAAAACAGAAAAATAGGTGGAATAAACTAACTGAGAGTCCTTGCAGACTAAATTATTTTATGGTCCGATTGTTCATGTTGGACTGTTATGCTAAAATCATCCAAAACAAAATCAGCGTAATGTGCGCCCTTACAATATCCATACTAATTGAACCCCGACTAAAATATCAGCCAATAAAAAGTCTAGACTACATGGCTCTAAGTTAGATACAATTATCAACTAGCCCTACGTAAGGTCGGCAAAGTATGTGCCTCTTCCATACTCTATCAGCCGTCATAACTGAATTCACTCTCTTCTCCGCGGTTAACACTTGGCCAGTATAGTTGGATAGTTGCGCCGTCATACATTGTATGGACTCACTGGGTCCAGGTACCGTTCACACCGTGCCAGTTGATTGACAGTCCAGTTATTGGGCACTACTAATTGTACTGACCAAGTTTAAACCGTGCATTAGGTGTATCCTTCACACAATCCATACTTTCTTCGGTCTTCCTCTACCTTTGTAGCCACCTACATTCATTTAATAAATAAAAAAGACATACAGTATGAAATCAAAAAGAGACCACTCTGACAGGAAATGGATGTTATTAAGTCAAGGTTTGTATTGCAATTCAAGGAAAATGTTCTGAAATTATATACTAACATCGCTGATATTTATAGCACGAGCTGCCTTGGACATCGCAGGTAATATGCATTAATGTTTACATTTTATAATATCGCCGACGTAAAACAAAGACGGATCTACAAATCGGCAACTTAAAAGAGCCGGTGCACACCTTGACTAAACTATCGCATAACTATAATGTTCGTAAGATACGGGTTTCTTACCACGATTGGGTTGTTTTAGCTCCCGATATTTCGGCACAGTTGCATGCGCCATGTTCACGGGCTGACTGAAGTGCGGTAGTGTGAAATAAAAAACGGCTTACGAACATTATAATTGTAAAAACCACGACAGTTTAAAGTTATATATCGCATAACTGTTGTGCGATTGTCGATTTCGCAGCCAATTCAATTGTTTAGTTGCACAACTAAAAATCGAGTAGTGTGTCTTCATATAAGCTCATAGGAATCAATGTGATTTAACAGATGTGCGATAGCATAGTTTCAGATGTGCGCACGCTAAAGGAGAGTAGTTCAAATTTGTCGAATTATATTTAAACGGGAATATTAGCGAAGTATTTGATACAGCATTTTAAAAAAAATAAAACATATTGTGTGGACAGATACTTTAAGCGTACGTTCGCACGGGCAGACTTTGTACGCGCGGTAAAATTCAAGGTCAGCAGACTTTTTACGCCCACGCGATAGGTGTTCGTACGAGCGTAAAAAATCCACTCTTGAATCGTATCTCGTGTCAGTAAGACGTGTAAATTGTTTCTGTTAAATTACTAGCCCGAGCCGAAAACTGGCGACTGAATCCGAAGTCAGTAGTTAGAGAGCAAACTAAAAGTAGACAGTACATTTTCTTTAAAACTAACATTTGCTAATGTTTTTAAAAAAATACAATGTTTTATTTTATTTTCACCCGAATATTGATAAAAATTGTTCTACTTGATACATATAATAGTTTACATATTATGTATAGAAAATTTATTTATTAGATTTCTATTAATCAGTAGCGGCTCGTCGCTCGTGGGCGTGTGTCCTGGAACTAGTGCGCGATTTAAATTGTAGGAAATCAAACCAACTATTTTTCTTTTGATTTTACACAAAGACATTTAAGAAATATATAAGACTAGGCATGTTTTCATCGGTACTTTCTCTAGAAGGTACTATGTAAATCAGTTGACAAATTTAATATGCCGCCTCGTAACCTTGTATTGACATCTGATAAAACATTTTACAAAATTATAAGCTCCTTCTTTTATTGTAAAATAAACAGTATCACAAAATGAAATAACAAATAAATTAAATTACATATAAAAATGATTTAGTGACACTTACTGGCAACTAATTTAAATATAGTTAATTATATTGAGACGTGGTTATGGGGATCTATCAATAGACAACGGTAATGAGATTATGTGAAAAATGTTTTAAGTGAAGTGTAAACTATGCCTACTCTATATATATATTTTAATCTCTTTGATTTTAAACTAATCATCCTTATTTAGACAAACTATAAGATAAAGTTTATTTTTATTTGCAAAGGTCAATTTAGGTACTTAATTTAGTTATGTATGTTAAAATACTAAAATCTTTGTCGAGTTAATTTCATGAAAGCGATGGTTCCAGTTGGATAAAACATGTTACGGCTAGGGGTTTGGTCGCTTAAATTTGAAACGAATATGTAATAAAACAACTGTTAGCAAAATTATTTCAAGTCACTGTATTTATTTTTTTAAAAACATATACAATTCGTGTTTTTATTTTAATAACATATGAAAAGTACACAAAATACACCGCAATGACGTCACGCTATCACCATGACATTCATTGGTTACGTAAGGAATATAAGGCAGAGTCCGTGATAAATCCAATAACAGTGAGAGAATTATTATCAGGGTCCAAAAACACACCAAGTTAATAGAAAAGAGGAAAATACGATCAGAAAATTTCTGACATTTTGGTTTCATTTACATTATTTATTTATTTAATTTTGACATGTGACATTATCATGTCAAAGCAGTAAAGAGTATGGTAGCTATTTATAGTTTGTCTAAATAAGATGGATTAGTTTGACAATTCATTTGAAATTTAGTAGGGATGGGTTGTGTAAAATCAGTCATGAATCTTATCGATTTTCGATTTTTATTCTTATAGAAGTTGAAATCGATAGATTAACTATTATAACTTAAGAATTAAAAAAAAACACTGTTTTCTCAAAATAATAATGACCTGCAGAAGTATTACAAATAATGAGAGTAAATATATATTTATTACTACTACAGCCGTACGTAATCGAATTGGATTTCGCTATTATTATTGTCATCACTAAATTCAATACTATAATCAATACTAGAATTGTCCTTCGATAAATTTTATTTAAACTGAATATCGATAGTTCATAATTGTTCGCTATGCATGTTTGTTTCGTCACTACGATACCTGTCTATTAAGTACGGTATTTCCTTTCATACAAATTTAATTCGATACTTCATATGCGTCAATTATCAAACTAATCTAATCTTATTTAGATAAACTATAATTGACCGGTTACAAAGTTCAGTCGCCCTCTCCACTCCACGAGATTGCGCCACTGTCTAAAGGACATTTTTATTCAATAATATAGTTTGCCCCTGTCACTCCCCTGATATCATCCTTGTTAGTCTATAGTTTAATGATCGAAATATTAACGAAATTCGTAAAAGATAATTTTTATTGTAGCTGTGCATTATAAGGTCTGCTGCCACATATTTTTAAATAAAATCCTAACTCCTATACAACAATTACTGGTTGTCATAGAACGTCTGCCAAAGTTATAATAAGCTCATTTTTGTTAATTCGTATAAAATGAAAAGTATTATAAAAATCGTGTTTCGTATTGAATGTATTTATTGCGTTAATTACTAGGACTAGTCCGTGTATGTTATGGATAATCTCCGAAACTACTGCACCGGATGTAACAGGACTTTAAACGCAATGTTATAGGTAGCGTAGTCTTTATAACATGGTATATTCATTCCAATAACATAATTAGTAAATCTTATTGGTGATCATCTTTTGCCCCCCGCTATACTTAGAACTTAGGGATCTACAACCCACGACAGAGCTATGATACTACAATATGTACACTTGTTAAAAGTTTGCGATCCCTAGCACTAGTTAATATGTTTTTCAAATGTAACTTATCAAGTATAACATATTATTGCTTTACTTTAAGAAAAAAATGTGGTTAATTTCCTATAAGACATTACATACATTTTTTACATGTAAAGATATGTTACAAAACAGATCAATTTTTATAGCTAGTGATCGCAAACTTGTTTTGATCGGTGTAACACAAAACAAACATGTTCGACAGCCAAACGCGGCGTATTTTTATTAAAATGGACCAATAAAATTTATCGCGGCGTACCAAGATACGCCAAGTCGAAAAACGCCTCCGTATGAACGGCTTCATACAATCCCATACGTTGCATTTTGACACATTATTTATCGCCCAGCGTTTTTCACGTCCGTGCGAACGGCTGACAGCGCGTTGAGCGTTAAAACAATTACACTAGGCTCCAAAAATATTTGTCCATCTACATTTTGACTACATTCCCAAAAAAAAAATATTTTATAAAGACAATTTATTATGTTTTCCTAGTTTGTATGATGTTCATTTTTGAAGCTGCAATTTTGTTTTAATTTAGCTATTGTGAAATTAAAACAAGTAAAATATAGAATAACTACTAAAAATATTTCTACAGTAGTTATCTAATGTCATTTGACTAGAAAACACGCATTATATATAGTGCTTAGTCTACCGATATTTTTTCATTCTCAGATTTTTTTAAATTTTTATTATTGGATGGTCTAAATAATTTTGGAAAGTAGTGTAGCGTAACGCGTGATTTCTCCTACGCTCGTGCGAACACTTGTATGAAGTTCCATATGTTGCATTTTATTTTTACGCTAACGCCCAATGCCCAAAATGGAACAGTGCGCGTAGAGAAATACGCCAAGTCGAAAAACGCCTCCGTATGAACGGCTTCATACAATCCCATACGTTGCATTTTGACACATTTCTACCGCCTAGCGTTTTCACGTCCGTGCGAACACTCGCTAAGCCGATTTCTGCAAAAAAAAAATAAAACTGAAATGTCAGATGCGTCTTTGCTTTACGATATTGTTGAACAGTTTTAATACAACAACCATCATATATCAACTATTTTAACTAAAATATTTTTTTATTACTTAACTATAGCTAATATTTCTTCATAAGAGTAACCGTATGACAGTTATTAATAATTTCTGACTAAATCGCATTCACAGGCTCCATTTTTCTGTTAAGCCAGTTACAAACAGTTCGAACAGTCGACGTGTTCATTAATCTACGCGTGTGTAGACAAAACTTTAACTATCCTAACTAAGCGTGTGTAGCAGGCTTTAAGAATAGCGCAACTAATGTTTAAATCAAATCTCAAAAAGCTAATTTGTTTTAGAATAAACCGTTAGTAGGAATTTAAAACTATGCCTTTTACTCTACTCGTATTATTTTCAATTTCTTGTTTATGGCTCTCCTTGTTTTTTTCTTTTATATTGGGCCAGTGTCGAGTGTATATGGTTATTATATTATAACTAGTTTTCACCCGCGACTTCGTCCGCGTGGAATTTAAAAAAAAACGAAAATGAGTAGTGTATGTGTTCTTCCTGACTATCAACTATGTATGTACATCTATATCGAATTTCATCGAGATCCGTTCAGCCGTTTAGGCTACAAACTCTAACAAACATTCATCCAACCATCTAAACTTTCGCATTTATAATATTAGTAAGATTAGGAGAGACTGGCAACAATAACCATTGCTCTGCTTCCTTTAAACTTCTTAATATCAATTTCAACAAACAATTAAGTGATACCCGTCGTGAAATAACCCAATACAAAGCTTAATTCAACTTAAACTTAGATATTAAAGAGCAACTGCAACAGGGGATGTTAAATTAGAAACTAGGGAGCCGCCCCTCGTGTTGGGAATTTAATTTTGATCATGAAAACATCCCCTTTAGATTAAAAAATATACAAAGCAACAAATATTATCCAATAATCAGAAAATTTACGTTTAATAAACGTTTTCGACAAAATGTTTCGGAACAAGCGATTAAATGATGATTTAAAGGGTAATTATACCTTACTAGCTTTTGCTCGTGACTCCGTCCGCGTAGAATTAATAAAAAAAAACAAAAGTGAGCAGCCTATTTGTTCTTCCAGACTATCAACTATGTATGTACATCTATATCGAATTTCATCGAAATCCGTTCAGCCTAAACTACAAACTCTAAAAAAACATCCATCCATCTAAACTTTCGCATTTATAATATTAGTATGAAGTATGATATAATGAAGAGTTAATCTATTTCCTAATATTGTTAATTAACTAAATCCCCTCTAAGTATTATAACATCTATCGCAATTAAGGTTCATTGGAGTTTAATTTCTATAACAATGGACGTTAACAACAGCCTCGACCTAAATTATGGACACAACATACTTTATTAGTTAAATAGTCAATTTAATCTTTTTGTATTTTGATTGGAGTATTTATTTAATTAAAAACAAAGATATCTGAATAATTATAAAACTAAATTGAAATATATTTTTACAAGTTTCAAAATCAACAAAACAAAATTAAGATAAATGATAAACTGTTTTAAATTGATAAATATTGATTTAAATAATAATGTCACTAGAATAATCTCACAAATAACTATGAAGAGCTATTAATTAGGCTAACGGCTAAATACACTAAGTGTGAAACCCAAGAAAAAAAAACAAGCTAAAGAATTTTAAAAATTATTTCATTAGTTAGTTTTTGACTTTATAAAAAGCAATAATAATTACTTTAACAATTCCTTTTACACGCAATTATGTGTACTAATATAATGGATTTCTTTCCCTTTAGAACTCACGAATACTGAAATGACATCTCAAATGAGGCCCCATTTAAACTCCGGACTTCATTCAAATATCTCTAAGCACCGCTTCCGACGGGCGTTTGAGATTCTGCCGTAAGAGATATATAGCGCTGAATATTTATATTAAGATTCAATAACATTGTAACTATTGACTCAAGTCAAAGTTGTGTCGCCCTGCGCCTGCGACGCGCCGGGGCCTCACAATCTATATTTATCGGCAACCGCAACAGATAAGATATTACTAACAATGATCACGTAACTAACAATTTGTGACACGAACAAAATCAATCCCTTTTCTTATAAGGATGGGAGAAATTAATTTAGCAAGACAGGTATAGAAAGAAAATATTCACTCTTCATTTATATAAAATCTTAATTTTTGAACTTGCATATGTCTAGGGAGAGCGGTTAATTCGCTATTTTAGGGTTTTCAAGTGGCTTGCTCGTTTGACAACTTATATTACAAAACCTATTGACATTTAAACAGCACTTTAGTTATATACTGTGATACGCTACGAAATGTACTCAATAATGAGCAAATATTCTTAGATAATTCGTTTATGCCCGGACCGATTTAATAATAATTTAGAATAATAGACGTTAATACGTTAAGGTTCGCTATCCTAACCTAAAACTTAAAAGACCAAACCGATTTTTTTTAACAACTTTATTCTTCTTCCCCGGAGTGTTATAGTCAGAATGTTGTTGTTTTAGTTAACAAACTACATTACAATAACAGTTTTTCTATATTCTATATTCTATATCTATATCTATACTATTATAATAAAGCGTAAACACACACTTCTTTGTTGCCTAAGATGTCAGCAATCACAGCATATTTTTTAATAATTCGTTTTTTAATAAAAAGCCCTACACTTACGTCACGCTATAGGCTATATATTTTCACGCCATTAAACTTAAGGGGTAAATATTTTGGATAAAAACCCTAATGTGGGAACGAGACCATAAGTTGCTGCCAACATCAAGAAAGCAAGATTGCTAAGGTTTGTCATGACATGTCGTTTTGACATTTGCTATTGATAATTTGATAAATGTAAAAGATAAAATAAAGTTTTTATAATTTCACGCGGATGAATCCGCACGCGAACAGCTAGTCTTATTATATTATAGTTATGACACCCTCATTCTGACAAACACATGAATAAAGCGAAAACAAAACAAAATCAAGTGATAATTTACTTTAAAATGCAGTTAACCGTCGTAATGTTCGACAATTAGATAATTACGATAAGGTTATTTCATAACAGTTCAAAGTACAACTTTAGTGGTTACTTAATTACGTGAAAATACTCTTAAAATACTATTTTAAACCCTTTGTTATATACCTTATATTAGATGTAGCGTTAGAGATTCGAAATGGCGTTTTAAATTATACATTAAAATACTAACGGCTGAATTCTGAAACGTTATTTAAAAGTAACAGCGTCTTACATGATAAGAACACGCTTAAACTCTAAATTCCTTTAAATTTTGTCGTCTATCAGATAAGTGGAACTTACGAAGCGAATTTGAGATTCGTTTCGGTATTGGGCTGTAAGGGTATCCCAAAAAAATCGAAGGCCTATGCTGAAATCTTAAAAAAACATATTTTGATTCTTGTTATTTTATATTATCTAGGACATAGATAAATGGCTTTTTTAATATCAACAGAATTTTGTTATTTTTCTTAAATTTATATTCATAATACCAACTAAGTTCTAGGATTGTGTTGAAATTATTCTAATTTAATGTTTTTGCAGTTTATTACATTTTTAATCTAATATACTTGTTTATAGAAAGATCTTGAAAAGTTCTGTGGAAGTTTTTTCATTAAAACTTAGAGAAACCTTTTAATGCTCTGTCTGAACGACCCTTCGTCATATCGAGAGTTTAATATCGAAATCTCTTTGATGTTGATTTAAAAAATGACGAACGAACGAAGTTTTTACCTACTTCTTGTAAATGATTTGTAATTAAAGCCCGCTTCAAACGCTTAGTTATTCAGTTTTTACTAACGAATCGAACTTTTCAGTTAAAACTGTATGTACGCATATTTTAACTGTCATTTTCAGTTAAAAAATTGTCTGTACACGAAGCTTTAAAATTCAACTATTCAGTTAATACTTTCAGGTAGATGTTTCATTGCAAAAGTTACGTCAAGCAAACAAACGTTGATTTTTATTTTATTTATTTAACTGTGCACTTTTAGGTAACTAAGTCTTTAATTTCAGTCACAACAACGGAAATTAAAACCGCCTTTTACGGATATTCTTGTTGATACTGGTCTGCGAAATAATGAAAATATACGGAAAAGAACATTTTGTTATAATTTCAACATTTTCGATAAACTATAGGTTTAATAAATTCATCAAATATTCTTAATATAGCCACGTAATAACAAATAACAAATGTATACTACATTTAAAATTTTATCTATATATAAAAAATATTATAAAGTGGAAAACTTTGTTTGTTTGATTGTTATGAATAGGCTTAAAAACTACTGGGCCGATTTTAAACATTCTTTCAGCGTTAGAAAGGTAATTTATCTGTGAGTAACATAGGCTAATTTTTTTAATTCCACGTGGTTGGAGTCGCGGGCGAAAGCTAGTACATAGTAAAGTAATCTCAATGAGTTTTTCGTTTTGTGGCATAAAATCAAAAAGTAACTAGTTAGTTACTTAGGGTTACTAAATCATAGTCAATGCTGGTACACAGGGTTGACTTCACTAATATCTTTGAATTAATATTTTCCTTCACCATAAGAATTGCGGTTTGTTTTGTATGTTTCTCGGAAATGTTAACAACAATCTATTTATAGTCGAGCTTAACTCGAAATTACGTCAAAACGGAAGGGGCTATTACGAATATTTGTGAGAACGTTTTCGCAACATCATCGACGATTTGAGCAAAGCCCCTACCGGACGTAAAGTACATTAACAATTCTCATACTTTGTCGATTACGTTACGAATAAGTTCTCGCAACTGTGACGCAAATCTTCATATTAGACCCTATGACTAATGTTGTAAATAGTAATAACAATATTTGTGACTTTTCTCTTATTAAGTTGGTTAATTCTTAATCACGGGATATGCTAGTACCTGCAGATACACTTAAATTTTGTCTCTGTCTTTTCAAAGAGAACGAAAGGGACAACAATGTTTTAAGTATGTTACGGGATAAGAAAACCACGGTTACCTTACTTTAGAAGAATTTAAAAAGAATTTATTGTAATTTTGTTGTAAAAATTGTTTAAAAGTAGTCTATTTTTATTCAATTTTTTGATCTTTATTAATTACTAGTTAACTTATAAACAATAATTCCTCGGTTCGAGAAAAAATATTCAATAACTAACTAGTTAGTTGTAACTAAAAAAAACTTTACTTACTAGCTTTAAAAGATTACAGTCGATAAAAGAAATAGCGAATAGGATTTGATCTCTTTTATACAAACAAGTACACAAACATAATTATGTTAAAATGTATTTTGTTAAATTAAAAAAAAAATATCCCACTTATGTCCACTATGTGATAATTTATGCCGTAATACACCCTATAACACTCTGGAGAAGAAGACGAATCGAATGATACCTCTTACGTCAAAATCGGTTCAGTCGTCTAGACTCTATGACGTCACAAATAAATTTACATACAAACACACAGAAAAAACTTACATATGCGCGAAAAACATTATCTTTAACTTTAGTATGAAGTAGCGATGTGTGTACGATATTATTAATTAAGGGTAGTTTGAAAAAAACCTCATGAAACATAATGCCTGGTTCACATTTGCCCAGTACAGTAGGACAGTAGAACATTAGCATTACTGGCATTCAACTGGCTTAATGTAAATCTAATTGGCGACAATGAGTCGATATAATCCATGTCTGGCCAGCGCTACTGTCCAACTGTACTGAGAAGTGTGAACCAAGCGTATACGAATCAATTTTCATGAATTTATTTCAGCCTTACCCGCATCTGACCAATAGCGCTTCTTTTTAGCTGAAACCACCGATGAAAAGGTAAGTCAATACTTTATTTTAACTTAATGTTTCATTACATTTATATAACAAAAACTAGTAAAAACACATAACTTTATAAAAATACTAGCTGTTGCTTTCACTTCGTCCACGTGGTATAAAAAAAGTAGAAAAAACATAGCCTTACTCAGTGATAAATTAGCTTATAGTGAAAAGATTTTTGAAATCGGCCCAATAGTGTTTGAGTTATTTCAATACATACAAATCTTTACTCTTTATAATATTAGTATAGATAGATAAGATACTGTTTTATAAGTCTACAAGTATTCTTATTTCGTAGTTATTTATTTACTTGTATTACCATACTTGAATATAACTTATACTAATATTATATACAGGAAAGTTTTGTATTTTCGTTTGTATTGAAATAACTCAAACACTACTGGGCCGATTTCAAAAATCCTTTCACCATAAAAAGCTACTTTATCACTGAGTAACATAGGCTATGTTTTTTACTACTTTTTATACCACGTAAATGAAGTCGCGAGTAAAAGCTAGTCTTTGAATAACCGTAACCAATTGAATTATTAATAGTCAACGCAATTAGCATTTGTTTTTCTTTACATCACTATATAGTATAAAACAGTCGCTTCCTCCTGTTTGTCTGTCCCTTTGTATGCTTAGATCTTTAAAACATTTTCAAGCAACGGTTTTTATGCATTTTTTTAGATAGAGAGGAAAAAGAAGGTTTATATATACAATAAACGTATTTTATAGTAGAGAAATATAATTTTAGAGGTTTTCTAATGTGATGTAAATAAAAACATTTACGTAATATTGAATTCGTGCGATGCCGGGGCGGGTCGCTAGTCATCGATAAAGTGTTTAATACTTATGTTTTTACTTTTTATTACTTAACAGTTTTATATTATTTTAACTATAGTTCATCTCTTTGCAAACAGAAAAAGTAGCGCATATAAGATGTAGTTGAATATCTTTCTTTATTTGAAATAATAGCTGTTGCTCGCGACTTCGCCCGTGAAATTAAAAATTATAAAGCCTATGTTACTCACAGATAAATTACCTTTCTAACGGTGAAAGAATGTTTAAAATCGGCCCAGTAGTTTTTGCGTGAATCAAATACATACAAAAATACAAATCTTTCCTCTTTACAATATTAGTATGGATAAATATCTTAGATATTAGTATTGTTTAGTGGTAGAGTCATGCATACATTATTAACTATTAAGCTCGCAATACACCTTCAGTTTTAACACAGTATTAACTGAAAAAACAAGACTGGACATTTAAAACTGAAGATGTGAACCAACTTTAGCTTTGTTGTCCTTTCTAGGTTTTTCTTACAATAAAAGCTTGTCATATTGTAATGACTTTTAAGATACGCCTTCATAGTATTTCTTTATTAGGAACTTTAAATTAAACTACAGTTCTTAACACACCTTTAGTTTATCAGTTAAACTGTACAATAATCAGTGTTGCTTCCACACGTATGTTTTAATTGTACAGTCCGACAGTTCAGTTAAAACTATAGTAGTCTGGCCAGCTAGAATATCTTAGAACAGATAATAAACACGAGAATTTATGTGTTAGATGTACAAATTAAATATTTAAGTAGTGTTGGTTTAAACTTTTAATTTTTTTTGTGACCGAATGGCCACTGTTTGCCTTGAAGAGGCATTTACAAATTCACAGGACTTGAGGTGGCCGAGCGCAGATGGCGCTTAGCCTAAACCTCGTTTAGGCTTTTACAGTTTCGCTAAAAATGTACAGAATAATAAGCTTTAATACGAAATAGTGATAACTTAATTTGAGATATAAAAATATGCAGAACCTAATTTTTAATTCCACGAGGATGAAGTCCCGAGTAAAATCTAGTTCACAAATCTAGACACAGGTCTAAAATGTTAAATCCCACTTACTGCAGCACTCAGACGTTCAGTTCTAATAGCAAATCTACACTAAGATTATATTTTAATTACCATTAAGTGATATGTGGCAGATAGACGTGAATCCTTAACCAAGAAAAGAAACCCTTAGTGTAGAACTGAAAGAATCTATACTAAATTGTGTTCATGTACTTAGTATGGCAGTAATTTTCATTTCATTTAGATTGCTTGAATTTATTTAAAAATTCCAACCAAAAAGTTCTATTAACATTCTCTGACGTTACCGAGTGACCTTTACGTCACTATGACGTAGGCAGGACTCGCTGCATAAACTACGTCGTTAACTAAACGTTATTATACAAATTCTCACAAGTTTCACTTCGAAAAAACAATTCATCGATAGAAATGTAAGTAACACTAATGAAGCTGTAATTGCCCTTTAATTCTTATAAAACGTCATTAGTTAACTTGGGTAATAAACATCATTACAAACTTATTTTATCTAAATTCATTGGTTATTTAAATGTTTTATTAAACAATAACTTCAACCCCCTTTAGAACTTTGGGGGTTGAATTACGTAAAATACCTTGGTGCTCGCATATGTAAAAGAAACCTCTATACAAGTTTTCAATTTTATAAGCCCAATAGATTCGGTCATGCGTTCATCTCAATAAGATTACTCTTTTGTATGTAGATTACGTAATTATATAAACGATAAGTACAATAAACAATAACAACAAGGTAAAACCGTGTAATCCAACCCCGCGTGCATTAATTATTTATCATTCTGCATTCGTATTAGCTACAAAATGCAAAATGTTTACACGTGTCGATTCCAACTGAAAGCACTTAGCCTTGACAATTTATACAACCATTTATCAATTACGTTATTACGTGGCTTGCACATACGCTCCTTATTTGTTAGCGATAATATACAACTTTATAGCAATACCATTGTTCATATTTAATGTCATTCAACATTATATTAAAACGAAATTAGAAATATTAAAATAACCTAAAATATCGTGTGTCAATAATGTTCTGAAAAATAGTGTCAAAGCGTTTTAAACACGCCGTGATATAGAAAAGTTGTTTTTGAACAAAGAGAAGTGGACACGAGTCAAAAATAATATCATGGAGAGGCCCAAGAACTCCGGGCGGATGTTATATAGCTACGTAGATAAAACCTTCCGCCGACGCCAGCGCTGCCCGCGGCGGACACACGAAACTCACTTCATGCTGCGTACACCTCGACACACAAGTTGTGACGAGTAAATACTATCAAATAACCTAATTTATTAATAAATTTTTTGTCATGGATTCTATTAAATGTTTAAAACCTGTTTGTAATGCTTTTCATATGCAAATGTTTTTCAAAGGATTCAATTGAGCTAAAAAATCGCTTGCATTGAAATATTTTAATCCCATATTAGTTAACAATGAAAAGCTTCAACATTGGGTAATTAATTAAAAAAATAGCTCTAATATAACTGCATTTTTTTAAATATAATCTATTATTAAATATCAAATCAGTGAATTTCTAAGTAATAAAGGTACAATAAAACAACAGGTTAATTATTTATGTTTTTTATTGAAGAAACTATTTTTTACTAATAAACAATTAGAACATTTAAAATCCTTTGGAATGAGCCCAATCGCGTACCATATTAACGTAATCTCCTTTGACTTCTATGAACTTCCCCAGTTCGTGAACTCTTGTTTCTACATACTGTCCCGCTGATTCTTTTAAGTGAGTTTTAAGAATGTCATTTAAAAGCCAAATATCCCCCTCTATCTTTTTAATTTGTGTTATTTTACGCATACCCCTAAAAGTTATATTTAGGTAAATTGGGAGCTCATGATTTTTAGTTCTTGATATAAAGTAAGGTAGATTCAGAGCTTCTTCTTGGGGCGGTATCCAACCCGAGGGGTATTTTTCCTTTGGTGTAACAGCTGGGATGGTGTCAAAGGGTAATAACCTCTCCACGTATACCCATTCTGGTGGATTTTTTACGACATCATATTCATATTGTTCCTTTATTTTATCTATAAATGGAGAATTCGCATAATTCGAATAGTTCCTGGATGTAACCTGAAAAAAAAAACAAAACGATTTAATTTTTGATAATCAATACATTTTTATTAAGATTGCATGACTTTAATTTAAATAAAACATAATGTTTAACAAAATGTGAACTTTAATAAAATTTTCAACATGTAAAAAATTGTATGAAAAATAATATGATATATTAAATTTCATGGGTGTAAGCTGTTTGTAGGGGTGTACGCCCATAGCAATGTCACATGTCGCAGTCGAAGCGACATTATAACACGGCGCGAGTGAAAATAATTGAATAATTACCGATATTGGTCCCCGGAACAGTTTTGTACACAAATCAGGAGAGTTGTTCGGGTTCTGTGCAATTTTTCCAATAAAAAGTCGTGCAAACGCACACTGTGAACGCCACACGGTCGCCATTTTGAATAGCGAATAGAGCGATTGCTCGCTACAAGAGCAATAAGAACTATATTATTCGTTTCGAAGGAAACATTATGGCGGACGCCTGCAGACATTTGGGCTTTTCAAAAATCGTTTTCTAAGTTTTATCGCGTGTTTTTATTGAACTTTTTCGCATATTATGGTGTGTTGTGTGTCTTATTAACTATTTATTGTGGTTTTTGGCGGTTCCTTTGGACAAATGGTGAGTATTTTGTGAGGACATTACTGAGGTGCGCCACGGGTAGGGAAATGATTTGGTGCTTTCTGTGGCCGACGCACACGCACTCAGCTGGTAGGTGGCGTTAGGTGTCACTTTGAGAACTCAACCACCAAAACATACCATTTTCATGATTTTTCCGGCCCGATTATCTAAGTAATAAGCGATATATTGTTGTGTTTTGGATTATTTTCTGAATATTTACTACTTGTTGTTACTATTTATGCAGTAAAGTACAGGGTTAGTGGGTTAAATACTGTCAAATTAGTGCGCGAACTTGTTGCATAAAAGTACATCAACAATGTTTACTATGATGTTTTTACGTTGATTTCTGAGCGATTTCTATTAAAATATTTGATTTAATGATTGTTTAAGTAACGAAAAACATCTATTTATTAGAAAAAGCGGTTTTTAAATTATTTTGTTAAGTGTTTTTACTTTAATACAATTTTTTAAATATGATAAGTTACAATGAAACTTTGTAACAATGATTAATTTTGTAAGGAGGTTTATTTGTTTATTTTCTCAATTTCAGGACCAAATGGCATGCTGTGGAACTATTCAACTGTCAAATATCACTGTAACATAAACAATCAAGAGTTTTAGCAGGAATTATTTTCCAAACTAAGAATAACTCTATTTATACAATTCATACAGCTTATTTTAAAGTACAATTGAGAACATTGTATACTTAATTGATTAAGGACTTGCAACTGAAGTCTTGATCTGTACTTCAATCATCTTGATTGACTTACCGGACAAACAGTCAGCTTGTGCCTGATGTCGGAGATAAGGAGTCATCTATCAGCTAACATTCCATCATGAAAACTAAACAAATCAAGGAGGAGTCGGACAAGAGTGTTGATGAAGATACAATAGAACCAAAGACTCGTGCCCGGAAGAAAGCCTCGGATATTGCAGATGAAGACAAAAATAAACCCAATCAAGATGAGAAACCTCCCAAAGAACCCAAAAAAATTGTAGGGAAACCTAAGGCTGTAGTTAAAAAAAGACCTCTCGGAATAAGGAAGACTTTAAGGAATAAGAAAATTGTAGCTGCTAAGGAAAAGCTACGGAATGTTGTAAAGGTGCCGGGCAAGAGAGGCAGGAAGCCTGCCGTCAAACCGGTCCCTGAAACTTGTCAAGAAACCGTCCCATTGATACCTGCTTCTGAAATCAAAAAGGAACCACTTGATGACACAACACCTAACTCTAGGTCCTCAAGTCCTAAAACTGGCAGAAGACAAAGGCTCAGCTCTGACATGTTCATGATGAAATCTGTACTCAATGATTCCCCAAGCTCAATAATGCTGGGGTCCCGGACCAGCCCTTACTCAATGCGCTCAGAGAGAAGTAATAGTCCATCTATGTTTGAAGGAAAACATTTGAGAAGTAGGAAGCCGAGAGGTGCAAAGAGCAAGCTCCTCAGTGAAGTAGTGATGAAAGAACAGAAGAAGAGACGGAGATTGCTTTCTGACTCAAAGGCCACTGAAGCTACAGAGGGTAGTGATGATTGTAAAAAATTAAAAAGAGGACGCTCCTGCTCAAGGGATGGCAGTGAGTTTTCAAAATGCTCAGATGTGACAGAATCTGATGTCAGCTTGAGTGAAACACTCATAGACACGGAGAACAAGGAGCTCAACAAAAACATAGATAAACCTAAGACTGACCTAGATGTAGATATTGAAAATAATGTACAGATCTCGACTATTGCAAAAGTGCCTTCTCTTAAAGTTGACTCTAAATTGTCTGATGCCACGGGGGATGTAGAGCCTAGTTCTAATGTACAGGAAAAGGATAAGAAGAAATTGAGCTTAAAACGGACTACATCAGTAGACTCTGACAACAATAATAGTAATAGGCTTAAGTTAGAAAATTTAAATACATCAGAATTAGAAGCAAAGTTGTTGCCCAAGACTGAACAAAATACGCTTTTTGAAGAACGTAGTAGTATATTGACTAGCATGTCGAGGACATTCAATTCAAAGGAGGTTTCGAAAAATATAAGAAAGGCAAGACGTGGGAAGAAAGTAGCAGGGGCAGGAAGATCTAGTTGTGGGGCAACTTCTAAAAATGGTATCAACAGCACAATAACAAATGATCAACCTGATGATAAACATGAAACATTGGACACCCTGTCTAAAGAAATCAATGATCTCATTAATAATCTTGATCAAAACATAGATCAGGATCAAGAAATAGCAAACAAGAACACGGATCAAATGCCATCTAAACCCGTTGGAAAGTTTTATGGTCTACCAAAGCCATTGGGAGATAGCAACAGTAGTGTTTCTCCAGATACACCTAACAAGGAAAAAGATTTAATATCACCATTAACAAACGAGATGACGCCTTCAAAAAGTGATGATAGTGATAACATTCGACTTCGATATGAGGAGGATTCTGTTGAAAAGTCAGCTGATGCCCGGAGGCTTGAAATACCATACAACTGTCCGACTGTTGCCAGCATTGACAAGCTGATGGACAGGCTTAAGGAGTTTGAAGAACTGGATAAGAAGAGGCAAAGACAAGAGTCTGAATCAAAAGTAACGGACAGTAAGAGTGTCATGGTGACAAATGATGTTGTGTTGATACCCAAGTCCGGAGCAGACATCAAACCCCTAAAAGACATACAAACTGTACGATCACCAGAGAAAATTATTGAAAAGGAGAATGTTTTAAGTTGCTTTGAAAATAATTCAGCAATTTCTATTGTTAAAAGGGATCAAGTGAGGAAGTCCATTGATGTAGATCTCCCTAATTCGGTGACATTGATTAAGAGAAATAGTTTCAGTGCCCGCAAGGAGTCGACAAGCTCAAACCATTCAAAAGAATCTGATGCAATCAGTGTATTTGAAAAATCATTTGGAAAGGATGTAACACTGACTGAACTTAGGAAATCAGTAGACAAAGGATCATCTTCTACTCAAATAGACCTGCATCAGTTTGCATTACATCCTACCAACACCAATCAGACTCTAGTTGGTTTAGTTTTAGATTCCAGTCAAATATCCATCACTCCTCGTGTTGTCGAACCGAAAGTCACTGGCGATCAGAAGCGCAAGTCCAGTGAGTCAATCTCAAGAAAATCATCCGAATCTGGGATTGAGAATGAAGAAAAGATTACAACAATAGAAAAGATAAAATCGCCAACACATCAGATGAAGTCCCAAGCTATCACTATCATCCCGGCACCGGTTGCCGTTAAATCTCCGGAGGCTGCGCAAGCGATGGAAACCGAAGTGCTTGCTCCACCGTTAGATAACGTAAAACCGGTCCCCGCAAGCATATCCGTCGCATCCGAAGTCGTGAACACTGCCGCCTTAGCAGATCCCGAAAACAAACTAGCGAATCTAGATGCAGATATAAATAATCACAATGAGACTGAGAAAACTGAAGCAGCAACAGTTCCTGAAAACGAAACAGTCGTTCCTGACATTCCCACAAAGGCTGAACCTCCCGTTGAAGTTAAAGAAGTTAAACCTACCGTAGAACCAGTTAAACCTAAAGAAACTCCGAAGGCTAAGGAAAATATTGCAAAAGTTGTTGAGAAAAAACCAAGCAGTGATTCAAGGAAATCAATTGACAATCAAGCTGAAGTTAAACCTAAAAGTCCAAAAGTGAAATCCGCGCGTAATTCTATAGAGAATCAAGCCGGTCCCAGTAACATGATTCTGGAAACTCCCGAAAGTCAGAAGCGTAAAGAGAACGTGCTACGTACGCTCGGCCTGCTCACACACAAGGCTGCTAACGAGGCTAAGATAGAGAAGGCGAAAGAAAAGGAACGCATTTACGGCTCTAACTACTGCAGCCTGATGGGTAGTAAGAATAAATCCAAATCTGGAGACTATACTGGCACGCTTAAGACTGTGATCAAGTTGCCTCGCAACACGGGGGAGAGGGAGAGGAAGAGACAGAAGACGTCTTTGAAGATGACCTTCCAGAAGACCAAGCCGCGGTCGGGGAAAGTGGCAGTGGAGGTCGGCGAGGCAGCCGGCGAGGATCACTACACCGTCGAGAGACGCGAGGTGAGATTCGATTAATTAATGTACATATTTCAAGACTTACCTATTATTTTTCTTACAAGTAAAATAGTAAAAACTATTATTAGATTTCTTTTAATGATAGTAAATTGAAGTTAGATGTTACTGTATATTAATAAAATGTAACGAAAATACAACACATCATGTTAATAGAATACATAGAAAATAAAAGCTTAGAGCTTTTAAGTTCAATTTCTTTTACTGTTTACTAAATGCATAATAACATGTAAACTATAATACATATTGTGGTCTTTTAATTTTTTTAAAACTATATACTACTATAAAAAAAATACTACATTACTATACTACAAGAAGAAAAATGGGTTTTAAAAAAATAGTCAAATGATTTTTTGTTCCGCAGGGCGGCGCTGGTGCGACGTCAGATGGTGGGCACAGAAAGTCACATTACAGTAATCGGCTTAACAACCATGGTGTGTGGATATCTACACTCACCCCTACAATGCAACACGGAGCTAAACATATGAATCTTAACTTAATCCCCCCCATGGGCGTCGGCAGGGGAAGTTCCCCCTCCCCCACTAAAAATATAGAATCGAAATAATTAATGGTATCTGCCCCCCCCCCCCCTAGCCCTAGCCTAGATCATCAGCTAGTGGTGCTCTTGCCCTCCCCCTATAAATTAGTAAAGAGGTGTTTTATTCCTTTTTATATTTTACAAAACACAAATTATTTAACTCTCTGTCTCTAAGTTTTCTACGTTATATGTTGAAAAAAATAAAAACTTAGCTCCCTGTTATATTGTTTGACTAAAGTCAAGTTTGATTAGCCGTTTACCTTTTTCAAAAAAACATGTCTTATGTTAACTTCAACTTTTCTGTAAATGCTTCACTATTTAAAATTTAAAAATCAATTAAATCTGTTATCAGGATACTTGTGTAAAATTTTTAAAAGTTGTACAAAATCAAAGTTAGTTAAATACTTCATACTTATCAAACTTGACTTAGAGCTTTTCAAATAATACACTAATTCAATTAAATATAACTTAATCTAAGAAGTTAATTTAAAAAAAAGGTTTGTCTAAAATTATTTGGTTTACGGTGTTCGGTATTTATTGTAATGCTCTTAATTGTTTGGATAAGGTACAAAAACATACCATGTTAATATCAATGTTGACTCATACATTTGAATTAAAAAATAACGTATTTATACCATCTATAAGAAAAACCAAATAGAGCAATAAAAATGTTAACGATAATGTAGTGACAATTTAGGACAAATAGTTGCATTTGACTTCTATGGTTCTCAAGCATAATGTTGGCCCTTAAAAACAAATTTTAACAGTTTATTTCTAAAATTAATGTATTGTATTACCCCAAAAATGTAGTTGCACTACTAAAGCAAGTGTTTTAATTTGATTGCTTATGGACATCCACATGGTTGTATTTTTTTTTTATAAAATAAGGTGGAAATCAAGCGAGCGGCCTCCTTAAACCGCCAAATTGGCGAAGCTACACTGCCAATAGATATCCACAATTGCAGGCGTTATCTATCCTTGATCCACGGAGGACACACACATAAAATGGATATTTCCCCTTGCGTCTCCGCCATCATTAATCCACTTTTCTTCTCATAGTTGACTAAAATGGGAAGGGAAAGGGACTAAAATTAAGTCTACAGCTAATATATATTTGCATGTATTTGTAACGCTAACTTTTCTATTACACTCATTATTTTTCAGATGCAGAAGCGATCCCGGAACCGGAACCGGCGAAGGATACTCCGAACCTGGTGATACCAGAAAAGGCATCATCTTTTAGCATCCATCCAGACCGACTCTGTCTAGATCAGTGTTTTTACTGCGGAGGAAAGTTTGGCCTGTTTGACACACCCTGTCATATTGCACAGATGAAGAGCACAGAACGACAGAGAAAAGTTCTTGACAGTATGTATTTGATAATAGTATATTTCTGATTGATTCAGGTTTAGTGAGTTTGAGTGTGTTTTTCTATTTGATTAGCTGACTGGCGGATGCATCCAGGTAAGTAAAGTTCTTTTGTTGGCATGTCCATTTTTACATGTACAATTTTAATACAAATAGATGTCAATATATAAAACCATCATTAGAATAAAAGAAATCAGTTGTATTTAATTCTAGTACTACGAATTATTTTTGCTATTAATAATTACAATAAAATGCTTTTTCTGATAATATTTTTATCAATAAAAGCTGGTCTTGTTTTCTCTACTTTGTCTTACTTTTCCCAGAATAAATTAAAAAGTTAAATAGCATAATGGCTATATCTTCAATTTTTGGTTCCCCGAATTAACTTTTAGCGTTGGGCCAAAGTAAAATATTGTCTTTACTTCTAATACAACTTGTCTATGGTTTTAAAAACTTCGATGTTATAGAAATCACTCATTTGTCTTAAATGTTGTCTTTTATCCTTGAAGATGACTTTAGTGTAATGTTTTAACTTTTGCAGATGAAGAGAAGCTGACCATAGACAGTTGTCTATGCGACGCGTGCTATAGACACGTGGATAGACGCGCCAACTGCCCCTCTTATCGCAAAAGGCCACTTGTCAAGCCCCTCACCCCGCAACTACCCACACAACCTGAAAATGTGTAAGTACATGGATTTATTTGACATTATGGAAACTTTATTTCAGTGTTTAAATCCCAGACTTTTAATCACGAATGTCAAAATTCAAATGCTAATAACAATGAAGGCTTTTGCTATTGGCTAAGAATTTAAGTCATCATGGCAAACTTGATTCTTGGTTGCTATTAGCTTGTAGATTTTGGCCCTTTCTCGCAGAAATTTTTTTCCAATTTACTCACTCCTATGTTTATAATACCGTCAAAATTTGTAGTCTTAAGCTTGTCGTAAGTGTAGGGGTTTTAATTAAAAAAAGTTATTAAAAAATATGCTGTGTTTGCTAAAATTCTACATAACATAGAAATATAAATTGATTTGGTCAAGTAAACCTTCTTTGCTTTACACATATGAAGTATACATACTGTGCCGACCCTTTATAGGGACAAGTGTGAGTTGATGACACATGAAGTTTCTCCATTATAAAACAAAAATATTTGCAGCAATGAAAATCCTCCCAGTCCTACGGAGGACGACAGTTCAGAGGAGACAAAGTTGCTGCGCGAGGTTCGAACCGCGACTTGCCACACGGCGGGCTGCGGCGCCGGCGCTGAGCACTCGGTGCGCAGGAAGTGGCTCATCAAGATGCGATCCAGTGTCAATAAACTGGTAAGCAAATAATAACTTTAATAATATAGTTTATACTTGCCAACTCTAATTAATAACGTAGTGTATATTTGCCAATTCTAACTAATAGTTTAGTGTATACTTGCCAACTAACTAATAATGTAGTGTACACTTGTTAACTGTAACTATAATAATATTGTAGTTTATGCTTGCCAACTGTAATTAATAATGTAGTGTATACTGGCCACCATTAATTAATAATGTATCCTTTAAACGACAGAGTAAGAGATGTACAAAACTGAACATTTCCCCTTCCTATGCACTATCTCATCATGTCTTTATACGAAAAGGGACTAAAATGACTCTTCCGGCACTCAAACATTTAAGTTTACGTGTTCTTTAGTTGCTGACGTCTACCAATATTAGTTTTACAGCATAACAAAATGTATCTTATTCCGTTGTGTTACAGTTGAAATTGGAGTGCGACTACCCCGGCCTGCACACGATCCCGCTGTGCGCGGAGCACTACCGCGCGCTGGCGCCGCTCATGGCCTGCGTGCTGTGTCGCCGCCGCATCACCAAGCACCACAACGTGCACTTCATACATCATGTGAGTCCACACACCCCACAGCTTCGCACCCTCACATCCTCACAGCCTCACAGCCTCATCATACTCTCACATCCTCACTATGACAATAGCTGGAGTATGAGGAAAATGCTCTACCTTACAATCACAATTCCTTGAAAAATACCAAAAACTAAGATAGATTGTTATAATTAAATTGTTTGGTTATAGTTTGACTCTTATGTTTTATTTGTATATTATCCATACATATAACTGTAATTACATTTAGATGTTTCTTTGTTTTTATAGCCCAGAGATGCTACTTTTTTTTTAAAATTTATATTGCCACGATAAGTATTAAGAATAAAATTATAGCAATAGGCATCTTAACTTTTCTAAACATACTAAAGTTTGTGATATGGTACCTTTTTTAGCCTTTAACCCTTGGAAAGGACATCGGTTATATTTTTTCTTCTACCCTATATGTAACCATTGCAGCCATATCGCAATTGCAACTAAAACTACTTCCCTGACCTTGTAGCCATTTTAGATGTAACAAATATCAACCTAAACTTTCGTATATTAGTAAGAACTAGGGTTGTAACGGAACTCCGGTTCCGCATCCGCAAGTGCGGAAATTCTATGTGCTAGGTCAACTAACTATAATTGTTATACATTATATTTGCATAATAAACTGTATCTTGTAATTATGTACCAATCTGTATTTTGAATTAACGTAGTTTTAGTTTCTATTTATTTAATAAATCGCAATTAATATTTTATTATTGACTTCCGCTTCCGTTAACCTCCGCTTCTGCAGAGGTGAAGCCCTTCGCCTCCGCATCCGCATCCGCTTCCGTTAAAATCGCCTCCGTTACAACCCTAGTAAGAACTAATAAATCATTGCCATTTTTCATCCTTTCCAGGGTTATTTAGAGTTGAACCCGTACCTGCAGGCGGCGGGCGTGCCGGTGCAGTTCTCGGAGCGGCCCGTGCTGTGCAAGATGTGCCGCAACTACTGCGCGCTGCTCACCCGCCCCGGACACAACGATAAATACCTACAGGCTTGCAGGCGCAGGTAAAGTACACATTTCATAACACAATGTATTATTGAAAATGTTTTTTAAATCAATTCCTAAAGAGGAGAAATTTGTATTTTTGTATGTATTGAAATAACTCAAAAACTACTGGGATTTAAAAAATTCTTTCACCTATGAGAAGCTATTTTATCACTGAGTAACATAGGCTATATTTTTACTAATTTTTTTAACAGCTAGTTTCATATAAACAATGTATTTTGCAAAATGTTTTTAAGTCAATTCTTCAAGAGATTTGTACTTTTGTATGTATTAAAATAACTCAAAAACTACTGGGATTTTAAAAATTCTTTCACCATTAGAAAGGTAATATTTTTTTCATTTCACGCTGACGGAGCCGCGAGCAACAGCTAGATTACTTATATTTCTCTTACCATTCCAACTTTATGCTCTACTAGGCTTGTGCTAGGATATAGTTTACGCTGATAGTCGAATTGCGGGATTCGAACCCTCGACCTCGTGATCGGAAATCCGTACTCCTAAACATTGGGCTTTTGGGGATTAAAAGTTTGATACCCAACGGTTGAGCAAAAACATGTCATCCGCCATTTTGTCTTTTTTGTGTCTGGGTGATATCAGGAGCATCTGAAATCGATGTATGAATGTAGAAGCGAGAAAGGTGCGTCAGGATCAAGCCTTATGAAGGTTTCTACTCTCTGTCTACTCCTCTAAGTTACCGACGTGAAATATGTCATTGTAAACACTTCACCACTTCATAAAATAAACTATTTCTTTCAGGTTATTACAAATATACAATATAGAACTACCACCGGAATTAGAAAACGAAGTAGAGAATACTTTGTTACTAGAAGACAGTGGGTTGGGCAAACAGAAGAAGAAAGCACGCACCAAGTCCAAGCAAAGAAAGTCCTCGGAACCAGATAAGCCTGACAGCGAGTCTTCCGAAAGAGCAACGGAGAGCTCACCGGAGAAGGAGAAAGAAATAGAAGAACCCAAAAGCACACCACCAATAGAAGAAGATATAGAAAGTCTAATATCCTCAAATAAAATCCCCGTTCCTGGTGCAACTAAACAACCAGAGGAAACTCCGAGCGATGGATCAGAAAGTGAGGCTGTTTTTGACTGTGATGCGCCAATTATATCTCTTGACAAACGAACAGAATTACAATATCTACTGCAAAAGCAAAATAATCCCAAACAGTTTATACAGAAACCACCGAATTTGACACAAAAGCAAAAGAATATACTGAAAGTGCACAATCTTGGGGTTCAAAAACCCAGCTACCAAAACAAGATTCATGATAAAAACTCCAAAAGATTACACAAAATTGGACAAATATTCGCTCATAAAGAGAAACCTCCTTGTGACATTGAAATGCTTGAAGCAGAAAAGCCTAGAGAAATTACAATACTCAAAAATATATCACTCAACGATGAATGCACAATAGAAACTATACCAAACAAAAAACCTGCCGATATCAACACACTTAAAAACAAATGGCAGATGTCGGAAAGTTTTACACAAGTTAAAAAGAATTTGAGCGAACTATCTAAGAAGTTATCCGTAGAGAAGGAACCAAAGAAATCATCGGACATGAGATATTCTAACCCTGTTAAAAGATTGGAAACAAATCCTTCAATATCTGTAAGAGAATTATTCCCCGGAGAGGAGGAAATGAATTTACAATGCAATATAGAATTTAATAATGTCAAAGGTGTGACACCTGAAGGTTGGGAGAAATGCAACACAACCATACAATACGACATTGAGACTAAAAAACTTTGGCACGAACTCCAAAGACCATACGGCAACCAATCTAGTTTTCTCCGACATTTAATTCTACTAGAAAAATACTTCAGGAATGGAGACTTAGTATTATCACATAACGCATCACCTAATGCGTCGAACTACAGTGATTCAGTACAAAGTAGACTGCGAGCTTACGACAATGTGACCGAACCTAAAAGACCGGAACCCGCAGTCAGCCTGCTAGAGTTCCGTAAGAAACCTTCAGTTAATGGGAAGAGTCTGCTCAAATCGAGTCAAAGCGGAGAAGATAAAGACCCAAAGAAGTTTATGCCGCCCCCTGTGGTACCTAAACATAAAACTAAAAGTGATAAACCTAAATTGAAACCTTTACCTCCTGAACTCATAGCAATTAATACACCGAATGCTCAAGGCAGGAAAGCGATACAGAATGTGCTGCACAATATCCAGCAGTTAGTGAAAGGGGTGTCTGCGGCAGACCCTACAGAAGTAGCCGCAGCCCCCCTACCCCCTACATCAAAGTTTGAACCCCCTAAAGAGAAGAAGGACTCTAAACCTGACACCCCTAAGAAGACGAAGACCACGAGCAAGCCGTGGCGACCAACGCTAATGCCGATCACACCAGTAAGTTTGTTAATTCATTTTTTTTAAATCTTACTAATATTATAAATGCGAAAGTTTAGATGGATTGATGTTTGAGTCTAAAGGAAACGAAGACTAACATATTTGTTTTTTTAAATACCACGCGGACGGAGTCGCCGGCGAAAGCTAGTACATGATATCTTTACTTTGTTCATTTTTTAATAAATACATTATAATTCGCCAAAATAGCGAAGCGACCCTGCTCATAGACATCAACATCAACAAATGTGTTGCCAACTCTTAATGGATGATGGAGGTGAGGTACACATAAAGAGCACATTTCCCCTTCCTTTGCAGCTCTACCGTAAAATCAACTTCCCTTTCCTTTCTTAATAGAGAGGGGGTGGGAAAGGAAAAGGGACAAAAGAAGATTTAGAAAAGGTATGGCGAACCTTTCGTTTTCCTTTCGAAACCTTTTGATTTGAGTGATTTGAACACCAAGTTCAAATTTTTTTTAGAATTCCTATGACCACTGTGGATGTTTTAAACTGATTTAATATACCAAATGACACTCGGGGGAATAAAACGAATCGAATGACACCTCATTTGTTAATTCTCTAAGCTCTAGGTCCGTCATAGAAGTGTTTTTTTTTTAATTCACTAATATTTCTTTTATAATTTCAACTAAGCTCTAGGCTAATGCTAGGATATGGTTTATAACTATAGTCAAATGGCGGATATTGACACTCGACCGGATCGGAAATCCTACTAACCATTAGGTTATTGGCGCTTTATGTTTGAATTGAATTATCTTTGTGTTTCAGGAGAATGTAGTTCGGATCTCCCGTGAGCCGACGCAGGTGGCGGTGGACGGCCGCATCCTGCCCAGCCTGGTGCAGGTGATGTCTTCCGGCAAGCGCTACCACATCACCCTGCAGGACTACAACAAAATGTGCATCATGCGCCGAGAAAAGCTGCAGCAACTGCAAGAGGTAGAATGCAAGCCCAAAAAAGAGGATACTACCGTCATCACAGAGGTGCAAACCTCCTCCATGCTCGGCAACGGAGGCACAGTCCTCCAAAACATCCCCGCTGAAGAGGACAAGAAAGAATCCGACCTACAAATCAGTACAAATGCAGCAAATATACTGAAGAATGTTGGTTTAAAGAACATTACAATAGCACCGATACCACCTAAAACGGCAACGGTGACGTCACAAACTCTATCTCCAGTTGTCAGCTCTCCGTCTCTTCTAATGACGTCAACTCCAATGAAGATACCACAGCTGGGACCGGCTGTGTCAATCACCAGTGAAACAATACTGACTCCGACTTTACCAATCATGACTACAAATATGGTTCTCCCGAAGATCCCTAAATCTCTAACTGTGATCCCGCAAACAGTGCCCGTGGTGCCAGTCACCTTGGCGCCTTCGGTCGTAGTCTCCAACGACCAGCGACCATAACGAAGTGTCCTATTCGTGGTTGTCAACCACGACCTACCGAGTGCAGTGTTAAGTACTAATGAATGGTGTTAAGTGTTAACATATCAGGTGCTTTGTGGACTAAATAGAGTCTATTTTCGTATGAAAGTGAAAAACGGAATGCAATAAAGTGAGACCGGTCAAGCCTTATAATGTTAAGTGTATATAATAGTGTAGGAATGCTGTGAGCACCGGTGAGGATTGTTTTAAATATTATATCTGATATTTTTAGGTTTTTTTTTTCACATTTGCGCAAATGATGCGATTGCTGATATGATTTGAGCGATACTGTACATCACAAATTAGTTTTTACACAAAATTTTCTATCACATAGAAATAATATATTTTTATATCAAAACCTACACAAAATGTTTACATGAGTATACATAATAGCAAATTTTATATATTTTAACACCATTTATAATAGCTTTTTCATTAATTCCATACAGAAATTAACTTAAATCTTGGGAAATTGATAGCGTAATCTACATTCAAAATTCTCTAGTCAGGTTAAAATGTTGCATTTATAATTTATTATACAATCCACAAAGCATTCGTATCATTTGCGTGAAATTAGACAATTTAATGTAAATACGTTCAGTTAATGCGACAATATTTAATTTTTATAATAGACCTAACATCTTGTGTAGAAACCCAAGAAATGTTTAACTAGTTAGGAATGTGATATTTTTTTGCGAAATTTGTAAGAAATCAAACGTTTTGGAATACAATAATAATGGTGAAATGTACTATGATTTAAACAGAATATTAAATGATGTCAATGTATTTTTTCATGTTTCATAGAAACTGTTAAAAAAAACTTTATGGCCCTTAAATGTTGCCAAGTCATTGATAATCTTCATTTTTTATCTGTATTTAGTAATTTAAACTCCGGCAAGTAAGAATAAAAATTCCATTATCTTTAAAAATATTAGGCAATGCTTTTTATTGTAATTAATTTGCAAAAAAAAAACTGCAATTTAAATTTTCATTTCATTGATGTTGTGAAAAACTATATTTACAACAACAACAAATTTGTCAAAACCTTATAAATATGTGAAATAACTATTTTGTAGACCATTTTTAAAGACAGTGAGCGAATCACCAAAATGTTTAAACCATTTAAATAAACAAAATAAATATTTAATTGAAGTTTAACTTCTCTTGCAGTCAAAATAAGATGTAATACATAGTTCACACCAACGGCGGATCCAGAGGGGGGTCATGACCCCCCCTCAGCTGGTTGGTCAAGAGCTTGACAAAATATATTTACATATTTTGACTTGACCACGACTATGTGACCCCCCCTGGCGCCAAAGCTGGATCCGCCCTTGGTTCACACACTAGTAATTTAGTCAAGTGATTTAGTAACTAAAATTTACTAAATCACTCGGTACTTGACTAAATTACCAGCATAGTGCGAACTAGGTTAAGTCTTCCCAATAAAAATAGACACAGAGATTACTTATTTTTCATAGACCTCGTAATATTTTGCTGGTGTAAACCCCTGCTGCTATCTTTCATTCTAAACCCTCAACTTTATTTTCTACCAAAATAGATCCCCGACAAATTTTCCACGGACCCCAGAGGTCCATCTGGACTATGTTCCTGATTTACCATAACTGTCAAATTCCAAAGACAAAATAGTTTTGCTGTAAAAAAATATTTTTACAGATATTTTGAATGTTAAAGGTCTTATCAATTTTGAATTACTCTTTTGGCATTTTTTAAAAAGTATATCTGAATAAAGAATGAGTAAATTCCCTACAGGATACTGAAATGTTAAAAAAAATAAAGTAAAGGCTTGTTTGGTTATAATTGGACTTTCTCTTTAATTGTTAAATCATTTTTACTATTCTGGCTTATGACTTAATAATCAGTTTTGGCTTAGAAATTAATTGAAAACTATAGACTCAGTTCTAATAGACTTAAAAAAATATTTTGTCTGATATCTTAGGAGATCTTTCAGTTATCTAAATTATTGTATGGTAACAGCTCACATTAACATCATACACTTTTTATGAACTTGTCTATAATATCTCTGTGTCAAAATGTACATTATGGACTAACCAAAAATATAAAAATCCTGCCTGAGGGCGCTATGTGATATACAGTTGGGTACCATGGTGTTTCACTTCTAGAATTTTTTTTCTTTGATAATTGGAATGAGACAAACTATGCAGGCAAATAAATTAGGTAGCATTAAGTTCTGCAAATGGGATAATAATGAAATTAGCTATATACTTAATCTTTTTTTCCGTACAGATTAAAAACATCCTATTGTTTATTGTTCCAAGTCATCTCAATGCGTATAAAACGTAAAAACTGGTTGTAACTAAACACCGACATATTCCCTGATTGTACATTACATGTAGGCGTGAAATTAGGGTTTTTATATTTCTGGTTATGTTATAAACAATTACTAATGAACGATTTTACTAGTGCCTGTCCAACATCTGTATAAAAACCACGTCATTGTACATACCAGAGGTCCCTATTGTAACAATGCTCACGTTTGCGTGTTTGAAACATATATATATTTAATGTTGAGAATTACTCGTATTTTATTTGGTCCAATAATACTAAGGTCCAATGTTATTGTTAGTGTACAGAATTGCGTTAAGGCGTTGCTTTCCTACTGTTTTAGAATTGTAATATACTATTTTATATGACAACGAAGCTTTTAAATTTGCAACATTGCGTTGGTTTGAAATATAATTCATACCGCCTAAAGTTTAGATGTATAAAATTCTGTTTGCTGTTATTAATTTTACTGTTCTCTTATTATGTTTTATATAAGGTGATATATAAATTAATTTGATGGGAATGAAATGAGCAATAACTTGATTGTAAGCTGAGAGAATATTTTTGTAATATTTTGGATGAAAATTAAAAGACATTAACAGCTGTCATTGTCAAATATATTTTTTTATTGCATGTCAAATACCAAGCTAAATCAAGCTATGTGATTGGGCAATAACTCGAGAACTAATGAGCATAGTTTATATAAATAAAAACAATATATGAGACATTTAATTATGTGAAATAATTTTAAATATCTTAATGTTATAGACTATAATTATTTCATTGATATGTATAGGCTTTTGCATTTTCTGCTTAATTGCATCATGCACGCAATTATGATACTTAAGTCCTTCAAGATAAGGTCTAGATCTGTAACTCAGAGGACATGCAAAAGCTATTTAAACAATAATCCATATGTATCCGCTGTTAAAACATATAAAAATAGTATATAATCGCTAAAATGCGCTATTTTTGTAAACAATTTATATTTGTTGTAATATCATGTGTTAAGTTTTGTATCAGAAATAGTGTAGGCATGTAAAATATATCTTATATACTCGATGTTTCGGAAAACAACGCCTTGATGCTTGAAATTGTTATAAAACGTATTTAAGGTATTTGGAAGTATCAGAGTTTCGATTTGTTCCCGCCAGATGCCGCCCCGCGGACCCACGATCCCGATGTTTAGTTTCTTCCAAAGATAGAGTGTTAGTTTAAAATATCATTTAGTTCGAGGTAATTTGTCTAATAAACATATCCTTATCTCTTGATTATGTAGTTTTATTTCTTCTCTTTAATATTTAATGCGTATGACTAATGACTAGTGATGGGACTCGATTGTTTTTTTTCATTCGGCACTGGTAACTTTCTCAATCGAGTCACACGGAATATAAAAGAACTAACAAACATACTATGTTTCTCATCATCAACAACTCCTATACGTCCCCACCGAGGGGCTCGGAGCCTACCTTAAGTTACTTACCAGACCATAGTCAAGTATGTTTACAGTATACACATAATACTTATAGAAGCTTGTTTATCTCTGAAAAACTTACACAATACTTCTACAATCACGTGATTTGACAATGATGTCCTACTTTGTTTTAAATAACTATGAGACTAAGTTTTCTGATTTACCGGATGTAAGGGATAGAAGTGAATATCGAAAGTTTTTTTTTTTTAAATAAGTGTACAGCTTTATGGAATTTTAAAAATTGCAAATATGAAAAGGCGATAGAGAATCATAATAAGTTTATTGTCATTAATTTCTATTTATAATTTCAATACTTAATCAAGAAAATTACGTAACGGTACTTTCAAATAAAAAGCTAGTTTTTACGTAAAGATGAAAAATGTCTTTGGAAATAGAAAATTCTTTTAATAACAACTACACTATCTTAAAATAAACTACATACAATGTTAATAATATAATCATATGTTTATGTCTTAAATTTTATAATTATTCTACATCTAGAGTATGTAGGAAGAATGTGGATTTATAAATTATTCTTTCTTTTTAGCGTATTTCGTAACACCCTTTGTTCTCTTCCACTTCATACGTCTGTTTTGAAACCACACCTTTACCTGAAATAAAAATTACTTTAAAGAATACAACGACATCGCTAAAAAAAACAGTTTGTAAGCTAGCGCTTGATCACGATCCCACCGACTGAGAGTGAAGATGTGGTCGAAAGATGGTACGCGCTAGCCTAATAAATACTCATTCACTCTTTTCTTGAAGGCCCCTACGTCATATTTGGACGGAAAAACCGACGCTGGCAACTTATTCCAAACCTTTGCAGTACGCAATTTCGTACACTATGTCTTTTTAACTCCAATAATTTCACTGATGCCCTTTATTATAAGCATTAGCATATAAAAATATACATTTCTCGGCTAATATATGCAGAAATTATATCCGCTCCTACCTCATAGCCTAATTAAAAGTGTACCTGTCTCTCAGTGAGATGCAGTGCAACCGCTATCTCGTATCGTCTCAAACGCGTCAAATAGTTTGCGCGGGAAAACTCCGCCTCCAAACTGCGGATTTGCGCCTTTGTAAACGCCGTGCGCTCCTTGCGACCAGACGACCGCCCGTCTGGAAGATTTTTTTTTTTTATAATATAAGGTGGCAAACGAGCAAGCGGCCACCTGAATCCACCGAAATGGAAAGCGACCGCTGCCCATAAACATCTGCAATTGCAGATGCGTTGCCTACCCTTAATTGACGGAGGAGGAGACGCACATAAAGAGGACATTTCCCCTTCCTTTGCGTCTCCTCCACCGTCAAACCCACTTTTCCTTCCCATCCTTTCCTCTTAAGAAAAGGGTGGAAAGGGAAAGGGACTAAAATTAGGCCTCCGGCACCACACTCATCAGACGAAACGCGGAATTGCTCCCACTTCACGCCTGTTTTCTGTGTGGTCGTGGTATTACACCGGGCGAGCCGGCCCATTCGTGCGAAGATGTTAAAGCGGGCTCTACCACTGAGAATATGCGCGGTTTACTCTTAACCAGTACAGTTGTTCAGTAGCGCTAACTGGACTGGCAATCAACTGGTACAGTGTGAACGCTAACTGGTACCAGTGGGTCCATACAATCTATGAATGGCCGTCGCAACTGTACTGGCCAAATGTGAACCGAACATTATACTCAGTTTTACACATTTCAAAAACAGCGCCATTTAGCGCCCAAAATTGTAAAAAATTTTGAGTTTTAAAAATGTTCGTGAAGAAGTTAAAAAAACAGCGCTATCCGCATCCTTTTATAGTTCTAGAAATTAAGAACTATTAACTTAAATTTGATTATCAACTTTTAAAATCAAACTAGGGCTAAAACGTATCTCCAATTTGTAATTTCCATACAAGTAAATTGCATCTTCCATCTACATAACCGAGGATGTTTAAAGTTTATCAGATGGCAGGCGCCGGCGCCGTTGCAGTTGTTTGTCGTTTGTTTTACGATTTTCCTCCCACAGGTGGGTTTTACGAGCGATTTACTGCGCAGAATCGCGTTGCAGTCGTAAAGGAAACCCGTGTTATTGTTGCTGATATCATTGTTTATTGCTTGACAGAGCGACGGAAGAAATATGTAAAAGGCATTGATAGGTCGTTCTACAAGAAAGCACCTGATAGTAAACTAGATTACGCCCGCGACTCCGTCCGCGCGGAATTAAAAAAAAACAAAAGTTAGTAGCCTATGCGTTTTTTCAAACTATCCTCTACGTCTATACCAAATTTCATCGAGATCCGTTCAACCGTTTAGGCTACAAACTCTAACAAACGGATGTTTGACCATTCATCTAAACTTTTACATTTATAAAATTAGTGAGAGTACCTAACATTTACAGATATAAATTTTAGAGATAGAAAATGGTTGTTAACTTTCGTATGGTTAACCAGAGATTCCGAAAGTCAAAATGTACCCCCGAGGTCCACGAAAGACACGAAAAAGGTGTACAATGGCGGGAAAGGAAGTTAAGCGTTCACAAGTAATCTCTACGGAAGCAAAGAAAATGTAAGTAGCCTACGAAAGTATACAATGCGGGAATCTCTAATGTTAACGAAGTGGTCTTTATCTTGTCAAGTTATATTAAATATCTAAGTTAGAAATCAAAACAAATTTAATTTTACCTTCTTCGCTAAGACTCGACATCGTTCTTGCTTCCTCCTGCTTCACGCAAACCTGGGTCTCCCACTGCCGCCACTCCCAATCTCCAGCCATCTCCACATCCTGACCCTCGATCCTCTCACTCCTGTACTCATAGAACATCGGCAAGTAACCAGGAAGGACCTCTGGATTAGTAGACTCCTGGTAAAAACCGTGTTCGAAGAAACCATCCTCATGATTTACTAATTCACTATCTTGTATGTAAAAATTGGCTTTGACAAATTCCATTGTTAAATTGTATTTATATTTCACAATATAATTCGAAAATTACATTAAATTCTATACGTTTTTCATTATTATTAATTGAATATAAGTTTCTTTGTAACAGTTACGAAGTTAGTACGAAGTTTCTTGAAGAAATTTATTAAGCAAAGCTTTCGTAATACGTCTGAATGAAGACTGGACAATGTTCAGAGTTGATGCGCGACCGCATATGATGAGGCGGGGCCTAGCTTTTGGGCGGAGACTAAAGCCATTAGGGGTCTTGATTAATGCTTACGCTTCAAACAACTACATTATGAGATTTTACCGGGTAAAAACTATACAAATTAGACCAATGAAAAAAGTTTTGAAACATAATAAAGATAATTTTGTCGAGCCCTGCCCTCAATATTTTATAGAAAAACTATAAAACTTTAATCCTCAGTTACTTGTATGAGTAAAAACTGATAGCGTATTAAATAGTAGTTAGATTTTTTGTTAGTTAGTCTACATGTAACTATTGCAAATAATCTCTTGGGTTGAGCTACAATACGTATCACGAGAACGGCTCGGTGGGATTTGGACCCAAGACCACATCGGAAGTCTTACCTTACTAATTAAGCTATTGGCGTTTCAAGTCACATTTTACATGTAATTATATTTATTTAAATTATAATTGAATGATTTAACTGAGAAAGTACGAGTTTAATGTGTTATTTATTGATGGGACGTTTGGCGAAATCCCCCGGGAGATGTCGCGACGTTCTCACGGCCACCCTACACATCGGCTGGTGAATGACATGATTGCTGTCCGGAAAGATTGCTGGCGACCCTTATACAAATATCAATAAAGATTTTTAACATTTAAAATGTGTAAATTGTAGAAATTACAGATTAAAGATAAGATTCCTATTATCTCCATCGATTATTATGCAATTTTCTGTTAAGCGAACTTAAAAAATAACGCGCCGATTTCAAAATTTCTTTCACCATTAAAAAGCTAAGTTATCAGCGAGTAACACAGGTTATATTTTTATAATTCACGAGAGCGAAGTCGCGAGCCACAGCTAGTAATATATATTTCCTTTACAGTTTTGACTCGTGTGTATAAGTCAATATTTTGGCAGCTGTGTAGGTATTCGACGAGTTACGAACGACATCATATTTTTTAACTTTTCTGCTTTTTTAACGCACGTGTCATCAGTAAGAAGGGAGTTGATGTCATGGCCTTTGTAAAAACGATATCGACAATATATGCACGCCCAGTACCTGCCGGTGGGCCATTTTATATGAATGCCTAGTACTTACCACTGTTTCCTATTGTAGGGACTAGTTTTATGTCCCAAGCTTTAAGTTACCACCAAAACTTACGTCAACTTTGTATGACTTTTAACACGTAATTATATGTTATTAATGACCTGTTTAGAATTTCGTCATTGTATCTTTTATATATAGATAGGGTTGTCACTTTTCATAAATTATTCCATTGCGTATTCATTTTTACAAAAAGTAAATTAAAAAAGACACTCAGACTCCATATTAAATATTTTATTCACGCCATAAAGCCAAGTCAAGTTTGATGTCAAGAAGTTTAGGAAGAATACAATGTTAAATCAAGGGACAAACTATAATCGTTTACTAACATTAGCATAAACAAAGTTGGGTTAATTAAAAAATTAAGTACTTTTCATTGTTTTGACAACCCTACAACAGCCACAGTTGTGTCCGCTCTGATGAGTTTAGCAGACACGTTTAAAGTCGGGCCCCGCTTGTTTATCGTCCGCCACTTCATTATATATCTGTCACATATTTAGGCTATATTTCGACATACATACAGTTAGGATAACATCTAGATATCTTACTAATATTATAAATGTGAAAGTTTAGATAGATGTTTGTAACTTCGTATGTACAGAATGTCTTAACAGATCTTGTTGAAATTTGGCATGGATGTAAGTAGAAAATAGTCTGGAAGAACATATAGGTTACTAAGTTTTTTCCGGGCGGACGAAGTCGCGGGCGACAGCTACTACTAGTCTTTACTTGACTTTAGCATTCTTATGTCAATAATTTTCCTAAATATAAATGAATATAGGTTATTTGATAAATAAAATGCTAGTTTTCCTTAAAATACTTTATTTTAAATAACACAGGAAAATGTAATTTATGATCAATTATGCTATTAATATCAATTCCATATTATTTTTTTACTCTACCAAAAATATAATGCAAAAAAGTATTTTTTAATTTACATAAAATATGCGTGAATTGATCTTTTTTGTAGCGGAATTTCAAAATGTCTTACTTTTTTTAATAATAGTCTATGGATTTTTTACCTTTCTATAGACAAGAAAGCGATATAGAAAAAAATATTTTAGTGTCTATTAACTATATAAGGGGAATAATAGCTTACAGCTTCGTCTTTTTTTGGAATTCTTTTTACTTTTTTGTACAACTAATAAAGCAAGATGCGGATTTATCTTTATAATGAACAGCACATTGACTGAAACCATTGCTTACAAAAAATTTAAATCTAAAATCCTAATATAAGGCTTGTATATATTAAAATCAGCTAAAGCATAGTCTATCTAGTTTTCTACAGATAGAAAATTCTCCTTAAATGATTTCTTTTTAAGCATGTTACGCTAATGATTTTGTAACTTTGTTTTGAAAGTTTGTTTTTCTTAATTCCTTACATTTATGTAAGCTGATTTGATAAGCTATCGGTTTTATATCTTGTTAAGCCTGCAATTAAATACATTATTTTACTAATTATACACTTAGAAAATAAAATACATTTAAAATGAATTTCGAGTCTTACGATTTTTCGTTTACTTTAGAATACAAGAGTAAAAACATTGACTCTTGTCAAAAATTAACTTAAACCTAAAAGTTAGAAGCTTAGAATAGAGTTTAAAGAAAATGTCTTAAAATAGAGCTTATAATATGATTTAACCTTATAACGGCCATACACGGACTACTTAAGAGCGGTCTTATTTTTTAGCAGAATCCGAATTCGGCACGTATATGGGTATGGAATGGCAACTGAATGGTATTGACTAAAGCAGTCCGTGTATGGCGGCCCTAAAGCTGATCACTGCAATACGTAGAATGGTGACTATTGGAGTCATTTAGTGTTATAAAGCAAGTAATGTTACCGCATCGCCGGCCGCTGTGTTGTCGCCTTACTGAGCTCGCACAGGGATCTTGCGCGCTTCATGCTAAATACATTGAAATTTTTCTATTTATCAAATTACATAATACTAACTTGTCAAAATTGAAATGACAGATAAATATATAGCCTATGGCGTTTTTTTTTCTTTTTTATTCGTAGTTATTTTCGGCCTTACCATTAGGTTTGATTTTTTTATTTTATGAAGTGTTTTTAATTGCATAAGAACGGTCATATTTTTCTGCTAAATATGAGCGTACTTAATATCCTACAACTGTTCATTTGTACAACATTTAGTTTAGATTTTGGACAAGATACAAAATTGCGGTTTTACGGTACATTTAGAAACACCTTCGAACCATCCCATAGGACATAGGACTGTTTTGTCTACCAACGATATCTGTAAGTAATATAAGTTTAGGGACAGAAATACGCGCATAAGCCAATCTTCAGGCGAATAACATTTAGACCTTTCCGACAAAGAGTTACATATTGTGTGGAATTTCCATATAAGATGTAACTCTTTTCGTCAGAGGGTTAGATTTATACGTAAGCAAGGCTCAATACACAGACACTTTTTGATCTTAAGCTCCCAAGCTAGAAAAACTACCTAGGACATAATTTTATCTGTACTCTCTTGATTGCTAATTCAAATTAAATTATCTCTTAATTGTACCCTAATTATTTTCGTCGCGAACAATCAATTAGTACTTGTGCCAAGTGGATTATTAAAAAAAACTAATTCTTATAAACAAAAAAAAATCTGTTGTGTTTATCTGTGTTGTGTATAATCTGTTACCTGTCAGAATCGGTGACGTCATCATCGGGCAGGTGCTCCGAGTGGCGCGACACCAGGCGGCGCAACAATCGCGCGGAGCGATGTGACGCGCGAACTTTCGAGAAACTCGGGCTGCGGGACACCGCGCCCGCGCCCTGCCGCGCGCGTCTTACGCGGTTTATACTCTTTCATATTTGGTTTTATCAATTTACTATACGCACTGGATAAATCATCTTTGATTCATTATAATTTTTATAAATGTAATCAATATTGAAAGGTCATATTCGAACCACATGAATTATATAAAAATAGCATTATATAAAACCAATCAAACCAGCTGATAATTTTTAGCTTTCATTAATACTTTTACAAAAATCGAAACTACATTTGTGGCTGTATAGATATTGACTTTTGCCTCTCGATCACTTTATAAAAAATTGACGTTTGAATTTGTGGCGCGAAATGTCGAAAAAAGCTAACCTAAAATGCGTCATGCATCTGCAGTTATAATTGATACGATCACTAAAATGTTTGTGGTGTGGTTATGTTAATGTTGTGTTTAAAAAACAATATAAACTAGACTCGAAAGCTTGAAAAGAAAATAAAACAAAAACCCAATGTTACATAAATATTTATTTAACAATTAAAGTTACCATTGTACGACGCGGTGTCGTCATGAAAAATAATTAAAAATTGCAAAATAACTGTTGCGCAGTTCGGGATACAATGGAGATTCGTATACATTGACTATCAGATTCCGTTAAGTGTTACCATCATCAAAAATTCTGTTTTCATAATAAAAAATGCTAAAACACAAACACTCAAGCACCGACATACAAAATAAAATCAATGTATATAAAAATATTATATTAATTTATCACCTAAAGTCTTATATAAAGCTTACCATACATACTCTACCACTGGAATGAATTATTATTGATATAATGAAAATGAAACAATAATTAAAAGGCTCAGGTAAACAGATAAAATAAATGAACATTCTCAATAATAAAAATTAAAATCATGCAATCTAAATAAAATTAATAATTTTATACAAAGCGAATAATCGTTGTTGAGACATGCACATCGTTCAAACATAAAATAAAACATGTAATAAATGCAATTAATAATTCTCGCTTTATAATTTGAATAAACAAATAAATATAAAAACTGTTTTTTTTTTTTATCATAAATGCTCTATTTCACTTATCAGTACTTTCAATGGAATAAAATTGCACTGGAAATTGAATCGATATAAAACAAAATGTTGCCCGCCTATAAATTATTTTGTCATGATCGTAAAAATAATTTGAAATAAGAAATTAAATCAATAATTCTGTAAGGACGGTTCACAAACAAAAAATCTCTATCACGCATCATAATTTTGTAACATAATATTTTTTTTTTGGATATTTTATAATTAAACTTAGAGCATGCTAATAAATACTAAGCTACGTAGCCCGCCATTTTGCGTGAAATGTGCCAAAGATTAAAAATGCTTAACGCATTATAGATTATAAAAGGCGCTATAAAACACAAGATGGCGGTCAGTGATTATGTGATGTCTTCTGTGAGCGAAATACAGAACAAAATCTGAAGCCTCTGAGAGACATCACTAAAAGCGAGTGATTACTTAAGTTAAATCCTAGGTTAGGTCTTAGTCTATTGGTGCGGTGCGCTACTGCCCGTGTTGATACCTAGCGCATTGAACAGTTTCGATTTAAGGTTCATACGCGGCTCGCTCGCTTGATTCGTGCCCTAGAAATTGAACGAAACGAAAAAAAAAACAAAATCAAAATTGTGCAAATAATCACATACTGCGTGTTTATACGATAATTACATAAAAGTATATACAATAAAGCAATTTATTAATAAAATAGAATTTAAAAAGGTAAATAAAATACATAAATTAGATCAGGAGACAAAAAAAAAACAACAAAAAAAAGTCCCAAACCATAATTGAGCATGTGTTTAATATTAGTGCATTGTTAATTTGAAATAAAATAAAAAAATATATATTTTCAATACATTGGCAATGACTAGTATAATTTGTTTAAAAAACACTAAAAATATACGTTTGAAAAAAACATTATAGGGTAGATCAGATAGTTACGGTCCACTTTGCAGATTGAGTCACAAAACTCTTCGTAATTATCATTATTGAAGAGTAAAATAGATGAAAGCATGTTTTTATTAAACGAAAATATTTTGTTCACACGAACATAAACATTTTAGACAGAGTATTTTATCAAATATAAAAATATTAGTCAATTAAAATTAAACCCCTAAAAGCACAGTTTCGGTCCACCCGAGACAGTTATGGACCACCTCTGGGGTACAGTTACGGTCCACCTTTATATGACTATAATAGTTATAAAATGATTATTATTTGTCATTTGTCTTGCCTTTTTGAACAGTAAAATTTATTTATATAAAATCAGAAACTAATCAAAATAATTTGAATTACCATTTTAATATAAAGAACACACAAAAAAGTCCTATTAGTATTATCAAGGATATTAATTTTACGGGTCTCTAGAATAGAATGCAAATCGAAATATTCGTGTAAATTGCTGAAATTTTATTGTTTCAATCATACACCTTTTTTCAATAATAATTTGGATAGCTGTTTTAAATATAGTTATTTCTTAACTTTCAGGAAATAGCATTTTTTCTGCGTCCTTTTCTAATAATGTTCTTTGGAAAATTAATGTAGTATCAAAAAGTGAGATCAAGTAGAAAAAGTAAACTTTCTGTTAGATGCTTTTATTTTTTTTATATTTTGATTATGTTCGTAGGATCACTAACTATAAGACTTTCTTACTAAAAACGCGTTTTATTTTCCTTCCTTCTAGTCTACATAAGACTTTTACAATTTTTAAGTAACAAAGCAATGAAAGTTCAATAAACAATCTATTTAAGATTTGTTTCGATATTTTTTTCGGAAATTTCATAAAATAAATTACCCATCTCTTTAAGAAACAGGGAACAATATGAAGTTTAGTGGACCGAAACTATACCTCGGCCTAGGTCCATAACTGTAAAGTGCTATGGCCATAACTGTACTCCCATACAAGCTTGAAGACAGTAGTAGTCCACTATATTTTAAGCCTTACGAAAATAATAATCGTTGTAATATCCACATAAATAGATACTAGAACATCTCTTCTATTAGACAAAATGATAAGAAAGCACATTAAAATTGAATAAGTAAACAAACTTCAATATTTAAAAAAAGCTGTCCTTAACAAAAGTGATAAGAAATTAACAATTTTTATCAGCTTCGCGCCTGATATATTTAGATCACCCGTGGCTTTTCAAATTTATATTTTCTATTACTAATTTAGATATCAAATTTGAGAATATTAGTTGTAGCATATGTTTCTTGTGGTTTACTTTCAATTAATTTCCATAAGAGCTCCAAAACATACGTTTTTGTCTTAAGTGGACCGTAACTCCCCCCTGGTCGGAAACTGTCTGATCTACCCTAATAAAAATTGAAACGTATTTCAATTAAAACACTCGAGAAATGTAAAAGTTAACTGGTGGAACGAAACGTTACTTGTGAATGAATTTTAACACTATCAATGCCACTATGACTTACTAAAAAAATAATAAAGCATTGAGAGTGTTAATCATTTCTATTTATTAATAGTTTTAAATGATTCGACTTCATTAATTACGAAAGCAAAGCTAACTTTGTTCCGCTTATTTTAGTGTAATGCAAGATGGTAAAGCATTTCAGCAAAAGTTATTTCAATTTTCTATTGCATTAATATTGAAGAAGACATTAAAGCCATATTAATACAAAAAAGGTCAACAATGTGCTTAATAATTTAAGAAAACAAGACATTAGTTTTAATTTTTGTGTGGAATTCTTTTACCTAATGGAAATGTGAGTACTATAGATTCGTTTAAGCCTTGCACCGTTCACAATGTTTCACACGAGGGCTGAGCAGTGTCTTAATGCATTTTGTATGTACATGCATGGAAATACGCGGTGTTCCACTTGTAGAATAATTTCCTTGTTCCATGGAAGGCGACAAAGTCCGCCACTTGAAAATAACCAATTAGGTAGCAGCGGGTTTTCCAAAGAACGGGATAATAAAAAGCAATTAACCATGTAAATTGACCAACCTTTTTTCACAGACGCGTATTTCAAAGCGTCTTATCTATACTATCTATACTATCTATACTATTATAATAAAGCGTAAACACACACTTCTTTGTTGCCTAAGATGTCAGCAATTAAAGCATATTTTTGAATAATTATTTTTTTAATAAAAAGCCGTACACTTACGTCACGCTTTAGGCTATATATTTTCACGCCATTAAACTTAAGGGGTAAATATTTTGGATAAAAACCCTAATGTGGGAAAGAGACCATAAGTTGCTGCCAACATCAAGAAAGAAAGATTGCTAAGGTTTGTCATGTCATGTCATTTTGACATTTGCTATTGATAATTTGACAAATGTAAACAATAAAATAAAGTTTTTATAATTTCACGCGGATGAATCCGCACGCGAACAGCTAGTTGGTTATAATTACACATTGAGACACTAATTATTAGTGTTTCAATGTGTACAAAACGTTCAAACGACTATAGCCTTAGAGGTGAAACACCGTCAAATTCCACCACTGTACTCCGAAATAGTGCATAAATGTTTTGGTTATAATTACACATTGAGACACTAATTATTAGTGTCTCAATGTGTACAAAACGTTCAAACGACTATAGCCTTAGAGGTGAAACACCGTCAAATTCCACCACTGTACTCCGAAATACTGCATAAATGTTTTGAGTTATACTGTGTTTTATTCTGCCCTCGTGTGAAACTATAGCCGCAGGTTCCCATACACGTTAACTGCCGATAAGCGATTGCGTATAGCACGCTACTCCAGACGGACAGACACAAACAGAGACCTAAGGCACGATCCTAACCTCGTCGTGTTCGCTGGGAGGCTCGGCGAGGTCGCGGCCGGCGGGGCGGCGCGCGCGATTCTGTTTCACACCCTCCATTGCCTAATTTTAAATTATACTCAATAATTGACTTTTTAAAATCAATTTTGCTGTTAATTTTGAAGGATTAGAGATTTGGAAAGTCAGAAAAAAATGGATATTCTATAAGCATTAATCTACACATTAAATGCCCCTTATATAAATTTTTTTGGCCAGTTTTTTCATACGACGTCTTGCGATAACTCATTTTTTTGTACAAAATGTGTTTACTGGGTTTAATATTTTTTGTATCATTTACATTACATACATTAAAAACTAAGAAAACGGTTACAGTGTTTTAGACTATTTATTAATATTATTAAAATATTTCACATATAAGCAGAGATTATAAAAAACATTTGGCAATTTTTTCTATTGCGCGGAATTTTGTGTATTTAATCTATGGTTTAAAATGACACGAAATGCTTTATCTATGGTCAAAGCTAGAGATAATCTACATTTATGTCTCGTACAGATATCTACGACATAACTTTAGTAGGAGATTTTACAAGTGATTTACAAAATGATTTTTTTTTCATATTTGTCAACAAAAATCTATTTAAGTGTTGGATTGGCTTTGTATTGGAATTCATTCTGATATTGATAATTTCTTTAATTGCCATTTCAATAATGCAAATATTTGCTACATTTCGGTGACAAAAATCTCCTACTAAAATAAACTAAGCTATATTAAAACATTAAAAAATGTAAAAATTTAAACATCGGTCATTTTCCTCGGCGCGTTATTGTTGGCGGCGAGTTTTTGCAAGACAAAATGTTTGCTCCAGTTGACATTTTTGTCTTGTTGCCGACTTACTTGTACGTGCTAGGGCAGCGTGCAAACGGAGACAGATATCAGTAAGGCCTAGTACACAATTGGAGCTTCGGAAACGCGGGTTAAGAAGTAAAATTCATACAAATGCTACACAAATTCATATTATAATTACAGAGATGCGAAAAGATGCGAGAAATTTGGTAAAATTTTTGAAAATTTAGTTATTAATTAAATTTTTAACTTCAGAAGGGTCAAAGTTACTTTAAATAACTCGTATTAAATGCACAATTTCAGGATTAACATATGCTTAACCTCCTCCTGATAAAAGGTGTTAGTCTAGGAATTGTAACATGGAAAAACTGTCTATCTTAAAACGCGTTCCCAAGCACCTTGTACTAGGGTTAAGTGCCAACTTTATAACTTAGCAAAATAATTTAATATACGTGGTTATTTGTTAAAATAATACCAGCAATTGTTAAAAACGTTTTAGTAAGCTTAAATAATAATTTAATTTATGAGTATTTTTATATAAAATTAGTATAACCATAGACATTAGTAGAAAATATAATTTATGCTTTAAGAAACAATAAATCAAACAGTTTTTAAATGGATATAAAACTATTTTTACGTGAATTTAAAAATAAAATAATTTGCAAACTACTATGAAAATGCATTTAATTTCCCCCCCTGTTAATTATTTAGGCATCTGGCTGCAAAAAAAGAAAAAAATGTCATCGTATGATGCTGGCATAAAATAAACAATAAAAAAATCCATTTGAAAGCGGTTTGATTTAATGCAGGCGTAACATGAATTATTATTATTATTTAGTAAATATATTTCGAGTAAAAGTAACACTTCTGTAATATTAAAATTTAATTAAATTTTAGAAAAGATTTTACAATCATTTTAAAAGGTTAAATTTTGGATTGTCAAACAAACAAAACATCAATTAGAATTAAGCATCCTATAACGGTTTTGAAAATTAGAAAAAAAAATTATAATTTGTCACTAGAGTGCCCCTCAGATTTCCTAATATTTCGGATAAGTCCCCCTTATCTACTCTCACTTAATGACTAATCTCCTATTTGTGACAAAAATGGTTAAAATATCAGAAATTTCCTTTATCATCAGTACATATTACAGAAGTTTCACTTATGTGTGCTGCTCACCTCCTTCCTGCTGCGCAGCGCGCAGTCCTCCAGGGTCTCTGCAGCTTCATATTTACCCTGGCGGCGGTACAGCGCGCCGAGGTTCTTTAGAGTTGTGGTCACCGTCGGAGAGTCCACCTGAAATTCCTTAGGAAATTAGACTAGTACTCCACAAAACTACTGCTATCTCTCTCTTTGTTAAGTGGAAAGAAAGAGATGACTATATTATCAACGCAATAACGTAAACACATCAACCCGAAGGTTTTTTAACCGGTTATAATACTGAAAGGACATTTAATATTTAGTTACAATAACCGATATAGCATTATTTTATAAGTTAGGTTCAAAGATTTTTACCATATAAAAATTATTTTGAAATTACCAAAAAAATCGCTAATGTGGAATAAGTATTTTTATGTAGTCATTTTACTTAACAATTTTAATGTTTAACTAAAGATTAATAAAAATCCTGTAAAATGGACACAATACATGGATACATTGACCAAAAGTTTAGTTTTTTGTAGGATTTTTATGTTTTTTTTTTTGTTTAAATATGATGAATAAGTAATAAGTCATTTTTTGGTAATTAATAAATAACCCTATATATTTGAAATATACCTTAGCAGCCTTATGCCAGCCTCCATACTCGCCGTACGGCGCGTTCTCCTTCTGCAAGTGCTTATTCTCCTCGCGCTCCTCCGCCACCTGCCAGATCGGCTTGTTGTCACCTGCGATACATACAGCACTCATATTTATATTGTATAAATAAGACATACAAAAAATCCGCTATAGACCGTTTTTTTTTTAACTTTTAAACTAGCCAACACTAGTACGACTAGTTTAAAAATGAAAAATGTGGACCGACACGCTCGCTTTTATACCCCTTAAACATATTAATGTTAGTTTTTATATTAGCAAAATTATTAAGATAAATTATCAAAATTATTAGAAAAGCGTTATTAGTTGGAATTTTTGGAGTTGGATCATATTTTTTTATAGCATAATAAAATAAAAATGGTATTGTAGAGTCTAATATTATCATATCTATAAACTATAAAATAACTTACAAAAAAAACGAGAAATCATTACAAAAAAAAAACAATAGTCACATTTAAAATAACAACTTCTCGCTTAGTACTTAACTTAAAAAAATGTGACACAAGTCGGGAAGGTGTGACACAATCGGCAGTAAAAATTAAAAAGTTAAAAAAAAAACTATAAAAAACAAAAAACTGTTTGCCTTTCCTACCTGTGCCACACATAAATAATCCAAACTTGTGTCACTCACCTATTAACATTGTCACAACCTCCAAACTAATGTAGGATAAAAAAAACAGATAGGATAACAAATAAAAACAAATAAACACAAATAAAAAATTACAATTTTACAAAACTTCGGCATTTAATTCTCAAAAATACATAACTTTTATATATCAAACTTTATTCAATTTAAAATTCCAATTTTATTAAAAAAAATAAAAAATAAAAATTATAAATTCAAGAATAAATAAATCGAATTAAATTCAATAAATCTGCTTTAAAATTCAATAAATCTGCTTTAAAATTCAATAAATCTGCTTTAAAATTCAATAAATTAACAATTAAGGAACATTCAACAGTCTGTAAAAAAAAAAAAATTATAAATTCAAGAATAATATAAATCGAATTAAATTCAATAAATCTGCTTTAAAATTCAATAAATCTGCTTTAAAATTCAATAAATCTGCTTTAAAATTCAATAAATCTGCTTTAAAATTCAATAAATCTGCTTTAAAATTCAATAAATCTGCTTTAAAATTCAATAAATCTGCTTTAAAATTCAATAAATCTGCTTTAAAATTCAATAAATTAACAATTAAGGAACATTCAACAGTCTGTAAAAAAAAAAAAATTATAAATTCAAGAATAATATAAATCGAATTAAATTCAATAAATCTGCTTTAAAATTCAATAAATTAACAATTAAGGAACATTCAACAGTCTGTAAAAAAATAAAAATTATAAATTCAAGAATAATATAAATCGAATTAAATTCAATAAATCTGCTTTAAAATTCAATAAATTAACAATTAAGGAACATTCAACAGTCTGTAAAAAAAAAACATTTTTTACTTTGGCAACATTAAACTCGTAATTTTGTTATTTTCTAAAACAACCGTACTAACTCCCTTTTATGTAAAAGTGAGCTGAGATTGTCATAAACTATTTTACACAGTGGTTCTATGAAACTCTTTCATAGACACATGTATTTTATACATTTTTAATTGATTTTTTAAATATATCTAACATATTAAAGATTTTTTTTAACATAGCAACACAAATATAAAGCTGCAAGTAATCTTTGCATAGGCAAGTCTAATTCGAACTTTACAGATATTATAAACAAAAACATTTATAAATAACTAGTCCTATAGGCCTTTATTCGCCAATTAATTCGACTTTTTTTTTGTTTTATTAATACTACAAAAACATTTTTTTTGTTTTATTAATACTACAAAAACATTTTTTTCTTTTTCAATGCAACAAAAGCTATGCTTTGTAAGCAAGCATCTCTTTCCCAAACCGAAGCTTAAAAATAAAAAGGGCGATCGTAACTATATTAACTATTCATTCATAATTACCAAAAAAATGTATGGAAATTAATATTTCTCTGTTCACAAGATTAACGGCCGAATACATAAAGAAATCTAAAATAATTCAATTCGTAACCGCCGCTTACAATCTGACAGATGTCAATACTTTTATGGAATTTACAGTTATAGTTTGTCTAAATAAGATAGATTAGTTTGATAAATGACGTATATGAAGTATCGAATTCAACTTGTATGAAGGCAAATGTCGTACTTAAACAGACAGGTATCGTAGTGACGAAACAAACACGCAGCGAACAATTAAGAACTATCGATATTCGGTTTAAATAAAATTATTATTTTCTTATTAACTAATTTAGAGGACAATTCTAGTATTAATTATGGTGTAGAGAATTTAGCGATGTAGCGGATACGTACGGCTGTAGTAGTAATACATATTGATTCTCTCTCATTATTTGTAATGGTTCTGCAGGTCATTATTAATTTGACTAAACAGTGTTTTTTTAAATTCATAAGTTATAACTATGAATCTATCGATTCCAACTTCCATAAGAATAAAAATCGAAAATCGAAAAGATTCATGCTTGATTTTACACAACCATCCCTACTAAAATGTCACATGAATTGACATGAATTGTCAAACTAATCTAATTTATTTAGACAAACTATAAGCGTAGTATTATCATTTAAGACGTTCTTTAATATTCAAGGACCTGTCCCACCACTGGCTGATAGAGGCTCAGATAGCTTTAAAATCACGTCACTGTCAGATAAGGGAACAAAATCCGATTACCATCACATGTTATACACGTTGGATGGTTATCAGATAATTTACAATTTTGTGGGACAGGACCTAAATGTCGTTTCAGTAAATCTTATTAAATAAGGACTTATTTAATGGTTTCATGCGGCATTAGCAACTCTAAAAATTACATAAAATAAAAAAAAAACATGCAAAATTTTTTTTTCCCATTACATTTCAGGATTGACGTTTGATGATTTTTTCTTGTTTTTGGCATCGAATATTGGCTTTAAAATTCATTGGTATTTAGAAATTGTGCTTGAAATGTCAATATTTTTTAAACGCATTATTTAAATTAAAAACATTCGGAATACAGATTGGTGAACTTAAGCTAGAAAGTCCTTAACAATATTTACAAAAAAACTACCAACCTTAATTTTTCTCTAATAAAACTCAGTCTTCGAACATACAAATCCATACATTGCCATACTATTTAATAATCTATCCCTTTTTCCTTCTAACACCGAACTAAATGTTAGTGTAAATTTAATCTATATTTACGATTCTTAGATCGTTCTAGAACTACCAACAAGAGCAAATTTTTTATCGCAAATAAAATTGTGCTTTATGCAATTGAAACAAGGTTTGATTTTTTTTATCAGATCCTAAAAAAAACATTGTAAAGTAAATTACACCTTATTGCAATCGAATAAAGATCAATTTTATTTGCGATAAAAAGTATGCTGTTCTTTAAGCATAAAATATTATATTGCACATTTTAGCCTCAATTTATACAATTGTAAAATAACATTTCATATTGGACTTTAAAAAAATTTACATAAAATTCAAACTGGAATATTTTTTACTAGTAACATATATAAATGAAAACTTAACAAGTCAGCTAAAATACCTTAATAAAAAATTAAATCAATAATTCTATACTTTTAAGGCAAATAATTAGCTTAAAAAATAATGCACCTAAAGACCTAACACTAAAACACTAAACAGCCGCCAAAAGTAAAGGAATATTTATCGTATTTCATAATCTAAATAAGCAAAAATAAGGTAAAAAAATATATATATTTCAATAGATTTTATTTGGTACCAATAGAAAAATTAAAAAAAATATTTCATCGGCAAGATTAAACTAAAAAACTAAGAAAATATATTAAAATATCGAGTATTTATCGAAAAATGCAAAAAAGAGATCTACATAAGAAAATCTATCCAAACATATACATTATTATTTCCTTAATTATATTAAATACATTATTTTTTATTATTTTACTAAATCCTAGAAGCAAAATATTTCATTTAAAACTTAAATAGCAATATTAAAACATTTCTAATATATCAACAAATAAAAATATTATTTATAATGCTAATAGGATTTTGTGCTTTGGTTCTTTTAACGATAATTTTTTACACATGCGCAAAAATGAGAGAAACAATTTTTTTTTACAAAAAACAGCAATTTTATATTTTTAGGCCAACATAAGACGTTGTCTATAATCCTTGTATATTATACTTGAAAAAATAGGTTCATGCTAAATCAATATTACAAAAAAAAAAGTGGACATCTTAATATTATTTCTCTCAATTAAGCATATAAACTTATATACTTAACACATAGGAATGTACAATGTATACAATTCACCATCTTGTTAGTGGGAACAAATGTACTGCGATGTTATTTTTTAGGTTTTTTTAATGATGCTATATACTCTGAAATGATAAACAGAAAAATAAATATAAAAAAATTACAAGAAAACGCAAAAAATGGTAATGAAAAACTTAAAGTTAAAAATTCTTACTAGAACGTCCTTACTTTTTACTAATATTTTAAATGAGAAAGTTGGATGGATGGATGTTACTGCGTATCTCCAAAATATTGTATTTCATAGAAGAAAATATGGGCTATTTTTTATTCCGCGCAAACGGCTTGCGGGCAAAAATGCATAATTATAAAGCCTGTAAGCGTAATTTATAAACCTAAACTCAAACTAAGTGACCACTTAACGACACTGAGTACCCTGATATGTCATAATAATTATTATTTTATTAACATTAGTTAATTTTGTACACTCACCATCAATAGTGCCGAATTCCCTCTCGTGTGCGCGCGTCAACACCTGCTTGTATAAAGTCTCTGCTTCCTTGTATTTACCCTGTACAAGTATTTAATAATTTAACTTAAAAAAAACCGTCTCAACCATTCTTATGAATGTATATACTCAAAAACATCAAAAAAATATTTAAAAACGAAAGAAAAAGTAACGGCGATAAAATTTAAATTGTTTTTTTTTTCATTCCATGCGGACGGAGTCGCGGGCGAAATCTAGTTATTGAATATTTGAGTTTTTATAACGATTGGTTGTTATATAAATGTACTAGCTGTTGCTCGCGACTTCGAATTAAAATATATCAAAAAATATAGCCTATGTTACATAGTGATAACGTAGCTTTTTTGGAAGAATTTTTGAAATGCCCTGTAGTTTTTGAGTTATTTAGATAAAAAAGAGAACGTGCACGTGCCTGCTTGAGGTAGCAGGAGGCGAGGTTGTTCTTGGTCTTGGCGACGTTGGGGTCGTCGGGGCCGAGCTTGCTCTCGTAGATCTCCAGCGCGCGCTGGTAGTACTGCTCCACCTCCTCGTACTTGTTCTGCAATTATCATTCACATATATTTCATTCATACAGACGAATTGAGTACCCTTAATCAACGGAGGAGACGGATATAAAGAGGATAAAAATCCTCGTAATAAGGGGAAATCCCCTTTCTATGCGTTCCTCCACCGTCAAATCCATTTTTCTCTCGTATCCTTTCCTCTTAAGAAAAGGGTGGAAAGGAAAAGGGACTAAAATTAGGCGTCCGGTAAGGAAAGGGGAAAAAAAGCAGCGACGAAAGCAACACGGTGCAGAGGGTACCGGTGCGTTCCACTAGAGATCCCGGGACCCTCAAATCGCACCTGAGGGCGACCACCGAGGGGGTTTTTAGTGAGTAGAAATCTCACATAACCCTGTCTTTTATAGATTTATCTTTTGAAGATTTCCCCCCCCCCCATACCAAAAAAAAAGGTATTTAAGGATTAGATGAGGTCTCCAGGTTGGCTACCTGGTTCTGGCAGAGCAGCGCGAGGTTGTTGAGCTGCTTGGCGACGTCGGGGTGGTCGCGGCCCAGCACCGCCTCGCGGATGCAGAGCGCGCGCTTGCACAGCGGCTCGGCCTCGCGGTATTTACCTGCATCAATACACGCAGACATTCAAATATATCTTACTAATATTATAAATGCGAAAGTATGGGTGGATGGATGGATGGATGTTTGTTAGAGTTTGTAGTCTAAACGACTGAACGGATCTCGGTAAAATTTGGCATAGACGTAGAGGATACTCTGGAAGAACACATAGTACTCACTTGTGTTTTTTTTTAATTCCACTCGGACGGAGTCGCGCGCGAAAGCTAGTATATATATATAGAGGAGACAGTCAACACTTCACTTTGAAACATTATTCACATAATCAACACTAACTTTAACTGATGATGAATTGTTATTTATAATTAACTAGTTTTCGCCTGCAAAAAAACACAAGTAAGTAGCCTATGTGTTCAGCAGTTACTACAAACTTTAACATCCATCCATCCAAGTATCACATCATACTTTATTATAAATGCGAAAGTTTGATGTTTATTAGAGTAGACTAAATTGCTGAACGGATCTGGATGAAATTCGACATAGATATAGAGAAGAACACATAGGATATTTACTTTTGTTTTTTTTTTTTTAATTCAATTCGAGAAGAGTCGTGGGCGAAAGGTCGTTTATAATATTAGTAAGTAGTGCCGACCCCGCTTGCCGTAGAGCACGGCGAGGTTGTTGAGCGTGGCGGCGACGGCGGGGTGGTTCTCGCCCAGCGTCTTCTCGCGGATGGAGAGCGCGTCGTTCAGCAGGTTGGCCGCCTCCTTGTACTTGTTCTGGTCTCTGAAAATTACATCGAATATAATGCTTATTCTTTATATTAACTACTATTAGTCCAATTTAAATACTGTAAAGAACAATTTTATTCTACATTAAATTCTCCTGATAACAAACCAATAAAAGAACGATACAAATAGCGTAAGTTTTTTAATTCATTTTCTAAACAAAAAAGTGGTTATTGTAAGAAAACCGTTAAAGATAGATATATGCTATCGCGGACTTTTCTGTAGAACTTTTTGAGATGTACAATTCTTTCATAAATCATTTTTATATACCTCTAACGGTTTAGGCAGCGTAAGCCGAGAAAAGTTAAAGTTTAGTGAATTTTTAACGCCGGCCTCCAGCAACACGGTGTTTATTAATAGTTCCTAAAAATTTGTAATAATAAAATATAGCCTATGTTACTCACAGATAAATTACCTTTCTGATGGTAAAATAATTTTTAAAATCGGCCCAGTAGTTTTTGAGTTATTTCAATACATACAAAAATACAAAGTTATCCTCTTTATAATATTAGTATAGACTAATATCCACACTTATAGGAAAATTTAATATGAAACATTTGTCTATCAATTTTAACTTCATACCAGGGTAACAAGTTTTGAAATACCGTTGTTATGAAAAATCGATGTTTTTAGTACAATTTTCTTGTAACATTATTATTGTTTAAAAAGAAAGAGTTCACTAAGGCAACATTATGACGTTCAACGGTCATTATTACAATTATAATTATAATAATTATTAATATAATAAAGCGTAAACACACACTTCTTTGTTGCCTAAGATGTCATCAATCACAGCATAATTTTGAATAATCATTTTTTTAATAAAAAGCCCTACACTTACGTCATGCTTTAAGCTATATATTTTCACGCCATTAAACTTAGGGGGTAAATATTTTGGATAAAAACTCTAATGTGGGAAAGAGACCATAAGTTGCTGCCAACATCAAGAAAGAAAGATTGCTAAGGTTTGTCATGTCATGTCATTTTGATATTTGCTATTGATAATTTGACAAATGTAAACAATAAAATAAAGTTTTTATAATTCCACGCGGATGAATCCGCACGCGAACAGCTAGTTATTACAAAAAAAATATATTTTTTATCCCATCTTCAATGGTTTTATTGAATTTTGTTAAAGTCATAAATGTGACCTATTAAAATGACCACGTATTTATGCTTACAGTTAGCATCTAACTGTTATCTATTTAGAGAGCATCGTAGCTCAGAACTTAAACACTTGACTTGCAACATTGTCTTTGGTTTGAATCCCGCCATGTTAAAATTTTCAAATTTCATATGTACATAATTTCCCATACGTTGTTACAGTGAAGGAAAACATCGTGATATCTGCGAAAACGTTCAAATATGTATGAAGTAAACGCTCAGTACATGGTTGACTAAAGCATAGTCGCCCTTAGGGTAGGCTGCAAGCCCCTTAGTGGGGATATAGTTCAAGCTGGTGATGACTGTTACCTGTACACGAGGGCCAGTATATTGAGCATGGTGGCGACATCTGGATGATCATGTCCGGAGGTCTTCTCCAGGTCCTCGAGCGCCTGCTTGCAGAGCGGCACCGCCACCTCGTAGCGACCTTGAGACGCGTACTGGATCACCAGGTTGTGCAGCGTGCGCAGCCGGGCAGGGATCTCGTATCCTGCGTTCACCTGCTGCGCGAACTGAGACGGCGGGGTAGGGGACATCGCTGGGGAGAGATATCACACGTTAGACAGTTTTTTATTTACAATTGAGAGTTGTTAATGGCTATTAAGAGCGTGGACACAACTTTGACTAAACTATCACACAACTGTTTAGTCTTGTTTTGATTCCTATGCTTATATGGAGGTGTACACACTACTCGATTTTTATTTGTGCAACTTTAGTCAAAGGTGTGCGCCCGGTCTAAAAATACAAGGGGCTCCGGTCCGAACAATAGTATTCGTAAGTAAAGGACAATATGACCGTGGGTTTCTGCTAAAACTTGTAAAAATTATATCCTACTAGCTGTTTCCATGCGATTTCATCCGCATAAAATTTTAAAAATTTCATTTTATTGTTGACATTTGTTGAAAAATCAATTGCAAATGTTAAAATGACATGATATGACATGACAAACCTTAGCAATCTTTCTTTCTTGATGTTGGCAACAATTTATGGTCTCTTTCCCACATTATGGTTTTTATCCAAAACATTTACCACTAAGTTTAACGGCGTGAAAATATGTAGCCTAAAGCGTGACGTAAGTATAGGGCCTTTTATTAAAAAAAGAGTTATTCGAAAATATGCTGTAATTGCTGACATCTTAGGCAACAAAGAAGTGTGTGTTTACGCTTTATTATATTAGTATAGATATTAGTATAAATATCTCTTCAAACACAACGCCAGTGTAAGCCCACGGTTATATACATTAACTACAAGCAAATTATCTTACACTTGTTGTTTCTGTTGTCATCGTGGTCATCATCAGGGAAGAGGTCGACCATGGGGTCGTCGCGTTTGCTGTCAGTTGGTCCGCTGCGGCTTCCCTCAGACTCTTCTGTCACGTCGCTATCGTATTTACTATACACACAAAACATCTAGTTATAGACAATTTTACGGCTCAAGGTCATTTGAGCATTGCGCAGTTCCCCCCATACGAAGCGTTGCGTCGTTGGCTCAGGAGGTAAGCACTTGATTTGAAATCTGGAGGTCTAGAGTTCGAATCTCACTGTATACAAGTGTTTTAATTTTAGAAGGAAAACACGCAACCTGCACATATCTGGGAAAAAATTCAAAGATATGTGAACATTCAATCAGTCAGCTTGGTTGACTTTGGTCTAGTCCACAACATAGACTAGACTCCTAGATCCCCAGTGTTGACACTTACCGGATAGAAGCCATGAAGTCAAGATGTTTGTTCTCCTCCTCTAGCTGTGCGACGCGCTGTTCTGATGCCTGCAGGCGCTGCTGGGCGGCTGCCAGCTCGTCCCTCAGCCAGGCATTCTCCTGGCACAGCCGACGCACCTGAGTGCGCAGCTTCTGCTTCTCTGCTTCTACTGACTGCAGGTGTGATGCGAGAGCCATCATCACCTGGAAATACATCGACAATGTTGATTGAAATATACTTAATCTATACTAATATTATAAGAAGGAAAAATTTGTGTTTTTGTATTCTACTCGACCGATTTCAAAAAATCCTTCACCATTAAAAAGCTACGTTGTCAGTAAGTAACATAGGCTACATTTTTATTATTTTTTTGGATTCAGACGTAGTCGCGAGCAACAGTTAGTACAAAATAAAAATGTAAATGTCTTTTTTGAGAAAATGATATGAGTTATTCTTAAGACACTGTAAATATAAAGTTGAAATAGTTATAAAATTCCATCTTATGACCTCTTTTTTAATTACAACCACAAATAAGTCCGAATAATAACGATTTGATCAACTTTCGATAACAATATTACGAGATAAAAACCCCATATCGTAAATAAGTCCATACAAAAGTAATAACTCATTGGTTTTGATAGACGAAAAACAAACACACCCTCATATAAAAGACCCACCCACTTTATCTTTTTCATGTAACAAAGACATAACAATTTATGATAGAGTCCCCTTCGTATAAAACACAAAGCAATATGAAAAAATAAGCTTAAAGGGAATTGAACATCATCTTGCAAACCAAACAATCGTCACGTACAGGGAACTTCGCCATCAAAAAGGGGAGGATATGGCTCAAATCCCCCACCCCTACACGGCTTTAGGTGCGTCTGCCCCCAGGGCGCTTTGTCCTGCGCCTCAATGGAGCGTAAACCAGCCTTGATTAAGGGCTGCAATTCCATTTCCATCCCCGCGTTAGGTAAACAACTAGTGATGTACCGCAATGCATGATATCGATATAATATTACGAATTCTAATCAAAGAGTACTTAAAAAGGGTTTCGTAGCTAGTTCATTATCACGTTCGCAATATATACATAGAAGAATATGAAGAAAAATAAGTTGAATCTTACCTCAAAATATGTCAAACCGTTTACAATATTCCCGTCATAATATGGTCTACATACATACAGTCACATACACAAGAGAAAATCATTATTTTCCTGTCATTCGGTAAAAATACATTTTGCGTGATAACCATCACTAGGTTTAAGTGGGACCTTGTTGGGTATTCCGTGTATTTAAGCGCTGTCGACGCATAGACAACGTGATATGACGTCTGTAAGTTGTCTATGTGCTCCGTGTGCAAACTGCATGGAGGTTTTAATTAGGTGAGTTTAATGAGATACCCGACACTACCGTAGTGGATAATTGAAGTAGATGTAGTTAGTAAGAAAATAATAAAAATTTGACGTTTTTAGTTTTTTTACAACAAGCTAGTATCTGTCAAGTCAGCGACGTCATATTGAAGAAGGAAAACCTTTGTGTGAGACAGAGTACAAAAGAGACTATAAGCATGTAAAACACGAAAAAGGGGGATGACGTGAAACTAATAAAAATTCCTAGTTAAACAGTATACTGAGACTTCTATCTGAAAAGCAATCAGCAAACAAACTTGTGTAGAAACGCCTATCTTTTCAACAGCTGACACGGTTCTTGAAGAATCTCGGCCGGCGTAAGTCTCTAGAGTCCTTTAAGGCATTACAACGATCTAGGGCGCCCCTCAAGGCGGACTACTTCAGAATATTACTAGCTTCGCGGATTCGTGTGGAATTAAAAAAAATCGCCTATATTTATGTAAGGTATGGCAGTGGAGCTCAAGATAAATAAGCTTTAATAAAAAATATTTATCAAACAAGTACTAATAGATTTGATAACATCTATCGCTATGACATGATTGTGATTCACGCTATTATATCATACGTGTTAATACAATACATATTTGTTGAAGGTAGTAATATTAAAGAGGACATGCATAAGGAAGTGAATTCGGTTATGACGGCTGAAGATGTATGGAACAGCAGTACATACTGTGTCTAACTCAAAACCCTTTCATTGATAACATTGCTAACATAAGTAACGTAACCTATTTTCTTTCGTTGATTTATATACGCTGAGCGAACCCTGGTAGGTTTCTAGTGTATAGAAGCGTTGAGTCATACTGGACATCTAAACAGTGAGTCATAAGGCATTCCTATAGTGACGATAAATTGCAGGCTAATGCAAGTACAAGTCGCCAACGCAAACCGTGTTTGTCTGAACACGAGTCTACGACCAGTCACGATCTGGTACATTACGAAGGGTTAATTTAAATTTAATGGACATTGTTACTTGTTTTGTAGCGTTTACGTAATGTTTGGTGTTGTATGGGATTGTAGAAGTTGCCACTTTTCATCTATAAAGCACACTCAGGCACTTCTAAATGTTACTAAATAAGTCCATTACTTGACAGCGAGATTGAAGTCTTTCGTAATGTGTTAATTAATATGCAATTTGGCGACTATTTACAGTTTTCATAGGTAATTTACATAAGGAAATCGCAATTTACCGGAAACATAGATAACATAGCTACAAATTATAGTCACGATAATACGTGTGACAGTATTATATAACAGTTGTCAAATATTACGGCGGTTGAAAATATAGTAAAAGTCGCTGCCCATAACACAGGTGTGTAACACAGGTGTGCCCATAACTGGGTGTAAATGTATACTGGGGTGTGCAATGCTCAGGACGCAGATGACATTGAGCCCCCAACATATTTGAAAAAACGTATACCAACCTGTGCCTCGCCGAGTCCTAGCTCGATTGCGTCAATGCTCTTCCTGACCAGGGACGCCTTCTCGTGCTCATGCTGAGTGTTGGCTGCGAGGCCGGCTAGTAGCTGCGCGTGCTCGGCCCGCAGTGCTTCAAGCCCGGCGGCGACTGTCCGCGCGCCCGCCACCATCTCCTCCTGCGTCATCGCAGTCATCCTGCCCAGGGATTCGATCTTCTTTCTATAAATAATACATAAATATATGTTAAATATTATTTCTATTACAAGAAGGCAAACGAGCGGTAGGAACATCAAGGTGATGAACCACGACCTTGGGGATCCTCAACAAAAGAGGAACTAGATGCATTTCCTAAAAACACTTATACTGGAATTACTATGAGTGTTTGGGTATGAAAAAACTTATAAAATTAATATCGTTTTAATTTTATCTGCAATAAATTCATGAAAAGGCATTGCACATATTACAATTCATAGGAACGGTTTTGTTTATTTTTAAATGTGCATCTGAATATAAAGAACAAAGTAAGATAATTTAAAAAACAGGACATGAGGTAGACGGATAGCCACATATCTGTACCTAAAATCTTACTAATATTATAAATGTGAAAGTTTAGATGGATGGATAGATGGATGTTTGTTAGAGTTTGTAGCCTAAACGGCTGAACGGATTTCGATGAAATTTGGCATAGATGTAGAGGATAGTCTGGAAGAACACATAGGCTACTCACTTTTGTTTTTTTAATTCCACGCGGACGGAGTCGCGGGCGAAAGCTAGTTTAGAATAAACAGCAAATATTTCAAACAGAATCGAATTCTAGTTTGTATTTGTTGTACAAGTAAACATTTTTTTGTGCGCAAGTACAAACAAATCGTGTCAAAGCAATAAGCTACAAGGTTTAACTGCAAACTATTTATCTACATATTTACGATATTTAACACTCTTCTTACTTCTTAAAACAACTTTTAAATTAAAAACAAAAACTTATCTATCACTTAGAACAATAACAACAAGGTCTAAATAGCCTCCGCAGACTACAGACATTATATAGGCTGATAGTTTAGTCTGGAGTTAATTTTTTTTTATTATTGCTTGACAGTCCACCCTATCAAATTTCCGTCCTCATCCATAGTATCAAGTAGTCTATAGTCTGCCCTAAATAAAAATAAATATATTTCATACACTGAATATTTCTCTTGGTTGTTACCTTCTATAGAAAAAAATATTCTACTTTTAAAGGATGTAACTCTACTGCAACACCATCTTTAGAGAGTGTATCTACATAAGTTGGGAGGTAAGCAAGTACGCGTAATGAAGTGGCAGCAAAGTTGCTTACTAATTAAGTTGAACCTAAGTTATCAAGTTACTTCAAGTTATGTCGTCTTACTTCACATTGATAAAACACATAATTAAAATGAAAATTGAAATAACAACATGAAACTAAATATTGTAACTTGAACATGTAAAAACGAGTTAATTTGACTTTGTTTATTAAATCCGTAAACAATATCAAGTTATGTGGATTCACTGTTATACAATCGAACAATGAATAAATTAAAACAAAGACTGTCATAACGACGAAAGGTTCATATTTGATGACACGATATTAACGTAGGCTTTCACTGTTCGAAATTAAAGTGAAATTTTAGTCGAATATTTTCGCAGTAAAAACCAACGTTAATACAACAGTTTCAGTTCAATCAACGTAATAAAGATTCAATCTAAAACTAATAAAATCGAATTAGAAAGCATAATAACAATTTATATCACTCGAATTGACAGCTGTATAATTATCTTGACAGGTGTTAATAAAGATGTGTCAAGATTATGACAGCTGTCAAAAGGGTTAAGGTTATTTAGGCCAATTTATGGTATCCATTGAAAAATCATAACAGTGTAGCTCTCGCGTGTCAGATTTCTAAATTACAAGGTGAGATTTTTATACACGCGGTGAAAGTATGATTGTAAGATTGCTATTAATTAAAACAACATACTTTTCTAGTATAATCAGAACTACTAAAACCGTACTTGTACGGATTAGAAGAGAACAATTGGTACTCAAAACCATCTGTTACCACCACCAACTTATATAAATAAATTATACTAATATTATAAATGCGAAAGTTTAGATGGATGGATGGATGTTTGTTAGAGTTTCTAGCCTAAACGGCTGAACGGATTTCGATGAAATTTGGCATAGATGTAGAGGATAGTCTGGAAGAACACATAGGCTACTCACTTTTGTTTTTTTTTATTCTACGCGGACGGAGTCGCGGGCGAAAGCTAGTAAAAAATAAATAAAAAAAGCCACCTGCAATACCAAAAGAGCTGAATAACTTATTAGATCTTAATACGTTGAATGCCATCGATTTGATTACAGAAGATAAAAATCGTAGCGGCAGTGAACGTGTTAACGAAGTATTCTCCGTCAAATTAATTTGGAAACATATCTTGTAATGATGTAGCATAAAATACCAACCCAGAACTTGTTATACGTAAGTGCGCACTTCAAACACTACCAGAAAATATGACAAAAATATACGACTTAATTTGTCGGTAATATTTCATGTACACTCCGTACATATTTGACCCTAATCCCTTAGGTCGGGTAACATGTATCAAGTTGCCGGCACCTCATAACCAGATCGTCGAGGTTTAAGATTCACTTCCACTAAAATACATTAGACATAAGCAGCTTGTGTTAATTAACAATGCGAGAATTCCACATAAATGTGGTTTAAAGTCGAAATGAAACCGATGGTTTAACGGAAAAATTTAATGAATTTAGAAGCTAGGATTACTAAAGATATTCTAGATAATGTGCGAGAATATTTACATTTTGTAAACGTCGGTTACCAGAGACTCAAAAAAAAATAGATACGAAGTTTTATAAAAAGAATTCAAAGTAAAAACCCACGATTATTTTATTGTCTTATTACTTATCGTCGTATTATAAAAATAATCTACGAGATACAAAGTCCTTATAATAATCATATACCACGAGATTAGAACTTTGTTTAAAAATATATATACTTTTTAAAATGAATAACGAAGACGACTGAATTATACCAATTCACTTGTACGATACATTAATTTCCGCACTTAGTCTTGATAACAATTTAATCAACCACAATAGCAAACACTAAACAATGTAGACAATCTCGCACTTTAATTACAATTCGTCTTAATAATTAACCCACTTTCGGACTTGTTTAGTACAATGAACTTTAAGTAGTGAAAATTATCTTTGTTGTTTTCTTAAAAAACAAAAGAGTAACTTTTAAGGCTAATAAAATACACTTGAAAAAATACTAATTTTGGACTTATGCATGTTTCTACACACTTTATAGATTAAATAAAAAAAAACAACATTTAAACTCTACATTACACCAGGATAACATACTGTATTATTTTTAGATCATCGTACTTAATAATATAAATGCGAAAATTTTGATGGATTATTGTTAGTTTGCCGCCTAAACGGCCGAACAGAATTTGACTAAATTTGGCATAGATGTAAATAGCCTGTAAGAACACATTGGCTACTTAATTTTTTTTTAATTCCACGCGGACGTAGTCGCGATCAAAAGCTAGTCTATTATGTGATAGTTGTCACATGAAACAGCTGATTAAACTATAAAATACCAGACAGCAAATATAACGGTCAATATCGAGGTTAATATATTCCGGACGCGTTCACACAATATTTTGATATGCAAGACGACGTGCCGGATATATTTATATTAAATTGCTGGCGTCGGTTATGTCGATACGCGATGGCGCGACAAAGGAAGCGGTTGCAGATGCAAATTGAATCAATTTCAGATATGGGTCAATGGCACCAACTTCCTTTGTCTAACTCGCACCATAACCGGCGGTCAAACGGTTAACGTGAGAAAGTAACCAAGTGTATTAAGACTTGCTAGCGCCGGCGACTTCGTCCTTCGTAAAGTAATCAAGTTTTTCATACTAGTAATTAAATAATGTTTTAGTTTATTATCTACACTTATTTCAAATAAATTTAAACTGTTAAATATTGTCTATTTTAGCTACTTACGTAATTTATTTTTCATGCAACGTTTCTAGACTTTGAACTTAATATTGAGATATCAATTACACCTAACAATAACCAAGCCGTGACGATACTGCCATTTCAGGCATATCGACAATCGCACAACTGTTGTGCGATTGTCAATTGTTTCGCAGCCAATTCAACTGTTTAGTTGCACAACTAAAAATCGAGTAGTGTGCGCACATCCATCTAAGTTGATTGCTTTTATGCAACAATGCGTAAAAGAGCTACCTCCCTGGTGCGTCGGGTCCGAGCCAGCTCCAATATCATTCTCCACATGATAGCTGGCAGGATTGACTGCCGATACCTTAACAGCTGTCTAAAGTTGCACTCTGTTCACTGAATTTTGTAAGAGTAAAAATAAAAAAATCTGTTTTGTCACTAACATAATTTATGAAACTTACTAACAATTTTATGAGATGATTTTACGCTTGAAATAAAAGTTATTATTATTATAAGCTCATAGGAATCAAAGCGCGAATAAACAATTGTGCGATAGTTAAATCAAAGGTGTGCGCGCGCTCTTAAGGTTAACATTTTAATTAACTTGTATGTACAAGACTCAAAGGGGAGTTATTGAAATAGTTGCTACATTTCTAGACGTTTTATTAACGCAAGGTTGCACCGTAAAGTAAAATCCGCCACTATTCCAACTTTAGTATTCCGTCAGTGTAGTTTTCCTCCGAGACTTATAAAGAGTGTAGTATATTTAACTATTTATAGGAGCATTTGCATTTCCATTTCCTTATATCTCACTGTATATTTAAGTTATACTATACTTAAAAAAAGTACATTAACAAAACTTAATTGGTATACTAATATTTATTATAAAAACTCGAAACTACCTGTGAGCTTTTGACCACAAAATTTTACAAAAAAAATTGGGAAAATCGGGTTACGAAAACCAAATATTATCTCCTTATGAGAAATCGGTTAAAAATAACACGCAATTAAAAACCTTTTTGGTACATAAATGATCCCTACGCGTTACAAATTCGAAAGGTCGATAAACTTTTAACCAATGAGTTTTAGAACGAAATCAACTTGCGTGAGAACCATGTAGAAACTAGATTGGAGTTTTCATCAAGTGAGGAATTCTCATGCCTATGTTAACACTCACATTGCCGACTTAATCAGGCAAGCTAGGTGTGAACGTGAGAGGTCATCCCGGGAGATTGTGACGTCATAAGTACTGCAATGCAGTGCTTTTGTCTGTATTCTACAGGATTCGCGGAAGGTGTGATTCACTAAACAGCAAGCGATTGCAAGAGATCGTATGGATCTTTCTAAACATGTATGTAACTGTAATTAATGAAAAACGAAGTAATTTTTGACGCCAACGTTACAGTCACTTTTAGCTGAAAAAATACCAGGGTTTCATAGGTAAGGTTCATTTCATGTGTTACAAGGGAACATAAGATAACACGTTTAATTTTAATTTTAATTAAAAGTACCAGGATGCCATAGGAAACCAGGATGAGAGGAGTTATTCCGTCTTAAATAGTCGACCATCAACTGTAGACGGAAATAAAATGTGTTAGAAGTTTTAAATTCCTTATTTCCCAGACCAACTTCTCGTTTTAATGTGTAACAAAGTTGTAAAAATTTTATAGCAGAGATCTCGGAGCATCCCCTCGGGGTTGGGGTGGCTGTAATATAGCGTTAGCGCGTGTTTCGGATACCGTTTTACCGGAACGTGGGCATTACTTTAAATGAAAAACCTTTGAAACTAACATACGGCCCAATTTATACTTCTATACTAATATTATAAAGAGGAAAGATTTGTATTTTTGTATTTTTGTATGTATTGAAATAACTCAAAAACTACTGGGCCGATTTTGAAAATTCTTTCACCATCAGAAAGGTAATTTATCTGTGAACATAGGCTATATTTTATTATTACTAATTACTAATGATTAGGAACTATTAATAAACAGCTTGTACTGAATATACAGAATAATTCTTTCGCTTCGTAAGCGGCGCTTACAATCTGACAGACGTGAAAATGATAATAGAATTTGGAGTTTAAACGTAGCTTTATCACATTAGACGATATCATTTAAATGTAGTTTCAGTATCCTACTGATAGATTGTTAATAATTATATCAGTACTCATTAAAAATTGTCAACTAGACCAAATCATGTCAAGACGCATTTTAGCAAATACAGAGTTCGTTACATAAAATGTAATATTATTTCACAACCATATAGTATGACTCGACTGGGGCGGTCGCAGTATAAAACAACCCTTCCATATTTTTAACTCGGCAGCGGCAAATCGAAAATCAATACAAGTAGACGCACACAGAGAAATATTAACAACAAAGAAACCAACTTTCATAATCATACTAATATTATAAATGCGAAAGTTTAGATGGATGTTTGTTAGAGTTTGAGCCTAAACGGCTGAACGAATTTCGATAAAATTTGGTATAGATGTAGATAATAGTCTGGAAGAACACGGAGGCTCCTCACTTTTGTTTTTACTTAATTCCACGCGGACGGAGTCGCGGGCGAAAGCTAGTTGTCTATAAAATAGACAAACAAACAGACTGCGTACATTCTTTTAGAACATTTAGATCTTGTTAAGCATTTTACCTTACAAAAACACCCTTATGCTCTAACAAATTTTTAATTATTTACTAAATTTCGATTGTCACAACTTGTAACTACACAATACGTGGTCTATCCAATGTTGAAGGTATAATCCCCTTAACGTCATCGACCTATCAAGTGGACCAGTACTACCGGGAGATTGCCACTCGACACACCCTAACGATCATTGCGTACATATACAAGTTTTCCGCTACCTAAATGTAATAGGAAAATTGTTTTGTTACAACATAGGGCATGAAATATTAACTTCCTATATTAAACAATGACCTCCCTTGGCGACACCCATGAATACTAGTTATTGGGCGTGTTAAAGGCTTAATTTTTGTCCCTTTCCTTTCCTACCCTTTTCTCATAGTAGATAGGAAGGGAAAATTGATTTGACGGTAGACTCATACGAACGGGGAAATAACCGCTTGATATGATCTCTTCCGTCAATTAAGGGTTGGTAACGCATCCGCAATTGCGGATGTCTATGGGTTGTCGCTTTGCTTTTTTTGAATTCAAGTAGCCGTTAGTTTGCCACCTTATAAAAAAAACTTTGACCATGACTTGAGATAACTACTACATTGGCGTAGGCAATCTGTCATCTCGTGTAAGCTGTTAAACGTTAGTGTAAACATTTATTCTCTACATCTATATAGATATAATCAGCGCTTGCGCACCTCAATGAATACGGTCACATTACGCAACACATAACGGACTAGTTTAACAAGGTTGTGCTCACATACTAGATAAAGGTGTTTTGTTTTCAATCTCTCTATTTCGTCAGCATTCTATCGTGCCAAGGTCGTTCACGTATTGAATCTTAATGGGATTTTCTTTATTTCTTATGCTGTTTGAATATTAATATCGTTGTTGATACATTACTAATCTTATTATGCTATCGGAACCACATTTCCGCTGTTAATAGTGTAAAACAACTGAAAAAACATGCTATCTTTGTATTTCTTAGAGAGGAATGACAATGTTTTGAATAGACTTTTCGGCAGTTGAAACGTTACCAAGAATGTTGCAACCACGTGTACTTCCCGTCAGAAGAGCATGTTCACTAAAGTGCCTTGTAACGACTTCCTAAAAGTACGTAGAAAGCTGTCACCGTACATGTCTACTCCGGTCTCACTTCCTACGAAATATTAAAAGAAAAGCATTTAAAACGCAAGACTTTTATAAAACATGGAACTGTCAACATTGTATTAGATTTGAACTTTACTACGAAGGCTTATAAAGGTCATAGTCGCATTTCATTGACAAAGATCATGGCATTATATTTATGAAATATCCATTCAAAATCATCTCTTTAAGAGCGGTCACACCTTTGACTAAACTATCGCACTACTGTTGAACGATTGTCGATTGTTTCGCAGCCAATCCACCGTGCGCACCTCCATATAAGCTCATAGGTATCAAAGCGACACTAAACAGTTTAGTGCTAGGTTACTAGGGACCTCAGGGCTATAATCTATACTATTATAATAAAGCGTAAACACACACTTCTTTGTTGCCTAAGATGTCAGCAATTACAGCATATTTTTGAATAATTCTTTTTTTAATAAAAAGCCCTACACTTACGTCACGCTTTAGGCTATATATTTTCCCGCCATTATCTTAGGGGGTAAATATTTTGGATAAAAACCCTAATGTGAGAAAGAGACCATAAGTTGCGGCCAACATCAAGGAAGCAAGGTTGCCATGGTTTGTCATCATGTCATGTCAATTTGACATTTGCTATTGATAATTTGCCAAATGTAAACAATTAAATATTTTTTCTATAAATTCATGCGGATGAAGTCGCAAGGGAACAGCTAGTTAATGGAATATAATTCAGTAGTGTCAAGACTTTTGTAATAAGAAATTGTCAAAAGAAATTATTGTCGAAACTTTTAAGTAAGTTTTCCTCACGTAGGCGGGGCAAACGCTCCCAAACTGCAAAGTAGGGAGTCAGGAACAGCTTGTTGTAACACTTGCGGATAATATCCAATAAACGTTCTAATATTGTTGATATATTTTTCTACGTTACTACTACGATATAATTGAATTTGATGCCATAAACTAAGACATCTCACAGCAATAGACAATTTATGAGTACAAAATCGTAAAGGATATGTTTAACTTCAAACCATGGGAACCATATGGTTTTTCCATATTTTAGGAAAGAATAGGAAAACTAAGAATAGAAAATGCAGTACCAGACTATTCTGCCATCTATGCCATATTCTAGAAACATCAAAATAATGTCTTATTATACAATGAAACTATCTTTAAGGAAAAAACCATTTTACCGTACATCACACAAAGAATTTGTCTTGGAGATGCCATCAAATGATATCTTCTCCACCTCCTTGGGGGTGGGATTAAGTTAACCTTGCGAAATTCGTAACACCTCCGAGGGTGGTTTGTACGTGGGGTGAATAAATAACCGGTTGCTAGGCAACCAAGGGCGACAACCCCCCGACTGGTCGGCGCGGCGAGCTTTATACGTTTTTCTTGTTACAATATCTTTGTATTATTGGAGATGAGAGTATTGGTGTTTACTTTCACGCGACTATATTGACAATCAACATCGCAATAACATCTACAATACATTCAATGTAGAGAAAGCCAGCTTTAAAGAAAAAACTTGCTTTTGCCCACGACTTCATCCGTGCGTAAATAAGTAGCCTATGTGATCTTCTAGACTGTTCTGCATCAATACCAAATTCCACCCAGATCCATGCAGTTATTCTGGAGATATCTAGTATTGAAACAAACATACATCTGTTTAAACTTTCGCATTAATATTAGTACGATATATTACCCGATATAAACTAAAGTATGCGAAATTAAGTTCATATTACGAGTGAATCTAAAATATTTTTAGGTCTATAAAGGTCACACTGAAGTAAAGTTTAAGCACGAGAATGACCTTTAAACTGTGACCTTTTTAATCAACACAGCGTTGTTTAGATTAGACGCAGGCTGTGTCGCGTAGATTATAATCAATATTTAATACATAACCTGTACATAGCTTCTTATATAACACCTGATTAACTGCTTTTAGAATTTTGAATACATTTAATATAAGCATAGGTACTTTATAAAACATGAAAAGAAATGAAAATTCTGACAAGTAGTAGAACCAAAAACTATTAAAACTTACTGAAAAGTATGAACAATTTTACAGAACTTTTAAAAATACTTGCAAGAGTTTTCGTACGTCAAAATTCTGAATTTAACCTAGGATTAAGTTAACTTAACGTCGAGTCGGTTTCAAGTTTATCACCAACGTAATAATGTTTAGCGTAGCTTAACTGGGGTTTACTTGGGGGGTACAAGTTAGTGGACAGTGGAGGCAGTAAAACGTCCAAACACTATCAAATGTTTCATCGAGCATGTTTTATTGCTTTGGATGACTCACTTTAGGGGGTCGTCAAACGATGTAATTTTTAGTACAGTAAACCCCCCCTATAACGCGGTTGATAGTTCCGCGTTATAGGAATTTTAATTTCATAAGGACAAAATCATAAATCGCGTTATAGAGGGGTACTTCTTTAATGATTGTTGGAAAAAAATCACGTTAAAAGGGGATAATTTCCGCATTATTCGGAGAAATTTTGTAAGGGGTTTACTTTATACGTAATACATAATAAAAAAACTGAACTTAACTATAAATTTTATTGGTCTATAAACAGATACTTAGCAATGACTGTCCTCTACATTACAAAACCAGCAAAAAAGCAATATTATAGTTCTATTGTTAAGTTATTGTTAGACAAAAACAATCGCTTACTGACGCTGGCATTTTACATTGAAATTTTCTCTTTTTATTTATAAATGATTCCTTTTTGTCTTTTCGCTCACGGAAATCTCGCGGATTTCTGTCACATTTAACACAATAGTCCAATTAATAAATAATACCTTATTGTAACACTGTTTTTTTTTTTTTTTTTTTTTTTATAATAAGGTGGCAAACGAGCAAGCGGCCACCTGAATCCACCGAAAGAAAACCCTTAGCTCTAAACACCGTAATTAACACTTCCTTTAATGCTGGTAACAAAGAGATCATTAAGCGACCGCACGACGCTGGTCGTAAACAAAGGCGCACTAACTCAATTACACAGGCCACAAAACAGAACCTGTGCTCTAATCGATGCGTCTAGACACAGGGGCTGCTGAGACCCCAAACCTGCAGTTTAGTTTTCAGCCAGCTGCAATTTAAAGAGTACAGCTTAAAAATTCCGCTCGAAACGAATATAAAGAGCATGAAATAAGTTCCGCGTTTCCACGTTTATTTTCCGGATTAGACAGTTTCTCGTCTGCATTTTTCAGTGCACCATATGAAATATATCAAGATTTTTTTCAATAAATCAGTTGAGCATCTTAAGATTTCAGACCTGTCCCACCTCTGGCTGATAGAGGCTCAGATAGCTTAAAAATGACGTCACTGTCAGATAAGGAAACAAAATCCGATATTTCCATCACAAATTTTACCCGTTGGATTGTTATCAGACAATTTACAATTTGATGGGACAGGCCCCTTAGTGTGATAAACTTTTCTCTATCACAAATTTTACACGTCTCTTTTACCAGCAGTCATCTACATAATTTAACAACATGCATTTAAAAATCTATACTAATATTATAAAGAGGAAAGATTTGGTTTTTGGATTTTTGTATGTATTCGATATGCCTAAAAATTACTGAGCCGATTTGAAACATTCTTTCACTATTAGAAAGGTAATTTATCTGTGAGTAATATAGGCTATATTTTTTTAATTTCACGCGGGCGTAGTCGCGAGCAACAGCCAGTATCTAATAATTATTGTAACAGAGTGTATTAATAGACGGACCGGTAGCTGGTCCGTAATGGGTAATTACGCAACAGGGACAAAGCTATCGATCCTCCCGCGTATACTAAATGCTTTTAACATCCCAGTAAATCCCAAGAGCAAGCCATTTAATGCGGCTTTAAGTGCACCTCGGCATACTTTGAATAATAATGCAATGAAGTGGTAAATTTTAATGTGAGTTTCCACTGCCGATAAACGTTATAAAAGAATTAATAGTAAAGTGAAACTCTACTAGAAAGGGATCATAAAAACTTAACTACTAATTGTTGAAATTACAATCTTTTTTATGATTATGTGGGCTATATAAATATTTTTCCCATGGCATTGTAAATCATAAAGACGAAATAAAGCACATAATATCTGAAATAATCCATCAAACAATAGGTGGTGTTTACTAAAAAATATGACGAAATATAATTGAAAATAAAACGCAGCATACTGTTTAGATTAGACAAAAAATAGTTCGTGCCAAGAAAAATATAAAAGGAAATTAATGTCAGAAACATTTCCAAGAAAACATTAGACAGGCGATTACTTTGAAGGCCTCGTGTATCCTTTAGATCCTTTTAACCCAGACAAAGATACATTCTCAAGGTCAAGGTCAAAACAGAAGGACGATCGTTGTCTATTAAAAAAGCAATTTTTGAAACTTTCGCCAACACTTTTTCAAACCAATCTATGTGTTGTAGAAATTGCTATCCAACTAAATTAAAAAACTATTACTAATACTCACATTCTGTAGGCGTTTAGAGTCTTCGACATTATAATTAGCTTCAACTAGAAGCTACAATCCATCTCACTACACACAACTTAACATCAAATATTTGTCTTTAATCACAATGAGAGAATTCATAAAAAAATCTGATAATACTGTAAAGTAACCACTAGAAAAAAAAACATGCCATTAGATACTGACTAAACAAATACATAACACTAACAAAAACCCTCATTACTTCGACATACAAAACGACAAACATCAAAACTCTGACAATATCATCATCATCAACTTGCCCTTATACCTTATGGAGGGTCGACATAGTATGTGCTGCTCTTCCATAAATCTCAATCAGCCGTCATATCTGAATCCACTCCTTTCTTAAGCATATCCTCTTTCAAACAATCCATCCATAATTTTTCTCTTCCTTTGTAGCCATCTACATTCATTCTTAACACTTTCTGGTTTATATCCCCATCGTCTCGTTTAACTCTGACAATAAAGGAATTGATTTTAAAACAACCATCTAAAGTTAGTTTTCTCGATTAATGTAAAAACTCCACCTACCCTTTTGGTAAGAAAGATTTCTGTCAGAATATTTTTACATTTATCAAACATCAACAAATACATGAACAAACAAAAGTTAAAATAATATAATATGACGTAATCATATGTAGCAATTCCGGTCCACGTGTGATTTTTGGCACAGAAAAAACAGATATCCTGCCAATTATTGCACAATCGAAAGAGATAGAAACATACACAAGTTTTGCATCAGAAAGAGATGCAATGACGGCACAGACTGAAATAGATCAACTCCTACGCAACGCGGCTACTGTGTCGTTGATCCCGTAGCATCATTGTTTAGCTCTACTCTGGATGTTTGTTTTGAGAGGACCAGCTGTAGACACTTTATTATGAAGTGGATTGGTTTACAAACATCACATTGTAAATATACTAAATTGAATTATGATACAGGATGCTATACTATAAGTTACATCATAGAAAACTTGTGTCATCAATCTGTCTTTACTGTATGATTGATGAATGTCGGATGTCACCATAACCAACTCATTTAGGGTAACTTGATGACGTCACTCCTCTTACCAGATTTTAACAATAAAAAGCGATATAATAGACTACGATGTGACTAGTAAAAAAACAGCAACAAATAGCATTTACTCAGAGTCTCTGCAAGTAAAAATCGCCAAAGATTTTTTTTTAATCGGAGCGGAAGCAGAGAACAAATTAATAAAAAGCGATGAGAGTATCTCGTTGCTGTGTAAGTATGCAGCTGCTTTTTAATAATTAATTAAATGAAATCCCTTTAAAGAACTACAGAGAGAAAAAACGGAATCCTTTAATTGATGCTTTTTAACTAATCTGTCCAAAAAGCCGGATCCCTAATATGTCTAAGTTCTAAGGTCACATAAAATTAGATATCAATAATTTCGGCATAAATAAAATATTCATTAAATCTACTATATCAAAGTTACTTAGAATTACGTATTTTAAATTCTCCACTGCAGGCAAAACTAGTTCAAAGTAGGGACGTAATCCTTCGTCAATATGTTCAGAATCGTGTCGAGCTTTCCTCCGGGGAAATCTGAAGCCTTGCAAGGCGCCTTGAAATGATCCGCTTACAAACGAATTTCTTTGAAAATCGGACGAGGCATTTCACGTGTTTTTCAGACATGCAAATAGGCAATTGAACTTTGATTCTATCTATATATATCTATTCTATGACATTTTGATCTATAATGCTGAAAAGGAAATTTAAAGTGCTTGAAATCTAAAGGCTGAAGATTTAATTGTACAATATGTTCATCACTGAAGATAAAATATGAGTTTAGATAAAAACTAAAGAGCACGTGTGACCGACATTGCTAATGTCTGTTAGAAAGACGCCACTTGACTCCTCCGTTCTAATTGAAAATACTATGCAAGAGGTCTTGCATTCCTGTGTCAGTAATGTAAGCTTTTTAATATTAATAATTCCTTGTTATAAGCAATTTTACGGGATCTTAGCCTGAGGAGGTCGTTAATGCTTACTATTTGCCAGACTGACAAGGTGATTGTCTATTTTATTGTAACCTTCTGTAGCATAAGCAGCTATAATTTGGAAGATTGAGTTATCATTCGGTTTTTAATTTCCTCTTTAGTATGACGACTTCAGTCAGCGTAAATTATTCTACTGTAATGTTACTGCCTATCCCTATAGATTAGAACTTGAATGCTTTCTTGTACCATCGGCAGGTTAATGTCCACTTTCGTTTCAACCGTCATTCCTTACGATGAGTCAGCGATCCAGTTAGCCAGCCGAGCGAACTTACCGGCGTACCTCGACCAATGCAATACGAACTGGTATTCGAACTGTTTTAATGCTGTGTAATTTGTTTGAAAACTTGCCAAATGACCATACACTATGGTTTGATTCATACAACAATACAACCTGAAGTTTGTGCCCTTACATAACAAGTAAGGTATGATTGTTTAACTGAAACTATTACCACTCCTTCGGCACAATTAGTACGTAATAATTGTGCAAAGCAAATAGATAATTTACCTCCTGTTATTAGTATTTTGTGAGATTCTGTAAAAAATGAAACCTTTCACGTCAAACAAGGATTTAAAATTAAATAAAACCTGGATGTTATAAATTAGAGCCTATCTACCAAAATCTAAAAAAATGCTCAGTCTACGGCTCCACTTAGATTCCTGTAATTGCATTGACGCGAACAGGCGTGCCGTGTAAATCCGAGGCTAATAGAAAAAAATCGAACTAGATTAAAGAAAAATGTACCCTAACATGATATACATAGACTTGAAATCTCTATAACAGCTATCGTGAATAAACGTCGATGCACTTTGCACAAAGCCGGTATCGTAATGGCAAATACTGATGAACAGACAAACGATATGGTTAGTTGATCGAGTAATAATGAAAACCAACATTGTATATTAACGTTTCTATTAACCTAATCCTAATAAGAAAATACTTAACTAACACAAACTACAAAACCAAAAACTCTACAAACATCAACAAAGAAAGCAACAGAAAAACAAACAATATCAAGAAAATAGAAATTCTGATACAATTTATCAACGACCTTATCGTGCTAACCGATAAATACAATTAGGACAAACACTGTGTTCACGAAACGAAAGATTAACTCAACATGCAACAACAGCCTTCGCCGACACAATGCGGCGAAACCGACGACTTAACACAATCGATATAAATACAAAAAACCTCGTTTACGACACGCAATCACATTCCTAATAAACCAAGATAAGTCACCAGCATACCAGCAATCATCAACACATATGACTATCCGAGCCACAGTCCTAACATATAAAGGACGCACAGTTTAAAATAGAAAAAGTCGTCGGGACGGCACAACTGGACGCGCAAACAATAGCGTTTATTTGTAGCCGGCACAGGAAAAGTAACACCACGTCCGCTCCCGTCGGCTGCGGGGTGCGTACTGGAGAGAATCAAAGACTAGTGCGGCACGCAAGCGCCACTCGATAATCTATATCGAGTCGATAGATAACAGGTGTATATTTTTAATATTACTGTCGATTTCAACTGACGTGATATTGAGTTAGACGTTAACACATTGGTGTCTCTGTTTTTTAACTAGTATGTGGGGGGTGTCAAGTGTTAATACAGTCACTGCTTCAATAAGCCAGTTACTGGCGTATCGCATTTAGTAAACATCACTGACAATATTAGTACCTTAAACCGTTCATGATAGTAAATGATATATAGGCGTTAGGTAGCTAATAAAAACCGATATCAGAATACGCTTCTCAAAGTATTAAGCAAATATTGCATGGAAGCAATAAATAGTAGATCGTAAATAAGATAGTATGTTTGTTCAGTGCTACAGAATGTAATGGTAAACTCTGATAACTCTTCAAAATCAGTTTTATTATCATGTTATTGGGTTTTATATTATAACTATTCGAATTATAAGCTTATAATTTTACTACTATATTATGGAAAATGAGGAGGAAAAGAGCATCTTTAAGTTAATTGGAATTAAAAAATGAACTATCGTTGCACACTGCACATCACTACTCACCCCATTAGGGGCGGCTGAACACCCCTACCGCATGCCTACGCTCACAAACACACGGATGCACACACGCGCCTTCATGCAATATACAGGGGGTTCATGAATCATGATGCTTTAACAGATAGTGCAAACTAAAACAGGATGGCTACGAACTTTTAGCAAGTATCGATCGATTCAGGCGTCTACGTGCATACGGCAAGGATTTAGAAAGGCTCCTACATTAATTTGGTAGAAATGAAGAACCATAACAGAAAAATAGTCTATTTCACAATTCTGAGTACCAGTTAGAAGCCTTGATAAATGAAAAAATATGATAAATCCGGACATGAGTCACGTGAAACCATCCTCATAAATAATTTAAGTAAAAACAAGTACAAAACACAAGGTCGAGTTAATCAATAGAAGGGGCGCCGTGATGTCTGGCACATAACCCTGCGAATGCAAAATGCTTGGCAAAAGCCACCAGTTGGCAAAACTTTAGACCCAGTGGACTCACTTTGTGTAGCAAGGATGGTTTATTTTAAACGGAGGAAACCAGCTGAAATAGCTTTCAATCTCTTTGTTATAGTTTATGTATATCTTTGTGGCAATAAACTGTTTGCATTCTATACAAACTTGTTACACTGTTGTCAATATCTACAGATATGAAGAAGATTAAAATAGCTTTAATTTAAAAAGTCTTCACCAATCTGAATTGAAAACTACTGAAAATATAAGTACATTTCCTAGCAAGATATTTTTAAATCTTACTATTATAATATTATCTTACTAATATTATAAATGCGAAAGTTTAGATTCATGGATGGACGGATGGATGTTTGTTAGAGTTTATAGCGTAAATGGCTGAAGGGATCTCGATGAAATTTGGCATAGATGTAGAGGATAGTCTGGAAGAACACATAGGCTTGCGTTTGTTTTTTTTAATTACGCGCGGACGGAGTCGCGGACGAAAGCTAGTGTGTAATAATTATAATATTGTTATTCCTAGCGCATTCCAAGCATAAATAAAGCGTAAACCACACAATAGCATACTAACAAACGCTGACATCTGACATAACCGCTGACCACGAAACAGCTATTGTGACATACTATAAGTATTATGTGAGAACAAAACAGGAATACTTCTAATATTTAAAAAGTAACAATTAATTACTACATCAAAGGTAATATTTTATTCTTCCTGTAAAACAAAACATCAATACAAATACCAGAATATTTTTACACAAATTTGAATAACTTAGTTACCATCTAAAACGAAGTATGAAGATAACCGTGTTATCTTCAAACAATTTTATCGACAATTTAGAAATCACTACCCACGATATTATCGATAATTAGTTTTTTTCTATCGAGGCAACCCTAGCACGCGACTTTCTCTGTATTAACCAATTATTTTTTATAGGTAATAACATCTTGAAGTAATTAATTTTATAATTCTTAATTACACCTACGATGAAGTCAATACACACAAATCGATTATTAAACCATATGGAAAAAATAATTAATTTAATTCTATAGATGATTAATTATGTTTAGTAAAAGAAAATATTAAACACATTCATGTATATGAAAATAAATATAAAGAAGCAAAAAGGTAATAAACATCGATGAAAACATATTATGTCTCGGTGCAAAGTTTTAAATGCATTTCTATTTATAGCAAAATCAATTCAAATCATATTTAGAGCGTGCGCACACCGGAAACTAAACTATCGCACAACTGTTTAGTCTCGCTTTGATTCCTATGAGCTTATATGGAGGTGCGCACACTACTCGATTTTTACTTGTGCAACTAAACAGTTGAATTGGCTGCGAAACACTCGACAATCGACAATCGCTAAACGGTTGTGCGATAGTTTAGTCAAAGGTATGCCGCCGCTCCTTATTCGCAATTTTGACGGTCACAAATACAATATACAGAAAACTTTCTATTTCAAAATCCTTGGTTAAGTTACACTCTACCTTTAGTATAGGCTTTTTCTGTTGTAAGAACACTAGCGAAAATCTTGCCAGTAATTGGTATTCCAAACGGCGACCTGCTAAATCTCATGATGCAACTCTTGGCAGAAGCACGAAGGTTTTACTGCATTGGAAACCTTTGCGGAGGGGACTTTTACATTTAGGTTATCTAATTAGCACTACCTAATTATTTCGAATGAAATATCATAGATTATGTTTCAATGTAAATATATACTTTTTATTTAGAAGATTACTTAAAGAAGATGATTGAAAAGTGCAAGTGTTAGTTTAACATTGTTAGTTAGAAAAACTTGATGTAATAAAAACCAATAAATTGTCATAAAAACATGCTAAATACTCAACAATAATTAAATCAGTATATTGTTGTAATGATGGAATCCGGATACTGATTACTTCTACGCAAATTTAATTTCAAAACGACTTTCGATATTAAATTCTCCTATACTGGTCTGCATAGCTCAACCGGTGTTGGAGCGGCAAAAAAGAAAAACACGTAAAGGACCCAATGGGGCGTAAATAGCTGCCTCTATAGGCGAGTGGAGTTGCAATTTATCAATACGTACATATCTCTATATGCCTACATACATAGTTATGTACCCTAGACCAGGGGTGACGAACATTTATGCATTAAAGTGCCATTTTCTATCTATACTAATACAATAAAGCGTAAACACACACTTCTTTGTTGCCTAAGATCTCAGCAATTACACCATATTTTTAAATAATTCTTTTTTTAATAAAAAGCCCTACACTTACGTCATGCTTTAGGCTATATATTTTCACGCCATTAAACTTAGGGGGTAAATATTTTGGATAAAAACCCTAATGTGGGAAAGAGACCATTAGTTGCTGCCAACATCAAGAAAGAAAGATTGCTAAGGTTTGTCATGTCCTGTCATGTCATTTTGACATTTGCTATTGATAATTTGACAAATGTAAAATAAAGTTTTTATAATTACACGCGGATGAATCCGCACGCGAACAGCTAGTTTTTAATAAAAGTGTTTATTGCGGTCTTAGACGTGCCAAGGAATAATTTTGACTGCGATTATTACGTAAATCCCATGGTGGACCTAATTTGACGTACCCAAAATATTATGTCGTGTGCCATTTATGGCACGCGTTCCAGTGGTTGGCCACCCCTGCCCTAGACCGTCTGGAATGCAATCGCTGTCTATATTTGGAATACTGGTGTTAATTTTTTTTCTTCTTTACCTTTCATGGATATAATAATCATTGTTATTTTATTTGTTGGTACAAAAAATTAAATCTTGTCTCTGACCAGCCTTCCTGATGTTTCTCTACTTTTACGTATTCTCTCTACGTTTATGAATTATCTAGAAAATACTTGTCTGTTAACTTGAAAACAGCTCAAATATGACAATTTATTCTAAATATTGATAATAGTTAATTTAAAGTCATGTAGCTTTGACTATATCATCCCTTATTGCATTAAGGGTATCCCTGAGACACCAATTAACTGCAGTTAAACGTAGATTAACGTATAGTTTAAGTAACGTTACAAACTGTTAACGTGTCACGGTCGTTGAACTTTCAAAGTTAAAAAAGATAAGATAGACAGAAATAAATTTATAAGCATTCCGTTTGTAGACCATTTATTTTTACGTGAGAATAATAATAGCGAGTCTAGACACGAAAATAACTCTGTCAAATGATCCGAAAACTTAATTCCAAACTGGTTAAGCAATTCGAATTGATAGAAAACATTATATACTAGCTTTCGCCCGCGACTCCCGTCCGCATGGATTTAAAAAAACAAAAGCCTATTGTTCTTCCAGACTATCCTCAACAACTATGCCAAATTTCATCGAAATCCGTTCAGCCGTTTAGGCTACAAACTCTAACAAACATCCATCCAAACTTTAGCATTTCTAATATTAGTTAGATTTCAACAGCGTAGAATTTTATAATAATAAATCCAATTATCTAAATTATTTTTAAAATGCTCTACTTCGATTAATCTACAAATGACAGTGAACATATCCTCGTATAAAATACTGATTGTTGTTCGAGACTTTGTAAACGCAGAATTAAAAAAAAAACAAAGCCCATGTCACCTCAGTGTTAAGGTAGCTTTTTAACGGTGAGACTTTTCGAAATCCGTTCAGTAGTTTTTTACTTACTCTATATTATATTTATATAAACAAAAATACAAATCTATTTTCTTTGATTATTTGTATAGATGTAGACACAATGTAGTATTATTTATGTATCATTTTGGAGTATAAGAAACAAGGTCTTATAAGAACTTTACAAAGAAGTATCAAGTCTCGACTAACATTCCGACAGGTGTGTCCCAGCCCAATTTGTGTGGCATCCCACCTCTATAATTACGATTTACGAGCATTTTTGTTTAGCGACAACCATAAGCTATTTTCGTCCACGCACATCATTGTCGCAATGCAATCGAGTTTTTGCATGAACTTGACAGGTAACCTTGATGCTCGCAACCCTACCGGACGCATCAGACAAAAGATGGACCGTATAATTAACTTAAAAAAACAAAGCTAAAGGTATTTATTGACGAAAAATTGTTGTACTAAAGTGTAGTAAATTTAAATTTCAAGTGAGCTGCTCAGCGCAATAACGGCCCAACCCACAAAATCACTATAAATTAGTTAACTACTTTTTGTATTGATATTTGAACATAATATAAGAGACCATTTACCTACATAATTACGTAATTGTAATCCTTTAAAAGATTACTTGTACCAAAATTTTATTAACAAAAATCAAACAAAAAAATGGGACCCACCTGCAAGCATTACCTCTCGGATAAAAAAAGAATTTTCAAAATCGGTCTACCAGGGGCGGAGTTATGCCGTAACACACATAAAAAAAAAAAACATACAGACGAATTGAGTACCTCCTTCTTTTGGGAAGTTGGTCAAAAAACAAAAGTTGGGTATTTTTTATGCCCTTTATTTCAATATGACTTTTATAAGGCTGGGCCACTGTTGCGCTGAGCAGCTCAATTAAAACATGTGAAATTAATGTTTATTCTGATATCTCTATTACCTGTTATTGTGTTTTGAAGATGTTTTTAGCCTGAGCCGTTTATTGTTCTACTTTCTAATTCAAATTATGACTTTACTCTGCTTACTTTCAATGAAGATGTATAAATTAAAAGAGTAATTAACAAAGATACTCCAAGTTGTAAAGGAACGATTTTGTTGTCTGCTTTGAATAAAATTCAAAACTCCTGAACCGATATGAATAATTCTTTCATTGTTGAAAAGCTACAATATCCCCGAACGACATCTTACTAATATTATAAATGCGAAAGTTTGAACGGATTTCGATGAAATTTGGCAAAGACGTAGAGCAGTCTAGAAGAACACATAGGCACTTACTCGAGTTTTTTTTTAATTCCGCGCGGACGGAGTCGCGGGCGAAAGCTAGTATATATTTTTAAATACTGAGTAAAAAGCTAGCAGCTATAAATATAAATTTCCTTACGGAAACCTATCTCGAGGTGAGTCACGTAACCAGTCATTGGTCCATTGGGCACGGCCGTGGCCTTGAGCGTCGACTGGGACAAGTATCCACGGACCTGTGTTATCCGTTACGGATATCGCACCATGGATATCCAATAGCAGACATTTGAAACTGTATTTTTATTCTTTGATACACATATTAATGGACATGCTACGAAATATGCCAAATTCGAACTGTTGTACAATTTTAAAATTTTCTTTGCTTAAGTGTACTACAATTTTTATAAAATATACGTAACTAATAGGCAATAAACTGAATATCTTAATAGTAACAAATACATTTAAATCTTGCTTTTGCTACGACTTTTTTACGCGGAATTAAAACACCTTAGTTAGTAGTATCTTCTTTCAGACTATGTTCTACATTTTTGCCTTTCTTAATTGAGATCCGTTAAGCCATTTAGAGATACATAGTATTATAACAAACTCCTTTTTAACTTTTGTTGATTAATAAGATAATAAAGGCTACATTGATTGAACTGGACCTTGTTTTGATGCAAGTTTTGAGTGACATTTTGTACATGTACTTAACTGTCTTTTGTATTTAAAAATAAAAATTCATTTACAAGCTTACATCATCAAAATCTATTTCTCATCAAACTAGAGTTATAAAACAACACAGCAGTTACTAAAACTGCAGAATTAAATAAAAATTGCATTTGTTATTGAGCAATGAGTCACAGAACCTAACACTTCCATTGTCTAATGTTTATTGTGTGTAATACATAAATAGTTGGCTGTGATCCAAGATAAATGACATACAATAAACAAAATAAGAAACATAAACAATAGCATGCTAAATATGCCCTTTATACATTACTAGCTTTAGCACGCGACTCCGTCCGCATTGAGTAAGAAAAAACAAAAGTAAGTAGCCTATGTGTTCTTCCAGACTATGCTCTACATCTATGCCAAATTTCATCGAAATCCCTTCAACCGTTTAAGCTACAAACTCTAACAAACATCCATCCATCCATCGTAATTTTCGCATTTATAATATTAGTAAGATTGCTCCACAATCCCCCGCCCCTCTGCAGCCATGGTTCAACTATTCTGTTAAGGCTTTGCAGTTAAAATTGAAGGTGTATGGGGACATTTAATAATTTCATAATCATCTATCTATTGTTTTAGCAATATGACATATATGAAATTCACAGAGGCTGCATACAGATGTGTGGAGGGTGAGGCTAATGGTTGTATTTAGCTATATGTTGTTATATTCTTCTTTTTTGATTTGTGTATAATTTGTTTTTTTTTCTTCATTATCAGTTTTTATTGTATTTTAAATATGTTTTGTAATATTATGTATTATCACATAGATATAGTGTCACATTAGATTTATTCTGTAAAGATGCTATATTGTCGTTATTAAATGAAATTAAAAAAAAAAAACTTTTCTATTTGTCTTATGTAATTTTCAATAAAAGTTTTTTGGTATTATCTATACTAATATTAAAAAGAGGAAAGGTTTGTATTTATGGATTTTTGTATGTATTGGAATAACTTAAAAACTACTGGGCAGATTTCAAAAATTCTTTCACTATTAAAAAGCTATGTTATCACTGAGTAATATAGGCTATGTTTTTTATTATTTTCAATTTCACGCGGATGATGTCGCGAGCAACAGCTAGTATTTGATAAGACTGCACAAACTGTCTTAAAACATTGCCATCCCTTTTTCCATTATGAACTAAATAGAGAAAAAGACATTTTATAGCACAAGTGTTTTAGCATTGAAAACCACATATAGTAAAACAATCTCAAAATGTTCTTTCATGTCATGGACATTCATTATCTTATCAAAATGATTCAAGATATTTATCTGAAATATAAACCTGGTACAAGTTCACCTGACGCTTGTGAAATGAATTAAATTCTACACAGAAGTTTTTGCCAAAATAGACACTAACAACTGCTGTAGGCCACGAAGAGTGGTATAGAACTAGGGGTACATGCTAGCATAACAAATAGATGTTTACTCTTCTTTTAATCTAAGTTTTAAGGTAAAAAAGGGGGATGCTACAAAACAACTGGTTTTCAAAGTAAGTGTCAGACAAAATAATTTTGCAAACCTCTACACCAATAGAATTTATCATATAAATATTATAAATGCGAAAGTTACGATGGATGGATGGATGTTTGTTAGCGTTTGTAGCCTAAACGGCTGAACAGATCTCCATGAAATTTGGCACAGGTTTAGAGCATAGTCTGGAAGAACACATAGGCTACTTTTTATCCCGGGAATAGTTATGGTTCCCGTGGGATTCATTAATTTAGTTTTTTCATGTTTACTCGATAATTCTGCAACTGTTCAACATATCTTATTGAAATTTGGCACAGATACAAAACAAACTCTGGAGTACACATGGGATAAGGTTCATCCTCGAGAAATGTCCGGTTCCCGAGGGATACATAGCTTTTTGTTATTTATATAGTTCATATGTTTTCTAATACCACGCGGAAGAAGTCACGGGCAACAGCTAGAAGATAATAATTTTAACACATTAAGTACCTACATTGTTATACAAGCTACAAGTTCACTTCAAAACATAAAATCATTGTGGCATTGAAAGTGTTAAGAGATAAGATTATCTCATTAGACCTGACATATCACAGCACTGTCTGAATGAGAATGGAGTAACTAAAATCTTGATTGTTAACTATTAATAAGTACAGTGAACTTGCAAAGTCCGTGCAAACTTTTTATTTTTATATATACATTTTTCACAATTGTGTATAATGTATATAATACATGTGAAAATGCTATTTAATTATCTCTTAGTCTAATATTTTTGTAGTTGATTCTTAACTTGGTAAACTTAGTAAGTAACCTATGTATTCTTCCAGATTCCTGACTATGTTCATTTGTCTGACGTTTGTGACTACTATGCTAGACATTAATCAGTATTCTTTGAATGATAACAATAAGTTTTTAAAAACTAACTACAAAACATGTACTGCGCTTTCTTAAAGTAATTACTGATTAACTTAATTATACAATAAATACCAATGGGTCAGTGACTTTATATTATTTTCTACTGTCCTTTCATTTCGTACAAGATTATTAGACCTTGTAAACGCGCAAAGTGCAATAGTTGTTGCCGATTAGTCATCAAATGTCAATCGCCACTTGATAATACAATATACTTGATGTATTAAGCTTGTTATATCGAGTCTTCGTAACCATGATAATGATACAACTAGTCAATAGTAATTTGTGCACATAAATGTTGAATAATAAAACAAAAAAAATCGTTTCAGATGACTGGCAGATGCGGAAAATGGCGTTACAAATTTAGTTTTTTAAATTCTCATTTTAGCCTACAGACTAGACGTGCAACTTAATACGATTACATATTTCTTCTAATGATGTACTTATAATTATTTTAAACTTCTTTTATTGTAAAGAAATATAAAACTTACCTTTCTAAATAAAAATGACAGGAACACACAGCACTAGAAAAATCACTGTTATATCAATTGCAACAACATAACGGCATCAGCTGAGCACAGGTAACAAATTATTAACTCTCGATGTTGGCTAACTTGAAAGTGCCTAGATAACACAAGAGGAGCGATAGGCGCGAATTTAATTTAAAATCATTAAAGTTTAAGGTGTTCAAGATTTCAGAGTTTTAAAATTAAATATTAGTATTTAATTTATACTGTAAGGACAGTTACTTAAACGATACTTTACAGTTAATATTGTTAGAAACATGACTACAATAAGCAGGACATGGAACTATTGATTTAATGAATTCTTAAGTTACACAAAGGCGTAATAAAGAAATGAAATATAAAAATTATTATCCTACTATCGAACAGAAGTTTTCTTCATTCATTTTCCATTGTTTTTCTTATTATTTCTCATTATTTATTATCTGTGGTGATTACAGAGTTGAGCTTGGTTTTTATTGGTTTTTATATACTCTTTGGTTTGAACTGTCAATGTTTTTACCAGTTTTTATTTTTTGTGTTTTTTAAATTGTGCAAAACTGTAACAAAAGTGGATTGATATCTGTTTAAATATCGCTAGACGAATACCCTAATACGTGAGGTTTCCGCCAAATGTGAGCTACTATTTAAACTGTGGTGTTATAAAGTAAATAATTTCTTATTGCATGAATGGAATGCTTAACAATTTTCGTTCTTCATTGTAATGTTTATTTAGAGCTTACAATAATTATGTCTCATCATGTTTAACTTCGGTGTCGGGGTATATTTCTTATCAATAATCTGGTTCATTACTTTTATGTTGTGCTGGGTTTCTGTGCGAACTGGTCATTTCATAGGGAAGGTAGCAGTCACAATTTCGATTATTTTAACTATTGTTTTAGTTTCATTGCCAAAAGGGGACGAAGAGTATACTAGTGCCAATTTTTACGACAAGACGTATGTCCCGCGCTATACGATTTTCGCGCTACTGTTAATTAGTGTTGTGGCGGGCGGCCTATTTTCGTTTATCTATGCGTGCTTAGCGCCTGTGGAAACTCATAAAATAAAAACATTTGGCTCAAATAGTTAGATTACTTTATCGGTGAGTTTTAAGAGTAACATATTTGTGCACCTTAATATATTAAAAAATTGTCTATTGTCGACTCATATAGGTCACAAAAGAAAGGCTCAAAGCCTATCCTAAGTTAGTGGTGACTGGTCCTGATGTTACTTCATTATTACAGTCTATTTCCATAAGTATTAGTAGATGCTTATTTCATATATATATTTTTTTATAACATAAGGTGGCAAACAAGCAACTAGCCACCTGAATCCGTCAAAATGGCGAAGCGACTGCTACCCATAGACATCCGCAATTGCAGATGCGTTGCCTACCCTTATTCAATGGAGGAGACACACATAAAGTGGATATTTCCCCTTCCTATGCATCTCCTGCACTGTTAAATCCACTTCCCCTTCCCATCCTCTCCTTATAAGAAAAGGGTGTCAAAAGAAAGGGACTTAAATTAGGCATCCGGCAGCACACTCATCAGACGAAACACGGAATTGCTTCCATTTCTCGCCTGTCTTCTGTTTGGTCGTGGTATTACACTGGGCGTGCCGGCCCATTCGTGCTAAGATGTTAAAGCGGGCTACCACTGTAAAATAAAACTAGGTGCTGGTATTACTTGTGTTATAATAAGATGGCAAATGAGCAAACAGCCACTTGGATTTGCTAACTAAAATGAGGTGACAGAAAGAAGACATATCCTCTTCCTATTCATCCCCTCCATCAAACTACTTCCCCTTCCCATCCTTTCCTTGGAAAAACATGTGTAACCCTTACACAAACAAATGTATTTTTTTAGATAATTGCGAACTGGTCTTTACATGAGTGGGTTCTGTAAATTTAAAAACAGTACTCTCAAGTAGGAAATTATTGCCCAATATTTGATTAAGCAATAAAGCATTGCTAAGCATACAGTTATACTGATATCTTAGTCATGTGTAAATAATGATATTATTTTACACATTTATAATATAGTTTACTAGCTTTCGGTCGCAAATCCGTCCGCATGTAATTAAAAAAAAGCGAGTAGCCTATGTATTCTTCCAGACTATCCTCAACATCTATGCCAAATTTCATAGAGATCTGTTCAGCCGTTTAAGCTACAAACACTAACAAACATCCATCCATCCATCCATCTAAACTTTCATATTTATAATATTAGATAGATAGACTTGAGTAAAGCGTTCACACTGGTATGACTTTATCAATAGCTAGAGGTAGCAGTTATCTATATGACTTCCTGAATACAAGCTTATCAGTATTTATTAATAATCTCTCATGTAAGTCATTTTTAAATGTAATTAACTTTTATTACCTGACTAAAATTTAGTAAGCCAGGGGTAGCGAACATTTTACATATTATTTTATTTAGAATGTCTGTCTTTCTTAAGTAACCCTACCTGTGTTATACTTGTGTGTAAATGGGCTAGCTGAAAACCAGAGCAGGAATGGCCTAAGCTATCCCTGCATTAGCTGAGCTTGCCACCTTTTGCCACCTTTTTTAAATTTTTTAGTAGCTCTAAGGTTGTTGTATATTAGATTTTATATGTAGTTTTTTGTGGCAATAAAAATCCTATTTATTTATTTAATAAAGTGCTAATTTTGTTAAGAAATGCTCAATGAATTCATATCATCAACAGCCTCTATCTGCCCACTGTTGGACCAAGGCATTCCCCAATATTTTCCACAGATTGTAGTCCTCAGCTTTTCGCATCAAATCACTTCCTACTATGCCAAATTATATGCCATCAAATATATATCAAATTATATGACTTTGTGCTTATTGGGAAGTCTACCAACCCGAAGTAGGCCAGCATAGTTGACTATGTGCTAGTCTACCCTAACATACGGTAGGCTCAGAGACCTTCAGTATGGATGCTTAGTGAGCTAATAAAGACTACTAGGAATTCTGTACTGTAGGGATCACTTATGTTCACTTCTCATAACATACTTCACTATTTTTTGTTATGAATAATGAAGTTTCAATCTCGAAATTACTGCCTAAAATGTTTGCCAATGGTTTACTATTCCTGTGCTAGAATTTTTATTTGCCTTAGCTAACAAATGTGCAGAATTCAACATTTTTTTTAATAATAAAAGGTGGCAAACGAGCAACCGGCCACCTGAATCCACCGAAATGGAAAGCAACCGCTGCCCATAAACATCCGCAATTGCAAATGCGTTGCCTAACATTAATTGACGGAGGAGGAGACGCAAATAAAGAGGACATTTTCCCATCCTATGCGTCTCCTCCTCCGTCAAACCCACTTTTCCTTCACATCTTTTCCTCTCAAGAAAAGGGTGGAAAGGGAAAGGGACTAAAATTAGGCCTCCGATAGACATTTGATAGTGACATACATTTTAAGAAACTCTTTACAGATAAAATGAATAATGCCATATGCAAGGGATTGCGCTCGCCGATGAGGAGTTTGGCAAATTTGAGAAGAGCTAAAGCGATATCAACCTCAATTGTGCACAATGAAACTATATTAGTTAAGAATAATGAAGAATTTGTTAATAAGGTAAGTTTTAAGTGCAACTTCATACAGGTAAAATATATTTGATCTCGTGAATCTTTTTGCTGGAGACCAATATCTACTCCTCTTCACTGCTAAGGCATGGATGAAAAGGGGATTTTTGGAAGGGGAGAGGACACAAAGATGAAATAACCTATTCATGTGTTCCTTATGCAGCTTGGATTGTCTCTTAACCTATTTTTGATGATTAAGGAATTAGTTTTGTTATTCTAGTTAATTTGGCCTTATTCTTGTTTACAATGTTTAAAATATATTTCCTATTTGGCAATACTCCAACAAAAAATATACTAAACAACACTAGCGCCAATAGCCTAATGGTTTGGGGTCCGGACTACCGATCGTGAGGTCGAGGGTTCGAATCCCGCCATTCGACTATTGTCGTGAACCATATCCTAGCACAAGCCGAGAGCTTAGTTGGAATGGTTAAAGGAATTATTAGTAAATTAACAAAAATCTCCTAATATTTTAATTAAAAAAATAAAATAAAAATAAACATAACATTCCAGTACATTTGTTAAAATTTTTATTTAAGGTAATGAACAATGATAAGCCAGTTATAGTAAATTTCCATGCGGAGTGGTGTGAGCCATGCAAGATCCTAACACCCAAGCTGAAGGAACTGATTGAACCGCTGGACAATTTGGACCTGGCTATTGTTGATGTTGAGGAGAATGCAGATCTAGTGCATACTTTTGAGGTAAGCATTTGGCGGAATCAGGTGGCCGCTTGCTTTTTAGCCACTTTTATAAAAAAAAAGTACATTTTGCAAGTTTTAATCCTAACTTTACTTCACTGTATGTTGATACAAGAGTTTTTGACCTGCACATCAATGTATCTTTAACTGACTACAGATTAGGTTCTCAATTTGTCTGCTATTTTTTATGTCTATATCGATAACCTGCGATTCATGATTACGTGTTTTTTTTTTGTTAGATGCTGAATAGCTGACATTTGGTTTTACTTTTTTCAAAAATAAAAAACTATCAGGTAGTTTTTTAAGTTTTCAAAAAGCGTATCAAAAGTCGTGGGATTTTTTAGTCTTGAAGTTGTTTTTATGTTTTTGTTCATTTTTTTATGTTATACAGTTCTAAAAAAGTTTATAATATTGCCATATGTGCTACCTTTTCATTAAAATTGGCACAACAGTTTCCGAGATTACCCAAAACAAATAAGGACTTGTAGAGAAGCATTTTAAAAATTTCATGAACTGTATATATTTTCCAGGTAAAAGCAGTTCCAGCTGTAATAGCTGTAAAAAATGGCCTGATCGTAGATAAATTTATAGGACTAGTGGACGCAGACATGATCACAAACCTCATAGACAAAATGTCCGGTAAGAAAACTAACTCATAGTCTACACTTTTATATTATTAGTAGATATCTGTTTATTAAATGACTTTGAGTTAAATAGTGAAAATAAATTAATATGAAATGTCAAAGATATACTATACAACATAAATATTGATTAAATACAAATATAAAAAAGCAGCTAATTATTATCTCTCTATTTAATTCTTGCCAATCTTTTAGTATGGACTTTGCTTTTTTTATTGATGTAAATACAAATATTATAAGCAGCTAATTATTATCTCTCTATTTAATTCTTGCCAATCTTTTAGTATGGACTTTGCTTTTTTTATTGAGATAAATATAAAATTATGTTTGGATTTCATACCATAGTACAAATTGCCTATAATTCTTTATATTGTTAAAATTTAAATGTTTTCTAAATGCCATATATGAGGCAAAATATAGAATATAGTGTAGTTATAGTTAAATGCTAAAAAAATAAATGAACTACATAATCTACACAAAAATCGTAATTAAATTTGAAATGAGAATAAACAATATTTATTTTTTGTTAAAACCGCTTTTTTAGTTAATTTTTTTGTAGATTTTGTACCTTATTCTTATTTTCTGTTATGCTGACAAAGAAAATTTTATGAAAGAGAGTATTTCATTTTGTTTCATTGTAAAAAAATAGTATTTTCAAGCTATGTATTGTTTTAAAAATGGCAGCATTTTGCCTTATTTGTATCTGTTAAAGTTGGCAACACTGATTGCCAAACAGAAAATTAAAAGCAATTAGGGTAGATCAGACAGTTTCCGACCAGGGGGGAGTTACGGTCCACTTAAGACAAAAACGTATGTTTTGGAGCTCTTAAGGAAATTAATGAAAGTAAACCACAAGAAACATATGCTACAACTAATATTCTCAAATTTGATATCTAAATTAGTAGTGTAACAAATATTCGCTGCAACTCAGTTGTTTCACGTACATAATAGATGGCGCCACCTGTATTTTCAAACACGATGTTGTTTTGCATGCGCCTTAGATTAAGTCATTTTTATGTACATTACGCAAATAAGAGGATAACAAATATTGTCTTCTCAAGTTAGTTCCTACGACGCGATTCTGAGTATATTAGCTTGCTGTCCTGTGACTAATTTTACTCAGAACTTGCACAGTAGTGTAGCTGGATTAGGTTGCTTGCGGGACAGTGACGACCTAATTCAGTAGATAACCGCTTGCTGGATTGTGACGGTTATCCGAAATTATAACATTTTTTGTATCTGCGTGTGGTTCCCAACCTGGGGTCCGCGCGCAGACCCGACTACATTGGTAATTCAGCAGGTAACCGCTTGCTGTATTGTGACGGTTACCCCTGCACGGTTACAACTGGCGCCCAACGTGGGGCAGGGCGAATCAGCAGAGGACGAATCAGCCAAGTAACAACGCAAGATCAGGACGACGGCACAACATGGCGCTTACTCCTGAGCCATTTCAACAGCTGCTTCAACATAACCGCTTGCTGGATTGTGACGGTTATCCATAATTGTATAGTGACACTGAATTTAGGTTGCTTGCGGGACAGTGACGACCTAATTCAGTAGATAACCGCTTGCTGGATTGTGACGGTTATCTGTATTTAACATGTTTGTGAACAACGTGGCTCAAAGAAGTGACATTGAATTTAGGTTGCTTGCGGGACAGTGACGACCTAATTCAGTAAATAACCGCTTGCTGGATTGTGACGGTTATCCACAATTGACATTTTTGTGTAGTGACGTTGAAGTTAGGTTGCTTGCGGGACAGTGACGACCTAATTCAGTAGATAACCGCTTGCTGGATTGTGACGGTTATCCATAATTGACATTTTTGTGTAGTAACACTGAACTTAGGTTGCTTGCGGGACAGTGACGGCCTAATTTCAGTAGATAACCGCTTGCTGGAGTGTGACGGTTATCCATATTTAACATTCTTGGTAAACAACGGGACAACGTATTGACATTGAATTGAGGTTGCTTGCGGACAGTGACGACCTAATTCAGTAGATAACCGCTTGCTGGCCTGTGACGGTTATTCATAATAAACATTTTCGTAAAGAACGAGTAGCCAGTCAAAGTGCTCCACTACAACTCTGGCGACCAACACAGGAGCTGTTCCAATCCAGGGGGAGGATGAAGACGACAACGTGAACAGAAAGATGAATCTTCCAGTTTCATCGTCGGGACGACTTCAGAAACTGAGGGGGAGATTGTAACAAATATTCGCTGCAACCCAGTTGTTTCACGTACAAGATAGATGGCGCCACCTGTATTTTCAAACACGATGTTGTTTTGCATGCGCCTTAGCTTAAGTCATTTTTATGTACATTACGCAAATTAGAGGATAACAAATATTGTCTTCTCAAGTTAGTTCCTACGACGCGATTCTGAGTATATTAGCTTGCTGTCCTGTGACTAATTTTACTCAGAACTTGCACAGTAGCGTAGCTGAATTAGGTTGCTTGCGGGACAGTGACGGCCTAATTCGGCAGATAGCCGCTTGCTGTTGTGACGGCTATCCGATATTGTAAATATGTAACATTTTTTGTAACTGCGTGTGGTTCCCAACCTGGGGTCCGCGCGCAGACCGAACGCATTGGTTATGTGAAACCAATAAACAACTGTTGCTGCACCTTTGTTGTTTTCTTTGGCTGATTCGGCTTACGACACACCCGCTCTGTTACAGTAATAGAAAATATAAATTTGAAAAGCCACGGGTGATCTAAATATATCAGGCGCGAAGCTGATAAAAATTGTTAATTTCTTATCACTTTTGTTAAGGACAGCTTTTTTAAAATATTGAAGTTTGTTTACTTATTCAATTTTAATGTGCTTTCTTATCATTTTGTCTAATAGAAGAGATGTTCTAGTATCTATTTATGTGGATATTACAACGATTATTATTTTCGTAACGCTTAAAATATAGTGGACTACTACTGTCTTAAAGCTTGTATGGGAGTACAGTTATGGCCATAGCACTTTACAGTTATGGACCTAGGCCGAGATACAGTTTCGGTCCACCCAAACTTCATATTGTTCCCTGTTTCTTAAAGGGATGGGTAATTTATTTTGTGAAATTTCCGAAAAAAAATATCGAAACAAATCTTAAATAGATTGTTTATTGAACTTTCATTGCTTTGTTACTTAAAAATTGTAAAAGTCTTATGTAGACTAGAAGGAAGGAAAATAAAACGCGTTTTTTAGTAAGATAGTCTTATAGTTAGTGATCCTACGAACATAATCAAAATATAAAAAAAATAAAAGCATCTAACAGAAAGTTTACTTTTTCTACGTGATCTCACTTTTTGATACTACATTAATTTTCCAAAGAACATTATTAGAAAAGGACGCAGAAAAAATGCTATTTCCTGAAAGTTAAGAAATAACTATATTTAAAACAGCTATCCAAATTATTATTGAAAAAAGGTGTATGATTGAAACAATAAAATTTCAGCAATTTACACGAATATTTCGATTTGCATTCTATTCTAGAGACCCGTAAAATTAATATCCTTGATAATACTAATAGGACTTTTTTGTGTGTTCTTTATATTAAAATGGTAATTCAAATTATTTTGATTAGTTTCTGATTTTATATAAATAAATTTTACTGTTCAAAAAGGCAAGACAAATGACAAATAATAATCATTTTATAACTATTATAGTCATATAAAGGTGGACCGTAACTGTACCCCAGAGGTGGTCCATAACTGTCTCGGGTGGACCGAAACTGTGCTTTTAGGGGTTTAATTTTAATTGACTAATATTTTTATATTTGATAAAATACTCTGTCTAAAATGTTTATGTTGGTGTAAACAAAATATTTTCGTTTAATAAAAACATGCTTTCATCTATTTTACTCTTCAATAATGATAATTACGAAGAATTTTGTGACTCAATCTGCAAAGTGGACCGTAACTATCTGATCTACCCTAAAAGGCTTTGAGCACAATTTCATTTTTTTGTAAAAGACTAGTTAATTTACACCCAAATAATTATTTATTGTTTTTGTATTTTTTATTTCACATCTTTCTGTCAAATTGACTCAAACATTTGCTAATCTGTGCTAATTTGTGTTGACTGAATAAAGTAAGTGTTACAAGAAATATTTTTATATAAAAATGTAGTTATGGTAACGATGTAAAATGTATTGTTATAATAAATGTTTTATACAGTGTTTTAGTTTTTTTTTCTTTTCGTTCCTTTTATTGATTTTTTCTTTTCTTTTTAATTTTCCACTCTCCGTTGATAATTTCGACTTTCCATACATAATTCGTTTTATTTTTGCATTGATATAAATTAAATACCAAATTAAAATATTCTAATAGTAAATTAAATGCTTTAAACTAAGAGACTTCTAGAGAACTTCTAAGAGTAAATTAAATGTTTTTTTTTTTTTTTGTTATTATTTCTAATTGTGTTGTATTGCTAAGGATTAAATGTCATTTTATTTCATTTTATTTTTAAACAAATTTTATTAAAAAACAGACGTAAACTTTTAATTTTTTTTGACAATATTTGAACTGTAGCACTAATAACTAAATGTCCACTGCAACATCTGAACAAAAGCTATCTATCCCTTTTTTCCAAACAGAATACAGGAGATAAGAATTTTTGTAGACTTTTCAGCGCGAAATTATGATACACATGTTAGTTGAAAACCTAAAATTTGTACCTTTTTCAGACGATACTCTTAACAAATAATACATCATTAAGAATAAACTATTTTAAAACAAAGTCAAACAGGTCAATGAAAAAATCTGGACAAAATGATTGCAAAAATTTTACTTCAACGGAACTTTTGAGAGAGCTCTACAAAATTTCACCGCAACCTCGTCTAAATGTAATCATGAAGTATTCAAATAAATAGTATTTTCTTTCCTAGGTTTAAATGTAGGACCATTTTTTAATCCTGCCAAACAGCATATTGTTAAGCTTTTTAGGTGCTTGCCCTTACCCGCTAGTTTAGCATTTAAATTGTGATACCCAAGTAACAGTATTCATTTTTGTAGTATTACGCGTTACTGACATATGTAAATTATGCTTAAAATAATAACGTTTTAAGGCAATTTTCTTAGGATTTTTTCAATTTTTAGAATGGTATTAGTAATAAAATTGTTTGAGCATAAATATTAAACTTGGCTGCTCTGAACGATTAACCCTCAATTCGAGTGTCCAGTGTAACGAACAAGTCATTAAAAAAATACTGAACTAGTTTAGAGAAAAATACATGAGATTTTGATTTTAATGTGTTGGTAAAATACATTTTTTTGCTTCCAAAAACCCCGTCAAATTAAGGTTAAAATGCTTTTTTCATTATTGAATTTTGTTAAAAAAAATTCACGAATTTTTTTTTGGGTACGTCTTTAAATTCTTGTATTTTTGACATCGGTTTAAGTCGGGTTTCAGAGCAGCAAAGTTAAGAATTTCGTCCTACCCTGAGCTTTTGTCCCCAAAACGAACTTTGAATGTATAACGAACTTTTGAATTTTTTAACATTTTAATGTGTGTAGTCCATCCCTTAAGCTTAATTAGTGCGGTAGATAATAAAATTATATTCATAGTTTTTTTGATGTAATAAAAAATCTTAGATGTATTTAACAGAAACTTTAGGACCATTGTGGGTCCATTTTACTGAATTACTTCACATTATAGATATAGTTATAATAAATTTTCGATTTTAAATAGGACTTAGCTAATAGTACGCACTAAAACAATATGCACATAGAAATCTGCTAATTTTTATTTTTCCAGTGATATTCTATATTTTTTATTACTTAAAAATGAGTATCGGCATCAGGTAATGGTGTATTTTTTCTGGTAATTTAAAAATGTAAAATATTCATATCAATAGAATTAAAATGAATTTTTAGAGAAAAAATAATGAATTAAATATGAATTTCGAATGTATGAAAACCTAATTATTTTTGTATATAGATTGTTTTTCATAATTTTTCGTCCAAAATAACCTTGTGAATGTCCAAGTTTAATCTTTCAACATTTTAAATGTTTACATTCGTGATGTCTTATGGTGTGATTAAACATATTTATCTTTGATATTGTTTTATTTCACATCTCAAGTTTTGGAGTATTATAGATAAAGGTGCTATGTTACTGGTATCTGTTAGCATACATTTTTCAATAAAAAAAAGGTTTGGTTTTGTATGTAAACCAAGAAATAAATATCTGTATATTAGGGAAAATAACAATAAAACAAACATTTTTTCCAAGTACCGTTTTATTTCAGGATAGCTTGATATTCACAAGTAACAGAAATGTGCCGCGAGATGGCGCACAAACCAAACATCGTGCGCGGGAACATCGAGTTTATCAACGCAAGATCGAAGAAAAACCCTGGCGATATTGATTTTGTGCTTTATTTCTCCCATTTATAAAAGAAACAATTCGTTTCTGTATACAAATTTGCGTAACGCCAGTTATTTTATATCGATCGCACGTTAATCTATGGAAATGTTTGTTCTAGAATATTCGACCATAATACATTCATATTCAACTTTATGTCAATAGATTTGGAGGTTAGAAATTTGCATACAAACATTTAATATTCAGTCGCAAGCCGCAAAGCCGCGAGAAAACACATTTTGTGGACGGATTGTGCCTTCCTACAAATTTCTACCTTTACATTTATTTAATGTCGATAATGGAAGATTGCTCGACAATAAACATAATTACGAGAAAGCAAAATTAAAATACTATCGAGATTGCAAAGAAAACAATCAGATTTTTTTCGGAATTCATGTTAATTTTTTGCTTTTTTTACCAACATTTTTCGAATAAAATTTAATTTTTATAACAAGAATTTAAGTACACTGCAATTTTCGAAAAGATTGTCTATTAACATTTTTATCTAAGTATCAACATTAACATTATACTGCAGTAAAATTGTATGGTCCTTTAATGTGTTAATTCATAATTAATTTATTCTTCATTAACCCTTAATTCGATAATGTCCAGTATGACGAAAAACCAATTAAAAAAAAATCTACTAAACTAGTTTAGAGAAAAATAAGATTTTTATTTTTGGTGTGTTGGTAACACAATATTTTTTTGCTACAAAAAACACCGTCGAATTAAGGGTTAATGTATGCGTAAATTAGAAAACGCCCTGCAATGAAATTATAGGATTTTTTTTACCATAGATGTATAATTTAGAGATGATGTTTTTCAAAAAATTACGTCTAAATCAATTTTCGAAATGTCATTCTTGTATTAAAAACAAATGCCGTGAAATTAACTCTACAAAAAGCCTCCTGTCGCTAGAAATAGAATAAGTATCTATAGATTTTACATCTATGCTTTTGATATAAAAAAAAACTCCTTTTTTGAGTTATGAGTTTTTTATAACCATGAAATTTTACTACAAAAACATGTTCAAAGATATTTTACACAGATAGTAAAACCTGTTGTGTGTTCTTTTAAATAAATTGCTGATATTAAAGAAAAAAATTCTACTTAACGGTGACTGAGTATTTAAAAACTAAATTAAAACAGGCAGTGGATATTGTGACAAAAAAAAAACAAATTACATGATTTAAATGTCGTCGATTTTGAAAGATTAAAAAATCTACATTAGAGAGAAATTAAAAAGATTGTATATATAGTTTAGTTCACTTGATTTATGATTCGTTCCAATCATTCGCGAATGATCAACATATGAATAATTTGAGTAAATTTTCAAAACTCAACGCACGACCCAACGCACATATAAATGTATATAATATACATAAATTATACACGATTATGTAACAAATAACAATTACATTTGTTGCAGTGCACACGAGTGTAGCATATTTTAAAATTTTTTAAGTAGTACTGACAGTTTTTTGTAATTTTTTCGCCTTGGGCATTAATGAGAATGACAATTTCTGTCGTACAAGTTAAGATTTTGAAAAAAAAAATTTTTTTTCGTCATCTAGTGGTCATATAAAATTTTTTAAAGTTATCTAATTGCTTTGATTTACTTGCGGTAAGACAAGATGAAATTAAATTTGGCTTTAATTTTTTGTCATGTTTTTAAGTCTACGACCGTGTGCACTCAGCCTTAATAATTTTTATTCTATGTTTTCCATAAATACAAGAGATAAATTTACAAATCGCGGCTTTTTTGGTGTCTGAGGGGGACTAAGTATTTTTTGGGAGCGATAATTTTTTCTAGACACGAAAAAACTAATAAAAAAAATAACAAAAAATAAAAAAGTATTCTACTTACGCTAGTGAAGTGTACACGGTTTTTACATTATATACATTATTATATACAAGGCGCGCTACAACACACAAACAAGCGTTTATATACATCTCGGGAATTGCAAACTAAACATTTAACGTATATTAAAGATATTTTTTTACATATAAATTAGTGCATTTATAATTAAATTTATCTAAACAAAGTAATTTTAGGTTAGTCAACATCAGGGTAGTATTTTTGTCTATGGTTTTGATGTTATCTTAGAAAAAATCACAAATCGAAAGAGAAATTATCATTTTGAACCAAAAAATATGTTGAAACTAGATTTTGTAGCAGAAAAAATGACAAAAAATAGAAAAAAATGACATGACAGTTACAGTACAGCAAAGATTTTGACACTTGACAATGACAGTCACTGCAGGGTGACAGTAAACTGTCAGATATCTTTGTCGGTATAAGTTTTAGACCAAAAATACTACACTGTTAGGAATCGATTATTCCAAATTAGGCAAGAATCGAAGAATTTGTTCTATTAAATCCAAATACAGTCTTATAGGTTTAAGACATATCACACTATTACCACCATTTCTATAGACAATGACTGGTCTATTTAGTAATTCCATGAGTTTATCCATTTTGAACCTTATTCCCATACAGATATGGTTCAAACTTCATCTCCGAGGTCCTGTACGCAGTTCTCAGCTATAGGCACGAACTTATCGTCAATTTGTACGAGCAGTATAGTTTTGTCGACGTGAGACCTCAGCTTGGGGTCCCTGTGGTTGGGGGTCCATTTGTGCACAACCTTTAAAATAATTGTTTTGTTTAGTCATTTGATCAAGTATTAAAATATTTAAAAAATAAAAATATTGGTCTGAGCATATTTGCTTATCGATTGTATTAATGTTTAGATTTGTATTAAAATTAAAATTGCGTTTGAAACATACGACACTTTACGTAGGAGCCATCATATTATTCAGAAAACTTTTGTACCTTTATAATTGTAATTTTATCTTACTAATATTATAAATGCTAAGTTTAGATGGATTTTTTTTTTAGACCAAAAATACTACACTGTTAGGAATCGATTATTCCAAATTAGGCAAGAATCGAAGAATTTGTTCTATTAAATCCAAATACAGTCTTATAGGTTTAAGACATATCACACTATTACCACCATTTCTATAGACAATGACTGGTCTATTTAGTAATTCCATGAGTTTATCCATTTTGAACCTTATTCCCATACAGATATGGTTCAAACTTCATCTCCGAGGTCCTGTACGCAGTTCTCAGCTATAGGCACGAACTTATCGTCAATTTGTACGAGCAATATAGTTTTGTCGACGTGAGACCTCAGCTTGGGGTCCCTGTGGTTGGGGGTCCATTTGTGCACAACCTTTAATATAATTGTTATGTTTAGTAATTTGATCAAGTATAAAAATATTTAAAAAATAAAAATATTAGTCTGAGCATATTTGCTTATCGATTGTATTAATGTTTAGATTTGTATTAAAATTAAATATAAACAACCTTAGCGCTGGCGGCACGTCGCGGCGGTTCGCGCCAGCTACACTCCCAACTGTTGGAACCCTGATAAGAAACATAATTGTGTCATTAGTCAATATTTGTTGAAAATGTCAGTAAAATAAATATTAGAAAAAATGACATGACAGTTACAGCACAGCAAGGATTTTGACACTTGACATTGACAGTCAATGCAGTTTGACAATAAACTGTCAGATATCTTTGTCGGTATAAATTTTTTAGACCAAAAATACTACACTGTTAGGAATCGATTATTCCAAATTAGGCAAGAATCGAAGAATTTGTTCTATTAAATCCAAATACAGTCTTATAGGTTTAAGACATATCACACTATTACCACCATTTCTATAGACAATGACTGGTCTATTTAGTAATTCCATGAGTTTATCCATTTTGAACCTTATTCCCATACAGATATGGTTCAAACTTCATCTCCGAGGTCCTGTACGCAGTTCTCAGCTATAGGCACGAACTTATCGTCAATTTGTACGAGCAATATAGTTTTGTCGACGTGAGACCTCAGCTTGGGGTCCCTGTGGTTGGGGGTCCATTTGTGCACAACCTTTAATATAATTGTTATGTTTAGTAATTTGATCAAGTATAAAAATATTTAAAAAATAAAAATATTAGTCTGAGCATATTTGCTTATCGATTGTATTAATGTTTAGATTTGTATTCAAATTAAAATTGCGTTTGAAACATACGACACTTTACGTAGGAGCCATCATATTACTCAGGAAACTTTAGTTCCTTTATAATTGTAATTTTATCTTATTAATATTATAAATGCGTTTAGATGGATGTTTTTTTTAGTTTGTAGCCGCAACGGCTGAACGGATCCGTATGAAATTTGGCATAAATGTACAGGATAGTCTGGAAGAACATATAAGCTACTTGCTTTTTTTTTAATTCCGCGTCGACGGAGTCGCAGGCGAAATGCAGTATTCATTAAAATTAAATATAAACAACCTTAGCGCTGGCGGCACGTCGCGGCGGTTCGCGCCAGCTACACTCCCAACTGTTGGAACCCTGATAAGAAACATATTTGTGTCATTAGTCAATATTTGTTGAAAATGTCAGTAAAATAAATATTAGAAAATCGTCATGTTTATGTGTATAACGGGGCGAAATTATTGTTAATTTTTGAACAATTAAAGTTGCTGGCAACTAATAATATTGAGTACTTGGCTGAATGTGCATCGTATCATAGATGTCAAGACGACGATAGAATGACAGATGACAGTTGTCTTTGAATGGTGGAATGATGCGTTTTATTATAAAATCAATTGGTTGATCTCTGTAAATGATTGCAATTCGATTAGTGTGTTAAATTATTAAGATGGTGGTCAACTAATGATGGTTTTTCTACCCACAATGGAAGATCGTTACCATGTATATGATCTACCTTGAATTGAATTCTACAAACCACTCGTTAACTTCGACATATATATGTCGCAATCAGAAGAAGAAATCAATTTGAATTTAAGTCATAATTAGAACACAAGCGCTGCCAAGCGACTTTCGAACTTAGATCATTCTGAAAATAGGGATCGTTGCGAGAACATTGTTTGAACGATAGGAGCTTGGTAGATCGATGATATCCTGACTGTAGTATTGTGAATGTATTCCTTGAATCCGACTTTACCCATGGCCGCCCACATGTGATCTCGAGTAGTAGTAATTTTGATATCGTGCTAGCTCAAGCCGATATATAATATTAGTATAGATTAATAGTATTAAAATGTCGGTGTGTACCTCGTGTGCGCGCGTGTCTCCCAGCAGGCGGGCCGAGGGCGCACGCTCCGCTCGCGGCCGGTTACGATTCCCAGGCTGCAAATAAACAAATAAACCTAGTTATTACACTTATTAATATAAATGCGAGTTTAGATGAATGGATGTTTGTTAAAGTTTGTAGCCTAAACGGCTGAATGGATTTCGATGAAATTTGGTATAGATGTAGAGGATAGTCTGGAAGAACACATAGGCGAAAGCTATAAGTAAATATTTTCTATTCTACTGCCTCTTTATAATAATGAATACTGTAATATTATTGTTATAAGACAATGTTTTCGACCTGGCTGCGCGCGCGCATGTTCCTCTCCCTGCGGCCGCCGCGCTCCTCGCTGCGCCGCCGCGCCTCCGTGCTGTCCTGACTGCCGTATGCTACAAAAACACCATTTATTTAAGATTCATTGATATCACATTACCCTACTGAGAGTCGGGCAAAACCACATAGATGGAAATTTACCCTACTGAAGGATTGGCAAATTTGGCTAAGTCGGGCAAATTTCGGACAAAATTGCATAAACATCACATTACGCTACTAAAGGTCGGGCAAAATTACATAGAATTAACTTAGCCCTACTAAAAGTCGCGATAGTGCGTAGATGTAAAATTATATTTCTACAAGTCGGGGAAAACGACCTGACTACTGAAAGTCGGGCAAAATTGCAGCAAAGTAACATTACCCTACTGTAAGTCGGGTAAAATGAGTCGTGTATACTAACAAGCGTCCTCCATAGCGCGGTCGTGTGCGTGGTCGTGCGCGTGGTCGCGCAGCAGGCCTGCCAGCGAGGCCAGCGTGGACGACGCTGGCTTGCCCGCGCTGGCCAGGCTGCCGCGCGTGCCCGCTGCAACGTACATACATATATGAAATTCTTAAATATCAAATAACTGTCGTTAGCGACTTTAGTACGAAATTTTTTCCGGTACATAACAGCTACCTTTCCATCAAAGTCCCGACAAAATCTGCCCAGCCGTTTAAATTACCTAAAATAATTAAACACGATTTATGGACAGACAGACAAAATATTTAAAATTGTATCAGCAACAGAACATGTTCGCGAAATGTAATTTTTTTCTTAATATTACATGGAGTAACTTCAATTTCATTAACTATATTGATATAGATAATAAGCATTCTGATATACGGCTCGAAGGACCAATATTTACAGAGTTCATAAAATAGTCAAAGACGCGTTATTGTCAAGGAATAAAACGTCTAGAATTATGAAGATGTGGGGTGTGTAAAATGTAGTATTTACCCAGTGAGTTGCGCGAGAGCTGCAGGGAGGGCGCGGGCGGCGCGGGGGTGGGCGCTGGACGCACGGCCCCCGCCTCCGCGCTGGCCGCGTCGCACGCGCCGCCGCTGGAGCAGCCCTCGCCGCAACGACGACGTACACTGTATACATGTAGAGAAACATATAATTGGATGTTTGTATATCGCCATTCTCGTAATTTAGATATTCGATTTCGAAAATAACTAACATATAGATTGGTTTTCTATCAACATGGGAGAATTTCAAAATTAGCCCCTGTCAATGTCAAAAAATGCCAAAGACATTAGTAAGTCTATAGTTTTGGTGTTGTCGGTGTCAGTGTTGTTAATGTCAGTGTCAGTATTGTTAAAGTCGGTGTAGTATTGTTAAAATAGGTGTCAGTATTGTTAAAGTCGGTGTCAATATTGTTTAAGTCAGTGTTAGTATTGTTAAAGTCGGTGTCAGTGTACCGTGTCCAGAGGTCAGCGAGACGTCGTCGCAGGCCAGCAACAGACACGGGTCCTCCGAGCAGCGCGCGCAGCTGCGGCGAGCTGTCCGCGTACGAGGTGGTCAGCGGCGACACGTAGATTGGATACCCGATGGGTTGATCGCACGACGAGTTTATTATGTTACGCAGCGCCTGGAAATACATACATATCTATATTAATCTATATCTTTAGTTAATATAATAAAGCGTTAACACACACTACTTTGTGTCATGTGATGTCAGCAATCACAGCTTATTTTTGAATAATTCTTTCTCTAATAAAAAGCCCCATACTAACGACACGCTTTAGGCTATATATTTCCACACTATCAAACTTAGGGAGTAAATAATTTAGAAAAAAACAACATGCGAGAGAGGGACAAAAATACAAGCTGACAGCATCAAGGAAGCAAGGTTGCCATGGTAACGGTAATAATGTCATGACTTATAACGTCATGTGGATGAAAGCGCACGGGAAGAGATAGTAGTTACATAATATGCTTTAGGGGGTAGTGGTGGTTGTTGTGAGGGTGGTAGGAGGTGGTATGTGGTGGTGGGGGGTGGTTACCTGTTTAGCGTTCTGTATGGAGCCGCGCTCCGGGTTGCGGTTACGCAGGTAGACCAGCTCCTGCTGCTGGCCGGCCCACAGCCCGCGCACGCACTCGCGGTTCAGCTTGATGACGCGGAAACCCAGGAAACGCTTGTTCAGCATTATTATCTTGTAGTCGTCGTTGCCTTCGTCCATCACGTGACTGGAAACATAATACTTTTGTTAGCTATTTGTATTGTTAGTGGGTTTTAAGTTTTTTTTTTGTTAATATTGTAAATTAACCACCGTTTGACAACGACCCCACTTAATATTTAAGACAAATCAGTAATGTTTACAAGTCCGATGGAACAAGAAAAATCATATTTTGGCCTTAAACTAAGGACCAAAAGTTAAAAAGGGAAATATATTGTCATATGTCACAAACTGTGATATGTTCGGAAAACTTTAGATACTTATAGCTATTTTTTTTTCTTAAACTATAATTCAATAATCATACTAATATTATAAATGCGAAAGTTTAGATGGATGTTTATTTAAATTTGTAGCCTGAGCTGAACGGATTTCGATGAAATTTGGCATAGATGTAGAGGATAGTCTGGAAGATTACATAAGCTACTCATTCTTGTTTATTTAATTTCACGCGGACTAAGTCGCATTTGAAAGGTAGTTAAGTTTAGTCTAGTGATTTAAGGTAAGGCATTGCCCCACAGTATCCCCCACAATAGGTCATGTTGAAGTGTGAGAGGGTGGGGGAGTGCGGTGTTGTGTGGGGGGGATGTTGTGGTGGGGGTGTTGTTTGGGGGGTGGGGTGTGTACCGCAGCGCCAGCAGGTGGGGCGCGCCACGCAGCACGTTGTGCCGCCAGGCGGGCGCGGCCTCGTGGCAGATGACGAGGCGCTGCGCGTGCGAGGAGATGGCGGCGTACAGCGCGCCCGCGCTGCAGTACTCCTCGGGGAACATGAAGTGGTCCTGTACATATTAAATTAAGCAATATGTGCAACTACAATATCGAGGAGTTATTAAATGATTTCTCAACTCATAAGATCAATACATAGTTCCTAGGATTGACACTTACTTCCTACGTGAGAGTACAAAAATGGTTGGATTGCATTTTAAACAATACATCAAGTTTTTCGATTATTATTACAATTTTTAAATGCGTTCAATTCTAAAATAATAGATAAACAATTTAAATACCTTAGTTAAGAAAAAAAAATACAACATATTATTGGGTTCGGTCGTAAGTCGACAGTGTATTTTGTCGCAGATTTCGAGGTGGTGCAGTCTGCAGTGTATACTGGCTGTTGCAGGGAGAAGTCCGTGTTGATCTTTTTGCAGTGAGAAGAGCATGTTGGTGTTGGTGCGGTGAGCAGCGAGTGTTAGTGTCGGTGTTGGTGCAATGTGCAGTGAGTGCTGGTGTTGGTGCTCTTTGCAGCGAGTGCTGTTTTGGTGTTAATGCTGTGTGCAGTGCATACTGGTGTTGGTGCTCTTTGCAGCGAGTGCTGTTTTGGTGTTAATGCTGTGTGCAGTGCATACTGGTGTTGGTGCTCTTTGCAGCGAGTGCTGTTTTGGTGTTAATGCTGTGTTGGTGCTCTTTGCAGCGAGTGCTGTTTTGGTGTTAATGCTGTGTGCAGTGCATACTGGTGTTGGTGCTCTTTGCAGCGAGTGCTGGTGCAACGTACCTGGTGCAGCTTGAGCGCCATGCGCACGGCGGGCGCGAGCACGGCCTGCAGCAGCGCCATGTCGGTGAACACCCACTCGTCGCGCGCGCACGTGATGCGGAAGTCCCCCTTGAACAGCGCGTGCAGCCCGTACAGGAAGAACTCTACGCTGCTGGCGCGTGCAATACAAAACACATTAGACCCTTCCTACAAAAGGCCATGCAAATTTACGTCTTTAAGCGACTTACGCAACACAATTTTATAGAGGTTCATACACCTGTACGCGACTTTGGCATATGACATTGTATTTCGTAAGTTACTTTGATACTAAAATTGCAGATTTGCCTTATACGAAAGGGCTTACAATAGATAAACTGGAATCACTAATGTGATATTGATAGATATTTCGATTCAAATACGACAAAATAACAAACTCAATTTTTTCTTGGTGGTGGTTGTTGGTGGTGGTGGCGGTGGTGGTGGTGGTGGTGGTGGTGGTGGTGGTTGGTGGTGGTGGTGTGTGGTGGTTACCTGGAGGCGGAGAGGTGCTGCGCGGCGGCGAGCGCGCGGCGGCCGAGCAGGCTGAGCGCGAAGCAGAGCGTGAGCAGCGGCGAGTCGCGCGCCGCCGCCCGCCGCCGCCACGCCGCGCCGCGCCGCGCGCCGCACACCGCCACCCACTCCTGGTACACCGCGCAGAAACGACTCCTGCACACAATATTACACATATTACTTATATTATAAATGTAGCCTAAACTGCTGAACGAATCTCGATTAAAGGCATAGACGTAGAGGATAGTCTAGAAGAATACATAGACTATTTATTTTGAGACGCAGGCGAAAGCTAGTATTTTATACAATTAAATTTTCTACTATCTGTGTGTTCTCGATGTTGATTAGTAGATAACGCATCAGCAAATACAAGTCTATGGGCAGGAGTTGCTTTTTCGACGAATTCCGATTTATCAACGTGTATCATAAAAAAATACGATAGCTGTCAGATTGAAAGCGCTTGCGAAGCGTAGTGTTTAATAATCCTCAAATATCTCACAGGTTAATTCAAGATGTCGATATAATTAAGGCCGACATTCTAGAAACTATGCGAGATAAGGCAAATTTAAAATCAGTCGTTAAAGTATAGGACATTTTCACTATTCTACAACAAGTCAGGATGGCCGAGCGGTCTAAGGCGCTGCGTTCAGGTCGCAGTCCACTTCTGTGGGCGTGGGTTCGAATCCCACTTCTGACAAAGATATTTTGTCAGTATTTGTCCGAATATTTTGAAATCTTATTTTTTTTTGCACACAAACCTCAGAACATGCAAAAAATCTGTTATGGATCATATTAATGTTACTAAGAATCTCCGTCTCGATAAAAATTTATATAGATGTAAAACAAAATTTGGAAAAACAGTCTAATTTAATTGCACGAAGACGAGGTTACAAGCAAAGTTAAAAGTCTAATATTTTTACCTAGTAATCCCGGAAGCTCTAAAATCATAGTCCTCATCCAGATTGACATTAAATATAGGGTCAAGGTCCACAAATGACCGTTCGCTCATTGGCTTGAGGGCCTCCGCGATGGTGGGCGAAGACAGCCACTCCTCCAGCTTACTGGACTGGATCGTGTAGTAGATTATACTCTGGAAACGAAAATGTTATAAATATAATACACACTGTAACGAAGAATAGTATGGGAGATTACAAATTTAAAAACTATATATTCTGTACATGTTTACAATTATTTTTATTCGAATGTTAACCGTTAAATAATCCACATTAATATTATAATGAGGAAAGATTTGTATTTTTGTACGTATTGAAATAACTCAAAAACTACTGGGCCAATTTCAAACATTCTTTCGCTATTAAGAAGCTACATTGTCTCTGAGTATTGTAGGCTAAATTTTTACTATTCTTTTTAATTCCACTAGTTAAAAATATATTAAAAACGACAAGAATATAAAACAATTTTAAAGTAAGAGTCAAACGAGAATTCGGTCTCTTGTTAACAGAGCGAAAGAAACTGTACCATCTTACTAATCTTACTATTATTATATATGCGAAAATTTGGATGGATGGATGTTACGTATTTCCAAGACCGCACAACGGATCTCTTTGAAAAGCTTGCATGTAGAACATAGTCTGACAAAGGACAAAAGCAAAAAGTTTTGTAAACTCACCTTAACATAATAAGTGAGTAGAACCTTTCTGAAGTCAAAGACCTGCAGCATGGAGACCGCGCTGTTGTCGCTGACGGAGTAGCCCTCCAGCACGTAGCGCGCCGCCGCCAGCTGCCACGCCAGCCAGCGCAGCGCCCAGCACGCGCCCGGCGCCAGCACGCGCCCGCCGCACCACCAGCGACCGCACACGCCCTCTACACACATGAAAAATTGTTTCATTTTTGTAACAATAGATGGCGGTATATAATATTGGTTCACTTTTGCAATTATAGATGGCGGTGTACACAGCAATAGTTTTTTTTTAAATATTAGATGTGTAGTAATAGCTTATTATTTTAACAATAAATGGCACTGTTCTTTAGTAAGTGTCGCCAAAACTGTGTAGGAGGATAAAAAAATTTTCTTAACAGAACATTTTGTAAAAATGTTCTAGAATGCTAAACGTACGTTACAAAATATACATTTTATCTACAACCACTTCAAATAGATATGAACTCTCATATTTGAACTTCGCAGCGCCAAATATTCAAGACAAATATAAATAACAGCGCCATCTATTGTTGAAAAAAAACTATAAACTTTTTTAATATAACAAGGCTGGTACTCACCGCTGCTCTCCTCAGGGCCCTCAGAGATGGCCTCTACCTCCCTCTGCTGGCAGTACGTGCCTCTGAACTCCAGACCTCGCAGCTGGAAGGAGACCAGTCCGTTGCCTACTTCTACTATATGAACGAGGCAGTTCAGGTAGTCGGAGGCCAGTACTGAAACATTAAAAAAAATACGTAATTAGTAACTTATTCGACTTCTGCCATTTAACAATTTGATTTTCGAATTTCATATGTACATTCTTAATCAGTTCATAATAATTTAATTACTGTATAACTCATATATTTTTGTTTAATACTAATCTTTCTAAGTCTAAATCTTTCGATGTTTGTTAGAGTTTCTAGCCTAAACTGCTAAACCGATCTCGATCAAACTCCGTGTAGATGTAGAGCATAATCTGGAAGAGCACATAGGCTACTTTTGTATTTCATAATCCCACGTTGGAATAGAGGATGGAAGTAAGGATATTTACCAAAGCAGTCCCCCTGCTGCACCTGCCCCCAGCGGCCCAGCTGCAGGTCCCCGCACAGGTAGTGCTGCAGCGACCGCGTCAGGTGCTCGTAGAAGATGGAGTTCAGGTTGTTATCATCTGCACATAAAACAAAAAGAAACATACAAATCACTACACTCTAGAACGGATTTTGTTGAATGTCACAGAGCTATATCATAGCCTGGAAGAATACTATTATAGTGTGTCTAAATAATTTAGATTAGTTTGACAATTCATGTCAATTCATGTGACAATTTAGTAGGGATGGTTGTGTAAAATCAAGCGTGAATCTTTTCGATTTTCGATTTTTATGGAACTTGTAATCGATAGATTCATAGTTATAACTTATGAATTAAAAAAAAACACTGTTTAGTCAAATTAATGACCTGCAGAACCACTACAAATAATGAGAGTGAATAAATATTTATTACTACTACAGCCGTACGTAATCGAATTGGATTTCGCTATTATTATTGTCATCGCTAAATTCTCTACACCATAATTAATACTAGAATTGTCCTCTAAATTTGATAATAAGAAAATAATAATTTTATTTAAACCGAATATCGATAGTTCATAATTGTTCGCTGCGTGTTTGTTTCGTCACTACGATACCTGTATATTAAGTACGGCATTTGCCTTCATACAAATTGAATTCGATACTTCATATACATCATTTATCGAACTAATCTATCTTATTTACACACACTATAGTTTGCCGTTTTTTAAAGGTGACGGAGGCCTAATTTTAGTCCCTTTTCGTTTCCACTCTTTTTCTTATAAGAGAAGGGAGCAAACGAGTGGTGGGAACACAGAGATGGTCAACGACCCCATGGATTGGTGTAGCCAGAGGAACTACAGATGCGTTGCCGGATTTTGAGGAAATTGTAGGCTCGCTTCTTGAAGGACCCTAAGTCGTATTGGTTCTTAATAGGAAAAGATGGTAAGGATGGATTTGACGGTAGAGGAGACGCATAGGAAGGGGAAGTATCCTCTTTATGTGGGTCTCCTCCGACGATTAAGGGTAGGCAACGCATCTGCAATTTCAGATGTCTATGGGCAGCGGTCGCTTCGCCATTTTGCTCGTTTACCGCTTTGAGATATAGAAACATGTACGATATTTTAAAAAGACATAATGTTACTAACCTGCACCTAAATTCCTTTCAAGTTGGGAGGAGAGTCGAGTATTACTCTGGTCTACCCTCTTAGTGTTGTAGTCGCGTTCCCAGAATTTAACAGGTCGCACGTATGACGTCATGAAGATGGCGCTGCCTGGAAACGATTAAATATAAATAATATTATCTAATTATAGGTGTTTATTACTAGAATAACTGTAAAACTGGTATGAAAGGTTCTAGCTGACGGTCTTGGTTAGTGTTAGTCGTTAGTCCAAAAATATTAAATAGATACAAAAACTACTATCATCATCCTCACCAGCTCACTATACGTCCCCACTGAAGGACTCGGAGCCTAACCTTTTTTTTTTTTTTTTTTTTTTTTTTTTTTTTTATTTTTAAATAGGTTAGGCTCCGAGTCCTTCAGTGGGCACATATAGTGAGCTGTGAGTAACATAGGCTATATTTTTTAATTCCTCGCGAACGTAGTCGCGGGCGAAAGGTAGTTTATAATATTAGTGTAGGTCACCGAGCGCGGGCGTGAGCGGCGCGGAGAGCAGCGCGGAGAGCGCGGCCTGCAGGAACAGCATGGCGGCGTGCGGCACGGAGAAGGGCTGCGCGAACGCGTGGAACGCGCTGCCCCACGTGATCTGCCACGGCGCGATGTACGTCACCACGAACTGCACCTGAGCGGAGGTTACTGTCGCACTCAGAGTCACTTACAACTCGAACTGCACCTGAGCGGAGTTTGCCGACACTCAGAGTCACTTACAACTCGAACAACAACCCCCTCCCCCCCAATACTACACCTCAAGGGAAAGTCATCCGTTTTGTGTAATGAGTTTGCGTGCCGAAGTTTATTTTATAGCCTTTCACTGCCAACTCTTTTCTTACAAAGACAAGATGGGACACTTTCCATGAGACAAATCCACTAAATCGACGGAGGAGGGCAATATCTTCTTACTATGAGTGAGTTCCGCATCCGTGGAGCTGAAGCCCTATGCCTCCGCATCAAGGGCGGATCCAGCTTTAGCGCCAGGGGGGGGGGGGGTCAAATAGTCGTGGTAAAGTCAAAGAGCTTGACAAAAAATGAAAATATATTTTATCAAGCTCTTGACCAACCAGCTCGGGGGGAGGGAGTCATGAAGGTGACCCCCCCCTCCTGGAACCGCCGTTGCTCCGCATCCGTGTCCGTTAAAATCGCCTCCGTTACAACCCTATATGAAAAACACATTAAAATGTCATATCTTACCTTGAGTAAGAACTCGTAGACTTTATTGAATATGATGGCCATGAGGAAGTAATCGACGAGGAAGGTCTCCGAGACCTGTCGGCTGGCCAGGTCCAGCTGGAAGACCAGCACCGCGAACACCACGATCAGGTACTGGTTCTCCGGCTCCGAATAAGCATTACGAAGACCTGGAATAATCCATTACCATTCTTCTGGCAACTCGCAACCACTTGACCTTAGCCTAACCTTTTTTTTTTTTTTTTTTTTTTTTTTTTTTTTTTTTTTTTGTTTTTTTTTGTTTTTGTGTACAACTTCGTCCACGTGAAATTTAAAAATACAGCCATAACGTAGCTTTGAAATCGGCCCAGTAGTTTTTCAGTTACTTCAAAGGATACAAAAATACAAATCTTTCCTCTTTATAATATTAGCATAGATTAAAGTACAAACTGTTATAAAATATGGGTTAAAATTTCGATGCTGTTAAAACCTGTTTGGATTGTATTCTCAAGTCTAAGGGCCTGTCCCACCAAATTGTAAATTGTCTGATAACAATCCAACGTGTAAAATATGTGATGGAAATATCGGATTTAACCTTAACTGACATTCATTTTTAAGCTATCTGAGCCTCTATCAGCCAGTTGTGGGACAGGCCCTTATAAATAAAAATTGTAAGTTTCATTCGTCATTTTGAACAATCCAACGTGTAAAATATGTGATGGAAATATCGGATTGTTACCTTATTTTATAGGACATCATTTTAAGCTATCTGAGCCTCTATCAGCCAATGGTGGGAAGACCCTTATAAATGTAAATGATATGTTGCACATTCACGTTCCGTTTTACTATCCAAAAAACCAAAGGATATACCGTCTATAAAACATATTCCAAGTTAATTTATTAATTAACAATCGTAGTATATAACTCACATTTTAATGCGCACACGCAGATGATGAGCGCGCCGAGCGTGTCGCCGTACTTGTCGGCGATGGCGGGCGCGTCCTGCGCGGTGGCGGCCACCACCACCGCCGGGTACAGCACGTTGCGCTCCACGAAACATAGGTATACAAAGATCTGGAATGTACCAGAAAATAACTAAAATATGGATGACATTGTACCAGCTCCCCCTTGATGATGTCTGCCTCCCTCCTACATTAGTCAGCTTACCTCATAGATTATCGGAGACGCCCATGTCATACCAATACTTTTAGCAAACTTATGTGGCGAAAGATGGTGATTATTTTTGCTAACTGAAGGAAAAATAATATGGGCAATATGTTAAGCTAAAATAAGTTGTTCGCGCCTTAACAGCGCTTTATGATGGGTTGCGAAACCGGTCCGCGCTTCCCCCACTCAACGCACAGGACCGCCCCTAAAATCTATCGGCGCAACGTCTTACGCGCGCCCGCATCGATCAGTGTGTGAAAAATCATCCAACAGCAACAGTAATACTCAATACAATAAACACTGTGAAATAGTACTTGTGTTTCAATAGAAGATTATAACCTACATAAAATGGCGACCGTGACAAAATATCCAATCCACAATAGCCACGAAGTGGCGTCTGTGACGATATCGAGTGAAGAAGTTCGGGTAAATATCCACGTGCAACAACTACCACGAGGTGTTAAAGAAGAAAGAAAAGGTCCGGCAGGCTGACGCAATCCCTTCGTGCCAGACTCCTATTTTCTCAGCTAAGTTCCTTATCTATTTCAAATATCCTTCCCATTTGTTGTAGCCTACAACCTGTGCAATATTTCGCTACAACTTGTGGTCGATCAATAACAATTTATATTCAATCTTCTGTCGATTCACACGTATCTATTTCACAAAACTAAAATCCCAAGGTCGAGCTATATCTACAATTTAAATTTCCCTTGGTTGAACTAATATATTTCCCCCTACATGTGTGTACATAGTCTATCAACAAATGTAATTCATATGTACCACGCCATCTAATATCTCACTCAACTCCCAAGGTCGAGCTATATCTACAATTTAAATTTCCCTTGGTTGAACTAATATATTTCCCCCTACATGTGTGTACATAGTCTATCAACAATTCAATTCATAAGTACCACGCCAGCTAGGCTTGCATTCAATATTTCCATACATATATCCCAAGGTTGATCTATCTCCATAATTGTTTACAATTTCCCTTGGTCGAACTAACGTGTATTTTTTTTGCATACAAATTACCACATATCTCATTATCTATCTTACTCGATATATACCACGCGAGCTAGGCTTGCATTCAATATTTCCATACATATATCCCAAGGTTGATCTATCTCCTTAATTGTTTACAATTTCCCTTGGTCGAACAAACGCGTATTTTGCATTCAAGTTACCACACATATCACAATCTAATTTACTCCATATATACCACGCGAGCTAGGCTTGCATTCAATATTTCCATACATATTTCCCAAGGTTGATCTATCTCCTTAATTGTTTACAATTTCCCTTGGTCGAACAAACGTTTTAAAATTTGTATCTAAAATTACCACGCAGCCTATTTATCTATCTAATCTATCCTATTTCTATGTACAACGCTATTTAACTTGCATTATTCCGGTGCATATTATATACCACGCTTTTGGCCGACAATTTCAGCACGTGGTCGAGTACGCACATTGCGCCCGCCCCGAGCCTTGCCACAGCGTGGCATTTCTACTAGTTCGCCGACGCCGATGGAGTGCCGGTAACTTGTCAGCCTGAATTACGAGGAGCATTGAGTAACTATATTCCAATTTATTTATCACGCATCTTAAATTCTTAGTTAAATTTAGTATAACGCAACAACCGCATTTTACAATTTCTGTCTAGATTAATTATGTCTAAAATGGCGGATATCGATAGCTTAATAAACAAACGTACTAGTATCAGAGGTAGACTAACTAAATTCAAAAACTATCTTGCACAAGTAGGGTCTATCGTCGAGGAATCTCAATTTAACGAACTACAACTTAAAATACAAAAGGTTACCGAATTATTTCAAAGTTACGATCTGCTGCAAGATAACATCGATGAGCTTTGCCCTGATACGATCAACGACGAAATCGATGAGAGAGACGCCACAGAGTCACAATTTACGCAATTATTATCGAAAGCAAAAACAACACTCTCACAATATTCCCAAAACAACGTCCAAGCGTCTTCAACGCAAGGCAACTCTCATCGATCTCACGAAGCTAGTTTTAAATTGCCCACTATTGTTATTTCTAAATTTAACGGCAACTATTCGGATTGGTTAGAGTTTAGGGATACTTACAAATCACTCATACACAACAATTCGCAACTTTTGCCAATCCACAAATTTCATTATTTAAATTCTTATCTTACGGGAGAGGCTGCCAGGTTACTGACGAATTTAGGGGTCTCATCAGAGACATATAGTGAAGCTTGGGACCTCCTATGCGCTCGCTTTGACAACAAGAGGCATCTAATCAATAACCATTTAAACGCACTTTTCAACCTAGAGTCCATGAGCCGGGAAAATGACAAGTCATTACGTTCCTTGATAGATAATGTCAATAAGGACCTAAGAGCCTTATCTAGCCTTGGTGAGCCCACAGACAAGTGGGACACTATTATTATACATATGGTCTGCATGAAGCTAGACCCTACTACAAAACGAGCTTGGGAAGAAGTAAGAAACACTTTTGAGGATATGCCCAAACTTAGCCAACTAACAAAGTTTCTACAAGACAGAGCAGGCATCCTAGAAACGTGTAACAAAAAGACAAATGCAACTAGCACGCAGCAAGTTCCAAGTAAAAACATACACGCCTACAAACATTAACATGCACAACAAACTCTAATGTAACTCCAGTCAATACTACAACACAACATAAATCACAATACGCATGTACATATTGCAATCAAGATCACATCATATATAATTGTCCTGCCTTTCTAGCCAAATCTCCCGAGCAAAGACAAGAGGAAGCATTTAAATTGCGTCTATGTGGAAACTGTTTGAAGAGAGGACACAATGTCAGGGAATGCCGCAGTTCATCTTGCCGACAATGCCGCAAGCGACACAATACACTGCTGCACTTTCCATCACAGCCCGCCGCCAATATCGCGGTGCAGACTGCTGTTACTAAGGCTGACGACACTCCAGTCGTAGCAAACGTCGCGTCGTCTCAGCCTGCAACTCAAGTCCTTCTATCGACGGCAGTTATCGAAGTAGTCAATCCGGAGACCAACGAAAGGCAGAAGGCACGCTGTCTCTTAGACTCAGGTAGCCAAGCTACATTTATCAGCAAAGCATTGAAGGAGAGACTAGGGTTGAAAACAATACCAACAAAGGCAGTACCAATCCTAGGCATGTCAAATACATGCTGCGGCTACATTTCGGAGAAGAGTGTAGTTCGTTTCAAGTCAACTACAGGCAAATACAATGTTACTCAAGCCTGCGCAATATTACCCCAGCTCACTGGAAATATTCCACACAAGACCATCAAGCTCGAATACCTCAAGATACCATCGAATATACAATTGGCAGATCCTACATTCAACAGCTCTAACCCAATAGATATTTTAATCGGAGCAGATTTATTCTGGCAATTCATCGGCAACGAGCAAAAGAGCCTTGGACCGAACTTACCTGTTCTAAGAAACTCACAATTAGGTTGGTTAATCTCAGGGCCAATTTATAACAATACCGACTCCAAACAAGTAGACTGCCATCTTCTATCAACTAGTCAAACAAAGGACTCGAAACAGAATTTAAACTATAAGCTATCTAGATTCTGGGAGCTAGAAGAGCTACCTAAACGGCCACTTCTCAGCGACAGTGAAATAGCAAGCACAAGTCAGCTGAAGCAGACTTACCAGAGTCAAAGGTTCTATCAACGATACAACTCGACGATGATACAATCATGTAGATAAAAAATTAACAACTATAAGTTTAACGCATATTAGCTTAAGTTCTAAAGTTAATTCACAATTTAAAATACAAGAATGCCAACGTAACAGGTTCTTTCTCATTTAGGGAACCAGACATTTCAATTTCATTTTATCAAACAAGTTTTTCAATTTACTTAAGGAAAATGCGGACAATCGTTAGAATTGCTACATCTAAGGAAATAACATTTAAATCTCAATATCCATACGCTCCTCATTTTTCTGGTTGTCAGAAGCCGGCAAATCGGCTAAGCATTTAGTCAAACGAGTTTTGGGCAACTCCCACCTTACTTTCGAAGTGTTGTCCACCTTATTGCACAGGTTGAGGCGATGATAAATAGTCGTCCTCTATCTCCATTATCCTGAACTCTTGATGACTACCTACCTTTATCTTCAGGTCACTTTCTCATCGGCCGGCCGCTGACATCAATTACATCTGTTGAAATATAACTAGAAGAGATCAACACTACAAGAAGGACTATTCGTCGAGCTTTCACCCGGCTGTTCCCCTGCTGGACGAACCGGGCCCCGAGCATGTTCGCGCCTTAACAGCGCTTTATGATGGGTTGCGAAACCGGTCCGCGCTTCCCCCACTCAACACACAGGACCGCCCCTAAAATCTATCGGCGCAACGTCTTACGCGCGCCCGCATCGATCAGTGTGTGAAAAATCATCCAACAGCAACAGTAATACTCAATACAATAAACACTGTGAAATAGTACTTGTGTTTCAATAGAAGATTATAACCTACAAAGTTTTTTTTTTAAACATAAAATATTAGTAGATTTTTGTTAATTTACTAATAACTATTCCAACTAAGCTCTAGGCTTGTGCTATGATATGGTTCACAATAGTCGAATGGCGGGATTCGAACCCTCGACCGCAAGACCCATTAGGCTATTGGCGCTTAAAGTTGTTAAGTTAAAATAAGTAAAGATGTCTTATGTAAATGTACAAAGTGAGATGTTTACCTTTTCGAAGATCATCAGTCTAGCTGGCTCGGTGACTTCGAACTGCGCGTGCTCGTGCTGACGCAGCACTGGGCCCGCCAGACACAGCCAGGGTTGCTGCTTACGCAACTGCGGCGTCACGTAGTGGAGCATCCAGCCCAAACAACCGGCTATTATCCACAACACCTGCAGTATTACAATATAATTGAGTCGACAACCCTAGAGATCGTAAGCTCAGTAGATACTTATTGCTACCTTATTGATTATTTGTAGGAATTAAAGAAAGAAACGAAGGAATTAAAAAGCCTGCCTTACCGTGTTCAGTTGAGGGCGCAACGTCGTGAAGACCGTAGTGCAGTGCAGACCAAACACGCACAACCCAAGGAAAGTGCAGACGATGACGTCATTCTTTAGCCTGGCATTCACCGTGGCTTGCAGTTTCCCTGGTAGCGGATCCTCCATGTCTTCATCTGTCTTGTCGGGTATGTCCTGTTTATTCGCAGTTGAATTATTTGTAGTGGTATCTCTGCTCTTATCCTCAGTCTCCGTCGGAGGATCGAGTTTAAGTGAGTTTGTTGAATTGACGTCTCCTTTAGGATCCATCTTCAGTGAACTAACACTGGATGCCTGCGATCTCTTCTGCGACTTGGCTATATTCGTCTCCGAGCTAAAGTTGATCTTCGAAGCGGAACTTCCTATCGAGTTCTGTTTCGAGATATTACTTTCTGAATCGTTCTTCTTGTCTTCGCTCAATGGATTGGGTTCAGTCTTTTCCAATTCCGGTGAACAATCTGGGTTCTGGATGACGTAGAGCTCCGGCGGGAGGAGGTGCTTCTTTATCAGATTCCATATGAGGGTATAATCACTAGCGCTGCGGCTAAGGTGGTACGCAATGGGCACAAGCAGACCACAGAAAATTGAGAAGAGGATATTGTGCTTTTGGTGCTGTGATTTCTTTCCCTCGATAAGGCCGCTATAGGCAAACCCGTACAGCACTCCCACGGCCGCCAGAGACCGCACCACGCAGTACAATGCCGCACTCAAGCTACTTGTTGCATTGCCCCCAAATACGTGCATGTCTATTTGTTCCAGCAAGTACATTAGGAACGTGTTAACTTGCGGGAAAAGGCCCAAACTAAATGCCAAAGGAAAAAATAGTAAAAACTTTGAAACAATCTCTTGAATTACGTATAAAAAATCACGCTCGTTGAATTCAAATCCGTAGACGGTTAACGGTTTTATATCGTCGATACTCCGTCTACTTCTAAAATTTTCATCTGCAGGTGTTATTTGCTCTAGTTGATTGTGCACGCCGCACAGTATCGCTGTACATATGCAAAAGTAGACAGGTCGAGAGAACACGACCATTTTGTTAAAGCCGTGCACAGGCGAGGCGGAGTCAGGCTGCACACTCTTCAGCAACGAATACTGACTTCCCGCCATTATGAAACAGAACCAGAACGCGTAGATGTCCTTGTAGAAGCCGAGGTTCAACACCATCGAACCGAGCACGCCGACCGTTATCGCCAACATTATAGACACGAATGTCTCTCTAAATGTTAAATTTCTATCAAACAACGCCAACAATTTTAACCTATCCATAGTTATTTTAATTTCGAGGCACTTTGATAATTTAAATTTATAATAGCTCTTTGGTTTCGGTTGATTCGCTTTCTCGATCTCGTCCATTAGTTTGGAGAACTTATTCCTAATGTTTAGATCTACGGTTTCCTCGCCGATGGAGGGCATGAGGCTGGGCGCGTTGGCGGAGGTGGTATCGGGCTGCTGCTGCGCCTGCTGGCTGGCGCGCTGCTGGCTCATCAGGAAGTTGATGTGCATGCTGGGCAGGCCCATGCGCGACTGGCGCTCCGCCTCGATCTGCTCTAGCAAGCTGTCAGTGACGTAGGCCACGGGCGAGCGCGGCTGGTCTCCTCCGGTGCCGCCGTCAAACACGTAGAACCGTTTGTTGGAAGGATTCGTGTTTATAGGAACTACTGTTGAAACATTATTGTTACTGGCCAGGAGCGGATTGTTGCTGCCTTGATTGGATGAATCTATGCTGTCTCCTCGCTTCGTTTTACTTATGCTTTCGCTGTTGCCAGCCTCTGATTCCAGTGATCCGCAGCTTCCCTCTCCGTTTGTTTCCTGCGAATTATCGGGCATTTCCGTCGGTTTAAATCTATTACTTTTAGCGTTATCATCTTTGTCGGGGCCGGTGGCGGGTTGCGCCTGCGTTCTCCCCACGCCGTTCTTATCGAACGTGTACGACATCCAGTTGCCGTACTCGTCCATAAACTTGTGAATGGCGCCGTCGCTCGTGTCATCGAACGAGGTCGCGAAATGTACATTAGTTGAACTGTTAGGATTTTCTGTAGACGGAGGCTTGTCCTTTTTCTCGCTACTATTTTGCACTGCGGGGTTGTTGCGCTGCCGAGTTGAACGTTTTATTTTCCTCACTCTGTTTCTGTGGTTTCGGTCCATCAATGGCCTGAGCCTTTGACCTTCCTCGGAGTACTGCACGAGCTCCGCGGGTGGATTTTCGTTGGTACAGCAGGGTATGAAATCCACCCTCGAGTTAAGAAAGGCCGCTAGCAATGGCATCGACGTAGGCAGCAAGGTGTTGGTCGATGTCTGTGCGACTTCCTCGATGGACCGCTTCCTCGTTTTATTGGAACTTTCCCTCTCCCCTCGTATACTTTGGCGATGGCTTCGAGATCTATCGTCCCTGCTGGGCGCGGGCATTACCACCGTGTTCGCGTTGGTGGCGGCGAACAAACATTCCAGACCCTGTACGAGTGCAGCTTGTGCTTCAACTGCGTCGAGTAGAATGCGATCTTCGTTCTGACTATCTTCCCTCTCTCTTCTCGAGTCTCGTTTCTTATTTTCTTTTTGAGAGGAAGCTCGAGATCGAGCTAAATTCTTAATCTGCTTTGGTATAGCTCCCAAGTTTCTTGGGACGTTTGAGGACGATTCCCCTAGCGCGGCACATTTCTGAGTGTCCCCTTGAACGGCACACGCCATATCCTCTTTACATGCCAGCGTTGACTCCGGCGTCTCCTCAAAAAGCCAGTCTAAACTATAGACGCTCCTTTCGTCTGCGCTTTTACTGTCACAAGTCAGCTGCGACTCCTCGGTCTCCGGCGCCGGGTTTTTTTCATACTTATTGTCAACTCGAAGTTTGTCTAAATTATTTTCACTACTACTGCTAGAATTAGATATATCGTGGTCCCAAAGTTTCTTCTGCTCGACTTTCTTATCCTCGGGTTTCTTATCTTGTTCGGGATTATCGTTCGATTCTAAACTAGATTTCTCTATTAGCAAGTCTTTAGAACTAGCGCTGGCCTTATCGAAGTAATCGCCGCTCGGATTATATTTACATTCACAGGCGGCTTGTTTATCGGGACGTTTACTCTCGTAATGTTCGTTTTTTGAAAGCTTTTTCAGTCTTACATGTTTCATTTTATCGTTTGGACATTCTGCGCCATGTTTGGTACTGGAATGTCTATCGCAGCAAGGTTTCTTGCTATCGCCGTGGTGTTTGGAGCGTACTATCCGAACGTCAGTGGCTCGGTCTAGTAAGGGCGATCGTGAGCCATTGTTCTCGTAGTCGGAGTCGCTGGAGCGCGCGGCGGGCGACTGCTCCGCGTCCCAGTCGAATCCACGGAACTGCTTCTCATCTTCGTAATCGCTGTAACTGTCGCCACTCGAATCTAGATCGGTCTCCTTCTGCGACGTTTGCATCTCATCGGATATTTCAGCTATCGGGTATACGATCTCCGAACCATAAGTTAAATAAGGATAACTACATCCTTCCCCGGATTCATTTTTAGGATACAGATTCAAATGAGGGCCGCGAGTTAAACTTTTACTAGGAGGGGGTATCACAGCGTTTTTAGGGTTCTTGAGGACTTGACCGCCGATAGTTTCCGCACTGTTAGGATGTGGAGATAGGTTGGAAACACTAGGGGGTGGACATCCTATTTCTAAGGCCGCGCTTTTAATTCGTCTTACACCTGGACTTTTGCCTTTATTTTTTTCAGCTTCGCATGCGGGTGGTTCCGCTTTAACCATCATGTATTCGCCGAGTTCAACGCTAGCAAAAAACCCTGTATCAGCATTATTTGAATGCCTTCTCATGTGGGATACCAATTGTGCTGTTGAATTGAGAAGGGGCAACTGTATTGTGGACATTGTTGAATTGGAATTCCGCCTCATATTACTCGGTTGGGTCGCAAGAGCCATAGCAGATTTGCTACAACTCTCATCGGGGTAATTATTATATCTCCTACGATGTGCAGTACGTTTTTTAGGCGAAGGTGGTCCAACACTCGGTTCCGAATTGTCTCTGGAATCGGAGCTGAGTTGGCGAACTACATGCTGATTGTATGGATCTCCGTTCTCTCTGGTATCCAAGTACAACCACTCTTTGAACAAATCTCTGCTATTTGAACCACGGCGATGAGGACATTCGTGATACCTTCGACTGACTTTAGCGAACGTTCCGTCTTCAGACAACGCATTTGCAATTGCGGATGTTTATGGGCAGCGGTCGCTTCGCCATATCGGCGGTTTTAGGTGGCCGCTTGCTTGTTTGCCACCTTATTGTATAAAAAAAAAAAACTTTGTCTAGGAATGCTGGGTGTAGTGGGCCTAACATTATTCATATGGATTTTACTATGAACAAAGTGTTTACCTATAGTACTATTATTAGGCTTATGATATTCCAGGGAAGTGGCTGACTCATTATCATTCTCTAACGCACTGCCTAAAGCAACACCCAATCTCATCATCTCCATACCTTCTTCTTGCCTGTAAAAAACATAAAAATATATTACAATTATTGTTATCCACATTAAATGTTAATTACAATTATTGTTATCCACATTAAATGTTAATTACAATTATTGTTATCCACATTAAATGTTAATTACAATTAAATTGATGGCTCCTATAATCATTGTAATGCAAACATTACAGAACAATTAAAAAATTACTATGTCCAATTATGAATATCACTTTAGAAGTATTTTTACGCATTTACCTATTAATTTCTACAAAGTAATGACGATAGACAAGCAGGCTCTAAAAAGCCAAATCATTGTGGTTCATAAAATGTTTTGCCCTGACACCATCTGAGTGGGATATGATTATGAAGATGTAGATTCTACGATCAATCTCCACAAACATAGTTTGGTTTTAAATTAACAAATATTAATTGCAAGTTAGTTAATGCAATTTTAGTCCCTTTCCCTTTCCACCTCCTTAAAAGGAAAGGATGGGAAGGAAAAGTGAATTTAACAGCGGAGGAGACACACAGGAAGGGGAAATATCCTCTTTATGTACATCTCCTCCTCCGTCAATTAAGGGTAGGCAACGCATTTGCAATTGCGGATGTTTATGGGCAGCGGTCGCTTCGCCATATCGGCGGTTTTAGGTGGCCGCTTGCTTGTTTGCCACCTTATTGTATAAAAAAAAACTTTGTCTAGGAGTGCTGGGTGTAGTGGGCCTAACATTATTCATATGGATTTTGCTATGAACAAAGTGTTTACCTATAGTACTATTATTAGGCTTATGATATTCCAGGGAAGTGGCTGACTCATTATCATTCTCTAACGCACTGCCTAAAGCAACACCCAATCTCATCATCTCCATACCTTCTTCTTGCCTGTAAAAAATATAAAAATATATTACAATTATTGTTATCCACATTAAATGTTAATTACAATTAAATTGATGGCTCCTATAATCATTGTAATGCAAACATTACAGAACAATTAAAAAATTACTATGTCCAATTATGAATATCACTTTAGAAGTATTTTTACGCATTTAGCTATTAATTTCTACAAAGTATTGACGATAGACAAGCAGGCTCTAAAAAGCCAAATCATTGTGATTCATAAAATATTTTGCCCTGACACCATCTGAGTGGGATATGATTATGAAGATGTAGATTCTACGATCAATCTCCACAAACATAGTTTGGTTTTAAATTAACAAATATTAATTGCAAGTTAGTTAATGCAATTTTAGTCCCTTTCCCTTTCCACCTCCTTAAAAGGAAAGGATGGGAAGGAAAAGTGAATTTAACAGCGGAGGAGACACACAGGAAGGGGAAATATCCTCTTTATTTACGTCTCCTCCTCCGTCAATTAAGGGTAGGCAACGCATTTGCAATTGCGGATGTTTATGGGCAGCGGTCGCTATCCATTTCGGTGGATTTAGGGGGCCGCTTGCTCGTTTGCCACCTTATATTGTAAAAAAAAATTATGTGATAAGTAGAAACAGTCTTACGTAGATCCGGCATAAGGGTTAGCTGGGTCTCCTGTTGGCTGTACCACAATGCATTCGTTTGTATCATACATGTGATGCAGACCATGGTTTAAAAGCTTGAGACATGTAAACAGTATGGCAACTAGGGCACAGTAGATTATCCAGCCAACACTCGCTGGGGGGAAATACTGAAAAATAAATGTTAAAAAATTTAAAAAAAATCAATGTCTGGATGAACATATATTTCTATTAATCTTTTAGGTAAATAAGAAACATTTTAGTGAATATATAATGTGTAATTTAAAAGGGGCTCCAGAGGTAAATATGTTAATAGAAACCTTACTTCCTTGATGATTCTTAATATCATTGTTTTTTTTAAATTTCAATTTCAATTTTTCAAAATTAAAAATGTACAATAGTAAATCAAAGGTATTATTTGATAAACATTAATTTAACAAGCTATTGAATAGATAACATAACAATGAATTTATTTGATAAATAGAATTATCTAAGATTATTTTTTCTCTATCTATTGAGTATAATTTAAATTAATTGAGTAATGAAATATGTTAGTAGGCCTATATTGAGTAGAAAATGTTTTCTTATTTTTTAACTAAATGCTGATTCATTTTATGTTTCATAATTGACCGGAAATTGTGTATATCCAAAAGCCTTACATTAAATTAGTATTTTTCCTTAAAGGATATGTAAACAAACAAATTATGATAAGTTATAATGATACAGCTAATGAGGTATCTATTGTTTTAAACTATAAGGCTATAAAGAGGCCAATGACCATCCAATGCCATGTTTTGTACTCGACAATTCAACAATAACAACTAAAAAAAAACGTGACCTGATTTTGTTATGACATCATTTTATAACCTACAGAATTTAATTAATAAATACTTACCAGGTAAACAGAAAACGGTAGACATAATAGGAACAGCCAGATGTACAAATGAACCGTATTGCAGAACAAATTCTGATGGGGATCATAAAACCAGCCACCTGTCAATGATGCCCAAACACCTTGGCGCAAAATTTCCAGCGTCTGCGAACCCATCTTAAACACTATGTCCACATTTCCGCATTTAAATCACTCGCCACTCACACAACATAGTCTTTATCACTTATTCACATTTCACATCAGCTTATATCGAAATGCAAATTTCTCGTCTTTCCTGCCATTTTGTATGAAAATGCACATACGAAAACAGTCTTTATTGACATCTGTTATTCAGTTATTATACATTTTATATAACGACTTGATAACTTTTAATATTTACACTGGTTAATTATACAGAAAACTAATATTATAAACTGATAATTTCTAGAATTTCCTTTCCTAAAATATGAAAACGACTTGATCGACGAAACAATACTTTCATTCTTTGAAGTTTTTTTGACAAGTGACGTCTATCATCAACAGAGGATATTGCCATTTATTGCAAAACTGAAAATTGCAATATTTGTTCATCTAATAGATTTCTCCTTTGTGAGGGTAATTTTGAGTAATTAACCACTTCTTTGTCATGTAATCGTTAACTTACTTAAGTTTTTTGAAGAGGCAACGAGACTTGTCTTGTTAATAATTATTTTAAAATCTTTGCAAGCAATCAGCAAACATTTATTTATACACTGTGAATGTCTTGACATTGACACATTGACATTTATCAATTGTCAAACACAGATGTCAAACAAGAAAATAATGTTATTTTTACAATATTGATAAATATAGTAGGTAGCATTTTAGATTAGAGATAAGTAACCTTCAGTATTGCGCCAACTTTTGCAGAGATCGTACTCGTACTTTGTTGGATTTGTGTACGAAGAGTTAGAAAAAATGAGTGACGTTGAAAGACTGTTGAAGCAAGCTGCTATGCAAATCGGTGCTGGTGGAAGTGCAGGCTTCGTAGAAGTCTGTATAATGCATCCTCTTGATTTAGTAAAAACGAGATTTCAGCTACAATCTACGAGTTCAGCTTTAAAAAGTTCCGATCCACATTACTACAATGGAATCGTAGACTGTATGAAGAAAATGTATAAATATGAAGGATTGACTTCGTTTTGGAAAGGAATCTTGCCGCCTATACTAGCAGAGACACCAAAGCGGGCCGTCAAGTTCGCGACTTTTGAGCAATACAAAAGGTTTTTCATGTTTGGCTCCAGCACACCCACACCTTTAGTGAGATTTATTTCTTTTATATTTATTTTGTGTATTTATATTCTATTAATCCCTATAATTTTATTATCATTCTTATCCACACCTAATAGTATTTTTCTCATATTTATTTTATTTATTATAGATATTTATTTCTTTTTATTTTATATCATAAACAATACACAAAGCTTATTTTAATACATTAAATCCATTTGATATGTCAATAATTTTACTATATATATAATTTCAGACATTTTCTCTAGCTGGTTTAGGTGCAGGTATCACGGAAGCTATTTTAGTCAACCCTTTTGAAGTTGTAAAAGTTACATTACAGTCGAACAAATCATTGGCTACTCAAGTACCCAGTACATGGTCAGTAACAAGACAGATTGTAAAAGAAAATGGGTTAGGCTCCAAAGGCCTGAATAAAGGATTAACAGCAACTATGGCAAGGAATGGAATATTCAACATGGTTTATTTTGGATTCTATCACAGTGTGAAAGGATATGTCCCAGAATATGAGGTAATAATAATTCAATAGTAAAAATTGGATTTATACATTTAAATAAATTTACTAAGCTTAAATATTGCAATAAACATTAATTGATGGATTAAATTAATATTTTTTCCATCATAAAAAAATGTTAACTATATCATGTGTAGTTCAAAAGAAATGTTTTTGACACATTCAATGCTATTAGATTTTTTAATATGAAACAGAATTCACCATCAATTAAAAGGTGCACCACACTAAAGCCACCCTTATGCAAATTTAGACATATATTGTATTGTAAACAGTGCTTACGAAGCTAAGTATTTAACATTTGTTTCAGTATTTGGTTATTATCACTGTTTCTATCTGAATTGTGTTCTTATTTATAGTATTTATTTCTATGCCATCTCTTGTTTACTTTTGATAAACTATCTGTCAGATGTTAAAAAACTGATAGGGTATCAAATAGGGTGCTTGTTCTGAGATCCTGTTATCATTTGTACACAGATAAAACTTCAGATATTACAACATCTTACTAATGTTATAAAAGTTTAAATGGCTGGATGAATGTTTGTTAGAGTTTTTGGCCTAAATGGGTAAATGGATCTCAATGAAATCTGGCATAGACATAGAGGATAGTCTGGACGAACATAGGCTTTGTTTAGTTTTTTAATTCCATGCGGACAGAGTTGCAGGCAAAAGCTAGTACTATACTAATAAATTTTATAACACTAGGTTACTTCATGAAATAAATTGTAACTTTTTAATTCTTTATTACAGACTGTTACAAGGATAATATCTAAATTCTTGCTAATAACATAAACGCGAATGTTTGGATGGATGAGGATAGAGAATAGCCTGGTAGAACACAGACTACTTCCTTTTTTTTTTTTTTAATTCTACGCAGACGGAGTCGCGAGCGAAAGCTAACAGTATTATAATAAAAGGATAAGAGTAATCTATCTAAAATATTGACATATAATTTGTTGCCAACAGGATCCTCTTTTAGAATTCAGTCGTAAGATAGCGATAGGTTTCACATCTGGAGTGTTGGGATCATGTGTGAATATACCATTTGATGTGGCCAAGAGCCGCATACAAGGACCGCAGCCAATGCCTGGAATTGTCAAATATAACTCCACTGTTGGTACCATCAGTCTGGTTTATAGAGAAGAAGGGTAAGTACAAACATTTAAATATATCTTTTTATGACATAGAATAGTTTTTAACCTAACAAGAAATCAAAGAATTACGCGATTCCCTCTCTATTCAGACGGTGTAAGTGCTTTCATGCGACCACTTAATTAAAAATAACAAAATCGATTCACCAGGGCTGGAGGTATACGGTAACACACATAAAAAGTAAAAAAAAACATATACAGACGATAAAAATATTTAAGAAGTCGGTGAAAAAAATATTTAAAAACACTCTTTTCTAAAATCAGTTATACAATAAATCATTGGGGCTCTGCTTCTTAAGGGACCTGTGTACAGGAGGTACTCAGAAATAGGCAGATAATTACTTAAAAAAGAACAAGTCACTGATTTTTTTTGATGATTAAGGACTAAATAGGATATCGTCATCCCCATCATCATCAGCCTATTGTTGGATATAGTCCTTCCCTATAACGGGTGTCCGATCCCCTAATCTTACTTATATTATAAATGCGCATGTTTGGATGGATGGATGTTTGTTTGAGTCTGTAGACTAAACGGCTGCTCGGATTTCGATGAAATTTGGTATAGACATAGAGGATAGTCTGGGAGAACACATATGCTCAGTTGTTTTTAATTCAACGCAGACAGAGTCGCGGGCGAAAGCTAGATTAATATAACGTATATTGTCCATCGTGTTTTTTATTGGATTTTCTAGATAAGACGACCCCTCGCGATTTCACAATTCTCCAATCTTGACAAGTAATTGACAGTTGATAAAATCATTACCGATACCTGTAATCAGATCAATGACTTCTTACAACGTTTATGATGATTTGAATGACTTGTTATCCTGATGATCTGGATTTTTAGTGCGGTCGCACACCTTAGACTAAACTATCGCACAACTGTTGTGCGATCGTCGATTGTTTTTGTAGTTTAGTTGCACAACAAAAAATCGAGTAGTGTGCGAACTTCCATATAAGCTCATAGCAATCAAAGCTCGACTGAACAGTTGTGCGATAGTTTAGTCAAAGGTATTGGTCAAAGCTCTGTTGGCGATTCAAATACGATTTCACGACATTAAACTGCTACTTTAGTCGAGACTGCAAGTCATTAAGAAACTAAGATTTCGTTCAAAAAAACACAAAATCTTCGTTTTATCGGGCTTCATGCCAATACTACGTTTCTTTTATGTTTGATTTTGATGAAAGTTGAGAGAAAATTGGGTACACTGTAAACAAAATTTCGATGCATTTACTATGGACAAATATAATGATTTAGTTGACCGACATTATCATAACGATAGATTTGTTTCGAAAATTACTAGTGTAGTAATATCTCATTGCGACATAGTAATTGATTTTACGTAAACGCCATTCTGTACAAATAGTTAACCGCTTTGATATTTTTAGTCGGTCAGTATAGAGATATTTTATTTTATTTATATGCCTAAATAAATATTCCAAAATTACGGCTACTTTAGAGCGGGCGCACACCTTTGACTAAACTATCGTATAACTATTGTCCAATGGGATTGTTTCGCAGCAAATTCAATTGTTTAATTGCACAATTTAAAATCGAGTAGTGTGCGCACCTCCATATAAGCTCATAGGCAACAAAGCGAGACTAAACAGTTGTGCGATAGTTTAGTCAAAGGTGTGCGCACGCTCTTAGGCAAGGTAACTACAGTTTGAAATAAGTAGCAAATTGGTAATTGACCTAGAAATTTAAAACTTAACGGAAAAATTACTTCAAACGATTAAATAAAGCTTTTACACAAATACTAATCATTTGTAGGCTCGTCTTTATAAAGAAACTAGCTGTTCCCGTGCGAGTTCATCCGCATGAAATTATGAAAATTTTATTTTATTGTTTACATTTGTCAAATTATTAATTACAAATGTCAAAATGACATGACATGACAATCCTTAGCAATCTTTCTTTCTTGATGTTGGCAGCAACTTATGGTCCCAAATGGGAAAGATCCCACATTAGGGTTTTTATCCAAAATATTTACCCCCTAAGTTTAATGGCGTGAAAATATATAGCCTAAAGCATGACGTAACTGTAGGGCTTTTTATTAAAAAAAGAATTATTCAAAAATATGCTGTAATTGCTGACATCTTAGGCAACAAAGAAGTGTGTGTTTACGCTTTATTATAATAGTATAGATATAGATATAGATAGATATAGATGTGTTCGAAATAACTTTGTTATTTAGGCACAATGTTTTTCAATACAATCGGTGATTCGATATTCTCGGAAACTGCTTCAGTAATGCAAATATCTGTCTGGAGCGGATCCAAGTATTCCACGGCAGGACCGCTTTATGCAGAAGGTACAAAATTAACTTTTACACAAAGGTATTGTGTACAATATCACGCGTGGAACGCATGACTACACGTAAATGGTTATGAATGTTCTTTTGTAGCGTGTAAAATGTAAATGGAGAAACAAATTAATTTACTAAGTCAGAAGAAATTACAGACTTCAATTTGTTGTGGACCTTTCTCGTTCCTTTTACATCCTGTATTTTTTTTAATTTTTCTTACATGGGGCTTTGTCGATTCAAACATCTATGCATGCCTGTCGGTTTCGGGTGCATTAAATTCAGATAATACCTTATATTATATAGATAATTTAATTCTAAATTAAATATTTTCTCTAGCAATGTTATCGTCGTCTATTTACATTTATTATCAGATGCATTACTGATAAGAGAACTTTATATTATTTCACTAAAAGTCAAGAGGTTATCAAGATAATACTTATGTAAGATTCACTCTTTTATCTAAAGGCAGTGTTAGTTATAATATATTTACTCGAAAACAATATATCGCGGTTAATGACTTTATAGGTATAATTTAAGAAATGAAACCAGACAGTCGCATTTGCGTCATTCGGTCTCGGAAACATACCTAATAAATTAATTATAACTTTGTGTGTGACTTATAGAAAACATTATAAAGTATACTAGCTTTCGCCCACGACTCCGTCCGCGTGGAATTAAAAGAAAACAAAAGTGAGTAACCTATGTGTTCTTCCAGATTATCCTATACGTCTATGCCAAATTTCATCGAGATCTGTTTAGCCGTTCAGGCTTCGAACTCTAACAAACATCCATCTCTCTAAACTTTCGCATTTATAATATTAGTAAGATTAGTAAGATAGGTCTTCGTTAACCAAGATAAAATATTATTTATTATACAGTTGTTTTTATATTGCATAACAATTGCCAAATCTATTTCTAACCCCAGTGACAGGCATTTAGTATGTTGTGAATGGAAGTGAATACTTGGAGGTGAGGTTATCTTTATATCGAAGCACGATGATTTTTTTCAGTACCGGCTGACCGCGTTTTTAATAGACAAAACAAGAGTTTAATTAATTACATTTTTTTTTCAGTTTCCGCGCATTGTACAAAGGCTTGTTGCCAAAAGTGCTCCGATTGGGTCCAGGCGGGGCTATCATGTTGGTTGTATACGATTATGTATACAATTACTTAGAGAATAGGTTTCAAAATAAAACGCATTGATTTCTATATTGACTACCAAAGACAATATTTATATTTTAAACGAATGTGCAATATTAGACGGTTGATAAATATTATATCAAATTATTTTTTTATTATTTTAAATTATTCGAAATACGGTTAGAAACCGACTTGTAGTGATATTATTGGTAATTAGAATTGGTTGTTATTTTTTTGTTATATTTACTTTGTGTTTAAGTGGAAATGAAATTATGAATGTTCATTTTTAGCAAGCAAAGAATTTAAAAAGTACAAATAAAGAGGCTAGCATTTAATTTACAATTTTACAGAGGCCAAAAATATATATTTAATTTTAAGCAACTATTAACTTTTAATATTGTTGACTATATCGAATATTTTACTATGAAGTAATAAATGTTTTATATACCTTTACGATGTTGTTTGATTTCTATTAACTTAAATGGCAACCGATGTTTGCCAACTGGTTAAAATCGGACAAATATTTCTGGAAATACATCATTACTCAACGGTTTAAAGTACGAGGGGATGTTTTCATCAAACCGTAAAGCATTCACTAAAGACCTATCGTCATTCGGTATCAACATGTTGCATCAGTTAGAACTTTAACATTAAAAACAACTTAATAACTCTTCACTACATAATTATTTAAATAATTTACTGTGTATTAAGAATACAAAATTTAAAAACGTAAGATAAGATTTCCATTAAAGAAAAAAGGTTAAAAATACTTTCTCTACATAACAAGCTTAATTGAATTTATTTTGATCATTTAAAAATACAAAATATTGTTATTAAGAAAAGATAAAAAAGTATTGAAATAATGGAATATTGCCGTATACTCTTTGTTTGACAGCTGACGTGTGACATTCAAAACTGTCAAACACGCGGCCATGTTTTTTGCTTTGTTTTGTTTCGAGTTGGAACTGTGGCATATTATTGAATTTTACATAATAAACTATTAAATCTATTGATATTATAAGAATACAATTTTTCTACAGCTTACCAATGAACGTTATTTACTATTTGTAAAATACTTTAATTGAAGACTAGATCACCCGAAGAGTTAATTAATTGTTCTCGCAAGTTTTATGTTTTGGTTATTTATTTTCGCGATTTCTACATTAATGGATCAAATACAGGCCGCAACGAATCTACCTCACATAGTTCAAGTATATCCGTCTGTATCTATCCATCCATCGTTGCAAACGGGACAAGGGAAGGTCACGTACCAACAAACAATAACATCGGAATCCTTACATATACCGGTTTCGTCAGTTCAACATGAGATAACGAACCATCAGATACTGCAGAATCAAACGATGATGTCGTGTCAGCAAATACATTTGCAGGGTATGCAGCAATTGCCACAGATAATACAAAATGATATGAACTCAATGCAAATAACTTCACATGTGATATTACCGCAAGTGCCAGTGTACAAGCAGCATGTTCTTACAAATGGTGTTCAACAATCGTTCTACGGCCAGTATGAAGCATACATTAAGGACCAAAACTGTGTTATCACTAAAGTTGAAGTTGATGTGCCAATTATAAATGAAAATATTGAGTATGTTTTATTTAATATTAGTTGTTGCTCGCGACTTCGTCCCCATGAAATTTAAAAATATAGCCTTTGTTACTCACAGAGAAATTACCTTTCTAATGGTGAAAGAATTTTTAAAATTGGCCTAGTAGTTTTTGAGTATTTTCAATACATACAAAAATACAAATCTTTCCTCATTAATATTGGTATAGATTAACATTATGCTAAATAATTGATGAAATTTAGTAGTTTCCACTAAAAAGGCCAGAAATACATTGTTATTTTTGTTTTCAAGAGGGTGAATAGAATGGTAACTCACAAATTGATGTCACCTTATAGACTATCATGCTACCATTTTGCAATTCACAATTTGTTTGGTGTTTTTAAAATTAACTTAATAAATAGTTTCTATGTTCATTTGATGTGAATTTGAAAGCAACATTAGAAAGGAGAACTGTAGATTGTAGTTTTTTATTGTAAGTTTGTGATGCTTCATGTTTAATTGCATTAAAGTTAAAAAAAAATCTTGCAAAATTTGCATTTCAAACTTATAATAGTTTACATAGGAGTCATTGATATATGTAGACATTATCTATGTTTAAAGACATGCCTTTACTGTTACAAATTAAATCAATTCTATACAATTCTTTAATTATTATTCATAAATGTTCCAGGTGCAAAGAAAGTCAACCAGTTAAGGAAGAGCTGGTAAAGAAAAAATCACGTAGCATAGTACCGAACCCTAGTAAATGGGCCTGTAATGTCCGCAAATTAAAACACGAAAAAGGCGAAGCTTATATTAGTAGACGAGGTAAATATGTACCAGAGAGGTGCGTTAAAAACACAAAAGACTGCCTCAAATCATGTAAATTTAAATGCAACGAAAGAATCAATGATATAGACCGACAACATTTATTTAAAGCATTTTATTCGTTAAATACGAATGAAAAGAAACATTTTTTATTAAATACAACAGAAAGGAATAATGTCAAACATAGTAAATCTATAGATACAAAACGCAAGTATTATTTTAAATATTTCTTTCTAGTTAGAGGTGTTCGGTATACAGTTTGCAAAGATTTCTACTTAGGTACATTAGCTATATCTCAAAAGCGTGTATATAATGTACATTCTGGAAAAAGTGACATGAATTTACCAAAACCTGATGGAAGAGGTCTATCGGAGGCAAGTGCCCATTCTTTACCTTCGGAAATAAAGGATAGAGTTCGAAATCATATATTGTCATTTAATACAGTCGATGGAAAACCAATTAAGCAGTTTTCAAGAAAGAAACAGTATCTAGATTCCAGTTTAAGTATAAAACAAATGTATACATTGTATTTTAATGAGAATAAAGATGTTGTTTCTGTGAAAGAATCGATGTATAGAAAGATATTTAAACAAGAATTCAATTTACATTTCAAAAAGGATAAAAATCAACTTTGCTGTAGATGTAAAGGGCCTATTAAAAAGTAAATTAAAAACAAATTGTTTTTATATTTATTGATGCATGCTTATAATTCTCTAGTCAATATTTAGCCATTAAATTCACAAAATTAATTTGAAAAAATCTAATTAAAATATATTTATATGAATTTTGTACTTTTGTAAATTAACGTAATATGGAATATAAAATTTTGTATTGAATATTGTTTTTTATTTAATAAATACTTTCTAGAACATCCTAAGTATAGTTAGATTTATATTATTGTCTTCATTTGAATGCATAGATTATTCATTTTTCTAAAGAAGTTGGCAAATAATAGTGGTTATCTGAAATTCTAATAACTGCAAACTACATTTTGAAAATACAATCAACGCCATCTCTTAACTGCACTTGTAAACTACTAATAATAAACGAATTTGATATGATGTTATTCAGCGCCATCTAGAATTATGTTATGTAAACGTGCTTGAAAACCATAAAAAGTGGACTCGCTAAACTTTTTTGGAGCTTTTAGTTTATAACGATTTTCTTTGCTTTAGTTAGAACTAGTAGGTATATTGCTGTATTTGTAGTAGTTTGAATGATAGTTGATGCTAGTTTGTATTTGTAACGTTTATATGCATACGTTTAACTTAATGAACCACTGAGAAAAAAAAGAGAAATCTAGGCAAGACACCTATCATTAATTTCCATATTTTTCGCTTTGCGAGCCTTAGAAAGAATCAAATAATTTGATTTTTTAAATTCATGTTATCTATACTAATAGAGGAAATATTTGTATGTATTCACGTAAAAACTACTGGGCAAATTTTAAAAATTCTTGGCGACATTCGAAAGGTATAAATCAACTGTAACATAGGCTACATTATTTATTATTTTTTTATTTCACGCGAACAACGAGCTAAGTGATAAAGTATTTTTCAAACAATGTTGACAATGATTTTGTATGATTTCTTTAATTGAACGAACATATTGTGAAATTGCGTACGTCGTCGAGCGCTATTACATTTTTCTTGGAATTTTAATATTGTTTATTTTACGTTCGCAAGAGTTTTTACGACTTCTATAATTGGTTGTTTACAAGAGATCTTGTTTCGGTACCGCACCTACATTTTTTACAGGATTCCCCCTTTAAAATGTGGGGCCTATTAAAAATTAAATAAAGGGTTACGATTTTTCTGTGAATTCCAAAAATAAACAGTCATCTGTAACGATGTCTATGGGCAATAGTAGCTACGCTATTTTGGTGAATACGCTGATTGCTTGATCTATAAAAGACACATTTTATTCGTCTTACTGCATTTACCTGTTACCCTTTGCAATTCGACATTGACGTATTGAAGCGTGGGTCGTTCCTGTAATGGATTCTACATAGGTTGATTAAAACGAATCCCTATCAATTATTGACTCCAAACAATCAAGGAAAAAACTCTTAGAGCGGTCGCACACCTTTGCCTAAAGTATCGCACATCTATTGTGCGATTGTCGATTGTTTCGCAGCCAATTCAACTGTTTAGTTGCACAACTAATATGGTCAAAGGAATCAAAGCGAGAATAAACGGTTGTTGTGCGATAGATTAGTTTCAGATGTGCCCACGCTCTCAAGTAGTTTGTAAGACGGATTGTTTACTGTGTACATCATCGATTACATTGCTGAAAATGAAATCATACTTTTAAACTTAGTAAAGTTTAGATAGATGGATGTTTGGTAGAAGTTATCTCCAACGGTTTAACGGATCTTGATGTTTGGCACAGGTTAGGCTTTTTAATAATAAACATTTCCGCGTGGATGAATCGATATAAGAGTCTTTGCTCTGATATTTCATTTTATAACTAGCTGTTCGCGTGCGGATTCATCCGCGCGAAATTATAAAAACTTTATTTTATTGTTTACATTTGTCAAATTATCAATAGCAAATGTCAAAATGACATGACAAACCTTAGAAATCCTTCCTTGATGTTGGCAGCAACTTATGGTCTCTTTCCCACATTAGGGTTTTTATCCGAAATATTCACCACCTAAGTTTAATAGCGTGAAAATTTATACCCTAAAGCGTGACGTAAGTGTACGGCTTTTTATTAAAAAAATAATTATTCAAAAGTATGCTGTAATTCCTGACATCTTACGCCACAAAGTAGTGTGTGTTTACGCTTTATTATATTAGTATAGAATAGTATAGAATAGAATAGATAGGATACAAAAGGGGTGTGTTTTGATATAACCTAACTTTGTATGGTTTAGCGTGTTGTGTGTGTTTGTTTTTTTAATGAATGTTCAATTTGCAATTCACTGATTAGCAAAGTGGCAATGTCAAAGTTAATTAACTCATTTGATATGATTTATAATTTGATATAGTTTGTCTATGTTTAATTGTGTTCTCGTGCGAGAATCAATTAATTAAAATTAACTATTATTCCATAAGAGCTTTACTTAACACTAGCTGTTCGCGTGCGGATTCATCCGCGTGAAATTATAAAAACTTTATTTTATTGTTTACATTTGTCAAATTATCAATAGCAAATGTCAAAATGACATGACATGACATGACAAACCTTAGCAATCTATCTTTCTTGATGTTGGCAGCAACTTATGGTCTCTTTCCCACATTAGGGTTTTTATCCAAAATATTTACCCCTAAGTTTAATGGCGTGAAAATATATGGCCTAAAGCGTGACGTAAGTGTAGGCCTTTTTATTATAATAGTATAGATATAGATAACCGCTCGTATTTGAAACCAGTGTTAGATCGTTGAATTTAAAAAAAAACTTAAAAAATTAAAAGAATATATTTTTACACGAGTTTTATATTCTTCCAGCAACTTACTGTTAAGTTAAAGACATTTTTATTATTGTAACTTTTAACTATTATTTTAAATAAAATAGTCTAATCGTGAGTGACTAAGTATAAAAACTTTTTAGAATTAACGGATTATTTTAGTTAGAAGCTAAAGTAAAGGTTAGCATTTTTATAATTAAAATGCGTGGGTACTGTTTAGAAGTTGTTTGACCTTAACAAGGCGCCCCCTATTTGACTCTGAATTCTTAGTGTAGTGATGCATCAATGACGCAAAAGTAACAACTCAAAAGTGTAAGGAACTGATTTGTTGTGCAAAAATGACATGCCTTTCAAACTGTGTTAAATATCTTTGAATTACTTTATTTAATACTATCCATCCATTAATTTAAACTTTCGGATATAAACTTACTAATACATAGCTGGTTTGGTATCAAAAATTGCTAAGCTATTCGAGTATCACCACTAATTTTACTAATCTTACAAATCGCACTAATGTTATAAATGCGAAAGTGTAGATGGATGGATGGATGTTTGTTAGAGTTTGTAGCCTAAACAGCTGAACGGAATTCGATGAAATTTGGCATATATGTAGATGATGGTTTGCAAGAACACATACTAACATTTGTTTTTTTTAACTCCACGCAGACGAAGTCGCGGGCGAAAGATAGTGTATATTATATTGTTAAGAACATAGCTGTATTATAAAGTAATAATAGATCTATGTATAGTAAAAGCCCACTTAACGATCCTCTCGTAAACATAACCTATTCACATTAAAAGAGATGGCCAGGTTAAGAACTATGCGTTGTATACGAGTATTTATTTTGCTCTCTAATCAAAGTATTAAAAGAATTTTCATTTTAAGAGATTCTCAGTTTTAACTGAACAGTTCGAATCTTCAGTTAGAAATGAGTATGTAGCGAGCATTACTCTCAAACATGTCTAAGGGCCTGTCCCACCAAATTGTCTGATAACAATCCAACGTGTAAAATATGTGTGGAAATATCGAATTTTGTTACCTTATCTGACAGTGACAGTTTTAAGCTATCTGAACCTCTATCAGCCAGTGGTTAGACAGGTCCTTAGAGATTTCCTTCAATCATGTCAAAACTTGACTTTAGAATAATCATAATACTAAATATACACTCAGGAAGACGACTCTGTGTGTGATAGTACTCTATGTGACCGTAACAACTCAAATATAACACACTGCATACATTCAAAAGGATATTTTAGTATTTTACATTAAAATAACATAAGATTGTCGTTTTAAAATTATCAAATTCATGAGAGAACGTTGTCAAAGAGAGGGATATGCAAGAGGGCGGGCAGCTTTTATCCTGCAACGGTTGGAATTCTCAACAGAGTTAATGTTATTCTGTATTACACTGTCGTACTCAGAGTTAACTCCCACTTAGTGTAGCTTAAGTATGAAAAGCTCTAATACTAGCTTTTGCCTGCGACTCCGGCCGCGTGGTATTAAAAAAAGTGAGTAGCCTATGTGTTCTTCTAGACTATCTTTTATGTCTATGCCAAATATCGAGATCCGTTCAGTCGTTTAGGTTAAAACTCTAACATCCATCTAATCTTTCGCATTTATAATATTAGTTAGATTTAGTTATAAATGAAAAATAATGTTTCAATTAAAACAATCAGATAAAGTAAAACAAAAATCAAATATTAAACTAATTAATTGCAAACGTACATTCTGAGAAAATTAATGTATAGGTTAGGTAATTTATTTTTAAAGATTTAAGTATTATCGATTTGGATTAATATTGACTACGAAATATCGTAATTAACAAGGGTGGCCATTTCTAAATACTTAAGATCGTTTAATCCGACGACTTAGGAAAATACCACATTGCGTATATTGAGGGCACGTGGATTTCTGTTAATAATTTAATCCTAAAACATTATCATAAAGGATTATTGCCCTACTAACAAGAGGGTAATGTTTTTAACGTTTATGTCAGTTTGTCTATTTGCATTCTTCTTTCAAGTGTCATAGACAATTTTTTTCTATAGTGAACATGTTTTATCACCGGAATTCAGCCAGTGTTAAAAAGAATAATTTATAGCACCGTACATAACGATTATGCGTTAAAACATTGGAATTTTTATTAAAATCGTTACTGCAAGAGGCGATATTTCTCTCGCGTTAATAATTAGCATGATCACTCATAAATACTGGCCAGTTATATTTTATTTTCTTTCGTTGTCAATACTTGTGCTTATAAAAGCATTCTTTTTTTAAAACTTTTTAATTGATTGTTAAAATAAGGTAGCTCGTTCGAAATGCGAACATAACTAATTACTAATCAAATATTTTTGGTTGTGATTAAAAATCGTTTGTCATCTTTTTTTTCACGTATTAATATAATTATTAAAACAGTTTAAAGATCTACTTAAACTAAGGACTATCCTTTGCTTTAAAAAATGTATAAGTTTTGTTTATTACTCTCAACTACTCAAAACTAACTTACGCCCCCGACTCTGTCCGCGCTGAAATAAAAAAAAACTTAGTATGTAACCTATGTGTTGTAATGCAATAAAGTTTGAAACTAAATCATTGATTAGAAAATTATTAGTTAGTTTATAATTAACCTAAACAATTAAAAGGGCTCAGTTGCATTAACCTGAACCTTGAGGAAAGTTTTAAGTTTTCTTTCGTAGCTTCAGTAAGTTCTGGCGATTCTAGAGTATTTAAAAGCAAAGGAACTATCGAGTGTTGAAACGTCCTACGCTGTGACCGGGCTGCTATAAGGCGAGTACACGCCAGGAATACGGCACTTCTGGCGGGAACATGAAGCCGACCACAGCCGCGCTATTTCTGCTCTCAGGTAACTTTTACGATTCCATTTTCGAATTTCAAATTTTTAAAAAACATTCTAGAATATTTTTAATTGTTTCCAGACAATATTTGCTTTTTTATTATTTTTTTTTATTGTGAATCGTGCAGTTGTTTTATAGAGTATAGTGACGTTTTCAAGTGCGCCTGAATTTTTTTTTATAACTTTTTGATAAAGAATTGAGTAAATATTTAAATTATTATTTTAAAGGTTTTGTTGTTATTTTATTTGGAAACATCGCGCGTAATAATTTTCTATTAGCATTTCTGTGTATTTGAACTTTTTAGGGTGCAGAGTAGTAGTTTTTAATTTTAAAAAATAGATTTAAACTCAATAGCTCAATCTTTCTTATTTTAATGTTTTAATACTTTATCTATATGAATAAATCCAAAAAAATTGAAGTGTTTGTAAATTTAATTTTTTTTTCAACAATTCGAACGTATTCGGGTTGAATAGAAAAAAAATTGAAAAGGTTCGGACGAGGTCGCGTGCGACCGCTAGTAGTAAATTAAATAGTCATTGGTACGTAGGTGTAATAATGATGAAAGTTTTTACTCATTTCTGTATACTTAATCAATCAATCTGAAAGAACAATCACATCCTACGCGTCTTTATTCCGAACTTTTTTGTTTTCGATATCATTTACGCATCATTTATTTTCTAAAAACAGTACCACCAAAGATTATTAGTAAAACATATTGCTGTCTCTGTTTTTTTAATGGCAATGAGAAGGATGGCAACATATTTTGACACCGCTCCCAAATGTTTAGACGTGAATTCAAACTTTAAACTTTTTGTCCGCGAATTCTGAAACCGCGAAGAAAAGTGGAACAAAAATGTCCTGTCTTTTTGTTTCAAAAGTTTTAGTGCTTTTGCGTAAATATTATACTAAATGATAGTTAACTACAATATTGTGCAAATAACTAAAATAAACTACCTTTAGACTTTAGGCAGTTACAATTTTTTCTTTAATTTAATATAGCATACATACGGGAAATATCATTTTTATTATATTGATAATATAATTTTTATTATATCTTACTTCTTACTAATATTATAAATGCGAAAGTTTAGATGGATGGATGGATGTTTATTAGAGTTTGTAGCCTAAACTGCTGAACGGATCTCGATGAAATTTGGCATAGATGTAGAGGATAGTCTGGAAGAACACATAGGCTGCTAACTTTTGTTTTTTTTAATCCACGCGGACGGAGTCGCGGGCGAAAGCTAGTTGATAATAAAAATGATATTTCGCGTACATAAAGTATTAGAGTTATTTATAACTAGCTGTTGCTCGCGACTTCGCCCGCGTGAAATTAAAAAAGTAATAAAAAATGGCATATGTTACTGATAACGTAGCTTTTGAATGGTGAAAGATTTTTTGAAATCGGCCAAGTTTTTGAGTTATTTCAATACATACAAAAATCGTCTCTTTATAATATTAGCAGAGATTAGTAGAGACTAAAGACCGTATTTAAATCTGTCTTTAGACCGAATTTGACGGGTCTTTTAATGGAACATAGTTGATATATACAGGAGTCATATAAGCTGTTTTAATTCCACGCTGACAAAGTCACGAGTAACAGCTAGTACATATAAATCTTTTGTGGCATATTGTTTCTTACTGTAATTGGACTGGCTTTAAGGCAACAAGACGATGTAGTCCAATTAAAGAGATGTTACCATGAAAATTTTCAACAATACAAATGACAAAAATGTTATACAACTGACGTTAGGAGCGTTGAGAGCGACACCTTTGACTAAACTATCGCACAACTATTTAGTCTCATTTGATTCCTATGAGCTTATATGGAGTTGCGCATACTCGATTTTTAGTTGTGCAACTAAACAGTTGAAGTGAACAATCGCACAACAGTTGTGCGATAGTTTAGTCAAAGGTGTGCTCTTACAGTGTTAAATAAGTGAGGTTGGTTGTTATACCATAAATTTCTAGGTAATATTAGGCCAAAGCTATGTTATGAAAACACATATCTTACTTCTTACTAATATTATAAATGCGAAAGTTTAGAAGGATGGATGGATGTTTATTAGAGTTTGTAGCCTAAACTGCTAAACGGATCTCGATGAAATTTGGGATAGATGTAGAGGATAATCCGGAAGGACACATAGGCTATTTGATTTTGTTATTCCGCGCAGACGGAGTAGTGCGGTGCTAGTAGGCAACAATTTTTATAAATTCTAATTTCACGCGAACGAAGTCACGAGCAACAGCTAGTTGATTATAAAAGAGAATAAACAGAGTCATTTCAACCTGGTCTGAACAATGCCATAAGGTACGGTCGCGGAAATCCACGATGTTCCAGAATAAATATCTTGTTCCTTGCAACTAAACGTGGGTGCCTTCAAGAGTAGGGTGAATCGGCACTTGTTGAGCTAGCGCGCTCTATCCTTCGGCAGCGTCTTCACTTAACTTAGGTGGAGTCGAGGTCAAGTGCTGGTTTATTTACGTTAAAAAAAAAAAAAAAAAACTAAACGCCTCTTTTTACAAATAACCAATTAGATAGCAGAAAGTTGAGCAAACGGAATAATAATAAAAATTAGCTATGTACCACTGACGGACCTTTTTACCTATAAACACATTTAAAGTGCATGCTATTGGGTGTCCGCGTCTCAATGGGTACAAAATACGTGGTATCCATAAATATCCGTACATTAAGGGCCTGTTTTAAATTGTAAATTGTCTGATAACAATCGAACGTGTAATATGTGATGCAAATATCGGATTTTGTTCCCTTATGACAGTGACGTCATTTTTAAGCTATCTGAACCTTTATCAGCTAGTGGTGGGACAGGCCCTTAAACTTTCGATTTACAATATGATCAGTATATGATTTATTGTGAGGAAATTTTTATATTATTGGTTAGTTAATTAATTGTTGTCACGTTTATGACGAAATACTAATTATAGTCAATCATTGAAGTTAATAGTTTTAACTAAAAGTTATATCGAAAAGTTGGCAAAGTATTCGGTAAGTTGCCAATGCTAAGTTGAGCAACCGCTTATAGTTAAGTATTAGGAAATAGTTGTTGTAATTTCTTAAAAAACATTATTGATTTAATCCTTGAAAGCCTGATTTTTTTAAATCGAATTACAAAAAATCAAACAAAAAAATGGGACCCACCTGCAAGCATTACTTTTCGGATAAAAAAGAATTATCAAAATCGGTCCACTAGCGGCGGAGTTATGCTGTAACACACATAAAAAAAAATAATATATTAAAAAAAAAAAAATTGAGTACCTCCTTCTTTTGAGAAGTCGGTCAAAAATGCATAAGTGTACTCTTTACTGCTTTTTTTACTAAAGGGGAAAATAGTAAAAAGGTAAAATAAGGTCAAAGGTAACATGTAAACAGGATAATATTAAAATAAAATCGATTGTAGGTGCCCAATGCAATTTATAACCCCAGTATCAAATTTGAAACTTGAGCTATTTAAGGGTTAAGCCTCGTATTCTTAAGTTATAATCGATTTTCTGCCTCGTAGTCCTAAAAAAATCCCTTTTGTCACTGCAGTTAATTTTAATTTACGTTGAAATCTACTAAAAAATAGTTTATGAATGAATTTTCACATATCTGTGGGCGTTTAAAAGCAAAAAAGTTATTTTTTTTAGATATTTTTTTATTTTTTTCCTTACTATTAATATAATAAATGCGAAAGTTTAGATGAATGTTTGTTAGAGTTGCCCCTAAAAGACGGAACGGATCTGGATGAAATTTGGCATAGATGTAGAGCTTGGTCTGGAAAAACACATAGGCTACTTGGTTTTGTTTTTTTTTTTTAATTTCAAGCGGAAGAAGTCGCGGACAAAAACTAGCATACAATAATTTTATTAACATTTTATAACTTGACAGTTATAAATCTAAAGTATACGTGGCCGTGAAAAAAATTAATTCCTCTAATTATATATTCTGTGAACATTTAACAATTAATGAACGTGTTAAATAGTGGCAAATGACAAAATGGCGTACATTTGTTAACCTTTATGACAATACTTATCATATTTTTTTACCAGCGCTTTTTCTTTTTTTTTTATTTATTATAATTTTTACAAATATACATCCATTCTTTTGTTTAAATAACACAGGTTTGTTACTGTTGGGTGTGAATTTAGAGTTTCTCAAATCATCTATACTAATATTATAAAGAGGAAAGATTTGTATTTTTGTATGTATTGAAATAACTCAAAAACTACTGGGCCGATTTTAAAAATTCTTTCACCGTTAGAAAGGTAATTTATCTGCGAGTAACATAGGCTACATTTTTTTTTAGTTCACGCGGGCGAAGTCGCGAGAAACAGCTAGTCGTTTATGTTTTTGTAATTACTGACAATAATGCCACCGTTGTACATAACAATAAATTATAGTTTTATATAACCTTTCACTCAAAATAAAGGAGTTAATTAAAAAGCCTGTATTTTGTTTTCTTCTAGTGATTTTTTTCTGTTTAATCGAAAACGCGCGATTGAATATTTCAGAGATAAAATGCTTGGAAACTTTTGATATAAAAATCGAGCATGCCATTAAAATTTAAACTGTTTCATTATAAAGATGTCAAACACAACGTATCCATTGTATTTTTACATTTATGTTTTACTAGTTTTGGCCCGTGACTCCGTTCGCGTGGAATTAAAAAAACAAAAGCGAGTAGCCTATGTGTTCTTCCAGACCTCTACATCTATACCAAATTTCATTGAAATCCGTTCAGCCGTTTAGGCTACAAACTCTAACAAACATCCATCCATCTAAACTTTCGCATTTATAATATTAGTAATATAATACTAAATTACATTTACTTGTATGTAAAAATTAAATAAAACACGCGAATTTGCTCCCATTGCAAGTTGTACGATATATTATTTCTAACATATCCCTTTGATTATATGGTAATAAGTTAATTTAAAACAAACAAGGGTCAGTAACAGGGTAAACACACTTAATAAATAATTCAAGCTATGCAAAAATACATACTATCCCGACATCCGTGGTCCTTTTGTTAAACATGACCAAAATAAAACAAACGTATATGTTTTTGTAATCTTAAAAATGTAAAGGGATATTTTAAAACAGCCAAAATATTCAAGTATATAGATAAGTATAGTTTTTTAATTTAATTAATTCCATCAAAAACAATGCTATTTCAGACACCGAAAATATAAAATAAATAGAATTGTTACAGGTTCCTTTATCATTATGAAAATAACTAGCTGTTCGCGTGCGGATTCATCCACGTGAAATTATAAAAACTTTATTTTATTGTTTACATTCGTCAAATTATCAGTAGCAAATGTCAAAATGACATGACATGGCATGACAAACCTTAGCAATCTTTCTTTCTTGATGTTGGCAGCAACTTATGGTCTTTGTCCCACATTAGGGTTTATATCCAAAATATTTACCACCTAAGTTTAATGGCGTGAAAATCTATAGCCTAAAGCGTGACGTATAAGTGTAGGGCTTTTTATTAAAAAAACAATTATTCAAAAATATGCTGTAATTGCTGACATCTTAGGCAACAAAGAAGTGTGTGTTTACGCTTGATATTAGTAAGATAATACTTTCCACTGTATAATAGCTAAATTAAAGTTTAGTTTCTAACCTAAATAGTTTTGAGAGATATTGCTTGGGAAATAGTTGATTCTTTTTAGTTCCAAACTTGTGAGACTGTAATTACGTATTTTTTTTTTCTTGTTACATTTAAAATATTATATTCACTATTTCTCTTTTTTAATGTTAAGGATGATATAACACGTATTTTTAAAAAATAATTATTCATTTAAAATGAGGGCAGAGGAGTTCTGGCGTTAAATAGTATGGAGTTAACTAGCAATCGTATCCATTAAAAACTCATATTCGCGTGTTTTAGGCGGTGACTGACGGCTATGTTTAAAATATAGTTAAGTCTGATCAAGATTAGAGTTCCAGTGAGTCTCATTTCAACATCAACCAATTGCAGTTGTATTATTTTTCGCCATTTTCTATATACCTAGTTATAGCATTTGTAAAAAAATATTTACTTCTGGACGGTCTCTATAAGGTACACAACTAAACCAGTGATGCCCAAAGTTGAGGTGGATCCTCTAGGGGCCACAGATCCAGCGGGTCCACAATCACTGGAAATATAGTTGGGGGTCCTTCAGTTGGAAATGGGGGTCCACGAAAAGTTTATTTCATGTCGATAATTTATGTTTCTTAAATCTTCCCCCAAACAGCGAAAAAACTATTTTTTTGTCCACCATGTTTTTTTGAAAGGGGTCCACAAGTTTAAAAAGTTTGGGAACCTTTACATTAACCCACGCATAACTATAACTTAAAACTATTTACGACGTAAAATTTAAGCACTTATCAACATCGAAGCCTAAACAAACAGCTGTCTATTTCGCTACTAAACCCTGGGTTACAGCACCGTTCAATATCATATTGCCATCTCTATCTTTCATAGAGAACGAAAGAGATGGATATATGTTCTTATACACGTCCTTCGGTAATGGAAACCCATGATATTCAACGCAGACGTGGCGATTAGACGAATATATTGCGGTTAGCGATTTGATATCCAATACACAGATCAGATGACAAAGGTTGAAATTCGGGAAAGGATTGTGCAGGAAAAAAGTAGACCATCATTATATTGATGCGATATTGTTTTACAAACTGAGACCAATATTTTATCGCTTACTAGCTGTTCCCATGCGACTTCATCCGCATAAAATTCTCATTTTATTGTTTACATTTGTCAAATTATCAATAGCAAATGTCAAAATGACATGACAAACCTTAGCAACCTTTCTTTCTTGATGTTGGCAGCAACTTATGGTCTCTGTCCCACATTAGGGTTTATATCCAAAATATTTACCCCCTAAGTTTAATGGCGTGAAAATATATAGCCTAAAGCATGACGTAAGTGTAGGGCTTTTTATTTAAAAAAAAGTGTTATTCAAAAATATGCTGTAATTGCTGACATCTTAGGCAACAAACAAATGTGTGTTTACGCTTTATTAACATAATAGTATAGAAGTATAGATTTGTGCTTCTGCTGACATGTAAATGCGTTTTAAATGAAAATTGATGAAGGGTTATGAATACACACGGTGCAGTGAAATTTAACTTTAGGTTTAGTGTAGTTTTGAGATTTAAAAAAAACTTTTTCTTGCGAGTGCTGTGTGCGCCTGTAATCTATATGTTCTTTTGCTTTTTTTTTTCTTTATCTACAGTATATTTGGTTGTGTAATTTGAACATGCAATTGGTGTACATTTCCAATAAATAAAATAAAATAATCCGTAGTGTATTACTAGGAAACCAGCGAGTAACAAACCACTAATAGATAGTTAGTACATTATTTATTCTTCTATAACCTTGTCAGTCAAGTACATTCTTTTATTACGAGGAAATTACCATTTTGGTATCACTTTCTTAGATACAATGTTTTTCACTGGCGCGTCTGCGTTTGTTATAAAGCGTGCAGTGAGAGTCGCTAACCAGTGGAAAAGAACACTTATTAGAGTTTAAGTTAGAATCGCTGACTATTAGATAAATAAAATGCTCTTTTATTAATTCTTAATTGTTTCAAGCGCAATATCTCCGTTAGTTCTCTAAAGGTTTAATTAAACGAGTGTTTTCAACTATTTGATATTCATCTACATAACCCTTGTTTCAAATTAGCTTTTACCAGTTTCATTGTAACAAAATATGGTAATCGTACGGACATCTTTTATTTAATTTGTACATTTTGTGAAGTATAAAAAGTTGGAATTAAAAAACGATTTTCGTTAATTAAATTAAACTGTAACTAAGTGTAACTATTTGCGAGAGAAAACAGAAAAGAGAGCTTATCTCGAATATTCGTCAGAAAGTTTACGTAACGTAATCGACATTCCATTAGATTTGTGCAGAGTACCGGGCGTACAGTCAACCATCAAACGTCATACAGTTTTTTTCGATATGTTACGAATTACGTTACGTATATGTCCACGCAAATCTCACACAAATCCTAATAGACCTTCTGACACGAAACGTACAGTTGCAGAAATTCACGGTGTGTCACTTTCAGAAAAACAAACTTGGAAGAAAACTGACTCTGCCTCTTCTTACAAATAAACAATTACGTATGAGTTGCGCAAACGACAGGGTAATACTAAAAAGGCTACCTTTTTTCGCACAGACAATTAAAAGCTGCTTTCTCTTATTGTTCCCTGTCGTAATTTCATCATCATCCTCCTTATCCTACTCCCATAGGGTCGGCGCAACTGGTTTTTGTCCTCCAAATAACTCTATCATACGTCATCTCAGTTATCACTCCCTTTTTGATCATTTCACCTATCACGCAATCCATCCATCTCTTTCTAGGTCTACCTCTACCGGTGTACCACACTCATAACTAACGTTCTCCTTACATGCGATTCATCCCTCCTCATAACATGTCCCTGTCGTAATTTCAATGAGTACAAAATATTCAGACGACTGTAGCTTTTAAGGAACACCGCCAAATTACTCGATTGTACATCCGAGTACCGAAGTATAAGTATTTAGGAACGAAAAATCTGTTTAGTTTTTATACCATCGTTTTAACGTCATTAAAATATATCAATATAGAAACTCAGTACATTCTTTGTTACTGGAAGCGACACGCGCCAACTCTTTCTATCTATTGTCTACAGGTACAATGGATCAGTCATTAATCTTGCAACAAAACGGCAACAAATAAAACATAAGAAATGGATGACGCGCTAACAAATTGCATTTTGTGTTTATTTATAGCATTTCAATTATCAATTCTAATAAAGATTAGATTAAATTAGTTACTATAAACAAAACAAGCAAAAAAATCTTTGAATTTTTTCTAACTTAAATTAAAGTTTTTTCTAACTTAAACTGAACTAATGATTGACTAAAATATCATAATTTAACTAATTAGACATTAGCAGTGAGTGAACACTTGTCAATTTCAGAGTAAAAAGACCCCTACATATTCAAGTTCATTAAAAATAATAATTAGAAAAGTTTCAAGTAGTTATACGAGCAAAGTATTTATATTAAAGCATTTTATACATAGCGTATTTAAGCAAAAATTAGTCAATCACTTATCTCTCACACTACTAAGATAAATTAGTAGAAGGTAGTTAAAGAAAAATATTTAAATTTATTTTTGTAAAAACATAAAACAGAAAGTAAATAAATAAAACTTAACAGTGGTAGAGCCCGCTTTAACATCTTCGCATGAATGGGCCGGCTCGCCCGGTGTAATACCACGACCACACAGAAAACAGGCGTGAAGTGCAAGCAATTCCGCGTTTCGTCTGATGAGTGTGTGTGCCTGAGGCCTAATTTGAGCCCCTTTCCCTTTCCACCCTTTTCTTAAGAAGAAAGGATGGAAAGGAAAAGTGGATTTGACGGTGGAGGCGACGCATAGGAAGGGGAAATGTCCTCTTTATGTGCGTCTCCTCCTCCGTCAATTAAGGGTAGGCATCGCATCTGCAATTGCGGATGTTTATAGGCAGCGGTCGCTCTCCATTTCTGTGGATTCAGGTGGCCGCTTGCTCGTTTGCCACCTTATATCATAAAAAAAAAAAGTGACTAAAGGTTCTGAGCAAGGCAGCAAACGGCGACAGACGCCCAGCTTTTACTGCCGAGAGAGGGAGAGATATAGTTAATATAAGATAGACGTGGTCAACCAAATAGTTATCCTGAAGATAAATATTTTATTTACAGCAACTCTTGTAGCGGCCGAAACGAACCTCCGGCCGCACGGGATGGACTTGATTCGCCTCTTGTCTTATAAACCATGGATCAGTAGGGCCCAAACTCCCCGAGATCGATTACAACGTGCCAACATCCAACCTCACCAAGATACCGATCTCGATAACCTAGACAACGATGATCCTATTAGTATTGAAAATGATGACATCAGGTAATTCCCAATCTATTTTTTATATGTTTTCGCGATCCAAGATATCTAATTTTTGTAGGTTGATATAACGTACAGCAAACGCTGTTATTTAAGTTTGAGCATAATATTGAATACTACCTATTACTCGCGACTTCGTTCGCGTGGAATAAAAAAAATAGTAATAAAACATAGACTATGTTATAGTATGTAGTGATAATATAGCTTTTTAATGGTGAAAGAATTATTGAAATCGGCCAAGTAGGTTTTGAGTTATGACAATACATACAAAAACACAAAACTCCAAATGTTTTCTCTTTATAATATTGGTATAGATTGCAATAGTATGGTACAAAGACCACAGCAAGTAACGTGCGCTGTACGCGAGGCAATGCTATCCTTAAAAATAACTGCCGACTACAGAGCGTGAGCACCTTTGACTGAACTATCGTACAACTGCTGTGCGATTGTCGATTGTTTCACAGCCAATTCAACTGTTTAGTTGTACAAATAAAAATCGAGTAGTGTCCTTCTACATATCGGCTCATAGGAATCACAGCGGGACTAAACAGTTGTGAGATAGTTTAGTCAAAGATATGCGTGCTCTCTTAAAGCTGTCATTGTCGACTGTTAAATGATGTTCTTTGTTATAGTGTTGAGACTGCGAAGCGTTCCGCAGTTGCAACGGTGTTAAACGGCAGTCGTCGCCGTCGGCAGCCGACGCCCGCGCTCGGTAAGGCTGTCACGCCGTATGTCGGCGTTGGTAAGCAATACCGTCGGTGTATATCACCTTATTAACCAACCTATAACCTAAGTGGAGGTACACCGATAGAGGTAGACCTAGAGAGAGATGGATGCGTGAAAGGTGATATGATAAAGGGAGTGATGACTGATGACGTATGATAGAGTTATAAGGAGGACAAAAACCTGCTGCGCCGACCTTACGAGAATAGGATGATGATGATGATGTATCGATAGTGTATCGAAGTGTACGAGTTAAGGGCCTGTCTCACCAAATTATAAATTGTCTGATAACAATCTAACGTGTAAAATATGTGATGGAAATGTTGTTACCTTATCTGACAGTGACGTCATTTTTAAGCTATCTGATCCTCTATCAGCCATTGGGACAGGCCCTTAATCTAACAAAACTGAATAAAAGATAGCAGATACAATTGGAATCGATATTTAATAGACCGAATATCGAAGTAATCATAAACAAATATTAAGTTTAATTATACAAGGCCCTAGATCTGCAAATAACTTGTTTCTCGTGAACAACTTTCTCATGTTATGATTGAGATTAGTATTTAACCTATATTTAGGATAACAATATCTTTGAAAACTTTGATCTGTAACATTGTGTAATTTATTAAAATTAACCATAGACCGATAAATATATCAGACCAGGATCTAAGACAAACTAAATTATCACAAGCGGCTTCTATAAATCTGAAATAAAACAGCTACAAGTAGGATAAAACGAATGTAATGTGAGCAAGGGCGACCTTATGCGTTAAGTCTAGATTCTGGATAATTCAAAATATGTGTGTGATTATTTGTATTATTTACACATTTATTTTGTTATTTTTTTCATACCATCTTATTGTTTTTTTACATTCTGATATGTGTTCAGGTGTATTGAACGATATGGACGATTTCTTCGACTTCCTCCGAGACAATATGGACGGCCTCAACATGATACCATCGCAACGCACCAATACATACCGGGAGACGCCGAATGTCCTTCAAATACCTTCTGCAGGTCAGTTAGATGATAAACTTATGGCCTGTTTCCCAGATACTTTTAACCATTCGTTAGTTGTTTAAATAAATTACGTAAATTAATGAAATGCGTTTCCGAATTACGTAACTTCAGTTTTAAAAAGTTACAATTTAGTTAAACCTGATACTAATGAAACACTAGGTAATCTACTCGTATACTATCTATATCTATACTTCTATACTATTATAATAAAGCGTAAACACACACTTCTTTGTTGCCTAAGATGTCAGCAATTACAGCATATTTTTGAATAATTCTTCTTTTAATAAAAAGCCCTACACTTACGTCATGCTTTAGGCTATATATTTTCACGCCATTAAACTTAGGGGGTAAATATTTTGGATATAAACCCTAATGTGGGAAAGAGACCATAAGATGCTGCCAACATCAAGAAAGAGAGATTGCTAAGGTTTGTTATGTCATGTCATGTCATTTTGACATTTGCAATTGATAATTTGACAAATGTAAACAATAAAATAATTTTTTTATAATTTCACGCGGATGAATCCGCACGCGAACAACTAGTTGTTTTATAAAAATAGGTACAAGTCGATTTACATTATTGCTTGTACAAAGTAATTTGCATTTGAATCAGAAATGGACACTTGAATCGAGATGTTTATCCCTTGGTAATTCACTTTGATGAGATATAGATAAAAAAAATCGATCACAGACGGAAATACGAAAACAGTTTTTGAATTAACATCAAGTAGGTATTTTTATGGCAAGATATTCAATTTTGTGGCCTTTACTTGCAGTTGCTGGAATACTTCGTGTCTTTGTATGATATTTTAGTAATCAATAAAGAAGATAGCGGTATCGCCTTACGTTACGGCGTTATTGTTAGAGGAGGCGCACACTTTTGACTAGAAATCGCAAAACTATTTTCCGATTGTCGATTGTTTCGCAGCCAATTCAACTGTTTAGTTACACAACTAAAATCGAGTAGTGTGCTCCATACTCATAGGAATCAAATCGAGACTAAACAGTTGTGCGATAGTTAAATTAAAGGTGTGCACGCTTTTGTTTATATTTATTTAAACCATTCATATTGATCTAAAAATCGAAATGTCAATCGGAACATATAACCTATATTTTAGAGGGCAATTTTTTTCTATTTTCAAAGTAAGTTATTAAAATAATTTTCAGCCTTTAATTAAAAATATGAACTAAACAAATAAGTTAGTTTTAATAAACATAACAATGCGTAGTTGTCCAAGGTATCTTCCTCAGTACAAAAGGAAACTTTGATAATCTCACGTATACGCGAGGCTCTGCTGCATTTTCCTACTTCCCTCTTGTTACATGTTTCGATATTAAATGAGGCTTGTTCTGCAGGTCAACATAGGTTAAGGCTGTAAGCATATTTAAGTTAGTGTTGAATTTGAAAGAATGATAAAAATCTATACAGTTTTATTTTGCATTTAAAACCAATCCAAGTGAAATATATAGAAGGAACTTTAAAACAATTTAGTTAACTCGAATAAATACATAGAGCGTCGGTGGCTCAGTGGTTTAAGCACTTGACTTGTAATCTACAGGTCTTGGGTTCTAATCCCGCCATGTACCAATGTAAATTTCGATTTTTCGAATTTTCATATGTACCCGACGTTCTTACGGTGAAGGAAAACAACATGAAGCAACCTGCACATATCGGCTAAGAAATTTAAAGATATGTGTGAAGTCAACCAATCCGCATTTAGCCAGCGAGTTTGACTAAGGCCTAGTCACCCCTTAGGGTAGGCTCCGAGCCCCTTAGTGGGGACGTATAGTGAGCTGGTGATGAATAAATACATGAAGTTTGTTCGAGAGAGATGCTCAGTTGAACTGATAGTTTTTACTGAAGTCAAACTGTTCGATTAAAGCTGTGTGTAACTTTGAACACTACGTATCTTACTTTTAGAATACAATAAATATATACAAGAGAAATTAGATTAAACTATAAAAACGTCTACACTCATATATTAATCTAGAATCAACACCGACTTTTGAGCCCAGTTTTTAACGTTGGCCGTCTAGTTGTGATGTCATAAATGGTTATTATGATTACAGGAGCGAGCGGGTCTGGAAGTGGCATGAGGAAACTGCAAGCGCTGCGCCCGCTTCGCCCTGCTGGCAATATCAGGTACCCGTACCTCGTTGTTTCAAATTAAAGTCTAAATGCAAATGAAGGATTTTTTATTGTAAATCAACCAGCGCTTGGCCACGTACCCAAATAGACTTACATGGTGCAATTTACACTACGCCAATAAATTAGTACATTATTCTAATATTATAAAGAGGAAATATTTGTATTTTTGGATTTTTGTACGTATTGAAATAACTCAAAAAAAAAAAACTTCGAAATTGCGAATCTAAATTAAAACAATTTTACAAATATTGATATTCTACGAGTAGCTTTTACAATTTTTTTTAAATCAAATTAAAATGTTTGTCTATGGCATTTTGACAGCTTGCCGCCATTTTGTTTTAGGCCAATCGTCTACGACGCGGTGAGCGGTGTCGCGTCTAGAAATTATCACTCAATCAAACCGCCACAAGTTAAACTACGTTCATATGAAAATATAGTGAAAAATAAAAAACTGGAACCTAAAAAAATCTCTGACAGCTGTGCACCTTTTTGGGATAAATATTTTTATATGCATAATACATTTTCTTAATTAAAAATATGAACTAAACAAATAAGTTAGTTTTAATAAACATAACAATGCGTAGTTGTCCAAGGTATCTTCCTCAGTACAAAAGGAAACTTTGATAATCTCACGTATACGCGAGGCTCTGTGCTACATTTTCCTACTTCCCTCTTGTTACATGTTTCGATATTAAATGAGGCTTGTTCTGCAGGTCAACATAGGTTAAGGCTGTAAGCATATTTAAGCTAGTGTTGAATTTGAAAGCATGATAAAAATCTATACAGTTTTATTTTGCATTTAAAACCAATCCAAGTGAAATATATAGAAGGAACTTTAAAACAATTTTACAAATATTGATATTCTACGAGTAGCTTTTACAATTTTTTTTAAATCAAATTAAAATGTTTGTCTATGGCATTTTGACAGCTTGCCGCCATTTTGTTTTAGGCCAATCGTCTACGACGCGGTGAGCGGTGTCGCGTCTAGAAATTATCACTCAATCAAACCGCCACAAGTTAAACTACGTTCATATGAAAATATAGTGAAAAATAAAAAACTGGAACCTAAAAAAATCTCTGACAGCTGTGCACCTTTTTGGGATAAATATTTTTATATGCATAATACATTTTCTTAATTAAAATCTCAAATTATGCTACGATTTAATTGATAATAGGTATGTTAAATGAATGCTGAAACAGGATTTTTTTAGTGTACTTATTTTATTACCAAAGGTTTTATAAACGGAATAAAGTAAAAGGAAATATTTCAAATTAAACATTTACACAATTAAATAGTTGCGTATTTCGACTTTTTTTCAATCTATTAATAAATATTATAATAAATACAAGAAAATATATGTGTTTAATAAGTGTGAACATTAATTACTAAGTATTTTATTTTGTAAATTAACTTTTGATCTCTGTCTAGTCAATTTTTATGTAAAATTCAATAAAGAAGTCCTCAAAATGACCTCTAGTTTATGTTTAAACCTGTTAAGCTGCAAAAGAAATAGTTAGATTAATTTATCTTTTTTTTATCTTACTAATACTATACATACGAAAATTTGGTTGCATGGATGAATGTTTGTTCGAGTTTTTAGCGTAAACTGCTGAACGGATCTCGAAAGTCATAGAAGTAGAGTCATAGTATGGAAGTACACATAGGCTACTTACTTTTTTTTTATTCCCACGCGGACGGATTCGCGGGCAAAAGCTAGTAAAATTATACAGATTCAGATAAAGTTACATTGAAGCATTCGTTAGTGTTTTTAGTTCGATAAATTCATAAAATCCGAACTAGGTAACTGGAGTTTTACTCACTTGTAACCCAGAAACCCAGCATTAGTTGTTTTAGAACGCTTTTGTTAGAGTACGTACCTCCTATATACATGGTTTACACTTAGCCAGTACAGTCGGTCAGTAGCGCTCAATAACTGGACTGGAAATCGATTGGCACAGCGTGAACGCTAACTGGCGCCAGTGAGTGCATATAATCTATGACTGGCCGTTGCAACTGGCCAAGTGTGAACCGGGCATTATGGTTTTGTCTCGGTAAGGCATGCAGTTTGGTATTACGAATACTCATGGGTAAATAGTTCGACAATAGTTTGACCCTTTATCTTAATAAAAGATTACTTATCTACGATCTTATCTTTATATTATCTGTCGAGATGATATGATTATAAAATGGAGATAAGGTAATCGCTGATTTTTTAATTATTTTAGTTTAGAAAAATATCTTCTAAGGTTGATGTGGTTGGACAAAATTCGTTAGTTTATAATATGCTTATGATTATAAATTGATGTTTGAGAACTTTCGAGTTTAAAAAGCAAGTGAGAGATTATTTACCAGGATAACGTTGTAGATATTTAGACCTCGTTTTCCTCTACACTTCTACGAACATTTAATATTGAATCAACACAAAATGTCGACGGATGCGACCTTTGGGAAATCATACGATAGTTGTTTTTTTTTTCGTTCATTTATTTAATTGAAATAACAGGAGGGTTAATGGCGCGAGACCACAGACAATTGTTAGTAGTTTAGGCGGGAACGCACTTGACAGCTGACTAATTTAATTGCTTTTTTTAATCTTTCAGTTTGTAAAACCAACTTTTTAATTATCCTATTTTCTGAATACATATATTAGAGTGAAAACAAATAATTTAAAAACATATTATATACTAAATAGTAAGTATGAATTAGATATAAAAATTTGACATTTGAAATTCATTTATGACGTCAATACGAGTATACGATTTATTTCGCCTCAAATATTAATAACTGCGCAAAATCATTTTAAAAGGTCATCACCCCTAATTATTACCGATTTAGGTAATCACCGTTTAATCCTTGATGACAATAAAATTACTTCCGCGTCCGTAAAAAACATAGAATTTAACGATGCTAGTTATTGTTATATGAAAATGTTTTGTGCAAAATATTATAATTAGATAGTATAAAAACTAAATTACATATTGTATCTACATTTTATATATTACTTGTATTATCATGTAATTAATCTAAATCATTGAAGCATATTTTATATTTTCCGTTTACAGCGTTATATACTTAACATATTAATTACTAGCGGTTGCTCGCGACTTCGCATGCGTGAAATAAATACAGCCCATGTTACTCAATGTTTACGTAGCTTTTTAATGGTGGAAGATTTAAAATCGGCCCAGTAGTTTTTGAGTTATTCCAATACATAAAAAATACAAATCTTTCCCCTTTATAATATTAGTCTATACGTTTTTAATTAATGCATCAATTTCGCTTAAACTTAACAAGCGTTGGTGGCGCAGTTGTTAAGAACTAAACTGAAAAGAACCCGATAAGTCCTGGTTCGATCCCCACCATGTAACCAATCTTTTTCGATTTTCCAAACCCATATGTAAATTTATCTGACGTTCTTACGGCGGAAGAAAACATGACGCATCCATATCGGAGAAGAAATTCAAAGATATGTGTGTCCACCCTCAGTTCAGCGTGGTTGACTATGGCCTAGACTTATGGCCGGTTTCCCAGCTACGTTGATTATTCGTTAGGGGTTTTTGGTTCGATAACTTCATGAAATGCGTTTCCAAACTACGTAACTTGAGTACTCCGTTGAAATAGGTTAACATAACACTTATGAAACTTCTGAAACCCACCATTAATAGGGCAGACTCCGAGCAGTAACGACGTGTGAGCTCATATCTGAATCTATTTTAAGACGTTTCATTAAAACCTTAGAATTCGGTTAATTGACCAGTTTGTGGCAATAGTTGACAATTTCCTGTCGATCTATTGATTGCACCATCGCTTCCTGCTTGAGGCAATTTTTCAATCAATAAAATTGTCAATCAACTTGACGCATAGACAAAATTTGTGGGAAAGTTGTCATCCTATCTATGATAATAATAGTAGAATACTGACAATATTATCTTACTTCTTACTAATATTATAAATGCGAAAGTTTAGATGGATGGATGGATGTTTGTTAGAGTTTGTAGTCTAAACGGCTGAACGGATCTCGATGAAATTTGGTATAGACATAGAGGATAATCTGAAAGAACACATAAGCTACTCAATTTGTATTTATAAATTCCACGCGGACGGAATCGCGGGCGAAAGCTAGTATTCTATGTTTTAATATAAATAGTTATAAAAGTTTAATACGCACAGGTAAGCAGTTAGTTACGATCACACCAAACCCAAGGATTAAGTTAACGATCTGATAGTCTATTCCGATATTACTCAAACATAATATTTTCCTTTTGTCAAACGTTTTAATACATCTTTTTAACATGAGTTGTAAAAAGAGTAATTAGTGATTGAAGTATCCTCTAAAAGCATTGATATTTTTAATTAATTCAAAAGGTGTTTTTCTAATTTGAGAATAACGTAAAATCTTTTTTAATACTTTAGTAATATTGTAATGATGCTAAAGAACATGATTACATCATTGTAGTGCATGTCATGTTATTGTGTTCGCATAGTATATCTGAATATGCACATGCAGTGATCACAATGAAGGTTTCGTCATCCGATAATTGACACGGCAGGCGACGGATGACCGCTAAACGATCCTATCCTTTGCGTATGGTCCAAGTGATGAGAGACAAACACTTTGTAATTTTTACAAAAAAATTAAAGCTCTGTTTTTTAACTAGTTATAATACAAAACAATTAATAATACCTGTTGAAACAATTGTAAAAATCATCATATGTGATGATTCTCTTTAACGGAACATAGACAATACGTGGACTAAGTGGAAATTCACGATTTGGGAATAGTTAAAAACACACGTATTACGTGGTATTACACAGGTTCAGTATTATTAATAATCCCCAAACAAAGACAACTTAAGTATTGTTTTAATGTATATCACAGTTTATTGTACGGTTAATGTTTACTGCAGCAGTTTAACTACTAATCTTGTCGTATAAAATAATTTATCTATACTAATATTATATAGAGGAAAGATTTGTATTTTTGTATGTATTGAAATAATTAAAAAACTACTGGGCCGATTTTAAAAATTCTTTCACCATTAGAAAGGTAATTTATCTGTGAGTAACATAGGCTATATTTTAAATTCACGCGGGCGAAGTCGCAAGCAACAGCTAGTATCTTATAACTTGCACCATCGGAGATCTCGTGTCTACCCACGTTATGTTACCGACTGCAAGAACTTTTAAACAAATTTAACTTAGTTAACTTTATTACCTTTATTAACTCAACTCGAACTCAACGCAATTAATGATATTCAATTAAAAATTTATCTTACAAGTGTACCCTTCCATCAGTCGGGCAAAAAAAATTAAAAGATACATTTACAAGATAAAGAAGAAGTCACTTTTAACATGAATCAATTTAATTGCATCTTATTCTAATACGGACTACGGCCATCTTGTGACGTCAAACGAAAACGTTACCAGTTTTATTTATGAACCAATCACCTTTTGCATCAATCAAACCTCAAGTTGAATTGACTCGAGAATAATAAACTGTCTTATCCATACTTTGCTATCTATATCTATACTAATATAATAAATCGTAAACACACACTACTTCGTGGTAGGATGTCAGCAATCACAGCATGTTTTTGAATATTTTTTTCTTTAATAAAAAGCCCTACATAAGTGTCGTAAGCGACACGCTTTAGAATATAATATATATGTATTTTTACGCTATTAAACTTAGGTGGTAAATAAATTGAAAAAAAACTGCATGTGGGAAAGGAACCATAAACTACAAGCTGCCAACATTAAATGATTAGTGGCGCTTTGATTCCTACGAGCTTATATGGAGGTGCGCACACTAATCGATTTTTTAGTTGTGCAACTAAACAGTTGAATTGGCTGCGAAACAATGGACAATCGCACGATGGTTGTGCGATAGTTTAGTCAAAGGTGTGCGACCACTCTTAATGAACATATGTTGAAATAGAAAAGCGCATTGGTATATGTTGACATTTGGCCATAGAGTCATTCGTTTAGGAGTTATTTTTAAAAGTATATAAACCAGTGCTTTACCACGATTCCACCCGATGTTAAATGTTGATGTGGTCGAAGGATAAGTAACAAACATACATCCATCTAAACTTTGTAATTCATATTATCTATCTATACTAATATTATAAAGAGGAAAGATTAGTATTTTTGTATGTATTGCAATAACTCAAAAACTGGGCCGATTTCAAAAATACTTTCTCCGTTAAAAAGCTACGTTATCAGTGAGTAACATTATTTTTTTTAATTTCACGCGGACGAAGTCACGAGCAATAGTTAGTTGACAATTAAGATCATAATAAAGTCATGGCAATATGAAAAAATACAACCCATAAAGTGCTTTTTAAAAAAAAAATAGTCTTATTAACATGCTTTTTTTTAATTTAATATTGAAGGTTGTTAACTGAATTAGGTATGGTATATAAAGCGAAGATTTAAAAGTCCCTTGATTTGGAATGGTATAGCAAAAAGTACACGAAGGCATATCAACATGGCGGCTAATACGAAATTAGTTTTTTTATTTTAAATGGTGGGATAAAGACAAGCGATATTGTAAATGCAGCCAGTAATGACAAAAACTATTGCACCAGAAATGTTTTGGAATCTCCTAGTCTAGTAGGTTTGTATTGGAATTCAATATAAAGTAAGAGCTGGTGCACACCTTTGACTAAACTATCGCACCACAACTGTTGTGCGAATGTCGAATGTTTTGCAGACAATTCAACTGCTTAGTTGCACAACTAAAAATCGAGTAGTGTGCGCACCTTCATATAAGCTCATAGGAATCAAAGCGAGACTGAACAGTTGTGCGATACTTTAGTTTCATATTTGCGCATATTCTTACAGAGAAATTCTAGTAAGGAAATTGTTCAATAACAAAATCATAGTTGTCATTGTCTAAACAAATAAACCATTCAGTTACACACATTACATACACGTTACGAATCAGAGTTATTTTAGATAAAATATGATTAATGTAGAAATAATCATTTTTATATTTATTTAACAGTTGTAGGCACAAGCAATGTGCAATTTTCCTGAAACGCGCACAATTTGCACAACGGCCTTCCTGTCCCGTAAAAGATTAAGCCGTTTGCAGAAGCGACAAATTGTTAAAAAACAACAATTAGTTAAAAAAATGGCATTCATGATATTAGTAAGATTGTTAGTTATATTAAGAATTCGACATATTTATGAGTATTTCAGAATAACACCCGAATATTCGTAAAAGCCGCTTACAATGTGACATTCTATAAATTTTTATTGGAATTTACAGTTGAAACGCGGCCTTAGGGGCGTTTTCACATTTAAATATCGTTTCGGTATTTTCGGTATTTAGCCGTTAAATTTTCATATCTTTGATAACTAAATTCAAAAGACCTATTTGCTGTAGTAAAGTGCTACCGATTGTGTCTTGTTGCCCCTGATTTTTTTTAAATAATGAATCGGAAGACAAAAATGATTTACCACAATAGCGTCGACACTCAAAACCCACAGTTACACGTTACAATCGATTCGTAACGCTATGAATGTTACAATTACACGGTATGTAATCTGCAATGTACACAATAAATAAACTATTTGTCTTATTGAAGCACTAGGTATTTAATTGTGACATTCTTCATACTTGAGATATAATACAAATAGAAGAGAATCATTAATATTTACGCAATGTTCATAATAAACATACGAGAAACTGCCATAATCTTGTTAAATGTTATTCCTTAGTGTCGATTTATTTAGAAATCTACGCTAAGGGTCACTCTCTACGTGACTACTTTAGTTTCTTAGAAACCAGTTAGTTTTATACCAAATTGTATAGATACACGCGTAGTAGTCTTTACAAGTAGAGATTCAAATGTAACAAAGAAATGTGTCATTGACCATCTATCAAGTTTAATCTTTGACCTGCGCGAGCGCATTATAAAGTAAAGTAAAGGTCGCAATACAAACATTGTCCATCCGTTGAGACGGCCAGTCGGAAGCAGACGCGCGAGTCGGTACAACGTTAGCGCGCGAATTTAAAATTTAAATTTTGTTCTTAATTTAAAATAAAATAACAAAATGCTGTTCTATTTCATCACGGTTTTGTTATTGGCCAGTGTTCAAGCGAAGTTTTACACGGATTGTGGTATTTATATTTTTAATCTATATTTTTTTTTGTTTGACATTAGAGTGCGTCCATATCTGTTTTACAATAACAAATTGGTTGTAATAATGATTTATCTTTTGTTTGCTCTGCAAACGACGCCAAATGATTTGCCTACTCGAGTTTAATCTATTATTTTAACGCCGTTTAATATTGTTTTTGTAATACTTTCCTGTTAATCTTAAACTCCAGTAAATTTATACATATATTATAACAATTTCGAAATCACTTTGTTTAAGACTCCTTCTTTCTTGATTCTATGATTCTCCTTGATTTTCGTAATACTTGATTTTGTTTTCACTTAGTGTTACTGTGAAACATGTATTGTCTGGTTTCCAATGAGAATGACAATGTTGTATACAATTGTTCAAGTACGAATTGACATGGTTTTACATTTGAAATGTACCTTTTTGTAAACCTGTCACCTATGATGAGAGAGAGGTAAATGTTTTAAATTAAAATATTAGCAGATTTTTTTAATCTTACTAACATTATAAACGCGAATGTTTAGATAGCTGGATGTTTGTTAGAGTTTGTAGCCTAAACTGCTTAAGGGATCTCTATGGAATTTGGCATAGATGTAGACGATAATCTGGAAGAATAGACAGACTACTTGCTTTTTTTAATACCATGAGGACGGAGGCGGAGATGGCCAGTTTACTAATATTTCTTGTACCATTCCAACTCAGCTCTAGATTTGTGCTAGGAATGGATCACAATGTTCGGATGACTGGAACCGAAATCGGTACCCTTCACCTAAGTATTGGCTCTTTTTTGACGTTAAAAAGAGATCTTTCGATAATATGTGACCTTTAATGCGGTATCATTGTCACAAATATAGTAAGTATAAGGTCATGCGCACATGATTTTATTATCACTTGCAAATGACGCGTATTATTGTTACCGTCAGACTACTGCTGATACAACCAACACTATTGTCGTCCCTTTTCATTCGCTTTGCGAAAATAGAGACAATGTATTTATAGTGCTGTCAATTTTGAATAAATGCCTTGTATTGTAACCTCTTTTTACTGGGTTCATAAATATTCCTTGTAAATTATCTTCAAGTGCAAATTAGATCAAATCTATCGTTCTTTTGATATAGATTTCATTTCGTACTTTCTGTTTATTTGTCTGCTTAAATTAAAAAACTGTTTAGTAGCCAATAAACTATTCCTGACTGTAACTAATCTGTGGCTGTTCCACGTTTCATTCTGATCACAGATAATACAATACACTATTACAAAAAAACCCTCCCGGAGTTACTTTTACTATGATATTCCAATTAAGCATTCATATTTTTGCATTTAAAATATTTGGTAGAGTCATAGATGTCGCCAGCCGACGATCTATAGATAAGGGGGGAACTGCCTATAGGATGAGTGTTGCTGTAATTTAAACATAGATATAATTCAACAATCTAGTGATTTTTTTTTAACTAAACAAATGAATATAGTCGGACTATTTATTTTTAAAACAACCAACGTGAACGAACACATTAGTGATTATTTAACGAATGAATAAAACGGATAGGTAGAAATGTTACGTGAAAGCAATGCAATGCGTAACTTGCGCTAAGATATTTATTTACGTTTTAATTATCTTACGTGAGTTAAATTTACACCATATGTTTATTGATATTTGTAGGTTATAATTTTTTGCATAGGTTATCACAAAATGAGCAACATCAACATTTTTTGTACATTATAAATTTGATGCCTAATTTTTGTATGATTGACATTTTCTGATGTTTCAATTCTACAAAAAATGTTAACGCTACTCAATTTTTTGTTAATTACATAAAAAAGGGAAACACGATTAATTATTAAAAACTATCAAATGGGCTGCGAAAATAAGAAAGTCGTGTCAGTTTTGTCTTGTATTGTTTTTCTATAGTAGTTTTTCGAACTGAACTAACTGAATTCCACGTGGACAAAGTTTTGGGCAACAACTATTATTATATTTCCACTTTTAAATAATTTATCTTTGTGTTTCGTTCCAGGTTCAAAGCTGTCCACACTGCAGAAGGTGGACGTAAGCGGGTGTACAGACAACGCGAAGGAATGTATTCTCAAGAGAAACACTAATGTAACCATCAGCCTGGAATTCACCCCAAGTTAGTATATTATTTTTTTTATTAAGTAACTCATAATTAGAGCGCGCACATTTGACTAAAGTATCCCACAACTGTTTAGTCGCGTTTCGATTTCTATGAGCTTATATGAAGGTGCACACTACTCGATTTTTAGTTGTGCAAAAACAGTTGAATTGGCTGTGAAACAATCGACAATCGTACAACAGTTCTGCGATTGTTTAGTCAAAGGTGTGCGCCCGCTCCTAAAACTTATAGTCTGTGGCAATTTTCCATTACTCTTTCTTTATTTAAGTATGTCTGGTATTTTTATATCATGGATGAAATATTCTTTAATGTTTGAATTAATTTAGAAGTGATTTAAATCAGATGTTCCCAAACATTTTTGCTTGCTTGCTTGTAGATCTTAAAAAATTTACTGGTTGTGGTACATTTTATGAATCAGGAGCAAATTAGTGTAAGACAGTTTTTTTTCTTTAATAGCAAAGGACATTAAGAATTTGGAGACGGAAGTGCACGGCGTTATCATGAACCTGCCGGTGCCATTCCCGCTGCCGCAGCCAGACGCCTGCAAGGATACTGGACTCAGCTGCCCCTTGAAGGTGTGTGTACCAGCTTTCGACCAGATCACTTTTTAACACCAAGTAGTTGTAGGCACGAGCTACTTTATTCCTTACTAGCTGTTGCTCGCAACATCATCCGCGTGAAATTAAAAAATAACAAAAAGCATAGCCTATGTTACTCACAGATAGATCACCTTTCTAACAGTGAATTTTTTTAAATCGGCCCAGTAGTTTTTAAGTTATTTCTATAAATACAAAAATACAAATATTTTCTCTTTATAATATCAGGACAGAAGTCGCCAATTTATGGTTCTTGGTGTTTTTTTTTTATAAATTCAAAATAAGGCCTTGGAAATCTTAATCACTTACGACGTTTTGACGTAACTTTTTTAGCATCTTTGATTTTAATTATCTATGTCCGTATGTTTTTAATTCGGTCAAGTTTTTTTTTTCAGCCAAGTTTTTATTTAACTAGTTTGTTTTTTATTCCAGGCCGGTGAGGTGGCGAATTATAAATCAACATTGCCGGTGTTGAAGTCATATCCCAAAGTAAAAGTAGACGTGAAATGGGAACTGAAGTTTGACGAGGAAGACGTTGTTTGCATATTAATTCCGGCAAAAATTAATTAAAACAACACATAACTATTTACAATTATGTCGAAGGAAGAAAGTACGAGGAAATGTTACAGATTTTTCGCGCCTAATTTTTGAATATTTTTCTGTGTTAGATTTGACAAAGGAATTTGTATCGTACAGCCAAAAACATTTTTTTTTGAAACAAAAAATATAAACTTGAATAAACTCAATGATTTACAAAAACAATGAGAAATAGCAAAGAACACACTTGTCATGTTACCCAGTTGATAATTATTGTACAAAATAATCGTAACATTTGTTATTTCTAAATTTTATTGGCAGTTCTTGCCTCACAGGTTTATATGTTGTTTCTCACCAAAGTTAATTTAGAAATAGTTTTACTGTGTTTTGTGAATGTATAGTAATTTAATAAAAAATATTTAAAAAACTTAGTTTTGATTTATGGACCCTTTTTCTTACGACTTACTAGAATATATTATAGAAAGTTTTTTTTTCAAGATAAACTTGCATTCTTGAGGGGTATTAAAAATAAAAGACTTGTTATCAAATACATTTATTGGTTAAATACAAAAATTCTTCAAGAATTCTTTAAACAAACGTTATCTAACAGCAACAATACTATGACACCGCGGCGACATGACTGGATCGAACAATTTAACAATATACGATTTTCTATATCCATTCTCAAGCAAATACAATAATCTATCTAACAAAACTACACTCTCAATAACTTGTGCCAAACATAACCTCAACAAATTGAACATAACAATTTGTTTCCATTGACAATGGAGGTCGTTTGACACATCTGTCAAATAGCTGTCAGGCAACCTGTCAAATAGTCCCAGTGACAGCACTTTGTCCGCCATCTTGAAATATTGAGTAAAATTATCACATTTCGATGCAATCTTTTTTAATTTACCGTCCTTTAAATTCGATTTCGGTAAATGTGTTTTTACTATTATCTGAAAAAAAAAATAATTAAAAAGCCTTTTAACACTGTCAAGAAAGCCAACAAGTCACTGGATAAATACATATTTGAAACAAGAAAATAAGTCGCAAATGGTTTAGATAAATTGACAGGGGAGGGAGACAAACAAGAATATAATTGGTATTTCCTATCGATCTCCTCCCCTAAACCTTTCCTCACATTACCTAATCTGACAGTACACCTAACATTGCTTGGGATCGTGGTCATGTACTAATTAAATGGATGGAAAAGAAATGGATGGATATTACTACAAATCTCCAGAATAAGCTCAACGGATTTCGCTAAAATTTGACAGTTGTTTGTTGTAGTCTAGGACATAAATTACTAACAAAGACACTAGACACAATTTTTTTTTCAAACACGCGCAATAGGCGACAAACTAATCATACTAATATTATAAATGCGAAAGTTTAGATGGATGGATGGATGTTTGTTAGAGTTTGTAGTACTAAACGGCTGAATGGATTTCGATGAAATTTGGTATGGATGTAGAGGATAGTTTGGAAGAACACATAGGCCATTCACTTTTGTTTTTTTAAACCAGGCAGACGGAGTCGCGGGCGACAGCTAGTTCGTTATAAAAATGACGGAAGAGGAGAATAAAATTGCTAGGTAATTTTTGTAGGATACCTGAAACAGAGCTCTATAGAGCAGGCTCCTGTCGGGCAGCTGTCTGCTGTGCAGCACGCGCTCCAGCGACTGCGCGGCCAGCATCCTGGCGTTGCGGCCCAACTTGTACCCTGACAAGTGCAGTTAGGGAATCTCGTGGTGGCCCAACTTACAAGTCGTTTGTATTTTGTACGCAGAGGACACGGAACAATAACCAATATGTCGCGGAAATCCGCATTGTACCACTTCAGGAAACATTACCTTATTCATTGCAATGAGACAAACTACACCCTTCCTACAACTAACTATAGTTTGTCTAAATAAGTTAGATTAGTTTGACAATTCATGTCAATTCATGTGACAATTTAGTAGGGATGGTTGTGTAAAATAAAGCATGAATCTTTTCGATTTTCGATTTTTATTCTTATGGAAGTTGGAATCGATAGATTCATAGTTATAACTTATGAATTAAAAAAAAACACTGTTTAGTCAAATTAATGACCTGCAGAACCATTACAAATAATGAGAGTGAATAAATATTTATTACTACTACAGCTGTACGTAATGGAATTGTATTTCGCTATTATTATTGTCATCGCTAAATTCTCTACACCATAATTAATACTAGAATTGTCCTCTAAATTTGATAATAAGAAAATAATAATTTTATTTAAACCGAATATCGATAGTTCATAATTGTCCGCTGCGTGTTTGTTTCGTCACTACGATACCTGTCTATTAAGTACGGCATTTGCCTTCATACAAATTGAATTCGATACTTCATATAATTTATCAAACTAATCTATCTTATTTAGACACACTATAATAGAAATAAACTTTTTCTACAATGAACTACCATAGATAGCAATCGGTGCAAAGGGATGATAATGAAAACTAGCCGTGTATGACTCCGATTTTTTTTCATACAGACATATTTATAGGCTGCGTTGTAGTGCTTTTTGTTCCGCGTCTCGCTTCAAAACGTTCAAATGACTGTACGGAAGGTAAACCCTTAAATGCATGATGATGCATTTATACATCAGTCTATATATATATATATTAACAAAAATCTACTAATACTTTTTTAAAATTAAAAAAAAATAGACTATTTTGAAAAAAAAAACTCTTTTTTTCTTTATTTTCCCTTAATCTATGTTCAATTTACTATTCGTATTAAGAAAAAAATCATGCATTTAAGAGTTAAATAGGGAAACTCAATAGTAACAAAGATTATAACTCGAGTTGTTAATTTGTCGCTTAGTGCAGTTTCATACTGGATAAGGTAGAGACAATTGTCATACATTTGACGTCACGAATACTTTGAAAAAAATCGGTACTAATTCATGGGAATAAAGGGATCTTATACGTATAGATACAATGAACAACAAAAAACCAATGAAACGGAAACAAATTATAGTTAAATTAATCACAAAACATTTTAAAAGAACTCACCTCTTAAATACTCTGACATAGGGAATCCATGCTCTGATGTTCCACAGCCATAGTCCCTCTGGAACACGTCGAACAGATCTGCATCCACCTTCTCCGTCAGGAGGTGGTAGCAGCAAGGAACATTGAACAGACCGGTGGTGGACGTTTGTGATGAAAATATCCTCAGAGAATCAGGACCTAGGTTCCCACATGTGTGTAGACCTGAAGCGTTGAGGACATCTATACTAATATTATGAGGAAATATTTATTTTTGTACTAAGCTGTTCCCATGCGTCTTCATCCGCATAAAATTATGAAAATTTTATTTTGTTGTTTACATTTGTCAAATTATCAATTGGAAATGTCAAAATGACATGACTTATGGTCTCTTTCCCACATTAGGGTTTTTATCGAAAATATTTACCCCCTAAGTTTAATGGCGTGAAATATATAGTCTAAAGCATGACGTAAGTGTAGGGCTTTTCATTAAGAAATGAATTATTCAAAAATATGCTGTAATTGCTGACATCTTAGGCAACAAAGAAGTGTGTATTTATGCTTTATTATAATAGTATAGATATAGATTATGAGGAAATATTTATTTTTGTATGTAACGAATAAACTTAAAATTACTGGATCGATTTAAAAAATCTTTCTCCATTAGAGAACTACATTAACATTGAGTAACATAGGCTAGTTTTATAATTTGATTTTTTTAATTCCACGGGAAAATGTCATATGAGCTTCGTGTACAAAGACATAACAGAAAACTTTAAAAATATTAACTTTATTTTTTCCCACACTAGATGGCGCTATTATCAATCGATTTAAAAATTTGACATTTTGAACCAGTTACAAAAAATGTATTTAATCAAAGAACAGTGATCAAAATAGTCAATTTAATTGGAAATCTAAATTTTAATGAATTACTTATTTAAGACAGAATTAGACAGAATTTACCTGTTAAAAGAACTTTGTAATCATTTTCATAATGTTCAGGAAACGCCTCCTTCATGATTTTGGCTACATTTGTTTTGTTTGTTATAAAAGATGTGGCAAAACGATGTATGTTGCATTGTTTGTTGTCAATAAAAAATTCTTCGTTTCCATTCGTTATTTTCTTAGCAATAGCCTTCCATTGCTTCTGTAATACATACAAAACTTGTATAAAACCTGCCTTAGACAATATTATAGTGTGTCTAAATAAGATAGATTAGTTTGATAAATGATGTATATGAAGTATCGAATTCAATTTGTATGAAGGCAAATGCCGTACTTAATAGACAGGTATCGTAGTGACGAACAAACACGCAGCGAACAATTATGAACTATCGATATTCGGTTAAAATAAAATTTATCGAACTTAAATAAAATTATTATTTTCTTATTAACTAATTTAGAGGACAATTCTAGTATTAATTACGGTGTCGAAAATTTAGCGATGACAATAATAATAGCGAAATCCAATTCGATTACGTACGGCTGTAGTAGTAATAAATATTTATTCACTCTCATTATTTGTAATGATTCTGCAGGTCATTATTAATTTGACTAATCAGTGTTTTTTTTTTAATTCATAAGTTATAACTATGAATCAATCGATTTAAAAAAAAATCTTTCCCTATTAGAGAACTACATTAACATTGAGTAACATAGGCTAGTTTTATAATTTGATTTTTTTAATGTCATATGAGCTTCGTGTACAAAGACATAACAGAAAACTTTAAAAATATTAACTTTACTTTTTCCCACACTAGATGGCGCTATTATCAATCGATTTAAAAATTTGACATTTTGAACCAGTTACAAAAAATGTATTTAATCAAAGAACAGTGAGCAAAATAGTAAATTTAATTGGAAATCTAAATTTTAATGAATTACTTATTTAAGACAGAATTAGACAAAATTTACCTGTTAAAAGAACTTTGTAATCATTTTCATAATGTTCAGGAAACGCCTCCTTCATGATTTTGGCTACATTTGTTTTGTTTGTTATAAAAGATGTGGCAAAACGATGTATGTTGCATTGTTTGTTGTCAATAAAAAATTCTTCGTTTCCATTCGTTATTTTCTTAGCAATAGCCTTCCATTGCTTCTGTAATACATACAAAACTTGTATAAAACCTGCCTTAGACTATATTGACATGCATTCCCATTATCGAAACATTCATACAGAAACCATATTCTTATTCTCTAAAAAAAAAAAACTGAGTTTGCATATAAAAATAAACGACTTGCATAAAGGCTAGAGTTAAGACCTTAACACGATGCACATTTCTTCATTGTATATAAATTGTTTTGTATATTTTGTTTAAACTTGGCAAGAAACTAGCATCCTGTAAGTGGGCCTTTATTTATATGTTAGAATGGAGCGTAGAGTAATATTTTTGAAAATGAACTTTAAGTGATTGGAATAAGGTTTAATTTTACTTAACACATCTTTTCTATATCAAGAACAAGCAAAAATCCTTCTCCTAGCATGCCTTTACGCATTAACTCGTACGATGTTTAAACGCAAAATGTAAACGTCTATACATGCATATTGTTAAGATAATCGGGCAACACTAGATCATTGTCATATACGTCCCATTCCTATGACAGCTGTCAATGTCATTCTGACGTATTAGAATAACGCGCCATTCTGCCGGAAGTTAGTGCACTGAGTGTTGAAATTACTGTGTTACAACTATATAAATGTCAAACAATATAAAGATTTTTACAGTTTTATACATACTTGTATAATCTTGACTCTGTCTGCTGCATTTTTCATAGCTTTATTGTCACAATCAACGGTAAGACTGGGTATATTATATCCTAGAGTTAACGCGACTAGTAAATGCCCCCTGCCGCCCCCCGCCTCCATACAATGTGTGGATGATGTTGCATTGTACAGGGAGGCCACTAATCGAGACATTCTTTGAACCTTAAATAACTTTTATATTATCTATACTTATAATACTAATATAATAAAGCGTAAACAAACATTTTGTTATGTATTTCAGCAATCACAGTATATTTTTGTATAAATATTTTTTTTATAAAAAGCTCTATAAAAATAAAGTTTTTATAATAATACTAGCTGTTCCCGTGCAGCTTCATCCGCATGAATTTATAAAAATGTTAAAATTGCAAATGTCAAAATTACCGTTACCATAATAACCTTGCTTCCTTAATGTTGGCAGCTTGTAGTTTATGGTCACTTTCCCACATGAAGGTTTTTTCTAATTTAATTTACCCCTAAATTTAATAGCGTGAAAATATTTTGCCTCAAGGGTAAGTGTAGGGCTTTTTATTAAAGAAAGAATTATTCAGAAATATGCTGTAATTTCTGAAATCTTAGGCAACAAAGAAGTGTGTGTTTACGCTTTATTATAATAGTATAGATTATAAAAATATAAAATTATATATCTTACTTCTTACTAATATTATATATACAATTATAATGAATTATATATACAATTATAATGAATTATATATACAATTATAATGAATTATATATACAATTATAATGAATTATATATACAATTATAATGAATTATATATACAATTATAATGAATTATATATACAATTATAATGAATTATATATACAATTATAATGAATTATATATACAATTATAATGAATTATATATACAATTATAATGAATTATATATACAATTATAATGAATTATATATACAATTATAATGAATTATATATACAATTATAATGAATTATATATACAATTATAATGAATTATATATACAATTATAATGAATTATATATACAATTATAATGAATTATATATACAATTATAATGAATTATATATACAATTATAATGAATTATATATACAATTATAATGAATTATATATACAATTATAATGAATTATATATACAATTATAATGAATTATATATACAATTATAATGAATTATATATACAATTATAATGAATTATATATACAATTATAATGAATTATATATACAATTATAATGAATTATATATACAATTATAATGAATTATATATACAATTATAATGAATTATATATACAATTATAATGAATTATATATACAATTATAATGAATTATATATACAATTATAATGAATTATATATACAATTATAATGAATTATATATACAATTATAATGAATTATATATACAATTATAATGAATTATATATACAATTATAATGAATTATATATACAATTATAATGAATTATATATACAATTATAATGAATTATATATACAATTATAATGAATTATATATACAATTATAATGAATTATATATACAATTATAATGAATTATATATACAATTATAATGAATTATATATACAATTATAATGAATTATATATACAATTATAATGAATTATATATACAATTATAATGAATTATATATACAATTATAATGAATTATATATACAATTATAATGAATTATATATACAATTATAATGAATTATATATACAATTATAATGAATTATATATACAATTATAATGAATTATATATACAATTATAATGAATTATATATACAATTATAATGAATTATATATACAATTATAATGAATTATATATACAATTATAATGAATTATATATACAATTATAATGAATTATATATACAATTATAATGAATTATATATACAATTATAATGAATTATATATACAATTATAATGAATTATATATACAATTATAATGAATTATATATACAATTATAATGAATTATATATATATATAAATATACTCTCTAAATGAGATACAACATCACATCATGCAGAACATATTTTATACCTTTCTCTATTTAATTTAATTAAAACATACAGCACATACTATTACACATTTAATTTACCATAACATTTTATTAATAAAACATGCAATTAAAATCAATAAAAAACACATAGACATTTATATAAAAATGTTAACATACCAAGACCATCCACACTAATTAAAATATTTTCAAACTCTGTCCAAACTTTTAGTAGCCAACACCTTCAAAATTGACATCAACAATCACACAAGGTTCTTTTTATTAAATAAAATAACACCCAATACCCAAACATCATTATAAAATAACACCTTAGTGGAATGTACAATCACCTGCATAAATGTATACATTTATAAAATGTATACATTTACAAAATGTATACATTTACAAAATGTATACAAGTTTCTGAAGTCATAAATTATTTGAAAATGTATACATATTTATGCACCTGACTGTACACTCCAAATAGAAATAAAAATAGAAATAGAAATAATTTTATTGAAAAATAAGAGATTAACAATTATAACAGTTATACCAATTAAAAGATAAATACAATTGTGGTTAATGTACGATTAATCTGGTGATGCCCACACTAGGCAATGCCTGTATCGTGGGCATCGAAAACAGCAGGAAAAATCTTTTATACATAGAATTACTAAAAACCTACGCTTACGGCGTTTCGGTATAATTTATGAATTATATATACAATTATAATGAATTATATATATATATATACTAAATGAAAAATAAATATGCAAGATGATAAATGGTATATAAAATAAATAAAATAAGATGTAACAATAAAACTAAATACTTAAATGAGAATATATAATATATGTTATATATGTATGAATATCTATGTTATATATATGTATGTATGTAATAAATATTTATAAACGTCCTAATGAACAAGATAACTTAGAGATGAGGAGTGTTAGGTAGAAATTTTCAGAAGGTTCTCAGTGTCATTATAATTTAAAGTTAGCAACCATTTCAGTAAGCAGGACTTGGCTTGTGGCAGAGATTTTTCTAGTAAGTCACAGTGTTTTAATACAGAATTGTAGATATGTTTTTGAATAAAAGTACCCGTGCGTTGCGCAAAGAGAGTTTTAACTGAAGGCGTAGGTAACCGGTGGATTCTGCGAGCTAACATAGCTTTGTGTTCGGCAGATCCGAACAATGATTTATGAACAATAATAAAAGTTTTATAAATATACAATTGCCTTACGATCAGCATGCCCGAATCTCTATATAGATCTGAAGTGGGGTACCGAAATGGTTTCTTCATCATGATTTTTAAGACAGAGCGTTGAGCTCTTTCAATTCGGATCATAGTAGTGGCATTCGCAGCGCCCCAGCAAGATATGCAATACGTCACAAAAGATTGACATAGCGCAAAGTATATGCTTTTCAAAATGTTCAAGCTGGTCACATCTCGCAGTTTTCTCATGATGCCGATAACCTTCCTCACCCGGGATGTTAGCGATTCAACGTGGACTTTAAAGGTTAGTTTTTCATCTATGAGGATGCCTAGATATTTTACTACACTAACTCTAGTCAGAGACTCACAGTCGCAATCATCGGTGTCACAAGAGGAGTTATGGAGTTTTAAATCCGATGTCAATTCGGGAGCCGACGCTGCTGTTTTATGAAAGCAAACGTAATTGGTCTTCTTTACATTGAGCGTCAAGAGGTTATTTTGGAGCCAAACTCGAATCTTGGACAAGCCCACCTGAGCATTCAGCAAAGCTTCGTGCCAAGTCAAGCCACTGAAAACTATTGCAGTATCATCCGCATAGCAGAGAACTTAAGAATTATCGATGGGTAAATCATGAATATCATTTATGTAAACTGTGAACAGCGAAGGACCCAATATACTGCCTTGCGGAACCCCGAAGTTAATAGACTCTGGGCTGCTCATAACTCCTCCAAGCCTCACACACTGCATCCGATCTGTAAGGTAGCTCTTAAACCAGTCAAGGGCAATGCCTCTTACACCGATGTTAAATAATTTCTGTGAAAGGATAGGCACGGAAACAGTATCGAAGGCTTTGGCTAAGTCTAAAAAGATAGCCACACAACAGATTTTATCAGCTAATTTTAAAGAGACAATTGAAGTTAAAAGGGAGACTGCATCTTCAGTACCCCTACCTCTTTGAAATCCAAATTGCCTCTCAGAAATAACATTATGAGAATTCATGTAATTAATCAGACGGTTGTGAACAAGTTTTTCCAAGGGAAAATTCCACTAGACATGCTAAGATTAAATATATAAGTTAATGGGATTAAGATAGTATCTTTCACGTGTTTAATTAAGGAGTTAGACCAGCCATAAGCACCGGTAGCTTTGCCATTTTGTAGGGACATTATTAAGCTATATACTTCTTCACAATCAGTGGGATACATATAGAATGAATTCGGTGGTGTTATTTTAGCCTGGACTGTTTTAGCAAGGTCAGCTTCTGTTGTAAAAGTTTCTGCTAGGATCTTGTTTGCGTGACATTGCCCAAGAGTTGAGAAGTAGACATTATAAAGCTCAAGTGGCATCCGAGCAATATTGTTTTCATCTAAAAGTTCTATGGGTTCTTGCCGCTTGTTACTTAAGCCGCACATTTCTTTAATGGAGCGCCAAAGTTTCTTCGGGTTCCTTTTGTTTTCGTTAATTTCGTTCTGTTCATGTTGTAATCGGATTTTACGCAAGAGACTAACAAGAAAGTTGTGATACCTTCTATAAGAGATTTGTAAAATGTCATTATGTGGATCCAGTTTTGTACGATGATGAAGACGGTCACGGTGCCTCATACAGCGCATGAGTCCTGGCGTGACCCAGGGTTTAAGGTTGTATTTTGTTCTACTCACACGGACTTCACGCTTATGCATTTTTAAACTTGTGACAAAAACGTCAGAGAATAATTTTGTTGCCTCATTGACATTAGTGCTAGTAGTGATGTCACTCCAGTCCCTTTCAACGAGGTCTTTTCTTATACCAGTAAAGTCTATTTTAAGTATTGTCCGGGGTGGTCGACTTGTCTTGGCTTTATGAAGGCTTAATCCAAGCATAACAGGAAAGTGTTCAGTAATGTCGGATTTGCACACAATACCTATTGGAGTCGGGTTGCGATGTGAGTCAGTGATGTATATGTGGTGAAGACATTTGGTTTTGGTGATTACAGTGTGTTCTAATGTTAAGGGATTGAGTTATGTCGTGTATATAGGAAAAATATAGGTATGACTGCCATATGACATATGTATCACAAAATGTAATAGTAAAAATTGCAACTCCTAGAGGCCTAATATATGTGACAAATAGTGTACCAATTGTTTAGAGGCGAAATTGACAGATAGATATATAATTTTGTTATGACGTACAAAATAAAGCATGCAATAATGTAATATTTCAACATGGGGCAAATCAGCCCAGCGGCACTTACAAATGGAGATTAAGGATGATACTAGCTGAACCCATATATTTTTATATATTACAATAAACTTGAATTTAATGAAATGATATGGAGTATTATACGTTATATATAAATGCATTATTACAAATTTAAGTATTATGCTAGTGTTTTAAGTAATGACATCGTCACATGTAAATTGGGTTAAGTCGCATATGACATATTACAGTTATATATAATTTTTTTATACCGTTTGTTTTTATTACAAAAATTTTGATATTTAGAAAAAACGAAGAAAAGCGAGATGAATAAACACTTATAGTTGTAGCAGCGTTGAACAGAATAGAAAAAAAAAAACGAAGAAAAGCGAGATGAATAAACACTTATAGTTGTAGCAGCGTTGAACAGAATAGAAACCATGAAATATAATTTTATTTTACTGCGTGGTCGACGGAGAAAGCGGAAAAATTCGGTCCAGGTCCTTAGGACACCGTATACGCACAGCAGGTTTCTTTTCTTTTACCCTAACATAAATTGCGCCATTGATACACCAACAGAATGCATAGCCCACATTTTTGGACCGAATCCTGGCGTCACGAAATAGCTGGCGATTTTCTTTGGTGAGCCTTTCATTAAGATATATTTTTCGCGCGACACCAGGAACCTGTAGGTCGGAAGTTGATAGGTTACGACGTGACTTCGAGGCCTGCACTAATTCATCTCGCTTAGATCGACGCAGAAGGCGAAAGTTGAATACTTACTATTGTTTTTCGGTTCCGATGCATATGTCCAGAATTTTTCAACAGCAGAATTTAAGTCCCATTTATCTATTGTTTGTATCAAGTTTTTTGGTATTAATTTCTCCCAGTGATTCTCAGTAAGAAATTCCACCATATGACAATTAGCCAAAGGTAATAATGGATTTAAATATTTCAAAATTCTGTCTAAATGTTGGTGTACTTTTGTTATTGATGTTTCCATAGCTGTAAATAGAATAAAATAGATAATAGAATATAATCTTATTAATATTATAAATGCGGATGTTTAGATGGATGGATGGATGTTTGTTAGAGTTTGTAGCCTAAACTGCTGAACCAATCTTGATGAAATTTGGCATAGATGTAGAGCATAGTGTGGAAGAACACATAGGCTATTTTTTTTTTTGTAATAGCACGCGAACGGAGTCTCTGCCGAAAGCTACAGTGGTAGAGCCCGCTTTAACATCTTCGCACGAATGGGTCGGCTCGCCCGGTGTAATACCACGACCACACAGAAAACAGGCGTGAAGTGGAAACAATTCCGCGTTTCGTCTGATGAGTGTGGTGCTGGAGACCTAATTTTAGTCCCTTTCCACTCTTTTCTTGAGAGGTAAGGAAGGGAAGGAAAAGTGGATTTGACGGTGGAGGAGACGCATAGGAAGGGGAAATGTCTTCTTTATGTGCATCTCCTCCTCCATCAATTAAGGGTAGGCAACGCATCTGCAATTGCTGATGTTTATGGGCAGCGGTCTCTTTCCATTTCGGCGGATTTAGGTGGCCGCTTGCTCGTTTGCCACCTTATAATTATAAAAAAAAAAAATGCTAGTAACAGAATATAACTATTAATGACTGAAGATAAAACTTAGACCTTGGGTGTTTCAAAATAAAATAAAATAACATTTAATCTTTAATAACACTACAGTGCAATCAGAAATATCAAAAGAAAAAAAACTACTATTTGCCTACCTTTAAAAAGATATGTCATCACTGTATGGTTTATTTGATGATATTTTCAGCATAGCACACACTTTTTTATACTGTGCTCTTATAGCTTTAAGTAGGGCCAGTATATCAAGAGTCTCAGAGTTATTCCGAGGAAATGTTTCAATTAGACCTTTCACTTTCTCTAGTTGTTTTACTGTCTTATCTGTAAGTCTATCTTCTTGTTTTTCATCAGATTTGTTTTGTTCCAAATAGTTTGTAACGATACCAAAGTAATATCCTGTAAAACATAGCAAAAATTAAACCTTTTTTAACGTTTTTAAACATTTAACTTGTTAATTAATTAATTGCTCTACTTAAATGCTAATAACATGCCTAATGAGACACTTTATATGAAAAAAATGTAGCATGGAATTTGTTAACTATCAAACGGATTATCTTACCCAATTCCCGTCCAATTACAGCTCCTCTATGGTATCCAAAGTGAAAACCCTCGGGGTTCCCTTCGTCGGATCCAACCCTGAAACCTTCATTATAGTTGTCCTGACATACTGTGTTCTCTCTTAAGAAAATATCTTCCATAACATCATTAAAATCTGTATTGTCAGCCATTTAGCGAAGCATTAACATTTATTTACTTCTATTAACTTTTTGAAACTTACTTTTTAAATTATTTGTATTAATTAAACTTTTTTGTTACTACATTTATGACACTGCGCAAAGAAACATTGAATGCGTATTTTAAATTTAAATTCGAAAGTAAATACTTTTATTTCAAAATAACCTATTTAAAAATAGCACAACTCGAAGAAAATCTTCTTCTTCTTCTCCTTTTAATAAATATTGGGCCCCATCGTTATTTCGATGATTTCGCCAACGTTGAAGATAATTGAAAGTATAGAAAACAAGATTAAAATTTTGAATAGCAGCTAACTAGAAAGACGGAATCCAGTGTGATTGACAAATGACCGGTAGCTGATGATATCAATCGAGGCACTGAAATAGGACAACACAAATGTTATTATACTATACTACACACTAACTAAAATGTATATATTTTAATTACAGTTTTATATTATTAGTAGTTAAAAATTTAAACAAAACCTTCACCAGGGGACTGTAAACCACGGTTAGCAAGAATGGAATATTAATGGGTCTGGGGATTTGAGCAGGAAGTATATCATATAAGTGAACTTTAAATTTCGGATAATTGAAAAATATGTGTTCTAAGGATCCCTCATCCAAACCGCATTCACACAAGGAATGGTCACAAACACGAATTTTGGCAAGAAATACTGGGGTGGCGACGAAGCCCAGCCGTAGGCGAATTATTACAGAAGTTGTGCCTTTATTGATGTTTCCATGCTTAAGATACCAGGGTTTGGAAGGAATACAAGGTTGAATAGAACCATAAAATTTACCCTTAATTTGGCTAGAACTTTGCCAAGCGTTATTCCAATTGTCCAACATGGACGATTTAGCAGATATACGCAGATCACGAGCAAAGAGCATATAAGTAAGAGTCGGGACTTAGAACAAAGAATGAATTCGGTCTGACACCTGCCAAACTCACTTCTCGTGGCAAAAAGTTACCAGGATAAAATATTTAATTTCAATTTTTCCGACACAATGAAAAAACATGTGCACCAACCTAACAAAAATCATTAGTGAAGGGCTCTTATAATCGATACCTCGATATCGATATCGATTAAATGTGGGGTGATTGGGTGGCCCTTCTTAATACAATCTCATATTTCAAATAACTTTGCATTAGGCTCAATTTAAAATTATTCGTAATGTAATTTTTCATTTACTGACATTGAACCTAAATTACCCAAAGGGAAGCAAATAAATAAAATAATCACCAAAATTACATTTATTTGTTTTATTTACAAGGCATCGCCAAGTAATATTTTAAGTATAATGAAAACAAAAAGAAATTTTTGTGAAATAATAATTGTCTAGGGTAACTGTCAAATAATAATTTTGTATACCTGGCTTCATTCCTAATAGACACATTAGAATTTACGATAAAACCTTTTCCTTCCTTCAAAAATTTTGAGGTAACAATTTCTATCCATCCACCCAGATTCCGGTATTTACATTTTTTTCCTTTTAATTATACGTTGACCTGTATTTATATTCAAAATTTCAAGTTTGTGGGACTGCTAAAAGTACCTTAGAATTATGTTTACACGTGCGTTTCTGTAAAATGTGAAGGATTCAATTAACGGTATATACATACATGTCTCATTTTTTTTTTAAAGAGAGTGTAATTTGTTTTTGAAAATGTGAGGGATATTAATGTTTTATACAAGCATATCGACAGTGGAAACTCCCCGTTACATTGAGAAACAAAAAATAATAAAATTACAATGACAACTATAAACTAGATACATCACTAGCACAAAATAAATTTTCAAATTTAACTTTATACAACTAATTAAAACTACCATGATAGCTTTACATTTACGTTTTTTAATAATTAAATTATTAATAAATGATTACCGGTTCTCATCCAATGGGAATTGCGCCGTAAAATCTCTTTTTTGTCCTATTTTATTAAAGGACCGTACACTACAAATTTCACATTTTATAAATCGTTTCATGATCGACATTGTATATAAAATTTAAAAAACTTAACAGTTAAACGAACTATTCACAAATTCATCTAAAAATTATGCATAATTAGTATTATATAATTAGTTTGTCCGTAAGATAGATTTTGACGGACTTTGACAAAGACCTTCAACTGAAATGACACTTGTGGTAGAAAAGGAACTCTTGACGATAGAGTGAGAAAGCATGCTCATAATGACAACTTGACAAAATTTAATGTCATGACATTAAATTTTGTTAAGTTTGCCATCAAAAAGTCCGTTAAGCCATACAAAATATTTTTTGTTCGAAGTTTCGCTAGCCTGATCACGAGAAGAAAATCTTGACATGTTAATGAAATGACAGTTGACAGTTTCTCAGATTGACACTGGAATACAAGTCTGACTTTTTTTGTCTTGGAATAATAATGAAACAGGTCTTTGGATCAATTTAAAAAATATAAACACGTACATAAAAATAAATAAATTCAGCACAGTTAAAATGCAACATTTTAATAGGTATAAGTAAATATCTTTTACTTTCCCACCGACAGTTTAAATTGACAAGACATATGTCACTGTCACTGAATTGTCAATCAGTCAATGACATTTTTGCATTTGCAATTTTGCGCTTTTGCATATCAAAATCATATGGTCTTATACATACAATTTCTTTACAAAAATTACGATTTTAATATTTAATATTCTCGTCTACTTATCTATTATTGTTTTAATTGAAAATGGTTAGGGAAATTACTACTGATGAAGTTAAAAAACATCACGACAGAAGAAGTGCTTGGATCATAATACATAATGAAGTTTACGACGTAACAAGTTTCCTGGGTGAGGTAAGTTATCATATTTAATTTCCGTTCGATCTATTATTAAATGATGCAATTACAGGAAATGTTTCAATTTATAAATAGTGCTAAAACATGCTAAATCTGTCAAAATTTTCCTGTTTTCATTCATCTCGTGAACCCACAGCCTTGTTTCCTGCACTTCCTACCTTCGAGTCTTTAATAGACCTGCAGCTCTTTGCAATCACTATACTAGATGTATGTATAATCTAGAACATATTTCTACTTTTAGCACCCTGGCGGTGAAGAATCTTTGCTGGAATTTGCTGGGAAAGATGGAACAAAAGGTTTTGAAGATGTAGGACATAGTCAAGATGCAAGGTTAGATATAATTTTTAGTTTCAAAGACACTTGACACCTTTAAAAACAACTTAGAAAATTTACTTTGTATGTACTACAAATCTTACTTCTTACTAACTAATATTATAAATGCGAAAGTTTAGATGGATGGATGGATGGATGTTTGTTAGAGTTTGTAGCCTAAACGACTGAATGGATCTCGGTGAAATTTGGCATAGATGTAGAGGATATTCTGGAAGAACACATACGCTACTCACTTTTGTTTTTCTTTAATTCCACGCGGACGGAGTCGCGCGCGTAAGCTAGTATTGATATAATTTATTCTTTATGTACTTAAAGTTTAAAATTTTTATTTAAGATATGATATGACATCTTATCTACTTTAACTGTATTATTTAAAAAAGACACTGTCATGCCTATTTTTGTTAAAAGTATATATGTTAAAAATATATAATTGATGTTCATGTTTGATTATTTTTTTTCAGGGAAATGTTAGTAAAGTACAAGATTGGTTCACTAGCTCCATGTGATATTATCAAAAAAGTCCATTCATGTACCAGTTGGTAAGATATTTATTGGTATATTTTTCTGGTTTCTCAATGTTTTAAGCAATCACTGTATTAAAATGGTTTGTTTAGTGCAGGGGTGTTGAACCTTTTTGCAAATAGTTTTGTAGCCATCCACATTCAATCTTAACACTTTCTGGTTTGTGTTCCCATCGTATATCTGTCTAGTTGCATATCATGTCTAAACCACACTAACCTTTTACACACCTCTGGCTTATAATAAACAATTTACATTTAGAAGGATTTCCTTGGCAGACAAAAACTTGAGAATTAATCAAAGAAGATTTTTTATAGGAATTAGATGTTGGTAAATTAAAAATAATGTGATTAGTTCTAGAATTATCTATGGAATCCTTTTTTTTTTAATTTACTCGTTCATTCTTTTGACATTCACAGGGGGAGGGTTTTTGTTTTTTTTTTATCCAGTTGTATTTTTATTTTCTTGAAGCTGTTTAACACCTAAAAGAAGTATGGATAGCCAGAAATCATGGAGAACATTTGATGGTCCACCTAGAAGGTTTAAAGTTTGTCTTGTAACTTTAGTGTTTTAGTTTGTACTATCGTTAGATAAAATCTTAGTTGGAAATTTATTTAATATTCTAATATGTAAAGCATAAATTATATATTTATGTGATAATTTAATACATGAAATTGAAATCCTTATATAATCAACAATCAGTGTGGAAAGTAGCTCCTTTAGAGTAATATTTTTTTATTTATTATTTACTTGATATGTGAGTTTTAGTTTTATGTCTGGTTTTTATTTCAAGTCAGTCCAATGATCAAATATGTGCTGGCTTACGGATAAAAGAATAAAGCGCTGTGATTATGTATTTACAACATTCCAGTTGTAGTCCAGTGTAGATTAAGATTGCTTGACTGGAAAAATATAAACCAAGCAATAGTTGATAAAAGCAGATACAATAGTATATGATTTTGATAGTTAAAGTTTAATTCTTTAGTCTATTATTTATCCCAAGTAGAATTAATATTTTCTTTGTATGAAATGGTCGATATTTTCGACGACGGTAGGTTACAGTCACCCAAGGCGTCAGTACGTAGCATTCAGAGCGGACCAACAGAGAGCGAAAGAAGGATACAGAAGATAGTTGTTCCACGGAACAGGTTACGACTTCAATTTTTAAAAAACTCATTGATAGCTGATGGTGTTAATAAAATTTGTGCAAGTGCAAATGTATACTAGCTGTTGCTCGCGACTTCGTTCATGTGGAATATAACATAGTAAAAAAACATAGACTATTTTAGTCAGTGAAAACGTAGTTTTTTAAAAATGTAAGATTTTTTGAAATTGGCCCAGTAGTTTTAAGTTATTTCAATTTATGCAAAAATCCAACGCTTTCCTCTTTGTAATATTGTATGTAAATATGTAATATTGAAAAAAAAAATATTATGTCTTGCTGATTTTGTTTGTTTGTCTGTCTTCAAGGCCGCGCTTGTAGTACTAGAAACGACTGGGTCGATAAACTTGGCTACTTTTTTTATGCCCTGCGCTGACGAAGTCGTGAGCGATCGCTTGTACATGAATCAGAAACGCAAATACCAATCAACCGCAACCCAAAAGAGTTGGGAGTACAAAGATGTTAGGCCTGGTTTAAATTATGTCAGTAAAGTAAGCCAGTAGCGCTGTCATACAACTGTCATATGATATTCACTAACTGGCGGCAATGACCCAATACCGTCTATGCATTGCAAATACAGGGCAATAAATGTCTGATTTTGAAAAACGTCATTATTTATGCTAAGAAATAAAAAAAAATCCAACATTTTGTGACGTTTTTAATAATATTTATCTTTATGCACGATTTTTCTTTGTAGGATAAGAATTCATCCATGCGAAAGGTGATTAATTTTTTAAGAGAAGTTATTTGATTGTCTCCTTTTATTTATTTTTAAATTTTTTAATTGTTTTGAATCACAGACATCAGCCTCCGCCGCCACCATCGAGGTTTTTATGGTTTTTTTTTTTAGTTTGATTTAACTTTTTATTTACGTAAGGAAAACTATTGTATTATGAACAGATAGTACCTTTCCTTCCTTTACCTTTAGTAGGTTTCATCTATTTTGTTGTTCTATAATAGGTATGAAAAAAAAATATTATAATAACAGTTCTGTTTTCATTGGTTCCAAACGTAATACTAGGGTAGCCAAATAGTTGTTAAAATAGGTCCTTGTTTTTTTTTTCGTAGACTGTATTTTATACAATACCAAGTAAAATTGCATTAAAACTATTAGAAAGTACTTACATATCTCATCTCTTCAAACCATGCACCAATGTTAATTAAGTTTTTATTTTATTTGAGTCTACAGGAAACGCCACCGAGGAAGTTTTAAAAAAAAAAATTATTTTTTATTTCTGACGGTTTGTGGGACTAGGCTCGAAAAAAAATTGTATTAAAATTACTTTTTTTCCAGTTCTAAATTGAAATGGGCAGTCATCGCCTTGGCTGGCGCTATTGTCATCGGTTTCGCGTTGAAGAAGTACTTAAGCTAAAACCACGGATAGTCAAAGGAAAACCGGATAAAACCGGTTTTAACCGGTTCTAGTTTCACGTACAAAAGTAGTGCGATACTAAGTTTAAAATCGAGGCATTTAATTGGTGTGAGATGAATATTTTTGTCCGCTTATTCCATTTATATACAGTTGGCGGTAACGAACAAAAAACATATTAATCCAATTTTTTTTTTTTGAAATTGTCAGAAATTTTATACACGTTTTAAAATAGAAACCAACGGTAACTTCTGATTCCTTTGGTTGCTGTTAACTGAACTATTTATTTAAATATTTTATTTTTGTTATTCGAATAATAGTATAATTATTTATTCTCAGTGTTGTGACAATAAAATCTTTATCCCATATTTGTGTATTTCCTTCATATTTTTCCTTAATAAACTATTTAACTACGTCGTAGTCTTTGACTCCAAAAATCAAACAAAAAAATGTTACCCACCTGCAAGCGGATACAAAAAAGAATTATCAAAATCGGTCCACTAGCGGCACTTATGCCGTAACATAAAAAAAACACACACACACAGACGAATTGAGTACCTCCTTCTTTTGGGAAGTCGGTCAAAAAAAATGTAGTGTGATATACAACGGGAAAAAATGAAAAAAAAAAATTTCCTTATTATTATATTAATTTAATTAATAATAGAGCAACCGCGAGTAAAATCATATTGACTTCAGTTGTGTATCCTTTAGAATATGGTCCTATTTTAGCGGCGTATGCTATCGCCTGGAACACGTAGTGCTGTTCATGCACACTGTGGAACAGATGAGAGTGCGGTCCTGTAAAAAACAGTTAAAATATAAAATATCTGTAATTCTGTAACACTTTATCTGTATTTAATATATTGGACATAGACGTCTTTACTGGTGTTAACCCTTAATTAAAAATTGATCATTTCCTACTTGATGTTACCGTATTTTTTATCTTTATGGGAACTCTAATCATCGCCAACTTCAGGATTTTTTTTAATTTTTTTTTTTTTTTTCTAGAAATTTACGATACTTCCTTGCCTTAAATCGTTACTAGTTTACAATTATCTAAAAAAATGGTCAACACACGATTGGCGCATCCACTAATTGTAAATTAATTCTATTTCCACTGGTATTTATTCTATACTCCTATACAAAAAATCATAGTTAATAACTAATACGTTCCTACTATCAGTTACCCTAAGTTTGGAATGATAAGGCAGTTATTACAATGAAAATATCTGGGTTTCAATTACCTTTAGCGTAAACAGCGACGTCTCCACCGCCATGGCTATTTTCGTCTAGAGGTATGGCCGCGATCTGTTCATAGAAGAAACTCTCCGTATCCTCAGTGCTGGGCTCTCTCCGCACAGCTTTCGTCTCGTTGTCTACCGTTTTTACATCGTACTGGAAGGAGCCCGGCCCTCCCGCGCCGTAGGAGAGGGTTGTATAGTTTATATGGTCGAAGGGAGATTCCCTCGCGATACCTTAGAGTAATTAATGGAAGATTAATTTTATTAACATCTTTTCTCTTAAATGTATCTCTATTAATATTATAAAGAGGAAAGATTTTTATTTTTGTATGTATTCGATGCACGTAAAAACTATTAGGCCAGTTTTAAAAATTATTTCACCATTAGAATGGTAATTTATCTGTGTAAAATAGACGAAAACGCGAGTAACTACTAATAAACGATAATTTTGTTATTATAACTTCATGTAAAGCCTGCTACAGATGCTCAGTTCTAATTAAAGTGTTTTTTTTTGACCGACTTCCCAAAAGAAGAAGGTACTCAATTCGTCTGTATGTTTTTTTTTATGTGTTACGGCATAATTCCGCCGCTAGTGGACCGATTTTGATAATTCTTTTTTTATCCGAAAGTTAATGCTTGCAGGTGGGTCCCATTTTTTTGTTTGATTTTTGGAGTCAAAGATTACGACGTAGTTAAATAGTTTAGCTCAAAATCGCGCGACGAAATTTGGGGTCTTTTTGCTTTTTTGACAGACTTCCCAAAAGAAGAAGGTACTCAATTCGTCTGTATGTTTTTTTTTAATTTTTTTCTTTTGTCTTTCATTTCTTCTTAGCTTTCAGACGCATATATTTCTTATATTATATCTAGTTGCTTACCAAAAACACTTGACCCCCGTTCGGGATACCCGTTGATAGTAAGTGTATGCGTGTGGTCGCTGGTGACGATGACCAGCGTGTCTTCATCGCTGGTCATGTCGACAGCCGCTTGCACCGCGCGCTCCATCGCCACTGTCTCGTCTACAGCTGTCTTAGCCCTACCTCGGTGATGAGCCATGTCTATTTTACCACCTTCTATCTGGACCAGAGAAGAGACTTTAAGTGAGAATTAACGGAAAGCTGACGGAAGCTGTCAAAAAATGTAAAATAAATGTGAAAATTACACTCAAGAGCATTGAATCCGGGTCAATAGAATACCAAAAAATCTCGTAAAGAAAGCCTAATAAATAAACGGTGTTTAGACAATATGCCCCTTAAATCTTACTAATGTTACTTCTTACTAATATAATAAATGCGAAAGTTTAGATGGATGGATGGATGGATGTTTGTTAGAGTTTGTAGCCTAAACGGCTGAACGGATCTCGATGAAATTTGCCATAGTTGTAGAGGATAGTCTTGGAAAATACATAGGCTACTTACTTTTGTTTTCTTTTTTTAATTCCACGCGGACGGAGTCGCAGGCGACAGCTAGTGTAAAATAAATATGAAAATTACACTCAAAAGCATCGGATCTGGGTTAATAAAAAACCTAAAGATCTCCTAAAGTAAGAATGTTAGCTTAATAATTGAACAGTATTTAATAGCCAATATTGTACTCCTTAAATTAATAATAATATTTATAAGCCAATACATTTTACTGATTAAATATTACATAAATAAACTGATGATCTCGCCTTGATTAAAAAAAAAAAACGACATTTTAGTATAAAAATATGATTTTCTTGATTTTTAACGTATTACCTCCTAGTTGCTTCCATTACTGCGTTTACGCGGTAGGATGCGGTACACCAAGTTTCTTATACGATTTTCGTTAATATTCTCCCATTCCTCTCTGTGAGAGAGAAACTAAGAAGTTTTAATACCTTAATTTAGGGAATATTTAATTGTCTTTTTTTTATATTATAAGGTGGCAAACGAGCAAGCGGCCACCTGAAACCGCCGAAATGGTGAAGCGACCGCTGCCCATAGATATCCGCAATTGCAGATACGTTGCCTACCCTTAACTGACGGAGTAGACGTACATAAAGAGGATATTTCCTCTTCCTATGCGTCTCTTCCACCGTCAAATCCCTTTTCATCCTATTCTTATGATAAAATAGAACACTGTTTATTTCATTAAGCTAGCATTTTTAATTTATATTTTTTTGTTTTAACCCGGATTCAGTGCTCTTGAGTGTACTTAGAAACCAAATTGGTAGCTAACCATGAGAAAATATCCTTTTGTATTCCTGCTCAATACTTTTATCGCTGCTTTCGTCATATGGGATATCGAAGGCTGGCCTTCGGGATTTTTGTTTCTTTCGAACTCGTACTGAAGGTGTTCATTTGCGAAGATACCTGCCAGAAAAATATATAAATTTTAACACACTATCCTAGACACAAACTAGATTATCGTACTATTTAAAATAACATATAATTTAGATTGCAATTAAAAAAGATAAATAACTAAACTATGCCCACGATTCCGTTCGCGTGGAATTTAAAAAAACAAAAGCAGCATATTTATTCTTCCAGACTATATTCTACATATATGTTAATTCATGAAACTCGTTCAGCAGTTTAGGCTACAAACTCTAACATCCATCTAAACTTTCGCATTTATAATATTACTTACTTTCGCTCGCGACTCCGTCCGCGTGGAATTAAAGAAAAACAAAAGTGGGTATCCTATGTGTTCTTCCAGACTATCCTCTACGTCTATGTTAAATTTCATCGAGATGCGTTCAACCGTATAGGCTACAAACTCTAACAAACATCCATCAATCCATACATCCATCTAAACGTTCGCATTTATAATATTATTATAGTAAGAAGTAAGATTAAGATTGTTGGAACCAAACCATTGATCCTAGCTAAACGGAGTATTATTCAATAACACTGTATTATATTTACGAACTTGTTGCTTGCGACTTCGTCCATGCAATATTAAGATAAAAAAGTAGCCTATAATATGCCCGTCAATGTGAGCTACCCTTCAGTGAAAGTCCCGTCGAAATCGGCCCAGCCGTTTCGGAGATTACCCGGAACAAACGCGGCTTGCGAACAGACAGACAAGAAATTTTAAATGCGATTTTCGTTATCAGCAACGCAAATACATAATCTTCCTGAAATCTGAAATTTTTCTTCTGAAATTACAAACAGACATTCCATTTTTTTATATATATAGATTACTATTAACAGGTCTGTCTTCAGGTTTTGATTGATTTAAAAAAAAAATCGTAAACATACCGAATAAATAATCAATATCATCTTCAATATTTTGAAGCTCTCCGGTGTTTGAAACAATTTGATACTTGAGGTTCCTTTCTTCTTTATCCCTCTTATAAACATCGATCAAATCTCTTCCATCCTGTCGATAGCAGGACCAGGCGCTGATTGGATCGTCAGGAGTGCCAGTGGAATTAGATACAAGGACCTGTCGGCCTCCACCAAGAACTACCTAGTTAAAAATGTGACACATTCATATTGTAAGAGAAATATTTTTATGTAGTTTTGATCATAAAAACATGGCCTATGTTACTCGCTAATAACGGTGTAAGAATTTTTGAAATCGGCCCAGTAGTTTTTGAGTTATTTCAATTTACAAAAATACAAATCTTTCCTCTTTATATTAGTATACATGAATGAAAATTCAATAAAGTATATAACACTAGAAGCTTCTTCCTAGTTCTATCATTATTATTTTTAAACGATAATATAATTGTAACAACGTAATTATTCTTCGATAATCAGTCTACGGATTTCCGCCGGAATGGCGCGCTTATCATAAACTTCAGATTGGCATTGACAGATATCATAGGGATGGGACGTGTACGTCAATGAATTAGTGTTGCGCTGCTACACCGGTACGGTACCGATATCTTAACACTATAAAAAATAACCTTGAAAAATTGAAGAGCGCCAAAAGGTGAAGTAGTCTTTTCAATTATATTGAACTCTATGTACAATAAGGTTAACTGGCCAGAGTATTTTGTATAGTCGCGTATCCTATTTTTACTGCCGTGACTGAAAGTACAACCGTAGTCATTTAGCTTAGTGGAAATAGAAAAAATTCACATACGAGATGGAGACTTACATGTAAATCTCTTCCTGGCCAGTCCTCGATTAGCTGTCGTGCTATATCCTTGCATTGTTTGGCATTTGCCGGCATATTTGCCTCACATTCCCAACTCCTTGAAGCACTATGCGCGTACAGTGGTCCTGGTGTCGCGTGTGTTACTCGCATTGTCGTCACCAAACCTGATAATTTATCATAGGTTTGGTGACGACAATACTGCGGATAGGATAAATAGGATAAGTAGAATAGCAGTAACAGGAATCGTGTAGGTTATGAAGGATTTTACAATAATATGTGAGTTTCTTTCGGCGAAGGAAAACATCATGATGCCTGCACATATCGGCGAAGAAATTCAAAGATATGTGAAGTCAACCATGCTGGCCCACTGCGGGTTGAATTTGCTTTGGGCGTTGGTTGCGGGAAAGTCAACCCGCAGTGGGCCAGCATGCTTGACTATAGTCTAGTCACCCTATCTTGAAGTAGGCTCCTAGCCCCTCAGTGGGGACGTATAGTGAGCTAGTAATGATGATGATGTGAGTTTTGTCGAGTATGTAAGGATAATAGTATGGTTCAGATAAATCTAACGTGTGTAGACAAAACTACGGACTGAACAGTTCCAAGAATTAACAGAGGTAAAAAGAAGGACGTAAGTTATGAATGTGGAGGAGTAGAGTAGAGACCGGTAGAGGTAGACCTGAAGAGATGGATGGATTGCATGAAAGGTGACATGATCAAGAAGGGAGTGATGACTGAGATGACGGATGATAGAGTTATTTGGAGGACGAAAACCCGGTGCGCCGACCCTACTGGTGTAGGATAAGGTAGGGAAGATGATCAACAGTTCCCAGAATTGTTACGATTTATCGTGTATCAGGTTTAAGACCCAGATTTGATACTAGTATGTAGTTAAATCCTTTGACGTGTTAACATGCAAATATGACAATTGTTGCACTCAGATATGGTTAATGGTTACTTAACCCTTAGTGTATTTATCACATTAAAATGAAATTAACCGTGGCCATAATGATCATTTAACATCTCTGATTAACAATAAGCAAATATTTTGAAATCAACAATTACTTACCACTGCTTTTCCCGGCTTTTAGAGCGTAAGCAGCTAAAGAGTCTACCCACGCTTCTTTATTCAGAGACAATTCACAGTCATTTTGTGGTACAGTTGCGTCAACACCTAACGTGCCGAGGTTGGATTTGATGCCAGAGAATAATGCGGTGGCAGAACACGCCGAGTCGGGTACCATTTTGTCAGCGGAATATGTCTAAATAAAAAGAAAAACTTTATGAAAAGACGACAGCAGGATTTTTTGAGTCTCGTCTTGTTTTGAATCGGTTTATGTTAACATTAGAATTGATTAATAGATCTTTCTTATGCTAAACAAAAAAAAATTTAGGACAATTTGGTCCAAACCAAGTGCATCGTATTGATTTGCAAAAGAACATAAATGTTTTTGTTTCCAAAACTAGCTGTCCCCCGAGGCTCCGTTCGCGTCAAATTAGATAAAACAAAAATTTGTAGCCTATGTGTTCTTCCAGACTATCCTCTAAATCTATGTAAAATTTGACCGAGATCCGTTTAACCGTTTAGGCTACAAACAAACAGATATCCATCTAAACTGTCGCATTTATAATATTAGTAAGAAGGTAAATGAGAGGGATGGCAATCTTTTGAATGACAGTAGACAATGTTCCCCACCTTTAGCAAACCAACGTGAGGAAATTTCTCGAAGGCCAGTCTATGAGATTCTCCACCACGGTATATCCTAGCCACGGTGATGGTGTTAGGTCCCATCCCATCACCGACGAACAGGATCACATTTTTAGCTGTTCTTAAATTAAATCTAACTTGCAATGCCTCCTCCAACTCCTTTTCCGCTAAAGATTTCCAGTATTTTTGATCTGGAGCCACAGGAAAAAATAATAAATGTGTTTTTATTGCTATAATATTTTATTATTGTATTCTTGTGTTAGTGAGATCGGTAACAAAAGCAATTACAACAGAATAGACCAGTGATCCCCAAAGTGTGCGAGGTGGACCCCTCAAAGAACACAGAAGCCCTGGCAACGATCTACGATCGCTGGAAATAGTATTGGGGGTCCGCGAAAATTTTATCTAATATAGAAAGTTGATGGCTCGCCGCTCGTGTGTACATAAACCGTGTACACGAAATAACATTGTATAAACATTTAGTTTTAAAGATTTTTATTTCTCAACTCTCCCCCCTCTAAGATGCAAAAAATGGGGGTGCACCAAAACCATTACAACTTTGAAAGGGTTTCACGAGAAAAAAAGGCGAAGAATCTCTGATTTACAGCGATAATTGACAATAATGACCTAATTGTTGGTGGAAACAATTATGAAAAAAGTACGTAAATGCAAACCAATGGTAAATATTATATCTTTCGTAAAAACTACCGTTTTTAGTGTTTAATGGTATTTTTAATTTATAATTTGCATGAACGTTGTTTTTCTGTAACACAATACCTATAATGTGTACATAATTAAACAAATGTGGTATCTAATTAAAATATTTACATTAAAAACATAATATTGTTCAATATAACACAATGTCATCTCACCAATTATGTATTAAACTGTTTAGGTTAAGTTACAACGGATGTTATACAACAGATAAAACAAAAAATTAAAAAACAAGCAATAAAAATAATACAGCTATTAAATTGTCATCGTTACGATTATATTTACATTTCTTATCAACTTACCTGTTTGTAATGAACACGTTGTGATACAAAATATAGACAAAAACACGACCGCACTCCACGAATGCATTTTGATGACTGTCGAAACGAAGCAGCTGGCCGACTGATTCCGAATCCTATATGAGTTTTTATATTATCTGTGGTATAATGTGGGCGCCGTTTTTACTTATGCCTGGTTTACACTTGGCCAGCACAGTTGGATATTAGCACAAGCCAGGCGTAGATTGTATGGGCTCATTGGTGCTAGATCACATTATGACAGTTGAATTATTATTTAATCTAAAGAATGTTCCAGAAATCGGATCCCATTTAAAATGGAATATTTGAGAAATAAAGACTAAGGAGACTTGACGAATTTTTACGTACTTTTCTGTCGCATGAAAATACTGTTTTTTTTTTATTTCGTGAACTTTGAACAACCAAACATAGTAATAGTTAGTCATATATTGAAAAACTAATTTCATAATGATTTGTTTTAATTATATACTTGATAATGACAAATCAAAAAAAAAAAGATCAAACAAGATAGTATTATCTGAAAACGCAGATTACTTATTACATTGTGTGTTGTTCGACACCTAATTAATTACTTTTTAATCTAACAGCCAAATAATGAAACGACATTTAAATATTTATCAGCGTCTTAAATTACAAAGTTATTGCAAATGGCATTATTTTTTTGTCGTCTAACAGATAGTAACCGTCGCTTATGTAGAGAAGCGTTAAAGATTCGTTCCAGTATTCGACCGTAAGTCATCTTGGTTCTGGCGTGATAAGAGCGGGCGCACATCTTTGACTAAACTATCGCACAACTGTTATGCGATTGTCGATTCTTTCGCAGCCCATTAACTGTTTGGTTGCCCAACTAAAAATCGAGTAGCGTGCGCTCTAAGCGCATAGAAATCAAAGAGCGACTAAACAGTTGTGCGATAGTTTAGTTTCAGGTGTGCACACGCTCTTAGTCAAATGCAGAAACAAAAATTGTATTTATGTCCTGTATTATGGTTTACTTCGACCCACGAATTAAGATAGATACAATTTTATAATTAAAATACAAACAGATGTATTGTTCACTTTATTAAAAAAAATCTATCCTTAAATTATATTACGTATGAATTAAAAATCACTATTTATCCTGCTTGTCCGTTGTTTTGGCAACACTGTCTCGCCGTAGGGTTCCTTCATCTTCCTGTACAAACTGTTTACAACAGTTAAGTAGTATAGAGAATAGCCTGGAATTACAAAATAACACTTTATCTTAGTTGCATTTATTAAGAACTTAAGTCAATAAGTACTTATACATACCAGCTCCAACAACAAACAGGAAAACAACAGCAACGATGTGAATAGGGTTGTCGAGATGCGGCCGGAGTTCGCTGCTGAAGAGACAGGTGACTGCGGCCACCAGGAACAGGCACAAGATGAAGAACGAGTTGAACAGGATCGACAGCTGCAGGAATTCTGGACGTCTCTGGAATAGAAAAGGATTCAAACAATTTCGAACTGGCCATAAACATAATTTAAACAAAACTTTTTTAATATCTATGGTTCTGGCATAATAAAATACCACTGACATCTATAGATGGTTGAAAACTATTTTAATTTTAGCGCTGACTGTAACGGTAGATGGTGAGGATATGAAATAATAATAAAAGATGGACGCCCATCTCGCCATCGCCATCGCCTATCCATTTATACAGATCAATGTAAAATACTCACAAATCCCATGCCTGCCAACACAACGAGGTTACTAATGCCCGAGAGTGCAGAGAACATGATCATAGTCAATGAGATTAGGTTATCTTCTTTCTCTCTCACTCTGTGACGAGGTAGATTCCATGCGCCCGCCACTATGTATGCTATGCAGAATAACTGGAAAGAAGACAATTGATAGATTTTCATCAATATACAAGAGAAAACCTTAATGTATGATTTACTTGTGACTATGACTTTCTTGTGCCAAAGATTTATTCCTTATGGAATCCTTCCTTATGGAATAAATCTTTGGCACAAGAAAGTCACTGTCTAAGGTATAAAGAAACAATACTCACAGTAGATATAATGCAAAGTGCGAGACATCCTGTCTCTAGAGAGAGACACCCACAACACCGCCGTAATGTTGGTAGTACCATCTTGTATCTGGACCTGAAAAATTATCTTACGTTTCATGTGGTGATATAGTTAATGCATGATGCAGGGTAAATAGCATTTGTTACGAGTCAGTCAACCAAACATGAACGTATAGGCAACACCTATTTTGGGCGTCGCCACCCAATAATTTAAGCTAGGTCTAGGACAGCTACCTCCTTTGTCTCCTCCTGGCGACACCCATGCTTTATAGTTTGTTAGTTACGTCTGGTTAGTGAAGTTTTATTAGAATAGATATCTGAGTGCTAGACTTGGAGCGGCTGTTATCCTGTCGTTTAGTTCGTTAAAGGGACCACCCCTTGATTGAACACTGACGGCCGATTTCTGAAACAAATCTTGAACGCTTCGTTTCGTAAGCCCCGCGTACAATCTGAAAGACGTCATTTGTTTTGGGAGTTTAAGCGTGGCTTTATCATTTAAGACGCTGTATATAAAATTCGTTTCAGTATTTGACCTTCAGTGATAGTCTATGGATAGACCGTACAGATGAATATATAGATATTAAAGAATATAATTCCAAAATGCAAAAGTTGTATCCTATTTTAACTACAAATAAGGCATCTCATAAATTACAGCAAACCTCATTTCCTACCACAAATGACTAGTAATAAGCTATTAGATTGCAGTCCTTGACTGATGCAATCAAATTTCAACTCAATTTCATATTAATAAAGTGCATTATAGTTTACATAGTTGAAGGGTGACATCAGCACGTTTGATCTGCAAAGAACTTCGTCGCGTGGCCTGAAATAGCTCGTCCTATATATTGAAAACTAGCTGTTCGCGTGCGGATTCATCCGCGTGAAATTATAAAAACTTTATTTTATTGTTTACATTTGTCAAATCATCAATAGCAAATGTCAAAATGACATGACATGACTAACCTTACCAATCTTTCTTTCTTGATGTTGGCAGTAACTTATGGTCTTTTTCCCACATTAGGGTTTTTATCCAAAATATTTACCCCTTAAGTTTAATGGCGTGAAAATATATAGCCTAAAGCATGACGTAAGTGTAGGGCTTTTTATTAAAAAGATAATTATTCAAAAATATGCTGTAATTGCTGACAACTTAGGCAACAAAGAATTGTGTGTTTACGCTTTATTATAATAGTATAGATATAGATATAGATAGATAGTACGCGTTTCAATATATATATTCAATATATCAAGATGCGTGGTAATTTAATTAGGTACTTGTTTTCAGTTAAATCTGAAGGCGTTTAGAAAGCTTAATAGAAATTAAAATTTTAAACTCGATAGAGTAAAAGATCAAAGGTGGCGGATCGCCAACTATTAATAACCTAATCGTTTTGGAGTAATTAACCTTCTATTCAAAGCTAGAGATGAATGTAGCAGATTAAATCCTTATAGAAATGACTGTTATGGACAAAACGACCTTAAATGACCACCGTATTCATATTAAAAAATCAGGTAAATTTCGACCATCGCTATCAATATCTAAAGATGTCGTAGTTGATGATTAAAAAGGAGTTAACAGTTTTCAGACATGAAAAACATGAGCTTCTCCAACTCATCATGATGGGCCAAATCGCAGGCAGAAGCATTGGAAGGAATAGAAAGTCATGGTTGAGAAACATCCGAGAATGGATTAATATCGCCAGCGTCGAACAACTTTTTCGCTTGGCACAGGATAGGGAGAGATTCGCTGAGCTGACGGCCAACCTCCAGTAATGGATAGGCATTAAAAGAAGAAGAACAGTTTTTTAATATAATAATTACAATTCTTATAAAATTCCTAACTGAATTCGTCTAATGGCCGGATTCTCAGCAACATTTACCCATTCGTTAGTAATTTTGGGTCGATAAATGTATGTAACTCGAGATTTACTACGTTGAAACTTCGATCATCCTAGCAATAATTAATCACTCGGTTATAATAAAGTAAATGAAAACTTCAGAAATCCAGCATAAGTCTAGTAAATACGATGAAATACTCGGCCTTGAAGCCACTAGCACTACAATATTGATTGATGAGACCTTCGGACTATCAGTTCAATATATGACTAACTACAAACAGAACAACCATCTGTTCCGTTTCACATTAAGATTATTCTAAAATTATCTGTTGCTCGCGACTTCGTCCCTGTGAAATTAAAAAGTAATAAAAAACCATAGTCTATGTTACTCACAGATAAATTACCTTTCTAATAATGAAAGAATTATTAAAATTGCCCCAGTTGAGTTATTTCAATACATACAAAAAGTAGTATTTAATTATGTAAATAAATAAATGACTATTAATAGTAATGCTATTTGAATAAAAATATCGTATTACTATAGTTAGTAATTTATTTGTTTTTAAATAGTATCGCATAAAGACCATAAAAATAGATTAATAAAAACATCCTACCTGCAAGATGAATTAATTTTAAAAGCTATATTTCGACCAGTTGGAATTGTATTGTTTATTAATGTAATTTTCAAGTTTATTTAGTTTTAATTGTTGACCAGTAAAAAATTAACGTTTTTAATATCAAAAGGTAAAATAAATCTGTAATTGCGTGATTATAAAAAACGATGTTATTGTGAAATCACTTGCATCAATAAATGACCTATGACTCCTACAGTGTTTTGCTTTGTGTATTTCTCTTTTAAATACACGTTAATTTTATAGTCAATTAAATTGCAAAAACATGAAAAATCCTTTTCAGAATCATAAATGTAATTTTGATTTGACAAGCTACTTGAGCTTAGCTTTTATTAGACTTTTACAAACGTGCTATTAATTCTTTTTTCTATAATGTTCTAGAAATAAAAACTCGAAGTCAATATTTTCGTACCAATAAAATTTTAAACTTACGGATTTCAATTAAATGTTACACAAAAAAATACTAACGTTCAAAATGTTTTCTTGTTGCGCTGCATTGCATTAATTCTTGTTTTATTGCCAAAAATTGTTTAAACACAAAATGTTAATAACGTCCAACAATAGAATTCGACACGTTCTAAATTCCATTTCACTTATTGTTTTACGAGGTTATTAAAAAAAAAACATTCATTTATTTATGTAACAGATTAAAAAAGAACGAAACGCATTGCGCGGCGGTTTATAAACAACTGACGGGCGATTTGGCGCCAAACGCGCTTCCTACATCCATGACCATGGCCTTGTGGCGGCCATTGCTGAGGGCATCATTAATTTATTAACTGCATCTAATTTACTTGTAAAATTTCTTTTATCTATCTCAACACATTTTAATGTGAAATATTTTTTTTTTCATATCTCATTGAAGTGAAATGAAATCGAAGGGAAAATAAAGATGCAAAAGATAGTTTTATCGTATATTTTAAAAGTCATAAAATCTAGCAAAGCCGTTTCTATCGCTGTCATATTATTTCCTCTAAGTTCTTGAGTGTCAAATCTCTTCGATCACAAAATACCTCGGCATTATATAATAGTTACTGGTTCTCATACATTACTTCAAATCAGACAATCTGTTTTGTTAACTTCACATTAGCAGTATTTAAATGCATCCAGTATTTTCGTATGACGTATATGAAATAGGCGTATACCGCTGAAACAATAAACATTGTGTTACTTTAAGGTGGATTTCCACTGCCTGTACAGTTTAGCAGTGGAAGTCGGTCTTAAAAATGAATAATTATTACTATTTAAAAGCACGGCGATACTGGTAGATATCTCCTTGTGAAGCAGGAATTGGAGTACAAAGCAGCAAAGTATATTCATTGCCAGCATAAATGTCGCGAATATCAAGTATAATCGGAGAAATACGCGGAGATTCTGAAACATATAAAAAAATAAAACCATATCGATTTAAAAGCAAATTTTATTTTTCTGAACAGATCACGGTTATTTGTTAGTGGCCAGTCACATAAAGTACATTCGGATACAATTGCGATGCAATAAATAACGAGGTTATAAAAATATCGTTACTAATATTTAAAAGATAGCAACATTAAATATAATTTAATTTGACATTTGTAGAGGCGGGAATCGCAAATTATTTACAGTATTGATTTTTTTATTTGATTCCATATTCGTGTCGTAATAAAAACGTAATATTTTGGTCAATATTTAACTATACCTTGTGTATTCCAATTAGAAGTATGATTGTATATTTAATATTCGAAATTCCAATAGGGAAGGCAAATTGTCCCAGTAGTAAAACGTCTACCAACGTTTTCATTGCATTCGGGTCGTTCATAGATAAATTCATAGACATGGTCATAGACATGTAAACGGCCAGTGATGTTATTACGAAATGTACAGCCTGAAATCAAATAATACGGAAATAAGTAGGGTTAGTTTAAGCGATAAATTGTACAATTATTCAGGTTTAGAAAAGACAGCCTAAATTAAACACAGTAGGAATTATAAGTTTTCTTAAATAAGAGTTTTTACTAATATATGATATTAATTCTTTCGTTGAATTGTTACATCAATTTCGCTTACCAATAGAAAATATCCAATAATGTAGCAGCCCGTTTTCAGATTTATCCAGATAAAACATTTTTCGTTTGCCATTTTTAAATCACTTTCTCAAAAATATCACAGACAAATCAAGGGTTTATTATGCCCGGTCAGTATCTCATGGTAAAAAGAAACAACTTTTGTGTTAATTGCAAAACTATCACAAGTTATTTTATCGTTATCACAAGATCGCTGAACTTATTGCAACCTAAGAAACTCTAATAAGAACTTGTATGTTTTTATTTATTAACAAATATGTTCCTCTTCAAAAACACCTCGGTCAAAAAAGTTTGCGCACAACAGGGAGCCGGTTTCCAGTTCATTCATAACTATAAATTATATAGTGTAAACCAGTTGAGCATGACAAAATGTTGCGAAATATAGTGCTGGGACAGTTATAACTAACGTTATAAAAGCTGTTTTCATAACTGTAACGTTATTGCTAACCGCTATTTAGCGTTAGTTGAAACTAAACTGTTTGAATAGTGCGTAATATTACATAACATAATATTAGTATTAGTAAACATTATTGTAGTAGCATAAATCATCAAAAATATGGGTTATTGTTGGGTTTTACGATTTCTATATACTGATATTAAACGATAAAAGGAATTAAAAAAGACGATAAAAACAATAGTTTATTTCCGAAAGTTACAAAAACTATAGATATTTAAAATAAAAAAAATTGTGCTTCACATTCCAAGGCAGTTTTTTGCCACCTTAAAAATTAGTCTCAATAATCGTGTGGTACTTCCACTACGAATTTTAAAATAAATTATTATACTTATTTTTATTAGTCTTTCCTCACTGTTTTTTTCATTATTTTTTTTTATATTCATTTTATTCATATTCACCCATCTCAAACTGTCTCCTTCTGTAATTTTGTATTCTTAGGTTCGATTTGCTTCATATATCTCAAAATGGTGTATATGAAATAGGCGTTCAACACTGAAATGCAAAAAATATATTACAAGTACTCTCTAAAAGTTTAATCTGATTTCTTTGCTCTTAAATGCTTTGGTCTAGTCTTGATTTCATACTTACGATTAATAAGAACAGATATGCTAGCAGCAAGATCTATGTGGAGAAGGAATTCCATAGCAAACCCTGAGATGACTGTAAACACTGCCATACACGTTGCGCATATCAAATACAATTTAATTCGCAAAATACTTTTCTGAAACCATAAATGCTTATTACAAACATATTAGAGTTTCAAATTGAGCGCGGTTTTACTAGACTGACAAGGATATCTTACCCGGTGGGCATAAAGCAAACTAAATTATGACGGTACACTAGCGCCACCTTGTTAACGTTACCATTTTTTCGTACTGCAGCTGCCATGTTATATTTTTATGGTATTTTTGACAGAACTAACCGCGACAGCAGCGTCTTTTATCGCCTCGGATATCCTTGTTTGGCTATATACATTTTGCAATAGTAGACGTAACAAGGAATAAAACATCACTTTCTCTAATTTACGAATTCTCATCATTTTAACTAAGAAGTCATAAAAGTAAAATAAACATTTATTTTTTTCTTACCGCATGCAATCCAACTAGCAGTATTATTGTAAATTTTGTATTCGATACGCAGATGGGAAAAGCGATCTGTCCAAATGCCAGAATAGCCATTAACTTCTTCATAGCTAGAGGATCATTTACTGATAGAGTTAGAGGTACACTCACTATCGTATATGAAACTATCAGTAACAACGCTGTGTGCACGACCTTCGGAAAAAACGTATTTCCAGTTTCAATTTTTGTTATAAAAAAACATTTAATATCTTGCAATCTTTAGAACTTTTACTTACTGCAAGAAAGTAGCCTATAGCGTAGGACGCTGTTTTCAAATCCACACAAAAACAACATTTTCCATAGTCCTTCTTTAGCATCATTATTCTTATGTTTTACAAAGTGATTTTAAAAAGTTTCTGTTTAATCTGTGAATATAAAATTTCAAAATTCAAAATTAAAACTATAATAGTTACATACGTCAGTAGTTATAATAACTCTTATTAATTTCTTTAAAATGTACAAATACAGTCAACACATAGTAAATACCACTGTTATACTTGACCACTTTTGCTCATATTAATTGGTTAAATTCAATGAAAATAACTAACCACATTTGTACACAAGCTATCGTATTTCATAAACGGTAAGCAACAAATAGATGATATAAACAATGCACAAAACGAAAGAGACAACCTGCTACTTAATAGCACGACTTTAATATTCGATGTTTTGATGTTATGATATGATTTAGTGTTGGACTCTAAAATAAAGCATTTTTGCGCGTTGGAAATCCCCGTAACTATAATACGAATGGAATGTTGATTCTTGTACCATAACATATATTTATGATTTTACTTTTATATGTTGTTTCATTTAAATTAAAAACGCCAAATGAAATTATTAAGTTATCGATGTTTTTGCTTCGCATTTCTTGATACTTTAAGCATCAATACAAAATTGTTTATATAACCTTTTCGGGCGTTTCATAATTAATTAATATAGGGATAGTTTGAATTAGAAACGAATTAAAAAATAATAATTTATTAGTTTATAATGTTACTTTACGTTAGCATTACAAATTAACTTTTTTAAAGAAAAATAGGTTAAATACAGATCATATTCATATATTTAGGGCAACATTATTTTAAACTTATCCTAATATAAAAAGCAAATTTTCATCACCATCGATAAACAAACATTTTATCACAGATGCTTTTAATTAATCACGTTTATATTTAGATACCGTACAGTTTTATAAATCTATACATATAATAAAATTAGAGTGTCTGTTTGTAATATCAAAGGAAAAATTCCAGATTTCGGGAAGATGGTGTAATTGCATTGCTGATAACGAAAATCGCATTACAAAAAATTTTGTCTGTCTGTCTGTCTGCAAGCCGCGTTTGTTCCGGGTAATCTCCGAAACTCTCGATTTCAACCGGACTATCACTGAAGGGTAGCTGATATGGACGGGTATATTATAGGCTACTTATTTTTATCTCAATATTGCGTGGACAAAATCGCGGGCACCAGCTAGTGTTGAATCTTTTCTATACTATTATAATAAAGCGTAAACACACACATCTTTGTTGCCTAAGATGTCAGCAATTACAGCATATTTTTAAATAATTATTTTTTTTAATAAAAAGCCACACACTTACGTCACGCTTTAGGCTATATATTTTCACGCCATTAAACTTAGGGGGTAAATATTTTGGATAAAAACCCTAATGTGAGAAAGAGAGCATAAGTTGCTCTCAACATCAGGTTGCCATGGTTTGTCATCATTTCATGTCATTTTGACATTTGCAATTGATAATTTGACACATGTAAACATTAAAATAAAATTTTCATAATTTTATGCGGATGAAGTCGCATGGGAACAGCTAGTATTAAATATTTACTATCCAATTTAATGAAAATAAATTACAAAATACAGAAACATTTCACAGCTAAATAATATTTTGGAAATGATATGTATTTCCTAAGTACAATCAGGCTAAACAGGGTAAGTGATATTCACCTTTACTTATTCGGTCACAAATTCCAATCAAACCTTTACAAGCAAAATGGGCATACAAAATTAACCTTTATTTTGATGTATCTAATATATTATTAGGCAACTTATTTAATTGATACTGTAGCTTTTAAACTCAGAGCAACACTTCTCGTCGTGACTCCCGATTGCGCGCCAATATCCATCCTTCTAGTGACATTGACAGCTGTCAGCTAGGGACGTGACGTTTATGCCGATAATCTAGAGTTGTGCCATTTCTATAGCACGGTACTAATTTTGTTCTTAACAATATGAAACTAGATTCTAAGCCTAGGTCTAGGCACTGTGTGCTAATCAGTGGGACGAGGTAGTCTTTTCTTACTCTAACACATAAATAACATCGCTTTCGACATTTTTTAGGATAAATTAATAAAAGCCCAATTATTATTTTCACTGGCAATTTCTTGTCGGCGTTCGTATTGTTTAATTTCTTTAAACACTCTCTTTTTTTTTCTTTCTTAAGAATTCAGATTCATAGCTTTTATACATTTTCTACATCTGGCTTCGGAGGATCAAGTGATAACCAGTATGATCTAATGACGTATAAAAAGTAAGCGTTGAACACTGAAAAGAAACAGAAAAAATAAAAAAATAAGCTTAGGTCCTGTACTTCGATGATACTCCAGTATCGGTCAAGAGATTTAGGCTCCAGGAATAAATAACCTTAAAAGTCTTTAAAAGGGGGGGAGACAAACGGTACATTATTAAAAAAATACAGTAGTATAGTTACACCTTACTTAGGGTAGGCTCCGAGCTCTTTGGGAACGTATAGTGAGCTGGTGATTAAGATTCAGAAGTTTTAAATGAAACCACTCACCACAAGCAATACTGTTCCCTACGGATTGTGATCGTTCCTTTACCACAATAACTTCAGAAAAAATGGACACGATTACAAACAACACTAGCATCATTATCCCGAATATCAAATATTTTTTTATATAATTCCAGTTGTCCTGAAAAAGATAGAATAATTAGTTCATTAGTAAAATCTGCTACAGGATCTAGATTTCCCTTAATAATTGGTGAGAATACGCTACAATGATTTTATTACATAATTCTGAGATATGGATAGATATACTCGTATCACAGTCTTACTAAAGCAGCAAGGATTATATCCAGAATTGTGTAACGTAAGCCAGTAAACTAGTAAACCACAACTTTCACACAAAAAAAAGGTGTAAAATCAAAGATTCGTCTTTTCTAGTATGGTGTCGTCTAATACATTCCTATCAGCAACTACATACTAGAAATAAAGTGAAATATAGAGAAGGAAGGATATAAAAAGATGCTTTTTTGAATCTCTGTCCTGCACATTCCATCAAAGCAGTAAAACTGTAAAATTGAAGATATCAAGGTCGTTTGAATTTAAATGTCCTGGTAGATTTTCTTCTTAAATAAAAATACTAGCTTTCGCCCGCGACTTGATCTTCCAGACTATCATCTACATCTATGCCAAATTTCATCGAGATCCGTTCAGCCGTTTAGGTTACAAACTCCATCCATCCATCTAAACTTTCGCATTATTAGTATGAATTAGTAGAATTACCAGGAACAATCCGAGTAGGACGATAATGTTAAATACTACAAGAGAGATGGCGATGCATATCACAAATCCGCCAGCGAACACGATGAATAAGATCAACCCTGATAAATAATCACTGTCAGGGGAGACGTCTACATCATTCACTCGGGTGTAGTAGTACTGTACAGTCGACACGCATAACTGAATAGTATAGGTCTGGAGTGCCTGGAAAACATAGAATTAGATTAAAAATAAAAAAAAAATAGCCTATAATACGCCCGTCAATATCAGCTACCGTCTCGTGAAAGTCCCGTCAACATCGTCCCAACCATTTCAGAGATTACCCGGAATAAACGCGGCTTGCGGACAGACAGAAAGACAATTTTTTAAAATTCTATTTTCGTTATTAGCAACGCAAATACATCTTTCCGAAATCTGGATTTTTTCTTTTTTTTTTTTTTTTTTTTTTTTTTTTTTTTTTTTTTTTTTTTTTTTTTTTTTTTTTTTTTTTTTTTTTTTTTTTTTTTTTTTTTTTTTTTTTTTTTTTTTTTTTTTTTTTTTTTTTTTTTTTTTTTTTTTTTTTTTTTTTTTTTTTTTTTTTTTTTTTTTTTTTTTTTTTTTTTTTTTTTTTTTTTTTTTTTTTTTTTTTTTTTTTTTTTTTTTTTTTTTTTTTTTTTTTTTTTTTTTTTTTTTTTTTTTTTTTTTTTTTTTTTTTTTTTTTTTTTTTTTTTTTTTTTTTTTTTTTTTTTTTTTTTTTTTTTTTTTTTTTTTTTTTTTTTTTTTTTTTTTTTTTTTTTTTTTTTTTTTTTTTTTTTTTTTTTTTTTTTTTTTTTTTTTTTTTTTTTTTTTTTTTTTTTTTTTTTTTTTTTTTTTTTTTTTTTTTTTTTTTTTTTTTTTTTTTTTTTTTTTTTTTTTTTTTTTTTTTTTTTTTTTTTTTTTTTTTTTTTTTTTTTTTTTTTTTTTTTTTTTTTTTTTTTTTTTTTTTTTTTTTTTTTTTTTTTTTTTTTTTTTTTTTTTTTTTTTTTTTTTTTTTTTTTTTTTTTTTTTTTTTTTTTTTTTTTTTTTTTTTTTTTTTTTTTTTTTTTTTTTTTTTTTTTTTTTTTTTTTTTTTTTTTTTTTTTTTTTTTTTTTTTTTTTTTTTTTTTTTTTTTTTTTTTTTTTTTTTTTTTTTTTTTTTTTTTTTTTTTTTTTTTTTTTTTTTTTTTTTTTTTTTTTTTTTTTTTTTTTTTTTTTTTTTTTTTTTTTTTTTTTTTTTTTTTTTTTTTTTTTTTTTTTTTTTTTTTTTTTTTTTTTTTTTTTTTTTTTTTTTTTTTTTTTTTTTTTTTTTTTTTTTTTTTTTTTTTTTTTTTTTTTTTTTTTTTTTTTTTTTTTTTTTTTTTTTTTTTTTTTTTTTTTTTTTTTTTTTTTTTTTTTTTTTTTTTTTTTTTTTTTTTTTTTTTTTTTTTTTTTTTTTTTTTTTTTTTTTTTTTTTTTTTTTTTTTTTTTTTTTTTTTTTTTTTTTTTTTTTTTTTTTTTTTTTTTTTTTTTTTTTTTTTTTTTTTTTTTTTTTTTTTTTTTTTTTTTTTTTTTTTTTTTTTTTTTTTTTTTTTTTTTTTTTTTTTTTTTTTTTTTTTTTTTTTTTTTTTTTTTTTTTTTTTTTTTTTTTTTTTTTTTTTTTTTTTTTTTTTTTTTTTTTTTTTTTTTTTTTTTTTTTTTTTTTTTTTTTTTTTTTTTTTTTTTTTTTTTTTTTTTTTTTTTTTTTTTTTTTTTTTTTTTTTTTTTTTTTTTTTTTTTTTTTTTTTTTTTTTTTTTTTTTTTTTTTTTTTTTTTTTTTTTTTTTTTTTTTTTTTTTTTTTTTTTTTTTTTTTTTTTTTTTTTTTTTTTTTTTTTTTTTTTTTTATAAGAGAAGGGGGCAAACGAGCGGCGAGAACACCGAGGTGGTCAACGACGCCCATGGACATCCGCAACACCAGAGGTAACACACACGTCCATTTTGCAACGTCAAGTAGTAAACACCGGAACTTCGTCTCAATAGGTAATACTGATATCGAAGAAGTAAACTGCACGTCATTTTTAGGCTTCGAAATTGACTCCGGCTTCTGTGCCGTCATGCTACGACTGAAAGAGACAGAAATACAAATCAGTAATCTCTGATGCTTGATTAGCTCAGTTATTTTTTTTTTTTTTTGTATTTGTATTTGTATTTGTATTTGTATTTGTATTTGTATTTGTATTTGTATTTGTATTTGTATTTGTATTTGTATTTGTATTTGTATTTGTATTTGTATTTGTATTTGTATTTGTATTTGTATTTGTATTTGTATTTGTATTTGTATTTGTATTTGTATTTGTATTTGTATTTGTATTTGTATTTGTATTTGTATTTGTATTTGTATTTGTATTTGTATTTGTATTTGTATTTGTATTTGTATTTGTATTTGTATTTGTATTTGTATTTGTATTTGTATTTGTATTTGTATTTGTATTTGTATTTGTATTTGTATTTGTATTTGTATTTGTATTTGTATTTGTATTTGTATTTGTATTTGTATTTGTATTTGTATTTGTATTTGTATTTGTATTTGTATTTGTATTTGTATTTGTATTTGTATTTGTATTTGTATATATATATATATATATATATATATATATATATATATATATATATATATATATATATATATATATATATATATATATATATATATATATATATATATATATATATATATATATATATATATATATATATATATATATATATATATATATATATATATATATATATATATATATATATATATATATATATATATATATATATATATATATATATATATATATATATATATATATATATATATATATATATATATATATATATATATATATATATATATATATATATATATATATATATATATATATATATATATATATATATATATATATATATATATATATATATATATATATATATATATATATATATATATATATATATATATATATATATATATATATATATATATATATATATATATATATATATATATATATATATATATATATATATATATATATATATATATATATATATATATATATATATATATATATATATATATATATATATATATATATATATATATATATATATATATATATATATATATATATATATATATATATATATATATATATATATATATATATATATATATATATATATATATATATATATATATATATATATATATATATATATATATATATATATATATATATATATATATATATATATATATATATATATATATATATATATATATATATATATATATATATATGTGTATATATATATATATATATAACAAACGTACGCGTTTAAGCTGTGTCTAGAGTTCAGAGCTAAAGTTTATGCAGCTGCAGCCAAAAAAAGGAAGTGTTATTTTCATTCTTACTTACCATTAAACAATAAACGAAGATATAGCATGCTGTCTTCCAATTTATAAAGAAGCAGCATTTCTCCGGCTTCTGCGCCGTCATGCTACGACTGAAAGAGACAGACATACAAATCAGTAATCTCTGATGCTTGATTAGCTCAGTTTATTATCAAATGTTGTTTAAATTAATTTTACTGAAGAGGAAAAATCACGAAGCCTATACGAGTGAAGAATAAGGAAACTTTTATGAACTACACAACTTAATAAGTGAAGAGATAAACTAGTCTTAAATTACTTAAATACCAGTTTTTGTTATCCCTTTCTAATATCGGGCCATCTCTTTCTACCAGTTTTGACCACGACACACGGAAAAAGGATTGAATGGTAACCAGTATTTGGCCCGCTACTCTTTTTTTGAAGTCAGTCAAATAAGAAAGTCAATATCTAAATAATTTTTTTAATACACCTTGAAAAAAAATTTTTTTACGTCTTCATTTTAAGGAAACCAATGGGGAAATCATAGTGAAACACGGAACCTACTTTAAGATTATCTTTTCCGTTCCGTTTATTTATTTGTCACTTTGACGTGACATTTTAATGACAATTTCGATTTGACACTGTACTGTTTTGAAAAAAATATTTTAATTTATATAAGTTTATTCTGAACGGAATGTAATCGTGTGATTTGATATTGTTATATGCTGTCGACTCAAAGAATCAATAGGTAAGGAACGTAATCTTATTAATCATATTAATATTATAAATGCGAAAGTTTAGACGGATGGATGGATGTTTGTTAGAGTTTGTAGTCTAAACGGCTGAACGGATCTCGATGAAATTTGGTATAGACGTAAATGATAGTCTGGAAGAACACATAGGCTGCTCACTTTTGTTTTTTTATTAATTCTACGCGGACGGAGTCACGAACAAAAGCTAGTAAGGTATAATTACCCTTTGAATCATCATTTAATCGCTTGTTCCGAAAGACTTTATCGAAAACGTACGATAATTCTCAAAGTAAAAGTCTTTCTAAGTACAGTCGCAAGGAAATAATATTAAAATCTAATTAAATTAGTGTCCTTTTATAAACATATTTATAGAAAGTTCTCTTTCTGAGGTAACAGGTACAAACATATTTTTAGGTTAACAAGCAAATAACAAAAGCGTAAGAACGAAAATTAGTACTACGGCAATTCGCAGAAAAATCTAATAGGTAAAATACTATCACGATTTAACTATTAGTGATGCTGCTAACAACATATCCACTCTCAATTTGATTATAAAATCTCAAATTATAGTTGACTAATAAGACAAAAAGAAATTGTTTATTTCACTAGTGTAAAGAAAATATGTAAAAAGGTAGTATTGAAAATACAACTAATAATTATTAATAAAATATTGTGTTAGCGACTGTCCCGTTGAAAGTTTAAACATTACTTTACCTTGTTTTATATAAATTTTTGCGAACTCCAACAATATAGTCACACCTTTTATTTAAAAGCACACTGTATTTTTTATACGATACATAAACATATAATTTGCGATATGGACTGAAAATAAGCTCATATGTATGTACTATGTGCTGCGTAATGCGCAAGCGACTAACCATCTATCAAAAACGTGATATAGTGACTACACTAGTTATAACGTAACGTTATTAAGTTATAACGAAACGTTATAACGTTATCTTATGCTACGCGTTGTTGACGCTATTATAGTGTTTAATATTAAATATAAATCTAATAAACTAAGTAATTAATCTAGAAAATATCAATGCTTTTTCAAAAAGATCATATGTTGTACATACATATATCTGTTATTTAAAAACAATATTTATCATAACGGCTACTTTAGAAAACGCTGAACCATACAAGCCCTACGCCCACCTGTAACATGTTCATTCATTTGTTATGTCTGTTTGCGTCTCTTTCAAACTCTGACGACTTTCATAAGAGTAAAAGAGACAATATAAAATCATTCTCTATCTATAACAATTGCTCATTGGAATTTCCATACTAAGTGGGTATTTATGTTTACATCAAGAGGTAAAGTTATTTTAAGATATGTACATAATGTTATGTAATTTTATTTTAAAATTGGCTATTTTGGAGTACCTTCCACTAAAATAGTCCACTCTGCTTTTACGTTACTGAACTTCTACGAATCTGTAAAATTATAAATGTAATTTACTTTCAGATATCAAGATGTTTGTTTGTCGAAACTTTTGTCTTTGCATGGATTTACGGAAAGGATGTATAGCTATAGCGTATTTTCAAGCGGTAACAAAAAATAACCTAGTTTGTTTATTGATTGATTTAGCCATTTAGGTTACAAGTCACAATTAAATGGAAATAAATCAAAACCCACACAAACATACAATTTATTACTATTAATTTCTGTCTTGTTTTCGATAAAGAAAAAGTTTATTTTTACTTAGTAAAATTATAAATGCGATAGTTAAGATGGATTGATGTTTGTTAGAGTTTGCCGCCTAAATGGCTGAATGGAACTCAATGTTTGGCATAAAGGTCTGAAAGAACACATAGGCTTATTACTTTTTGTTTTAATTCCTCCATTAAACTGTTACAGGTTCAACAATTATTACTAATGATATATACATTACGAGCTTTATTTGAAGATTTTTATTTCTTCAAGACTTGCAGCAAAGCGTTATATGAAGAGTCGTCGTTTATGCTGGCTTATTCAAAGGCGTTACATCTTTTCTTACACACGTTATATTTGATTTTAACCTGCTCACTGTTGGTTGGATTACATAAGGTAATTCGATTTGTCATATAACAGAATTTACTACAATTATTTACGCGACAGACATCATTATCAAACAAAGACATTTAAAAAGTTATAGACGAGACAGTGAACAATTTTTTTTCACCGTTGTCTGAAAGGCACTACATCAATTGTTAAGTTTAGTGCCACCTAGTGTGCGTGACATGTAATAAAACCTTTTACAAAATTATATCAGCGCCATCTTTTGTTATAACACAAACTAACCAGTATTACAAATTAAAATATCATAAGTATTTAAATATGATTTAAAAACATTCTTTGACATTTGAGTAATTTATTTTCGCAGGGAATATCAAGAATTATCAAAGACTATCTGATCACTGTATTTATTTACATGGTATTCTATGCTTTGCTATACCTTTTAGCGTGGATTTGTCTAGATGATTTTGAAATAGAGGGCGTGGGACCGCCTATTAATTTAAGTAAGTGTTTTTTATTGCTATTGAAATATTAATATTAATAAATTGTAATTTATAAGACGGACTAGAAAGTGACACCTGAGAGAAAAAATTGCAAAGCATATTGAAGTTAATATTGCTATTACAATTCGACAGTTAACTTAAAGTTAACACTTGACTTGTCACATCAGGCAATAGACTACCAATGTTCAAATGCCACGTATTTATAAATTGTATATTTTCAGCGCTTAATATCTATTTTCTCCTGATGATGCGCAGCTATTGGTTAAAGATGTACACGAAGCAATCTTTGAGCGTGAATGCATAGTTTGGCGCCATTTTGTCTGTCATTCAAAATGGCGTTGTGACATCTGTACAATATAAATAAAAACGCATATTTTTCTACGTCCTGTCGATATTCGTATTATTTATTCTATTAAATTTTAATAGACATAAAATATCTCTTGTTTTTGTTATGTTTTTATTTATAAATCATGATATTGTCTGGTTGTATCGAATTATTCTGTTCCAGTAGCTCCTAATAACGAAGATGAAATAGACGTGAAGAACTGAAAATAAAATGATAAATATTAAAAAATCTTACAAGTAAAATATAAAGCTATAAAATAGGTCATTGTCTTACTTAAGCTGATGATCTTATAGGCCACATCAATAGCGGAAACTAGCAGCAAAGGGAAGGACACGAAGCCTGTAGTAGCCGCTACTATGAGATAAACCATAGCGCATAAGAGGTACGCGCGGATGTAGGCGTCCTTCTTCTGTATAGAACATAAAAAAAGGCTGAATTAATCAAAGGTAGACATAACTTCTTGCATCGGCAACGCTTTTTTAGCGAAAATCGACGATCTTATACCAAATATCTTACTATTATAAATGCGAAAAGATGGATTTTGGTTAGACTGCCCAAACTGCTGAATGGATCCCAATGTTTGGCATAGAAGTAGAGCGTAGTCTGAAGAACACGTAGACTATTTTTGTTTTTTTAATCCCGCATGTAACCAACCCATGGCCAAACTTTAGTCCCCTTTCCTTCCCGCTCTTTTTCTTCTTAGAAAAGACTTGACGCTGGAGGAGACGCATCGGAAGAGGTAATATGCTCTTTATTTACATTTCCTCCTCTGTCGATTAAGGGTAGGCAACGCATCCGCTATTGCGAATGTCTATAGGCAACGGTCACTTCATTCGGATTCAGGTAGCCGCTTGCTCGTTTGCTACCTTATGATATATAAAAAATGGAAGAAGTTGCAAAAGGTATAAAACAAATGAACCTTACCTTATGCAGTCCGATAATCAAGACGATAGTAAATGCCAGCATGAATGCAATAGCGAGAAGGAACAAGCCGCTTAACGTCATCATAATAAACCCCATGTCGGTGATGGCCTTGACAGTTGATGTCAGCATTATAGAGCCCTCAACTATCCCGTAGAGTGATAGAGACAATGTGACGACTTCGATTAACTGGAACGTAACATAAAATGTGAATTTAGTCTATGAAAACAAAAGAGTTAACTAAATTGCGTTTAAATAAAGTTTTAATGTGTGTATTAGGTGAAGCTGACTGATCTAAACCTGGGAAGAGTTTGTTTTCACATTTTTGTGTCAGAATGGTGGCATTATTCAGCCTTTACTTGACCACTGTTGGATATAGGCTTTCCCCTTTAACAGAATGCGATCCTCCGCCTTCCGCATTGCACATCTTTCTACTTATCTTAGCAATATTATAAATGCGAAAGTTTAGATGGATGGATGTTTGTTAGAGTTTATAGCCTAAACTGCTGAACGAATCTCGATGAAATTTGGCATAGATGTAGTCTGGAAAAACACATAGGCTTAGTTTTTTTTTCTTTAAATTCCACGCGAACGGAGACGCGGGCGAAAGTTAGTATTGAACAAAAAGTAATGTTCGTGTGCAGAAGTATTGCCGATATCCTCATGCGTTAACCGGTACTGAGCAGAAAGTATGGGACGCGATTGTTAATAAGTTGGTAATGATCGACAAACCTTCTGGCCAAGGCTTACCAATTGAAAGTACGCGATGATCAAACAGCCAACTCTTAGCTTGACGCAGAAGCAACATTTCTCTAAAACGAACATCGTATTCGGCATTCTGTAACACAAAAGAAACAATATTATGTTAATTAAAAACAAACTACTAAGCCTTATGACCATCGGGAAAGAATGATGACGCACTCAAATGAAAAATTAAAATCGGTTCAGTCTTTTAGAGAAGATCACAATTGTTGATATTGACTAAACTATTGCACGACTGTTGTTCGATTGTCGATTGTTTCGTAGGCAATTCAACTGTTTAGTTGCACAACTAAAAATCGAGTTGTGTGACCTCCATATGAACTCATAAGAATCAAAGCGAGACTAAACAGTTGTGAGATAGTTTAGTCAAAGGTGTGCGCGCTCTTACAATTCAGTAATGAATTTTTGCAAGGTAAGTTAACATTGGTGAAAGCTTCTGTGTAAACTTATTAACTCTTAATAATATTAAACCAGTTTACGTTTTATTTTATAGTTTAATATTGGAAATATTAAAAGTCACGGTCATATGCAATTAGTGATTCAATAACAAAGATGTGATTGGAATTATGAATCTTTTTATATAGAAATTAATGCATTCTGTGTGTAAATTGATTTGTAATTTTTATTCACAGTGGTTCTCAAACTTTTGCTATAAAAATAACCTAATTTTATTTAGCTGATGTGTGGCATTAGTATTGACAAAAAGCGTGAAATCGAAGAGCATTTCTTGTTTAGGATGTTATCGAAAATTCAAACTATTAACTAAACGCTTAAGGCAGATATTAGAATATCCTAATAAACCTTGATATTAGTACTTTTTAAATATCAAATGAAATACACTTTGAGAAACACTTTTTAATGATTTGATGGGTTTCTATTTATGTTAATGAAAGTAAAATCAATTTAGATTTATTTTACTTCTTGTATCAAGTTGTAGTAAAATAATTCCGATTTTTCTAAAGTATTTTAAATCTTGGATTATCTAAAACTAGCTGTTCCCGTGCGGCTTCACCCGCATGAAATTATGAAAATTTTATTTTATTGTTTACATTTGTCAAATTTTCAATAGCAAATGGCAAAATGACATGACATGACAAACCTTGACAATCTTGCTTCCTTGATGTTGGCAGCAACTTATGGTCTCTTTCCCACATTAGGGTTTTTATCCAAAATATTGACCCCCTAAGTTTAATGGCGTGAAAATATTTAGCCTAATGCGTGACGTAAGTGTAGGGCTTTTTAATAAAAAAAGAATTATTCAAAAATATGTTGTAATTGCTGAGATCTTAGGCAACAAAGAAGTGTGTGTTTACGCTTTATTATAATAGTATATAAGAATAGATTAATCTTTCTTTTATTAACAAAATTATTATTCAAACTTTTATATAGCCTGAATAAATTACTATCGTAATATCATTTAGCCCTTTTTAAGTTCGATTTAAACCTTAATTTTATGTACTTACATTTAATTTACATGGAAGTTGTATCAGTAGTAAATATCAGATTTACAAAGTAAAAGTTTACACAAAATTATCCATGTATTCACAACTAAAGCACAACAAATACTAGCGTTATTTTAAAATAAGTCTACATTTTGCATCTCGTTTAACCTGTTTATTAGCACCGTTTTGATGCTAATAAATGAAGAGAAAAGTTTTCTTTATATTTGCAAGCCTTTTAATGATAAAGTTGTCATTTAAATCTCTATAAACCATCAATTGGAAACTTGAAATAAAACATATTTTGTGGATTTGAAAAGGGTTTTCTTTTAGTAACGATAAACCGCCAACACATATAGCTAGAATCAGTAATAGCAATTATACGTAATCAAAACTTGCTATTTAATATTAACAGGAAGTAAATAATGCAAAAAAGAAGTTGCTACATATTTTTTAGGAGATTTTTATATGTATATTTGTGATTGAAATTCCAATCTAACTCTTAGGAGATGGGAGAACTGTGACAATTAATTTTAGAATTTATAACTGTTTCGCATTTTTACTGTTAATATCTTATGAGTTGATACCACTTCTGGCGAATTAACCAAAAAACCATTTGTCGTTATTATTGTCGTATTGTATTAACACATGTTGTCTCTGTCTTGTCAAAAATAATGTGTGAGATGACAATAGTGTCAATACAAGTCCTCACAGTGCTATCGGTTACAATCACAAAAAACATACGCGAAGTAATGCCAGATGGTTGTAACACGAGCTTTTACTGATAATTGAACTAAAAACATTGGTATGCACTAAACAATAACATTTCATAATTCAATATACATCGTCGTTTTAATTAAAACTTTCATGTGTCTAATTTATATTCAGGGAGCGATGGATATTGAAAAAAACGGTATATTTTTTATAATACTAGGTTAGACTTGATAGGAAATATTGGAATTCGTTCATTTCGATTTTGCACTCAAATTAGTAGTATAGAGATGAATTCCACTAGCAATTTAACGGTTTCTGATAAACCTGGTGAAATGTATAGCTTTTTTTGGTTAATAGGGATAGGTGTATCCCTTTTTGGAGTGTTTCTGATGATTTGTTTGTTTTTAATAATACCGAAGTGTAGAAAGTTCGATGAGCAAGTTCTCTTTCAGTTGGCGATTGCAAGAACTTTGAATACAGTTTGTGAATACTATATTATGTATTACATAATAAATCAACATTACATCGTGATAAATGTTATATACACTGTCTATATGCAGACAGATTTTGTTTTATTAATGTGGATGTTTGTGTTTTCGAAGAATTTGTACGATAAAGTGGTGAACGTTTTCAGTGTAGAAAAACCGACTATGTTCATTCGTTTCGTTATAATTTGGATTGTTTCTATACCTGTTGGTTTATTATGTCCGTTTTTGATTAATATAAGGAAATTTCGTTTATATTACGAAGTTTACGCACATATTAAACTATTTATAATCATTGTTAATTCGTTGTTTTTCTTTAAAATATTCTATGTTGCGATTACGAAGGTTAACGCAACACGTAATGTAAAAGATATTGTAAAATTCGCTATTATAGCGTTTATATTGATTTGTATTAGTAGTTTACAAGTTTTTCTAACGGATATTTTATCATTTTATTATTATAAATATATGACCTTAATATATGTTTTTTGTGTGATAAATTCATATCAAGTTGTTGCGTTTGGTGTTATTTTCTTGAATTTAGCAAGCAGTAAAACAAATAAATCCCTTGTTAAATCAGTATCAATAAAACTAAGCGATCTTGTTAAAAGACCTTAGTGTACAAAGTTATTTGCAAGATTTATAACCTAAAGAATTTTTATCTGGAAAAAAGTGAGGTTAATTACCATTGAGTTGTCATTTCAAAATAAAATTTTTAAATCAACTCTAGAAACTTGTATGAAATAGATATTTCAACCGATCTATTAGTTACATATCTATGTTTATTAGGTACTTGATTGTTTATTTTATAATTAAATAATTAGTTAGTAGAATTTACTTTTACCACCATAATTTCCCACCTATTTATACATTGTAAGGGACTTAACGTTTTAGAAACTTTATTATAAAATTATTTAGTTTTTAGGTTATAAGTTATTTTATCAATATACTATATTAGTTTTAATTATATTATTACTTCAGTTTTATATCTGTATCGAAATATTAAACTATTTTAAACCGATCTGGGAACTCTACTGTATTTGTAAGACATGTTTTGTAATAATAAAATGCGTTTAAAACAATGAAATCTGATTTTATTACTTTAATGATCGAAATGCTGATTTAGTTTTGAGTTATTTCCATTTAATTTAAAACTTTTATTCGGTAATCATTCAAACGAAATTTTTGAAGTAACAATGGTTAGGAATAATTTTCTATTCTTTGAAGAAAAACATAAAAAAGAATAGTAGGACGAGCTTTATACGTAAAGTCTGGAACATTGACCGAGATATGTTTTCGTTGAGGCATTGATTAAAATTACAGACTACCCGACGCCAGCCCTGTCATAGATTATACACAGTTCAGACGGCGGAAAAGATAGAGTAGTATTATTGACTTACAACGTTATAAAATGGAAATTAAAAAAATATTAAACTCACCAAAAACCTTGGATAATAAACAGGATTTTAAAGTGTTTAACTTCTACCGTGACAACAGATATTTTATAACATCCTAATTAAAATTATTTCTTTTGTATTTACAAATAAAAGGAATACAATAGGTTTAATTTTCACGCTCTCAACCTTGTTCCTCTAGAATACGACAACGATACTGCGCCAAAGTACAAGTATAATGGTTAATTTCACATCTACACTACATAATCTTTGAGAATTTCCCGAGACGCGGCGGCCAACATCTCCGCTCAGTCCCTACGCGACATCTCTGAAACCTGTGCCACTGGGAATTGACGGGAGTTTTATAAGAAAATATATTAAGAATTCGACAAATGTAAGTAAATACGTTAAGAATTATAAGGTTTATGTTTTAATTAACTTGAAAGAAGTTTTACGACTTTTTTAGTAACTTGTTCGTTGCTTATAGGAATACTGTGGTTGTTAAATAAAACATAATCTACAACTATAATATAATTTCTACAACAAAAAGGGTATTAATTTTTTTCTAATTAGTTCAGGCGTAAGATATTATTACGAGTATTAAGTAGTAAAACTGACTTAAGCTAGCGGAGTTAACTCAATAAATATTTCCAATCGTGTGTTAAAAAAACTACAAGATCAAAAATGCAATATAGCTATACCTCACTCTGACAAATTAGTCAACTTTCCGACGGCTCCTATGTAAACTGCGATTTTCATCTCATTTTATGCTTATTAAGAATAACTTGATAAAAACTGTTTCTATGTTTTAAAGTAACGTTAGAAAGAACTATAGAATTTAGTTGTCTATACTAATATTATAAAGATTTTTTTATTTTTGTATATATTTAAATAACTCAAAAACTGTTGGGCCGATTTTAAAAATTCTTTCACAGTTAGTAAGGTAATCTGTGAGTAACATAGGTTATATTTTTTATTTTAAGAGGGCAAAGTCCTAACCAACAGCTAGTCTATTATGAGTCCCTGTTTATTGCGTAATTAACCGTATTAAAGTTCAAAGTTTTGACTTGCAGTTGCGTTTGAATAGTTTACTTAAGAGAAGTTTTGTCTGATTATTGTCAATTTTCTTCGAACAACGAGGGATGTTTGTATCTTTGTCTTACGTCCAGTCATGTATCGAGTGATGCAGTTTTTGCACGCGATGCGACCGAGTAACATGATACATGATAAATGTATATGAAGATTAATTAAACGCAATTTACAGCTCAATATGGGTCTGCCGCAGTTGGAAACGTGTTGTTTTGTATTCGATTTGAAGACCGGGAATATAATCATGGGCTGTTTGAATGCTGTAAGTTATTATATAATCTACCTAAGTAACAAGGATCTTAGCATGAAGTAGCCCGCTTCATATCTTCGCACTGTACGGTCGGCTCGGTGTAATACCACGACCACACAGAAGACAGGCGTGAAGTGGGAGCGAAGCCGCGTTACATCTGATGAGCGTGTGCTCCGGAGGATAATTTAGTCCTTAATTATTCTTATAAGACAAGGTTACGAAGGGAATTCCTAACCTTGTCTTATAAGGAAATAACAGGAAGCGAAAGTAGATTTGACGAGGAGGAGACGCATAGGAAGTAGAAATGTTCTCTTCATGTGCGTCTCCTTCTCTGTTGATTAAGGGTAGGAATCTAATTTGCAATTGCGGATGTCTGTGGACAGCTTCGCTTTCTCGGCGAATTCAAGGGCTCGCTAGTTTGTCACCTTATCAATATCATATAAAACAAAAGAATTGTTTGGTGTCCCTTTCTGTCCAGCACCCTGGGCGGTAGCCCACTTTCTCTTAAATGCCTATGCCCAACCTGCTACTAAATCAGATTTGATGTAACTATATAACGGTTTTCAGATTGTTTTAATTCGGAATAACAAAAAAGTTGTAATTTTCAATCACCTGTACATATTTCTATAAATGTTAGTATATAATTTGTTATGATTTCCAGGTATTCTCGTTTATCATAACGATAATGATGATAGTGGTAGCAGCGAGCATCGCGCCCATACAAGAGCAGGCGTTTGAGGAGAAAGATCTAGAAGCGGAGGCGGCGATGACTGGCCTATACGTCATGTCTATCATACTTGTGCTGATGTTTCTGGCTAAGTTCTGCTTTGACGCGTTATTCGTGTACGGAGTGGTCGTGGTAAGTAAATAGAAACCTTTGCCATGCGGATAATGAAATTATTTTCTTTGCGTAAATTAGAATGTGATGTAAAAAGACGATTTAAACGCCCCAGGTATCTATAAAAATCTTACTTCTTACTATTATTATAAATGCGAAAGTTTAGATAGATGGATGTCAGTTAGAGTTTGTAGCCTAAACGGCAGTACGGATTTCTATGAAATTTGGTATAGATGTAGAGGATAGTCTGGAAGAACACATATGCTACTCACTTTTGTTTTTTTTTATTCTATGAGGACGGAGTCGCGGGCGAAAACTAGTATAAAATATAGCTTGTGTAAGCCAACTAATCGTCTACTAAACGTTATTAACCAATAATATTTACGGAGTATATTTACTAATTTAAATTCTATTATTAAATAAAACAAGGATTATAATCCTTTGTATCAGGAAAGTGCGAAGATAGTTCGGAGCTACTTCTTCATGTGGACTGTGTTCTTCTTTCTGTCGATGTTCACGTTCTTCTTGAACGCGCCGCACTACGACGTCGGCACCATCTGCCTTGAAGTCTTCTATATTTGTAAGTACTCCTATAAATAGTTTACTAACATCTAATAGCGTGCACACCTCTGACTAAACCACTACTGTTGTACGATTGTCGATTGTTTCGCAGCCTTCAACTGTTTAGTTGCACAACTAACAGTGGTAACAGTAAAAACTAACAGTTTAACAGTGGTAGAGCCCGCTTTAACATCCTCGCACGAATGGGCCGGCTCGCCCGGTGTAATACCACGACCACACAGAAAACAGGCGTGAAGTGGAAACAATTCCGCGTTTCGTCTGATGAGTGTGGTGCCGGAGGCCTAATTTTAGTCCCGTTCCCTTTCCAACCTTTTCTTAAGAGGAAAGGATGGGAAGGAAAAATTGATTGTGAAAGACGCATAGGAAGGGGAAATGTCCTCTTTATGTGCGTTTCCTCCTCCGTCAATTAAGGGTAGGCAACGCATCTGCAATTGCGGATGTTTATGGGCCGCGGTCGCTTTCCATTTCGGTGGATTCAGGTGGCCGCTTGCTCGTTTGCCACCTTATATTATAAAATAAAAACTAAAATACGAGTGTGCGCACCTCCTTATAAGCTCATAGGAATCAAAGCGTGAGTAAAACAGTTGTGCGATAGTTTAGTCAAAGGTGTGCGCGCTCTAATTGGTAGAGTACTCAGCACGAATGGGTCAGCTTGCCCGATGCTATACAATGAATACAGACGTCAAAAGGAAGGCCTCTTTCCACCCTTTTCTAATTAGGGAGTATTGGATAATAGAGGTTAAGAAATATACTTTAAAAGTTGACTAAAATTCGAGAAAACTATTCAACTATGCGAAATGTTTAATAATAAATTGTTTAAGACATCTTTTTGTGGGGTTTATTAAAAAAATAATAAAAAACGAAACTTTTTAATTAAAATTAGTTATAGATAATACAAAGTTACATGGTTACAGTCTCAACTTAAAACCGTCATTTTCTTACATACGGGTAATCATCTTAATAATGTATTTATTTATTTTTTATTTATTTATCATTTGGAAAACTTACAGCCTAAATTAACCTAGGTAACTATAGAATAGATAACTGTAGGCCAATAAAAAGTTTTCACTTATAACAGTCTTGTAGCAGAAACAAACAACAAGTAATACAGCTAGCTATCAAACACTTAACAATGTAAAATAGATACAAAACATTAACAATAACAGTAACAGTAAAGTAATATTGGAATACACTAGTAACTTAAGGGGCTGTGTTCGGGACAATTTGCGTTTTTTGGGGGGAAGAAGTAGGCGCGCGCAAAAAATGAGCGGGGTGCACCGCACGGTTAGATCGCGTGAGTCGATTCTCGTCGGTTAGTGATGGGACTCGAGTGACTTTTTTTCACTCGAGTCACTCGGTACTGGTAACTTTCTCACTCGAATGCCACTCGAGTGAAGATAGGACTCGAGTGATTTTTATTGACTTGAGTCACTCGGAATATAAAACTCGAATAACCAAAATTTTAAAGCGAATAAAACAATATTAATTTAACATAGAATATTATTTTTAAAAGCTACTCAAAGAATCTAAACAAAACGATAAAAATATTAATTAAATAAAATTTTCGTTTAAACTTAACCTGTCTACGTAACCAAGAAACCTCTTATATAAACTATCAGTCGAATTGAAATATTATAATGTAATACTAAAAAGTTTCCAATTTAATTTATTATAACGAGGATTTTCATGAGATCAAAATATGAACAGTTTTATTATGTTCTTACACAATTTAGATAATAATAAATATGCTTTAAAATTAACTTAAATGAAGTTTAAATAAGTCAACAAAAGAACAGAAACAATGTATTAAAAAAAACTGAAATTGCTGTCAGAATTTCTTACTCGGCTCGGTATAAACCACTCTAATGGTTACGAGTCACTCGTAATTCGAGTCGACTCGAGTCACTTGAAACTCGAGTTGGCAAAAATTTCACTCGAGTCCGAGTAATGTAAAACTTACTCGAGTCACTCGAGTGAAAAGCAACTCGAGTCCCATCACTATCGTCGGTCTTCGCGGCCGTGTCCTTAACATCGAACGCCGCGAAGCGCCATCCCGACTCCGATTTAGATTTTTACATTAAGTTTATTTATAACTAGCTGTTGCCCGCGACTTCGTCCACGTGGTATTAGAAAACATACGAACTATATAAATAACAAAACGGCTGTAGTAGTAATAAACATTTATTTACTCTCACTAATTGTTATGGTTATTATTAATTTGAGAAAACAGCGTTTTTTTTATTTCATTAGTTATAACAATAAATCTGTCGATTCCAACTTCTATAAGAATAAAAATCGATATTGATAAGATTCATGACTGATTTTACACAACCCATCCCTACTAAATTTGAAATGAATTGTCAAACTAATCTAAATTATTTAGACACACTATAGTATAGATAATACTGTTTTGTGACAAAATCGTCCGTTTATACTTAAAGAATCGCTTACGAATTTGGAAAATATTATTTAATGAAAAAGCTTATTTTCCGATTCATTATAAATTTAATTAAATAGAAATATGTAAGTTTTAATAAAATAAATAAAATAATTAATATTTATATTCCATTCGCGTGGCGCTTTCTGTATTGTGGGAAGTTCCATTTTATATAGATCAGTGTTTTTACGTTCGGGCTTGATAAAAAGAGTGCGAGCTATCGGACAGACTATCGCCCTTTTCGTCACTCACGTGGTCACACAAATGCGGGACGCGCAGGGGGTTTCGCCGGAGCGACGAGCACAGGTCCGCTTCCATCGACGCCCGCGGGCGGACTGACGCGAAATCCGAATGGTTTTGGGAGCTCATTTTAATTAAATTCGATTAAAAATTAACTAATCAATGTATTGCAAAAAGCTTCGGGTTAACCGAAGATAAAGTACTCGTGTATCAAATAAACCACTTCGAGTTTTTACTTTCGTTGTTGTATTGCAGATATATGGTGATCTTTACAGAATTAGGCACATTTCAAAAAATAAATCTATCGAGAAAAGTTTGTCCAATCGTGATTCTGTTCCACGAGGCTTTAGTTAAAGGACTGAAGTTACACATACTAAAATATCACGAATCAAATCTTTGTAGAAATCCTGTTCTATGCTTCCAAAGATGCGCAATTTGCCATAACCCCTCCTTAATATTAGTTTGTCAATTGTTTTTTTTAATAGTTTTTTTCTCTATGTTCAGGTCTGAACGTCTACGCGATTCTTTTGAGCCACAGTTTTTACAAGCAACTGAATAGCAGAGAAGAAGTTTAAGATTATTTTATTAAAATTGCTTCTAAATGTTGTTATGTAATCTTTTTAATTTAATTTACGAACGTATCATTTATTTAAATAAGTTAATTGTTATAGTGTATGTTCTTGTATATTTAGAGCGGTGATTCTCAACCTTTCTTTTGTCGCGGTACATATTTAACGATTTCAAAATTTGGCGGCACACAAAGAGAAAGATAAAAAATATTTACTTACTACAACATACTGTATAAATAGTTTATGACACAAATATGCAAATGTTGCCTGCATACGTTTGAAATTTGGCGGCACACAAAAGTGTCGCGGCACAGTGGTTGAGAATCACTGATTTAGAGGTTATAATTACGATATCTGTTATTGGTGAATTTCGTGTATTTACATTGTTTAGATGTGTTGATTTTTGTTAAAATTCGCATATTTTGAGATCTTTTTAGAAGATAAATAAATGTTTCGTTAAAATTCATGCAAGTATAAATGGAGAAAATACGCTATAAAATGTTAAATGTGTAATGTTGAAAAATTATATTAAATGTTTTATTAAAATTGGAGAATAGTTGTTGTTTTATTACAAAATCGGTCCACCAGGGAGATATATTTAACACACATTAAAAACATACGAATTGAGTACCCCCTTCTTGTAGTCGGTCAAAAATACAATAAAAAAAGACCGCCGACCATAGACATCCGCAATTGCAGATGTGTTGCCTACCCTTATTGACGGAGGTGACGCACATAAAGAAGATATTTCCGCTTCTTATGCGTCTCCTCCACCGTCAAATCCACTTTCCCTTCCCATCCTTTTCTTATATAAAAGGGTGGGAAGAGAAAGGGACTTTAATTAGGCACTTACGAAGCGATGTATTTAAGATTCGTTACAGTATTTGGCCGTTTTATTCTAAAACAATGATTAGACATTTGGATACAAAACTACTCTACAATTAAAAGCACGTCATCCATTTGGTCTTCCGAATTAAATCTGAAATCTCCTCTTTGTAAGAGACCATACACTGTGTACAGTACAGTCAGGCAGTAAAAGTAGAAAGCTGAAAAGTAAGAAAAGAAAACTTTAGAAGGATTATATAAATCATTTTTCTTCACTACATAGAAAGTTGATGCAAATATAGTAATAACTAAGGTTTAAGATGGCAATTTCGCACGTTGCGTGGATATTGGTGAAATATAGGGATATAGATGACATATGGTGATATTGGTGACATAAAGGGATGTTGGTGACATAAACGGACCTAACCACACCTGATATTACCTCTCCGCTGTGTGTTCAAGTGCGTATGGACTCGCTAACCAACTAACCACGTTCCACCTAATCGTTGGCACATGCTCAATTTCAGTTACTCTTTATTACTTTATTATGACACCCATAGTATAAATTTACTTCCGGTATCTTCTATCAAAACTGCCATATGCTGTTTTATGCAAATAAACCTTCGTAGAACTTAAAATATTTAAAATTACATTAAGAACTTACCGGAAACGATGAAAAATGTAAACGCTATATACCAATAGTTATGTATCAGGAATAATAGAGATCCGAGCATCATCAGCATCGTCATCAGAACACCAAAGGCGAAGTAAGTCAGCACCAAACAAGGAAAATTCTGGAAATATCAACGTTGTATACTTAGGATCCCTGTTTGCCTTATTTTAGTCAGAGGATTTCTTAATAAAAAAGAGTAGAAAGAGAAGGAATACAGAAATTAGACCACAGGCGCGAACATCTTCCACTTCAAGTCTGTCTTCTGTATGATCGTGGTATTGCACTGGACGAAGAGGTAATTCCTGCGGTTAATACTACATATTATGGACGTCATCAGCCTTTGTAGTATTGAGGGAGTTACCATTAGAATTCGATTCGATGTCTTTTTCCTATTTTCACCTCCTATTCTGGCGACGCCCTTTCTACGGACACTACCACTGTTAACACTCATCATCATCCTCCTTATCCTACTCCCGTAAGGTCGGCGTAACAGGTTTTTGTCCTCCAAATAACTCTATCATACGTCATCTCAGTCATCACTCCCTTTTTGATCATGTCACCTTTCACGCAATTCATCCATCTCTTTCTACCTCTACCGGTGTACCACATTCATAACTAACGTTCTCCTTGTAACATGCGATTCATCCCTCCTCATAACATTACACTACATTAACCACTATTAACACTACAGTTTAAATATAAAAAAAAAATACCTTAAATATTCCGATAATTAGAAGAATACTGAAAAATGTAGCCAGAAGTGACACCACCAGGACGGGCACTAATATCGCGTTTATAAAAATAACCTTAAATCTCGTGGAGGCTATAAACATTTCATTGTCTTCTTCTAGCCCGAGTATAATACTCGATGTCACAGACAATATTGAGAAAATGATCTGAAAAACATTTGGTATATTACTAAACTAGTTGTTCCAGTGCGGCTTCATCCGCATGAAATTATAAAAACTTTATTTTATTGTTCACATTTGTCAATTTCTCAACTGCCTTAACAACCTAGCTTCCTTAATGTTGGCAGCTTCTAGTTTATGGTCCCTTTCCCACGTGAAGATTTATTCAAATTCATTTACCCCTATGTTTAATAACGTGAAAATACTCGTATATAGCCTAAAGCGTGTCGTAAGTGTAGGGCATTTTATTAAAGAAAGGAATATTAAAAAATATGCTATGATTGCTGACATCCTACGCCACAAAGTAGTGTGTGTTTACGCTTTATTATATTAGTATAGAAGAGTAAGTACAATCGTGGAAACTTGCGATATTCCAATTTAAAAACTACAGTCATTTGAACTAATAGAACGCAGCTTTTAAATATGTACGGAAAATGGTCAATCGATAGTACACGGCTATAATTCTTTTTTATTATATCCGTGGATTGCATAACTCACTGCTACCTAATTGGTCATTTGTAAATATAGGTGAAGCTTGTTTTGTTGCAAGGAATATAGGGATTCTTTAAGTGGGACACCATAAATTTCTGCGACCGTACCTATGTTTAATTGGAATTAATTAGATGTCTGCGTGTAAACATTGTATAGTAAATTGTAATAATTAACAAATAACTTACAAGACTGCCGACCCCGATAGCGATCGCAGCAACTTTGGTGGGAACACAGAAGCAAGATTTCATCGTGGAGGATTGTCCGTACTGATTTAACTCGCTAAAAATATTGTAAATAAATTAATAACCTCACTTCCTTCTATCTTACTAATTACTCTAATATTATAAATGCGAAAGTTTGGATTGATAGATGTTTGTTAGAGTTTGCCGCCTAAACGGCTGAACCGATCTCTATGAAACTACTTTTTTATTTCACGCGGACGGAGTCGTAAGCGTAAGCTAGTATCTATAAATACAAATTATATGTTAGTTTAAGCGATCCTAAACCAATGGTTACGATTTAGTAAAACTTTTTTAGAAACATAGTTGTCTTTTGTGGAAAATGTTTTAACTAATTTATACCTTTTTATTATTTTAACTTTGACATTTGATTTGTTTTTTTTTTAATAAATAAATATTACAACGCACGCATTGTTCAGTTTGTACGTAGTAACTAATAGTATTTAATACTTAGGTACAACGAGCTAGGTTATTTTTTTCCTCAATCGATAATTGTATCGCGGTTTACTCGTGGTTGCTGTAAATATCGGAAATATGAATTGACTAGCTGTTGTCCGTTACTTCGTCCGCGCAGTATTCAAAATTAATAAAACTATTTATCCCTTGGAAAAATGACATTCAGGAATTAATCACACTCATGTGTTAATTCGAAATATTAAAAAAATCTGTATTTAGAGGAGACTTTTACCCTATACAGAGTCCATACTTATTACAGAATCATCATCATCATCATCAACTTGCCCTTATCCCTTATGGAGGGTCGGCACAGTATGTGCTGCTCTTCCATACATCTCTATCAGCCGTCGTATCTGAATCCACTCCTTTCTTAAGCATATCTTATTACAGAATGTTTGTTATATTATTTTGTACCTATATAAGTTTTCTGTAGGGAATTAATAAAGCTAATAAATAAAAAAAATCTGTTAATCCAGACTTTGTTTTATATCTGTGCCAAATTTCAATAATAGAACCGTTGCAAAATTATTATTATTTTATTATAAGGTGGCAAACGAGCAAGCGACCACCTAAAACCGCCGAAATGGCGAAGCGACCGTTGCCCATAGACATCCGCAATAGCGGACGCGTTACCTACCCTTAATCGACGGAGGAGGAGACGCACATAAAGAAGATATTTCCTCTTCCTATGCATCTCCTTCACCGTCAAATCCACGTTCCCTTTCCATCCTATTCTTATGAGAAAAAGGGTGGGAAGGAAAATGGACTAAAGTTGGGCCTCCGGCACCACATTCATCAGACGAAACGCGGAATTGCTCCCACTTCACGCCTGTCTTCTGTCTGGTCGTGGTATTGCACCGGACGTGCCGACCCATTCGTGCGAAGATGTTAAAGCGGGCTTTACCACTGTTACAAAATTTTCGAGTAACCATGAAAAGAACAAAATTAATGTATCCCACGGGAACCTTAACTTTTTCCGAGAGCAAAAGTAACTTATGTGTTCTTCCAGACAATCCTCTACATCTATGCGAAAGATTACCGAGATCCGTTCAGCCGTTTAGGCTACAAACTCTAACAGACATCATCCAGCCGTCGAATCCGACCGCGTGGGATTTGAAAAAATAAAAGTGAGTCGCTTATGTGTTCTTCCAGACTATCCTCTACATCCATATAAAATTTTATCTGATGAGCCGTTTAAGCTACAAACTCTAACAAACATCTATCCATCCATCTAAACTTTCGCATTTATATTAGGTGCGCAACTAAGTTCTCGCTTTTTTTTCGATAAAAATATAACTTTATTATAAAAAATTACAAATGAATCATTCAAAGTATTGCCCATCGCTAGACACAACTTTTTCCCATCTTTCTGGTAGAGCTCGAATACCTTGACGCCAGAAGTGTTCGTCTTTTGAGGCTATCCACGAATCAAGCCATTTTTTGATGTCTTCATATGAGTGGAACTGTTGATCAGCCAGGCCATGGGCCATCGAACGGAACAAGTAAAAATCGGATATGTCAAAATCGACCAGCTCTTACTGCTAGAGCCATCTACTGACAAACAGCGAGAACTTAGTTGCGCACCTAATAATATTAGTATGATGATAAGTAAGTGGAAGAAGTAACTTAAGATAGATGTAACTCTCGTTTCGTCCGCATGAAATTAAAAAAAAAACTTAGTAATTATCTAATATGTCGTCCAGATCATTTTCTACATCTATACCAAAAATACGTAAAACTTTTCTATAACTTTTAACAAACATCCATCCATCTAATCTTTTTCATTTATAATCATCACCATCGCCATCATCACCAGCTCACTATACGTCCCCACCGAGGGACTCGGAGCCTACTCTGAATTAGGGGTGACTAGGCCATAGTCAACCACGCTGCAATGCGGGTTGGTTGACTTCACACATATCTTTGAATTTCTTTCGATATGTGCAGGTTTCGTCACGATGTTTTCCTTCGCCGTAAGAACGTCGGGTAAATTACGGGTCATTTATAATAGTAAGATTTAATTTACATTCTTACCGTCTATCATCCGTGAAATCTTAAAAAAGGTTTGTGTCACACACCAATCAGACACTGTATCGTTGTTGAAAAAAACTTCTTATTCATACAAAACTTAAATTCTACCACAGATAAAACTATATACTAGTACATCTACTAACCGAATGTTTTCAGCTAATATCCAATCAGTTGATATTTTTATTTTATATAACCTATAACTCGTTCAATGTACAGCGTCACAGGAAACAAAATCACACACGGGTGCGTCACACTGAATAACTAAGAGTAGGTACTCGCAAAGAACCGACCACAAACAATCCTACATTCTAGAGTATGACAGGGAGGTACTCGACTCAAAATTCAACTCAACATGTCAACTTAGAGCGCACACCTTTGAAAACTACCGTACAACTGTTGTGCGATTGTCGATTGTTTCGCAGCCTTCAACTGTTTAGTTGCACAATTAAAAATCGAGTTGTACCTCTTAGCTCATAGAATCAAAGCGAGACTAAACAGTTGTAAGAAAGTTTAGTCAAAGGTGTGCGCGCTTTTAACCTCTAAATTACAATATTTTAACACGATTAGTGAGATTTACTGGTTGATTTTTATCCTTAGTCCTCTAATGATACATTTATTTAGAGATGCTCCACTGAATCTGCGAAAGCAAAATAATAAAACACGTAAGACTTTAAAATTTACGACTATCATTTACATTACGGAATTTCTCATTTTCAATGTTGTAATTTTGTGAAAATTGCAAGATTGTATAATACAGCTGTTTCGAAATTAATGTACTCGTAAAATTTAAAGATGCTCTATTAAAAACTAATAAATAACAAAGATTTTTGTAATGTCACAAAAATTAACAGAATAAAAAGGTTATAACGGGAATAATCAAACAATGCGAATTTAATTGCATAAAAATTTAAAAAATTAATTGACTCGAGCATTCGCTGAGTATGTCCCTGTACTAAGTGCTTTAAATATTCACAGTTCAATTCTTATCGCTTACTGAGAATCCCTTTAAGTGCCGAATGTTTGGGTTTGCTTCAGATTTGGATTAGTACTTAATTATTATAACAGTCAAACTTATATTACGAACCGAAATTAAATTAACAGAGGACCGTATTAAATTGCGGCCAGTACTATTTTTGTCTTTTTCACCGACTTCCCAAAAGGAGGTACTGAATTCGATTATATACTTTTTTTATTACTTTTTATTTTTTGGTTCGTAACAAGATATAGAGGAACGTGCTTGTATAAATAAAATTGAGTATCGTGTGATTGGAGTCGCCGTAAAGTATTGACTATCCACTCAACTTTGCAATCAAACGGAAGGTGAGAATTGTGTTTTATTTTGCCGCTTTAATATCAGTTTAAACAAAAGGTCTATTGTTATTTTCATTACTGCTAAGCTAACATTTCTTGAGACTTATTTACTACTAGCTTGCGTCCGCGTATCCATCCGCGAGGAATTTAAAATAAAAAAAGTAGTAGCCTATGTGTTCTTCTAGGCTTTGTTCTACGTGTATGGCAAATATCATCGAGATCCGTTCAGTAGTTTAGGCTTCAAACTCTAACAAACATCCATCCATCCAAACTTTCGCTTTTTTAATATTAGTAAAATAATAAGTAAGATTATAATGCGAAAGTTTACTACATACATATCTCCGAATCAGCTTAACGGATCTTGATGAAATTAGATAAATACGCAGAACATAGCCTGGAAGACCACATAGCAAACTTAGTATGTTATTTTTTTAAAACCGCCCAAATCGGGAGCATAAACTTGTAAATCATGAACGCTCTATAATTTTATAACATCCTATATAGCATAATTGATTAGAAAGCACAAGGTCATTTTAAATTACACTAAATTCTCGATTCCGATTAATATTACATCGTTCAAAACATAATTGTCATTCTGTTTGTGTTATAAGCTAATGACCTCAAGCGTAAGACCAGTTTTAGCGTTACCATAATAGAAAAATTCCACAATTTTAGGGAAAAATTCATTCACAAGGGTACAAAAGATTTGTCAAACATTATATTATAATTTAAGCTTTCTCATAAGTTAAATCTTTTGTCTGTTAATTATTAATTAAGATGTATGTAGATTAGAGATTTCTTTGATAATGTGTTCATCATCATCATCAGCCTTTATCTGCTGGACATAGGCCTTCCCCAATACCTTCCACGGAATATAATGGTATAAGATGATGATGATTGCAAATTCTAAATTCCTTACCTTATTAAGAACACTTCTCAATCGTTCCTTATTTCTGTGGTAATATTGAGGAGAGTAGTGTTTCAAATATGGCAACATTTAGAGTGACCAGGTAATTTTAATCTACACCATTCAATACAGCTTCATTCAATCCAGTGACCACAGGCCACAAAGTACGTTACCTTATCACAAGATTGTCGCGTTTGAATCGATTTATGGTCATTGACCGGAAAGCAATAAAATAAGTTGGTAATAATATTATTTTGAGATGATTTTAAACTAAAACAGTTACGAAACTGTTTTTTTAACGTTAATTAGTGTTGGTTATTTTTCTGATTTTGAAAAAACATTGGTAAGTGCGAACATAAATATTTTATCTTACTAATATTATAAATGGGAAAGTTTAGATGGAAGGATGGATGGATGGATGGATGTTTGTTGTTTTTAGCCTAAACGGCTGAACGGATCTCGATGAAATTTGGTACAGACGTAGAGGATAGTCTGGAAGAACACATAGGCTATTCACTTTTGTTTCTTTTCAAATCCACGCGGACGAAGTCGCGAGCAACAGCTAGTTATTCATAAATGTAAATGTGAATTGATTATTAATTTATGTAAAATATCATTTGGTTTAAGTTAAGGCGCAGTTTATTTTACTGACAGCTCAAATGCGTTTTTTATTCATTACAATAATGGTAATTATCATGATTTATGGACTCGTGGAAAATTTTAGAAATATAAATAAATCTTAATTGTTAAATTGTTGACTGTTTTTTGTACAGATTTTGAACATTGAACATTGAAACAATTTAAATAACGTTGAAATTATTTCAGCGTTTGATTTAAAAAGTATGAATTCAACGTTTTCTATACTCTATACTAATACTGATATTATAAAGAGGAAAGATTTGTATTTTTGTATGTATTGAAATAACTCAAAAACTACTGGGCCGATTTTAAAAAATCGTTCAACGTAAGAAAGGAAATTTATCTGTGAGTAAGATACGATTTATTTTTTAATTTCACGCGGGCGAAGTCGCGAGCAACAACTAGTAGTAGATAACGAAGTAAGAGCGACTTTTCTCTGTCGAAAGTGTAATAGAGCAGAACACTTTTTTTATCTATTCTAATATTATTAAGAGAAAAGATTTGATTGCATTGAGTAGGCTTCGAAACTATTGAACCGATTTCAAAAACTCTTTCATTAAAAAGCTACGTTATCACTGAGTAATATTGGCTATATTTTCATCCACGGGAAGGGTATGGATGAAAGAAAGGATTGCCACCATTCTTTGCCATGTAAAAGAAATTGGGTCTGATCGCTAGCCGTAAACAAATTTAAGCTTATTAGACTGATTGCTTGCTTGATTGATTTTCACGCATCGTGATAAGAAAATACGTGCAAATTAAAATTAATTTGTTTCATTATAAAATTCAATTTTACTTGCGTACTTTTCGTAAATATCCACTCTCTACCCTTCGATCTGCCTGAACGAACTCTACAATAAATCCTAATCAATTTATTTTATGCAAGGAACAGTATAAGAGTTTAGTTTTTGATGAACGAAGGCGATTATCAACAGTTTAATTTGACCTTCCGTTGACACTCTGGTTTACAATGGTTATTGAAACAGAGTACCAACACTATAACACAAAATATTGACTCGAAGAGAAAACTATTTGACTCGAAGAGAAAACTATTTGACTCGAAGAGAAAACTATTTGACTCGAAGAGAAAACTATTTGACTCGAAGTGATCACTCTAGACTGTTGCTCGCGACTTGGTCCGCGTGAAATTAAAAAAAAACAAAACTAAGTAGCCTATGTGTTCTTCCAGACTATCCTCGACATCTAATACCAAATTTCATCGAAATCCGTTCGGCCATTGAGGCTACAAACTGTAACAAACATCCATCCATCCATCTAAACTTTCGCATTTATAATATTAGTATGATAGATTTGTAATTTGTTTGAATTCTTCCATCTTATGTGCGATATCTTATTATCTCTTACACTTTTTATCAGCCGATTGGTAAGTCGGACACTTAATCAGTATGAAATATAGAGGTTAGATTACATCGATTTTATATTTATAAGTCTGTAGTGTGCAAGAGTCTTAACTGACAATGTTTTCGATGAAATGGCGGTGTGTCTTTCGTCCCTAGTACAAAAAAATATTGGCATCAAGACAACTGACCATTTTATGTACTAAGACCCTTGTGTGTTGAAGTTGAAACCGTCAATGTAGTTTTTTTTTTCGTTACTTACCAAGATACCAAGCAGTGAATTAGGGTACCACGTTGGTTGCGTTTTGAAGTTGTAAATTGTTTGGTTTCTTTAATTTTGTCATTAATTTGTCTTGACTTAAGTTAACCCTACACCATACAGTATGTGTCTAGATAGGTTAGGGTTATAGTAAACCGTTATGATTGGTGTAACGGTATACACAAGGAAAATGCAGTATTAACTTTGTATGTTTACTTCCTGAATATGATTTAGTACCAACGACATCAATATTTATGTAACCCTTTCCTTACAGAGATTCACATTCACAAGTGATATCAAGGGCGGATCCAGCTTTGGCGCCAGGGGGGGGGGGGTGTCACATAGTCGTGGTCAAGTCAAGAGCTTGACAAAATATGTAAATATATTTTGTCAAGCTCTTGGCCAACCAGCTCAGGGGGGGGGGTCAAGACCCGTCAAGACCCTGGATCCGCCGTTGAGTGATATAATGTTTTTTTCCGTTTCCCGAAATGAACCCCCACAGTTAGAACTTAACAGTAATAGTTAAAAAATTAAAAAGCTGTTTTCACTCAGTAACATGGCTATATTATTATTTTTAATTTCACGAGGATAAAGTCGCGAGCAACAGCTAGTTTGAAATATACGATCTATATGTACTACGTTGAAGCAAAAAACCGACCTACTGTAAACAAGACGGGGTTTTTACAACGCATTCTTAGTTTTTTCTTTATTTACATCGCATTCGTAATTTTTAATATGAAACTTTAAAGTAAATAGGTTAATATATTAGCAATTATGTAAACAAGCGCATATAGACTTGTCCATTAAAATCAAGGGCAAGCTTTGCGTGTTTTTCCATTATAAAAGATTACCTATTCTACAAAACAGCCTTTTTCCACTAAGCGATTAGCCGTTCGCAACAGTAAAAGCGGACGCACAACTGTCGTGCGATTGTCGACTGCTTAGTTGCACAACAATCGAGTAGTATGCGCACCTACATTAAAGCTCATAGAAATCAGCACTATGAAACAGTTTTCCAATAGTTTTGTTAGAGATGTGCGCGCGTTCTTATCCATAAAAATAGCGGCAGGCACAGTGAAAATGGTACTTAACATTTATTATAGTTGCGACTGTTATTTCTAAGAGAAATGTGAACTGAAAAATCATTAATTCGTTTATTGATATTAAAAATTATTGCTTATACTGAAAATCAACTAGAGAAAAAAATACAAAACTTACCGTTTCCTCCATAAATTCTGTTATTTCTAATATTCTCTTGATACAGCTATCAGGTTAATATTCACAGTAAAAATAATACGCCAAAATAATAATTATTGCTTTATTATACTTATTCTTATAAAATATATAAGTCAACGAGAAATGAAATTTCATATGAGACGAATTTAGATCACCAAATTAAAAACAGCTGTCAAAACAAATACTACGCATGGTAAAAAACATAATAAAAAATATAATAATCTCCAAGGTTTTGGGTTCGAATTCCGCTATGTACAAATAAAAATATGCTCTGCTTTAAACTGTTGTGTGAACGGACCCTTATATTGTATTAAAACTTTTAGTGCCACGAGTTAAATATAAAACCATATTAAAAATAAGAAGCAATACTAAGGGCCTATCCCACCAAATTGTAAATTGTCTGATAACAATCCAACGTGTAAAATATGTGATGGAAATATCGGATTTTGTTCCCTTATCTGACAGTGACGTCATATTTAACTCTTAAATGCATGATGATGCATTTATACAAATAGATCTTACCCAGTAGAATAATATAATAATATAATATATACAAATAAACAAAAATCTACTAATAATTTAAAAAAAATAGACTGTTTTGAAAAAAAAAAATTTTTTTTATTTTCCCTTAATCTATGTTCAATTTACTATTCGTTTCAAGAAAAAAAATCATGCATTTAAGGGTTAAGCTATCTGAGCCTCTATCAGCCAGTGGTGTGACAGGCCCTAAATATATTTTGACAACTTGGCACATTCCATGTCGACAATATTACTGAAAAACAATGTAATAATTTATATAAATTTTATACAATAATTAAAATCTATAAAATAAATTTTATAAGATTTATTTATTAACAGATTATTCTAAATAAATGCATGATACTAATAAATATTATTTCACATAATTTTAATCATAAAATAGCATCTTTATTTCATCAAAGGAGTATTAATAAATTATAATAAATAATAACATCAGTAACTATTATGTTGTTCTAAAGTTTTTTTTAACTGTAACAATTTAACTTGGGCCATTTCTTCCTCTATTAGTGCTGTCCGTTGTTTTATTTGTTCTGTTTCTATCTGCAAATAAATATATATAAACAGCTGAGTAAATAAACTGAGTTTAAGCGCCAATAGCCTAATGGTTTGGGGTACGGACTACCGATCGTGAGGTCGAGGGTTCGAATCCCGCCATTCGACTATTGTCGTGAACCATATCCTAGCACAAGCCGAGAGCTTAGTTGGAATGGTTAAAGGAAATATTAGTAAAATAACAAAAATCTACTAATATCCCTTTTTAAAAAAAAATAAATACATTAATACCCGGTTTCCGAGTTAATTTAAACCATTCATTAGCTTTTGGTTCGATAACTTCATAGAATGCGTTTCTGAACTAACTTCTCTCATGTCAAGTAAATCTTTCACAGAATCTAATATTCTTTCTTGTCTCTTTAATGCTGGGTTTCTGAAGTTTCTATTTTATCATTACCTAGTAATCTATTAGTCTGAGGTTAACCTAAATTAAAATGGAGTAAAACCGTAATGTATTTCGGAATCTAATTTTTTGATTTTACCGACCCATAAGCACTATCGAATGGTTAAAGGTTCAGAAACCGGCCATTACTTACCTGTACTTTTAATAACTCCATTTCCAACTTCTTCTTACGTTCTAAATGTCTTACTCTGAGTATACTCTCTCTACGCATGTAGTCTAACGGCCTGTGACCTTGGTTTATAAAATTCGTCCTAGAATATCCTTTTTCAATATGATCTGAAATAAAAGATTTGTAATAAATGTTTGTCCTTTATCTTATACTAGCTGTTCGCGTGCGGATTCATCCGCGTGAAATTATAAAAACTTTATTGACCGACTTCTTTTATTGTTTACATTTGTCAAATTATCAATAGCAAATGTCAAAATAACATGACATGACAAACCTTAGCAATTCTTGATGTTGGCAGCAACTTATGGTCTTTTTCCCACATTAGGGTTTTTATCCAAAATATTTACCCCCTAAGTTTAATAGCGTGAAAATATATAGCCTAAAGCATGACGTAAGTGTAGGGCTTTTTATTAAAAAAAGAATCATTCAAAAATATGCTGTAATTGCTGACATCTTAGGCAACAAAGAAGTGTGTGTTTACGCTTTATTATAATAGTAAGTAAGTAAGTATAGAAGTATAGATATAGATATATAGTATATACTCGTATAGTATAGAAGTATAGATAGTATAGATGTATCTATACAGAGAAAAGATTTGTATTTTTGTATGTATAACTCAAACTACTGGGGCGATTTGAAAAATTCTTTTACCATTAAAAAGCTACATTATCTATTTAAGTATACTAGCTTTTGCCCGCGACTCAGTCTGCGAGGAATTAAAAAAAAAAAATCGAGTAGCCTATATGTTATTCCAGGCCATCTACGCCAAATTTCATTGAGATCTGTTCAGCGGTTTAGGCTACAAATTGCAACAAACATCCATCTAAACTTTCGTATATATATTAGTAAAGATTTTACCATTACAATCTTGTGAGGTCCCCGGGATAATATCTGCGTCTTCTCTCTGTGTACTTGTATCATTTTCAATAGGCTCAGGTTCCATACATACTTCAACTTCTAGAAAAGTATACACTATTCATTATTTAAAAAACCATAACATACAATACTTAGGGCCTGTCACACCACTGGCTGATAGAGGCTCAGATAACTTAATGATGTCACTATATAAGGGAACAAAAACCGATATTTCCATCACATATTTTACATGTTGGATTGTTATCAGACAATTAACAATTTGGTGTGACAGGCCCTTAATATAATTAAACTCACTTACGAACTAATAGTATGCACACCTTTGACTAATCTATCGCACAACTGTTGTGCGATGTCGATTGTTTCACAGCCAATTCAACTGTTTAGTTGCACAACTAAAAATCGAGTTGCACCTCCATATAAGCTCAATCAAAGAGAGACTAGATTTGTGCGATAGTTTAGTCAAAAGGCTGCACATTTTAATAATTTTAGCCACTATAGAAAGGCATCAAATATATCCCATTATAGTACTAACATTGTAAACAAACATAACATATGTACAACTTTTATATACATACTTATAGGGTCCATTACTCGTGTGGGTTCAGGTTCTGGACTATTCTGGTCCACCGAGTCTAATATTGCACTATCACTGTCAAAATCATTCTCTAATTCAGGTAACATCATAGATGAGTCCTAGGAAATGAAAGAAAACCACTTTTAGAGAAAATCAATAAGCAGAGAAAGCAGAATTATCCTATTTTTAACATTGTTAAGAAAAACTATTGGATTGGTTTTTGATTTTATACTGCTGTTGGTAAAACAATAAGTTAATATATAAATATACACATAAAAGGATTTGAAATCGCCAGTAAATGTGTAGAAGCTAATTTTCAGATTTTTTTATCTGCAGACATAAGAGAAAAAGAAATATCTCATAATCATACTTTAATTTAATAAATGTGAAAGTTTTGAAATGATTGTTACTATTTAACTCCCGAGCTCAACAGATCTTGATGAAATTTGTCACTGATGAAGAACATAGTTTGAACAATGATGCTAATTATTTTTCTTTAATTCCAGCTAATGACTTTATAAAACAGTGATTGTTGTTACCTCATCACTCATATTCAATAATGCTTCATGTTGTAATGGAGGTGATGGATGTCCTCCTGTGTGGAGTAAATTTGCTCTTTCTTTCCGTGTAAATGCCTTCATGTTTTCCCAAGCTCTTTTTAATGTTAATGTCTCACGCTACAGTTGACAAATAGAAAGATATGTTAGAAAAATCAAAGATTATAATTATAATTATAACATATAATTATAAGTTTCCATTAACAAAACTGTCGTACAAAAACAATTGTCATTTCTTTAACTAAGAGTGAGAGAATAATATTTTTGTATGAAGTTTCGGCAGTGAAAACGTGTAGTAGCAGAATATTCAACCTTATGTACTACATTGGCATTGCTGTTAAATTCTTGAGTGATTAAATTCCAAGCCGCTTGTTTTTTGCTCACTGTTTTAGCATCGGTATATTTTGTTTGAACAATTGGACGTCTTTTTACCAAATGTGCCAATAAGGCTTTTTCTTCAGCTGTAAAATTAGGAACTCTTTTCCGCGCTTTTGTTTGTTGTTGTTGATCCTGCATTGTAACCTGACCTGCGTCCTAAACGAAATCGTTTAATGAATAATGAATTGAACATTGAAAGAACTACATGTTTAACTATCGTGTACTAACCATTGTAAACATTACAAATTATAAATATTGAATATATTTTGGCATTAATGCCTATATTATAAAACTTTACCGACACCGGTAGCAATATTATTTCTGTAGCATTCAAAACGAACGCCTAAAATTTTGTAACTTGTAAACATAGAAACGTCACTTTCCAAACCCAAACATGGCGGCCATTACATTAAAAGTGTTTGTTCGGAAATGTTGTAAAGTTACGTGAAATTAAAATTGTTTTGGAAATATGATAGAATACGTAGAATGAGAAACACATTTTTTTTGGGGAAATAATATTATACAATTACGTTTACTATATTACAGGAGAATCTGTTAAATAAGCTTAAAATGCCATCAAATAGACACTAGCGCCGCCGCGTGCAATCAGGAAAACTAAACCTTGTGAATATGTTCTAAATCAAATAGGGAGATTACTAACTTCTGCACTCAGAGTCATTTAAAGGTTACTTTAGTAAACTATTAGTGGGAAATTAGTGCGAGAAATCTTTCAATTGTGCTGTAAACAACATGATGAAATCGCGCTAACAAAGTTTGCAATGCGGGCGACAGATCGTTTGTAAATATATCATGTTGGAGTATACAGTTTTATTTTGTCCAAGCGTTCTATTTAATGACTATTCTCTCGTAATTTATAACAACCTTGTGCTTTGCAATTATTTGTAAATTGTTCTCTGTTTAATACAAATTATAAGATAATTCTCTCGGGTATATGATGGATTGTTGATTTCAATAATTTGCTGTTTAAATATCATCTTTAAACACTTCAGCATATAGTTGTTATTCAAAAATGCAAGTTGTTACGGTTAATGATTCTCTTTATTGTTACGATAAGGAATGATGAAGCAAAATAAATATTTAAATTTAAAAAAAAAACGTTATCAAACGACAGAACTATTAAAGTTGAAAGATTTTCGTTCATTTTCAGATATAACTGCCAGTATTTAAAAATACAGAAGCGATGGATAAAATTTATTTCTCTGTTAATGGCCAGCGATATACATTGAGTAAGTTTTTTTATTTATTCTTTTCTTGAAACCGTTTACAAATAGGATTGCTGTTGTAGTAACTGTTATAATAGGGGACTCACACTGATTTGAATATATTGGTAATAGACAGGGCATTACTGGTACCCTGGGCGGTTTATCTACACCTCCTCCTAACTGTAATACTCGTACAAAACCCATTCGAAAAAAGGCGCCAGTGGCCACCCTAACACCGCTACTGGCAGTAGAACCCTACGTTCAGATCCTTCTCAAATCTCAAAGGCCTTCGCTAATATTTTTTTTTCTTATAAATGGAACCGATAATTAAAAATGTATTTGGATAATATAACAGTTTAAATATCCATCTACGCACATTATTTTTTTCAAGATTATAACCAGCTCGATAGAATTTACATGGAAAAGTGCCTGTTTTTCGGATTTCCTGGGGTTGCCTTGCCTTAATGTCTTATTTACTAATGATCTCAGTTGTTCCGCGTTGTGAACATTTAGGTGAGTGATTGTTAAACGATACAAGAAAAGAAGTAATGCCGAGAACATTCAGTCTACCAATCGAATGTTAATCATTTCGTAAAAACATTTAACGAATAATCGACCATATTTTTAATCTATTGATCTAAGTTTTAGTATTAGAAATCTACACTTACTGACTAATTTTATCCATTAAAACAATCGAGTGTAACAGTAAACACGCTGTCATATTGAACAGAGCGGGCGCACACCTTTGACTAAACTATCGCACAACTGTTGCGCGATTGTCGATTGTTTCGCAGCCAATTCAACTGTTTAGTTGCACAACTAAAAATCAAGTAGTGTGCACTCCTCCATATAAGCTCATAGGAATAAAGCGAGACTAAACAGTTGTGTCATAGTTTAGTTTTAAAATATTTTTTCGTAACGGTAAAGAAAACTTTAAAACACAATTTAGCTCCTAAATCGTTCATTCTCTAATGATTTAACCATTCCAGGTGGACCTGAAGTGGATGAAACAACGTCATTAAATGACTACCTTCGTAATACCCTAGGGCTGTTCGGCAGCAAGTCGATGTGTCACGAGGGTGGGTGTGGCACCTGCATCGTGTCAGTCGCACAGTACAACCCTATCTCAAAGGGGAAGGACGTGTTTGCTGTTAATTCTGTAAGTACTTATCTGAGAGGTTAGCTTCAATCGTAACTAGGCAATCGAGGACCATGCTCTAAACGGAGATTAAGGGTCCAACTGGCTGATAGAGGCTCAGATAGCTTAAAATGACGTCACTCTCAGATACGGGAATAAAATCCGATATTTCCATCACATATTTTACATGTTGGATTGTTATCGGACAATTTAGAATTTGGTGGGACAGCCCCTTAATTTTTGTCTTATGGATAAAAGAGTATGAATGTTTGATAAGAGATATATGATCTTTTCTTTTAATATTATTCATGAAGTGTTTTATAATTTTCCACTGGCGACACAACTGCAATTGCTAGACAAAATGACGTCTAGCAGCTAGTGGAAATAGGCTTAAAGACAATAATACTTTTCAGTGCTTAGTACATATCTTATCATGTCATACGTGGGAAATAACGACAATCGAAGGTCTGGGGAACCAGAGGGATGGCTACCACCCATTGCAGAGCCGACTGGCGATGTTCAACGGCACCCAGTGCGGGTACTGCACACCTGGCTGGATTATGAATATGTACAGGTAAATAATTAAAAAGTTAACTCGACTGACATTACTAGGGTTGCCACTATTAGGATCACTTTTTTGCTTGGGATATTCCAATTACGGCTTCGACAGCAACGTTTTTAATTACGGTCAATAATAAAAATCAGGGTAACCTTTGTTTTAAGGATATTAAGGATGGTAGATCTTCGTTTTTAATTCGCTGCCAGGGCTGCCACTTGGCCAGTACAGTTGGTTAGTATTAGCTGGTAGCTTAGTAACTAGACTGGCGTTATACTGGCTCAATGTTAACACTAACTGGCATCAGTGTGTTCATACTAACCATAACTAGTCTGCGCGACTGGCCAACTGTACTGGCCGAGTGTGTACCATGCTTTAAGGCAAAGTGTAGGGTTTTCAAACTTTCAATAATGACTACGAGTATGTTTAGAGCGGGCGCACACCTTTGACTAAACCATCGCAAACTGTTGTGCGATTGTCGATTGTTTCGTAGGCCGCTCAACTGTTTAGTTGTACAACTAAAAATCGAGTAGTGTGCGCACCTCCATATAACCTCATAGGAGTCAAAGCAAGACTAAACAATTGTGCGATAGTTTAGTCAATCGCCAGAACGTTCTATTTAATTCTTTATGTAATTTTCATGTATTCGTGTATTTAACTATTATTCTTCTTTCAGTTTATACAAGGGCTCTAGTAAGAAGTTGACCACACAAGAAATAGAGCGGTCTTTCGGTGGTAATATATGCAGATGTACTGGATATAGGCCTATTCTGGATTCGTTTAAAAGTTTCGCCAACGATACTGATCCTCAAATTAAAGTGAGTATTGTTGCTATCTCTTTCATTATATTTAAAAGTAAATGAGATAGTTGAAATGTTTCTCTTTCTAGGACTTGGAAGACTTGGATCAAATGAAATGTTTAAAATCTGATGATTGTTTATTAGACGAGGAGTGGTGTGTTATTGAGGGGACGAAGGAATTAAAACTGCAAGGTTCAAAATCGAATCGTTGGTACAAAGCGTTTACATTGCAAGATGTGTTTAAAGTAAGTATTTAAACTTACTAATTTTAAATGAGGATGTTTAGATGGATGATGGATCTTGATGGATGGATGATGACAAAAAAGATTTTTTTTTCATTCCCCGAGTACAGAAAAGCTAGTTCATTAAAGGGATAAGATTCAGTGAAACTTTTTTATATTTAGATCCTAACAAGAGAAGGCGTTGACAGTTATCGACTAGTCGCTGGCAACACTGGTAAAGGTAAGTTTGAAAACAAAAAAAAATCATAGCCTAATAATTATGTTGTATTGTAAATGGGGTCCCATCTCATAGTAAGTTTTTATTTATTTTTCAGTTACTAGATGGCGTTACAACTTGAATTGTTATTAATGAAACAAGTTTAATTCTAACCTCACTTTATCCATTAATTATTGAGAATATTTAATATTCATAGTCATTGAAAACCGGCGTTTCGGTATACACCACTGTATATGCCGAATGAACACCTTTTCTTACGAATAAGAGCGCACACCTTTGACTAAACTATCGCACAACTGTGCGATTGTCGTTTGTTTCGCTGCAAATTCAACTGTTTAGTTTCACAACCAACAATCGAGTAGTGTGCACCTCCATATAAGCTCATAGGAATCAAAGCGAGACTAAACAGTTGTCAAAGTGTGAGGGCGCACTAAATGAATTTCTTTCTTAATATTTATACATGCAATTTCTTATAGGAGTGTACCCAATGGAAGTGGATCCTCGTATCCATATAGACATATCATCAATCGAATGTTTAAAAGATACAACGAGGTCAGTGAACCTTGTACTCGGAAGTGGAATCTCGTTGACTGAAATGATGAGAGTTTTTAAATTCCACGCAAAGAATAACGTTGATTTTCAATATTTGGAACATTTTTATAACCATTTGGAGTTAGTAGCTCATATACCTGTTAGGAATGTAAGTATATTGAAGAATTAATATAAAATTGTAAACTCGTTGTTACAATAAACTATTGTTTCTCATTTTTCTTTTTAGTTTGTCGAAATCTTTGTCTTCAAGAGCGTTTAAATTTTTTTTCGATAAGCGTTTTCCGTTATATGTTTTTAAATGAGAATTATAAGTTTTCTTGTTTTCAGATCGGCACAATCGGTGGTAATTTAGCATTAAAAAATGCACATCATGAATTTCCATCCGATATATTTTTATTGCTACAAACTGTTGAAGGCATGGTGACTATAGGTAATCACACTTCATACTAATATTATAAATGCGAAAGTTTAGATGGATGGATGTTTGTTAGAGTTTGTAGCCTAAACGGCTGAACGGATCTCGATGAAATTTGGCATAGATGTAGAGGACAGTCTGGAAGAACACATAGGCTTAATTCCACCAGACGGAGTCTTGGTGAAAGCTAGTATAATATAGGTTAATCGTCTTTCTGTACGTCCCCTCTGTTGATTCAAAGATCTGCATGCGGATGTCTATGAGCATAGACTATAGAAATCGGATCAAGGTCATATCGTATATTTTTATTTTGAACTTAGAATAAACGTAGACAAAACATTTCATTGTTTGTTTTCATAATTTTAATTAATTGTAACATATCTTTAACTCTTAACCTTTCAGTCGATAACAATCTACGCAATACCGAGGTATCGATGTCGGATTTTCTCAAACTGGATCTGCGGAACAAATTGATATTAAACGTCAAATTGCCTCCTTTAACATCAGATATTATTATTAAAACATACAAGGTAATACTATAGACTTTCTCAACTACTTTTACTCCCTTTAAATTAGAAGAAATAGTCTATTTCAGGGCTCGAAACTAACTAATTTAAATGACAAGGCCTAACCACGCTGCATTGCGGGTTGACTTCACACATATTGAATTTCTTTACAATTGAGCATCATCATCATCTCCCCTGCCTTATCCTACTCCCGTAGGGTCGGCGCACCGGGTTTTCGTCCTCCAAATAACTCTATCATCCGTCATCTCAGTCATCCCTCCCTTTTTGATCATGTCACCTTTCACGCAATCCATCCATCTCTTTCTAGGTCTACCTCTACCAGTGTACCCCTCCACATTCATAACTAACGTCCTTCTTGTTACATGCGATTCATCCCTTCTCATAACATGCCCATACCACGCTAACCTTTTACTCCTTATTTTCTCAACCACTGGGACTACTCTCAAACTTCCTCTAATATACTCATTTCGTATCTTAATCTTATTCTTTACAATTGAGCATGTTACATCATTATGTTTTATCAGGATTTCTCCACCTTTTGACATGTGTAATTAAAATCTCCAAGTTTTGTATTGTCATCTTTGTTAATTACAAAGAACAATTTACAGATAATGCCGCGCGCGCAAAACGCACATGCGATAGTAAACGCGGGTTTCCAATTCCAACTGGACTCGTCTGTCGTGACGTCATGCTGTCTCGTATTCGGCAATATAAACCCGGATTTCATAAGAGCGAGAGAGACGGAAAATATATTGAAAGGGAAGAACCTTTACGCGGATGTGACTTTACAAAAAGCATTATCGAAATTGAACCAAGAGATTGTGCCAAAAGATTTACCACCAGAACCATCGGTACATTGCAGAAAGGCAATTGCATTGGGTTTATTTTACAAGGTACTTTAGTTTATATTAATACTATCTTTTACATGAAAAAATCTAGTAATAATTATAGCCTATGTCAATCAGTACTAATTAAGCTTTCTAATGATGAATGAAGTTTTGAAATCGGTCCAGTAGTTTTTGAGTTTATTCGTTACAAACAATAATAAATTCTTCCGATAGAGTAAAAGTTAACAAATCATACTAATATTATAAATGCGAAAGTTTAGATGGATGGATGTTTGTTAAGGTTTGTAGCCTAAACGGCTGAACGGATTTCAATTAAATTTCGTATAGATGTAGAGGATAGTCTGGAAGAACACATAGGCTACTCACTTTTGTTTATTTTTAATTCCACGCGGACGGAGTCGCGTACGAAAGCTAGTCAGTAATAAATTATTAATTAGGTACTATTATGATTGGCAGAAAGTTGTGATAGAGGAAATTGTGTTTTGCTGACCATACGAGAGAAGGAGCAAGGTCTTTGTTCCTTAGTTACACATTTTTAATTGTCTTCAGGCCATTCTATTAAAAGCACCATCTGTGAACCCTCGGTACAAATCCGGCGGCAGTCTACTCGACCGGCCAGTGTCCACTGGCACGCAGCACTTCGACACTAACAAATCTCTCTGGCCACTAAACCAGCCCGTGCAGAAGTTAGAAGCTTTAACCCAAGTAAGTATTACAAGACGTGCCCTAATCCGATATTTTAGGTTAAATTTCATCCTCCACCGCCTATATTCCAGGTTAAATTACAAATTTTCTTATCTTTTACATGAAAAAAATCTACTAATAATTATAGCCTATGTCATTCTTAGCTAATTTAACTTTCTAATAGTGAAAGAATTATTAAAATCGGTCCAGTAGTTTTTGAGTTTTTGTATTACAAACTTTGTATCTAACTTACTTTATTCTGTTTGATGTTTATTTGTGACAATTAACACGTTGTAATTGTCATCCAGTGTTCAGGCGAGGTGCGTTACTCTTGCGATATCAGATATTCACCACGAGACGTGCATGTCGCCTTCGTGCTGGCCACGGAGGCTGTAGCAGACATCAAAACAATCGATGCTACTGAAGCTTTGGTAAGTCTAGACTCTTAACTCTATGTACCAAATCCTAGCGCCTTGGAAGACATCTCTAGGGAACTAACCATAGTAACTAGCCAAAGTGCCAACTTTTGAGGTAGTGAGATTCACACAGGGTTATGCATATGATTCGCAAATCTATAGTGCCTGTTTCAATTCGTCCCTCGGTGGTTTTCCAGCCCTAACGGCCCTGCTCTCATTAGGTTAAGATCCTTTTCAACTTAGGCATTGCACTGCTAATTTCACTAGCAGTTATAAAAATAGTACAGCCAAAACCTTTAGTGCAATAGACCCTTATTGATGACTAGAACGTTCCAGAAATACCTTTCTTAATAGTTGACTGTCGTCGGAGTATATTTTATATTTTTTATAATTGCTTTCCAGAAACTTCCAGGGGTGATAGCATTCTTTTCCGCTAAAGATATCCCCGGGAACAACAGCTTTACTCCTCTAGACGTACCCTGGCAGAACGTGGTAGAGGAGATCTTGGCTTCTAAGAGAGTTTTGTACTATGGCCAGCCCATCGGCCTGATGGTAGCTGACAATCAGAAGCTAGCAGTGAAAGCGGCTAAGCTCGTGCATGTCAAGTACAAGAAGATCGCTGACCCAGTCTTGACTGTTTCTGATGTCCTGGTAGCGCCGGATAAGGATAAGAGAGTATGAAGTTAATTTGACAAGAGATCTTATTTTATTTTTTTGTTGTTTTCGAATTACATAGTTTATTACTTAGATGGGGCCGCTAAATTATATTATGGGCCTGTCCCACTACTTGATAGAGGCTCAGATAACTTAAAAATGACGTCACTGTCAGATAAGGGAACAAAATCTGTTATTTCCATTACATATTTTACATGTTCGATTGTTATCAGACAATTTATGGTGGTGGGACAGCCCTAGTTTTTGATGCTATCATTTTTGTGCAATTTAAAATGCCTTTAATCCTAATAATATTTATAGTAATTTAAAATAACATTTCAATGTAACAAGCAAATAATTTTCATCATTCCGTCCTTCTACATTAAAAGACATGAGAAGACAAGTTCAGTCATCTCAGTCACTCCCTTCTTGAACACCTTTCCATCTATCTCTTTCTTGGACTACCTCTAAAGATATACCCCTCTCACTCTAATAACAGCTGCGTAAAGACGTATCAAGAAATGCGAGCGACCGCGGTGAAGATACCACTCACGTGGTGCGAGGTGAGTTCACAGTCCCGGAGCAGTATCACTATACGATGGAGTCTCAGAGCTGCGCGGCGGCGCCGAGCGCGCGCGGCCTCGCGCTGCGCAGCGCCACGCAGTGGATGGACCTCGTGCACGTCGCTGTCGCGCGCGCTGTCGACCTGCCTCTCAACTGGTAGCTTTATGTTCTCCTGCTACTTTTTGGACCTTTGACTGAACTATCGTACAACTGTAAACAATTGTCAATTGTTTCGCAGCAAATTCAACTGTTATCGAGTAGTGTGTCATATAAGCTCATAGGAATCGAAGCGGGACTAAACAGTTGTGGGATAGTTTAGTCAAAGGTGTGCACGTTCGTAGTCATAGGATAAGGGGTAATGGGTTTTTTATAGTGTGTTTGTCTGTATGATATCAATTGATTTTTTCATATAAGATGGCAATCGTGAATTTGCCGAATTGGAGAAGCTATCGCTGCCCATTATTGCTACGTTGTCATTTTAATAGACGGAGGAAGAGACCTAAATGTAAAGGATATTTCCTCTTTTGTGCGTCCTCTCCGCCAATTTAACAGTGGTAGAGCCCGCTTTAACATCTTCGCACTGTAGGGCCGGCACGCCCGGTGTAATACCATGACCACACGGAAGACATGAAGTGGAAGCAATTGCGCGTTTCGTCTGATGAATGTGGTGCCGGAGGCCCAACTTTGGTTCCTTTTCCTTCACACCATTCTTATAAGAAAAGGATGGGAAGGGAACGTGGATCTGACGCTGGAACAGACCCATAGGGAAATATCCTCTTTATGTGCGTCTCCTCCTCCGTCGATTAAGGGTAGGCAACGCATCCGCTATTGCGAATGTTTATGGGCAGCGGTTGCTTCGTCATTTTGGCGGATTCTGGTGTTCGCTTGCTCGTTTGCCAACTTATGATATAAAAAAGTGCACTTTTCCTTGTAAGAAAAAGTTAGGAAGGAAAGTTGACAAAAAAATCATCCTTACTATATTATGTGCGTCATATATTATTGGAATTTGTATCATTAGTGTGGAGGTGTCAGTACCGCGAGTGGGCGGGGGGTACGGCGCGAAGGCCTCGCGGTCCGCGCAAGTGGCATGCGCGTGCGCACTTGCTGCGCACTTACTGCGCCGTCCTGCGCATCTCGTGATGCCTTTAACGCACAACATGCTCGCACTCGGGAAACGCTGTGCTTGTCTATTTCAATACGAGGTAAATATTTTTATGAGATCTAGATTCTAGTCCTTATCTCTTAAGTAGTTGTGCTTTCTTGTCCATTGTAGCTTTTATTAACTTATATGTGAAGGAGTTCTGGTTTAGTCTATATTTAATCTATCTTTTGAGTAAATATCACATCTGTTTTTAATGAATTTGTGAAGCATTGCTTCTTAAAGATCTTCTGTCATTCCACTTTCTGCTTTGTTTACTTCCTTCGGTATCTATCTATATCTATATCTACACTAGCTTTCGCCCGCGACTCCGTCCGCGTGGAATTAAAAAAACAAAAGTGAGTAGCCTATGTGTTCTTCCAGACTATCCTCTACATCTGTACCAAATTTCATCGAAATCCGTTCAGCCGTTTAAGCTACAAACTCTAACAAACATCCATCCATCCATCCATCCATCCATCCATCTAAACTTTCACATTTATAATATTAGTAAGATCTATTTTATACCAATGTTATAAAGAGGAAAAAATTGTATTTTTGGATTTTTGTATGTATTGAAATAACTCAAAAACTACTAGACCGATTTCAAAAATGCACCTTTAAAAAGCTACGTTATCAGTGAGTAACATAGGCTATGTTTTATAATTTGTCGCGGGTGAAGTCGCGAGGAACAGCTAGTAAAGTACAAAGTTAGTACTTCCCGAACTTTTAAAATGCATTCGTTTAATTTCCAGGTGGGAGTGAACGATTTTGGTGTTATCCAATATCTTAACATGACTTTCTACTCGGACTGCGGTTGTTCTTACAACGACTCTCAGGCCGACTTTATAGGAGAAAGTTTGGTTAATTTATATAATAGTAGTAGGTTTAATATCACAGGGTACAGTGTGCTAACCGACAAGGCCTCCACCACTTGGTGCAGAGCTCCTGGTGAGTTGGCTTTAACTAATTTAGAGGTCAATTTATACTGGTCAATGTTAGCTTTTCTAAAGACGTGTAATGAATTAAGAAATGATTTCTGAAGTGTGAATGCAAGGCAAAGTATACTAGTTTTTGCCCGTGACTCCGTCCGCGTGGAATTAAAAAAAAAACAAAAGTGAGTAGCCTATGTGTTCTTCCAGACTATCCTCTACATCAACACAAAATTTCATCGAAATCCGTTCAGCCGTTTAGGATACAAACTCTAACAAACATCCATCCATCTAAACTTTCATATTAGTATTAGTATGATTAGTATGATATATGATTGTTTATATTTATCAATTTTAGCAACAACAGAGGCCGCTGCGATCATGGAACACATAATGGAGCGTATCGCACACGCTACTAATAAAGACCCGATAGATGTTAGAATAGCAAATCTAGCACCAAAGAACGATCCACTCAAAGAAATGATAGCTACATTCAAAATGGAAACTAATTACGAGGACAGAAAGTCGGAAATCGCTGAATATAATCAACGAAATGCATGGAAGAAACGTTCTTTGAAGCTATCTATAATGTCATTTCAGATAGGATATTCTGGAAACTATCCAGTGACTATATCTGTGTACCATGGTGATGGGTCAGTGTTGATATCCCATGGTGGTATTGAGATGGGTCAGGGTATCAATACTAAGGTAGCTCAAGTCTGTGCATACACTTTAGGTCTACCATTAGATAAAGTTCAAGTTAAAGGTACTGATAGCTTCGTATCTCCAAACTCAATGGCCACCAATGGAAGTATCACCAGTGAATGTGTAGCATATGCGACAGTAAAGGCTTGCAGAGAATTACTGAAAAGATTGGAACCAGCAAAGAAAGGAATGAAGGATCCGACTTGGGAACAGATTGTAAAGAAATCTTATGATAATAGTAAGTAGCTTTGTAGCTTAAATTAGGACATGTAGAAGCTAACTTAAGACCTAATAGGGTAAGAGTACGCGCACACCTTTGAGTAAATTATCGTACAACTGTTTAGTCGCGCTTTGATTTCTATGAGCTTATATGGAGGTATGCACACTCGATTTTTAGTTGTGCAACTAAACAGTTGAAGGCTGCGAAACAATCGACTATCGCACAACAGTTGTGCGATAGTTTAGTCCAAGTTGTGACCGCTCCAAACATATTTTCGTATTTCTTCTCTACCATAGGAATTAGCAAATAAACGTAACTATTCGACATTTTGAAGAGGCATTTCTTTGGTTAAACTCCCTTACTTGTGTCGTGTTTTGCTTTTAACATGACAGTTGTATATATCCTGTCAAGTTACTTTGCTTCCAGATGTGAACCTGCAGACGAATTCAATGACGTCACCTCTGGACGGCCTCCTCGGGTACGACGTGTACGGCGTCTGCTGCACCGAGGTCTGCCTGGACGTGCTCACGGCACAGCACCAGGTGCTGAGGGTGGACATCCTGGAGGACACGGGGCAGAGCATCAGCCCCAACTTGGATATTGGCCAGGTAATAGAAGTTTTACTTTCAGAAATATGCAGAATTAACAAGAATGTAAATGATTCCCCAAATATCATTCCCTTCCCTCTTTAACATTTTTAGTGCGTTACTGTTAGTGTTTTTCCCGTGTTTTAGCTCCGTCGTGTGCGATAGCTAGTTGTCTTTGTCTTACACGTGGTTCGTGTGTTGATAACCGTTCCCATACACGAACAAAAGAGGATAACTATATTTCCGTCATCCGTAAAAGTTTAAGGTTGTTGACGCATGAAATGTGTTGAAATGGGCGTAGCGTTAATTGGCCTAGTCTACTGGGGAGGGGGGGTAGTAGCCAGTACCCATGGCGACGCCCGTCATTATCTTACTATTCAATAAGTTTCCTTCGTTCTATTATATAACTATCATCAAGAACAAAGACAACTAAGGTATGAAATATTGACAGATCGAAGGTGCGTTCGTGATGGGTCTCGGACTATGGACACGCGAGCGGCTGCAGTACGCCAGCTCGGGGCGGCTGCTCACAGACCGCACCTGGACGTACAAGCCGCCGGGAGCATTAGACATTCCTATCGATTTCCGTATTAATTTCCGAAGGAATTCCGCTAACGATGCTGGTGTACTGCGCTCTAAAGGTAAACCTATTTACAGCCTTATAACCCTATTTAGCCCCCTTCTCAAAAGTATTAAAAAAAGAAAGGATCGGAGAAATCTAGTAGCGCTAGTATCGCTGAAACCGGTGCTAGAACCAAGCACAGTACATAATTATTTTTTGTCTCTTTCACACAATCCAACCAGACTTTCTTCGGTCTTTCTCCACCTTTGTAAACCTTTGTGCAGACTAAAAACCTACTAAAATCTAATTTTCACACCACATTTAAAATCTTAAGTTAATATTTGATTGTCTATATACAGAATATAGAAAAAATATCATTTCTCGAAGTGTTATAGCGGTGTTCATAACGATATTTTTTTCATCTATTTCTCTACAAGTTGTTTCGGATAATCTCCGGAACGGCTGGACAGATTTTGATGGTACTTTGAGAGAGCTAATGCAGGCGGGAAAATTATAGGTTATATCCGCGCTGATGACGCAGGCGAATGTTAGTTTATTATGTTTTTCATTGTAACAGCGACAGGGGAGCCTGCGCTGGTGCTGGCGGTGAGCGTGACGCTGGCTCTGCACGAGGCTCTGCTGGAAGGCAGGAAGGAGTTCGGATATGTTGACAAAGAATGGCTGCATGTTGGTAAGATATTGTTTTGCACAAAAAAACAGCTTGGAATAACTTTAATTTTCTCGCTCAATTTGAAATTGTATTTTAGGTTATGAGTACTGATATTTATTTATTTTACAGATACGCCTTACACCATCGAAAATATAATAAAAGCGATTGCACCTAAAATCGAAAGCTTTAAACTTCAATAAAAATTAGTATAACCTCAAATATCTTTTAATATTTTTTAAACTGTATATTTTACATTTACGTTGTATTTAATTGATAATTAAAATGTTTACTTGATTATTCAAATCGTTTTATTTTCCATCACACTTACCCTGACCTAAGATTTTTAAATACAGACTAGGCATAACATTTTTTTAACTGGTACTCTCATTGAAAGGTACTATATCAATTGTAAATTTTAGTGCAAATTCGTGTCGTATTGACATGTAATGAAACATTTAACAAAATTACAAGAATATCTTTTGTGATAAAAAAAAAGAAACTAAACAGTGTTAAAAACTAAAATATGAACATTAAAATATTATTTAATGATACCTATTGGCAATTAATTTAATTGCAATTAATTATATCGAGGGTTAATAAAATGTGAAAAATATTTCAAGTGAAGTGTCAACTATGCCTACTCTATATATTTTTTTAATTCTCTTTGATTTATTTTAAAAAAAATAGTACTAGGACGATAGAAACGTCCATATCTGCTGTAGTGTACACAATTTTTATTCATTCATTTTTAATATCTGTAAAGTTTTTTATTTTTTAAAATTATGACTTGAAATTCGGTTACCAATAAAATATTTGTATTTGTATTTGTAATTAGTTTATTAAAAAAAACAAGCAATTATAACCAATTTATTTATTAACATTTAATTCATGAATGATGTTGAGAGAAGTATTGTGGCCAGTGCTCGGAGTGCGGGAAGTCGCAGTGAGGCATTCGTCATTCCATGCCGGGCGGCAGCGGCTCTATGGGGTTGCCAGCTACAGGCTCCTGAAAACAAATTAAAAAAAAATATCAAATCTTAAGCTTCATATTTTAATATTTGATACTTTCGTAATCAAACATCCATCTAACAAAATTGTATTCATTATATTATGAGGTACCTTTTGTAAACAGGGGTATTTTTACTGTCTTAAACCACTTTCAACATTAAAATTAAACAATAACAATAAATTAAAAATCTAGAATTTTCAACGGAAATTACATGCATAGGTGTTTAAAAATAGAAGAGGAAGTAGGATATTAAATATTTTTTCAAATTTTCCTCAGGCTGACTTTGTCTCAAGGTAGTTTTGCCTCGAAGCAACTATATCTCAAGGTAGTTTTGCCTCGAAGTAACTATACCTCAAGGTAGTTTTGCCTCGAAGTGACTATACCTCAAGGTAGTTTTGCCTCGAAGTGACTATACCTCAAGGTAGTTTTGCCTCGAAGTGACTATACCTCAAGGTAGTTTTGCCTCGAAGTGACTATACCTCAAGGTAGTTTTGCCTCGAAGTGACTATACCTCAAGGTAGTTTTGCCTCGAAGTGACTATACCTCAAGGTAGTTTTGCCTCGAAGTGACTATACCTCAAGGTAGTTTTGCTCGAAGTGACTATACCTCAAGGTAGTTTTGCCTCGAAGTGACTATACCTCAAGGTAGTTTTGCCTCGAAGTGACTATACCTCAAGGTAGTTTTGCCTCGAAGTGACTATACCTAAAGGTAGTTTTGCCTCGAAGTGACTATACCTCAAGGTAGTTTTGCCTCGAAGTGACTATACCTCAAGGTAGTTAGTTTTGCCTCGAAGTGACTATACCTCAAGGTAGTTTTGCCTCAAAGTGACTATCTCAAGGTAGTTTTGCGTCCAAGTGACTGTCTCAAGGTAGTTTTGCCTCAAAGTGACTATCTCAAGGTAGTTTTGCGTCCAAGTGACTGTCTCAAGGTAGTTTTACCTCTAGATGCTCGCATCGAGGCAGGACGTACCATCGCTAGCTGCTGCAGCGACGCGGGCAGCGCGGCGAGCGCGGCGGGCGGCAGCGCGGCCAGCAGCGGCGCCACGCCCGCGCTGCCCAGCGCCTGCAGCCGCGAGCAGCACTTCACCCACCCCTCCCAGGCCACTTTATGACACCACACCTGGAATAAACATTGATTTTTTTGTAGTAGCCAGTAACATTGCATAAATAGACTGACTCCCCGCAGTACTATGACGAGTGGAAAACATTTCTTGTATATTCTGATGTCCATTTCCTTCTCCTTATAGAGGATTTGTCGAAGAAGCTCAAATGAAGAGTAATAATTCTATGCGTTCTCGTAGATTAAAGATAGTTATCTATAATTGGGGATGTCTATGGAAAGCGGTGACTTCGTGTTTACGATGAATTTGCTGGTTTTTCTCCTTGTGATTTAAAAAAATAAGTAATTTTTAAGTATCTTTGTTTGGGTCCAAAATAATTAAATCAGGCTTTAATCAGTAGGGGTTTAAATACATTCACTTCGCTGGTCCAGTTCAACTCTGCACCGGCGAAGTATTGACGAAAAAGCATGTATGGTGCAGTTTTAATGTAAAATAATCACGAAATACCCACGTATAAATAATATTCGCGCCCGAGATCGACAAAATTTTCTCTCAAGAATTTAACTTCTCGTACTCGGCCTTGATATTTAGCGATAAATTAATGTGAAAGGTGGACCTCCTTGTCAATGAGCAGGCTGAGGATGTGCGTGGCGAGCGCGGCCAGCGCGGGGTGCAGCGTGAGCGCCTGCAGCACGCTGCGCATCATCAGCACCGGGATCTCGCGCTCCTCCGCCAGCCGCTGCAGCACCGCCGACAGCACCTGAGGTTAACAAAGCCTCCAGCTCAAATAACCAGGATATAATTAAAATATATCTCTCTGCCCAATCTCTTCACATTCTTTCTATATATTGACATCTAAAAAGGAATATGTCACAATCAAATCATAAAATATAAACACGTTCGACACCTTGCACATATACCTCTTCGTTTCCCAACAACCTGATTACATTGACAGATTAGCCAACACTTACAGACTAGTTGAAGTTATATTTAAAGACCAGATGAAGATATTTTTACAAATTAGTTGAAGGTGTATTTACAGACTAGTTGAAGGTATTTATAGACTAGTTGAAGGTATTTACAGACTAGTTGAAGGAATATTTACAAACAAATTGAAGTTACATTTACAGATTAGATAAGAAATTCTAATAAGGGAAATATGGGAGGGCGAGGGGGATTTATCAAGGAAGGGACTTTTGTAATAACTTACGTCTTGTGTGTACGTGTTTTTCTCAGCGAAGCAAATGGCTGTTGCTTTGATGATGTACTTGAGGTCGGCTTTGTTCGGGTCTATGAGGTGCAATTCCACTAAAAGATCCTGAGGCGAAACTGTAAATACATAAATGATTTGATTAGGTAACAAAAAGGCCGTGCGATATTTTAAAACAACAAAAGATATTTTTGTAAAACTTTAAAATAACATTATATTTATGAAATTTATTGAATTGAAAACTCAAAGCAAAATGTACTTACAAATTATTACGTCTGTAAAAATAAAATCAATTTTAAATGTTTCATACAAAAAGGAAAAATAAATTAACAAAAAAAAAAAGAATTATCAAAATCGGTCCACTAGCGGCGGAGTTATGCCGTAACACACATAAAAAAAACATACAGACGAATTGAGTACCTCCTTCTTTTGGGAAGTCGGTTAAAAAACCTACAATATCGACCAAATTAAAACCTTTAGTAACCATGTCATTTGATAATATCTTGAATCACAATACTTATTAAGATAAAGACATGCAAAGAAAAAAATTTTTTTTTTATTCTATTTTGAATTGAGAAACATGTTTTCGTATGAATGTTGCAGCTGTAACATGTTTCCTGCAATTTGTATCTACCTGGTGGTTCTTCGTCGGGCGAATTCTGAAGTCCTAGCAGTTTGTTGAACACTTCCCTAACCACGGCCGGGTTCAATTTGATCAGCTTCGGTAGAGCCGCTAAAATCTAAAATAAACGATATTAATGTAATGAAAATTTATATATTTGAGTATTAACGAATTTTATCGTATAACTAAATGTTCCCATGCGTTATAAAAACTTTATTTAATTGATTGAATTCCGTAGAACTTTCATTTCACATAAATGAGAACGTAGGCCTTCGTCATTGGCTAACAACTACCGTAGCAATCTTACTACTTTGCTTGTAGTTTTTGTCCCTTTCTCGCAGAGCATTTTTTTCCAATTTAATCACTCCCTAAGCTTATTAGAATGAAAATATATAGCCTGTAGCCTGTGGGAATTATTCAAAAACATACTGTGATTGCTGATATCCTACATAACAAAGTGTCTTTACGTTTTATTATACTACTAGCTGTCGCCCGCGACTCCGTCCGCGTGGAATTAAAAAAAACAAAAGTGAATAGCCTATGTGTTCTTCCAGGAACTATCCTCTACTACACCTCTCCCACTGAGGGGCCCGGAGCCTAAGTTAGTGTGACTAGACCTTAGTCAACCACGCTGCACCCTTTTTTTTTTTTTTTTTTTTTTTTTTTTTTTTTTTTTTTTTTTCTCGCTGGAAAATGCCTTTACGCATCCCCCCCGTTGTCAGGGGGGGTATGTGGGACTCGCCGGCCAAAAAGAACAGACGTGGCCGGAATACCCACTAAAAACCCAGCGGTGTTCCTCCTGTCCGCCGATGGCTGGGTCACGGGAACACTCGCGCAATCTTCCGCGACCAGCCAGCGCCGTCCGCGATTGCGGACCCATCTTACGGGGGGGAATGAGGCCCCCATCCTTCTTGGAAGGCGCACCCGGAACACCAGGGTTCGCCTGCCGTCTCAGGGCGCGCGTCGCCTGCGCCCAGGCCTGCGCCGCCGCATGGGGTCCGCCGCAGCGTCCTCCTCACGCCGGCGCTCTGCCGCCTCCTTCTCGACCATCACCTCCTCGCAGAAGGAGGCGACAGCGTTCCATGACCTCTCGCTGCCCACCATCGCATTAACGACAGCAGGCAGCGAGAGATCGGGCCCAACTTCTGCCACGAGCGCGGCCCGCTGGGTCGACCAGTGGACGCAAGCGTCCAGCGTATGTTGGGCCGAATCTTCCGCATGGCCGCACTCGTGGCACACCGCACTGGGCTTCGCGCCCTCGCTATCTTGTTCTTTAACCCCCCCCCGAAGCAGCCGTGCCCCGATAGTACCTGCACAAGGCGAAACGTGAGAGCCCCGTGCTTCCGCCCTGTCCAGCGTCCTAGTACAGGGCGGACCGCCTCGATCGTGCGGTGGCCGGCGGACGGCGAAAGAAGCCGTTCCTGCCACTGAGCGACGAGTTCAGCCTCCGCCGCCCGCCGCCACGCACGCTCCTCCTCGGCGGAGGGTGTTCCCCCCGAAATCGGCCTCCGCCCTCCGCCAGTACACTTCCGCGAGCACCTCGGCGTCTAGGTCCCAAGGTGGTGTCCCCGCCAGTAACACAGGCCGCTTCGTGCGAAATGGTGCGATACCCTCGTATCACTCTGACCGCCATGACCCGCTGCGGCCTTCGCAGCAGGGGTCGAGTTCGGGCGGTCAGAGCGTCCGACCAAATGGGCGCTCCGTAGAGCGCCATGGATCGCACCACACCTGTGTACAGACGGCGACAGCGCGAGCTTGGCCCGCCCAAATTCGGCAGCAGCCGGCTAAGGGCTCTGGCCGCGCCCACGAGCTTGGGCTCTAGACGCCGAAAGTGCTCCGCGAAGTTCCACCGGCTGTCAAGGACGAGTCCCAGGTACTTCATCGTACCTTGGACGCCGATGGAAACTCCGCCCACCACTACTTCAGACCCGGCTGGAGGCGCCCCCCGAGGCCCATGGAAGCACAGGGCCTCGGATTTATGTAGGGCAACCTCCAGGCCGAGCCTCCGAATACGGCCCACTACTTGGGCCACCCCTGCAGTGGCTCTACGCCTGGCCTCCCGTTCAGTGCTGCCCCGGGCCGCCACGAGGGTGTCATCGGCGTAACATACGACGTCAACACCCTCGAGACGGCCCCGCGCAGCACCCAGTCGTACCCGATGTTCCACAGGAGCGGCCCGAGAACCGACCCCTGTGGAACACCGCACGACACCGCCCTCTGCAGCCAGCCTGTGCTGGTCGGGCACCCGACCGATCGTTCGGACAGGTAGGCCGCCACGATTGTACCAAGGTTCCCCCTGGGTAACGCCGGGGTAACCGACGTCTGTGACGTAGTGGGCAAGCGTCCCCGTTCACGCCTCCCCGATTGCAGCTCCAGGCAGGGTGTTGAACGCGTTGGAGATGTCTAGAGACACCGCCAACAACACCCCACCCCGGGACATCGCTTCATCCGCAAGGGCCCTCACCCGCGCAATAGCGTCGATGGTGGACCTGCCCCTGCGGAATCCGAACTGGTTGGCGCTGAGGTTCGGCCCCACTGTCTCCAGGTGCTGGACGAGGCGAGCGGCAATGACCCGCTCGAAGAGCTTGCCCACCTCGTCCAGCAGCACGATCGGCCGGTATGCCGACGGCTCGTCAGCCGGGCGCCCCTCCTTTTGGAGCAGGACCAGCCTCCCCTTCTTCCACTCCTCCGGAAACCGGCCCTGCTCCAAGCATGCCCGAAAGAGGGCCAGAACCCACGGTTCGAGCGGCCCTAGTGCCAAGGCCCAGGCGCGGGCCGGGAACTCCGTCGGGGCCTGGGGCGGTGTTCTTAGCGCGCATTCGCAACACCGCCGCCCTCAACTCGTCCTCCGTGACCGGCGGAACGCCTGGGCCTTCCTCTCCCTCTACAGGAGGCGCCATTCGAGGCGCCTCGTGCTCGGCCCTATGCGGGAACAGCCCCGCGACCACCGACTCTACGACGAGCGGCTGGAGACTCTGGGTGATGGGAGGCCCCCCTGACCGGAGTTTCCTCCTCACCGCCTTATAGGGCCTCCCGAATGGGTCCCTATCGAGAGCCTCCAGCATCTCGTCGTTCGCGCGGTCTTTGGCCACGCCAATGGCCGCCCGCAACGCCTTCACCGCATCTCTGTAGAGGGAGTAGAGCCGCTCTTCTTCCGTGGGGTTCCGCTGTCTCCGTCGGCGGCAGCGGGTGTACCGGCGTCTCGCTGCCACGCAGGAACTGCGCAGCATGGTCAGCTCCTCGGACCACCAGTACACCGGCCGCCTAGAAGGGACAGAACGCACTCGAGGCATGGCCCCGTCGCAGATGCGCATTATGGCACTGCCGAGGCGCGCTGCCCCCTCCCCGACATCATCGACCTCGCCCTGTGGCGCGGAAAAACCACGCCTCCACAAGGGCGGACTCGACCACCATGTCCCGGTCCATTCGCGACAGCGACCACCGGGGACCATCCCCTCGCAGGGGTCGGCTCGGGCATCTCGGGCCGGCTGGAGACGCGGAGATGCCGAACCGCACGTAGCGGTGGTCCGACAGAGTCTCCGCATTCTCCAGCACTTCCCAGCCCCGAACACGGCGTGCCAGGACGGCATCGGCGAACGTAACGTCCACAATGGAGCCGCCCTGACGCCGCACGCACGTGTTGACCGACCCCTGGTTCAGGACCATGAGTCCGGTCGCTGTCGCCCATTCCTCCAGCTCTTGTCCGCGAGCATCCGTCGCCGGGCAACCCCATACCGCCGACTTGGCGTTGAGGTCGCCCGCGACCAGGACGCGGGAGGAGCGACTTCTGCCTATCAGGACGCCGACTTCGGCAAGGAAATCCTCGAAGTCGGCGAGACTCCGATTCGGCGAGAAGTACGCTCCGACCACCCTGATGTCGCCGACAAGAGCAGAGACGTATCCCCGGCCTCGGACTACGTCGACGAAGGCCGGGGAACCCACAATGGACCGGGACGTGATGGCCACCACGCCATCCACGTCCCCCACCCAGTCATCCCCAGACGGGACGCGGTAGGGCTCGGCTACCACAGCAACGTGGATCAACCACTCCGCCATGCTCTGGAACAAGAGGTCCTGAGCTCTGGCGGAGTGATTGATATTCGCCTGGAGGAGGTTCAGGTCCATCCTACCCTATGACAATTGGAACCTCCTCCGCCCCCCGCGCTTCCGCCTGCTGGGGTGAAGAAGAGGACGGTCCAGAAACCGGACCATCCCTCCTTCCCTTTCTCTTTCCCCTGGGTGGGGGAGCGCATGTTTTGCTGCCGGCGCGATGATCCGCCGGCTTACCGGCCGCTGCGCACACCACACAGTGCGGCGCGGCTGCACACCCTCGGGCCTTATGCCCCGGTTGACCACAGCGGAAGCACAGGCCCGTGCGGTCAGCTCCCTCCCGACACTGTCCGGATAGGTGGCCAGGTGCCAGGCACCTATAGCATATCGTCGGCCGGGCGTCCAGCAACTTCACCTGGGTGGACACCCAGCCGACGAGCAGGCGCCCACCGTCCACCACCTTCTTGGCGGCCGCGACGGGACACTGGACCCCTAGCGCCCCCGGTCCGTCGCGGCCGACCGTCACCTCGCCCGTCCGCAGCTGTTCGGCGGGGCAACCCCCCACCGCAGCGATCGCGGTGATCACCTCGGCACTGGTAGCGGAGTCATCCAGGCCAGAGACCCGCAGGCCTACCGACAATGTCGGCCGCGAGACCCGGACAACTTCGCTACCTAGCACCTCCCGCAGCCTCTGTGCTAGGAGGTCCGCCCTCTCGGCACTGGAGGTGCCGGGGAATTCGAATAGGCGACCTCCGTTGGCCGCCTTTCGGAAACGGACCCCCTGAGCTCCGAAGTCCGCGGGACTTATCTGCTCCTTAGCCGAGGCGATCACGCTTGCGTATGTCGCGCCCTTCTCCGCCGCCGCCGGCTGTAGCGTCAGCACCACTGCATGTGACCGGGGCGTTCGAAGCTTGCGGGCGCGACTTTTCGCTGCGGGGCGCTTTTTGGGCCCCACTATCGTCCAGCCATCAGCCGCTGGCTCATGCTGACCTTGCGGCGGCCCTTTCTGCTTCTTCTTCTTTTTCTTTTTCTTTTTCTTCTTCTTCCCCTTTTTGCCCGTTGCGGCCGGGGAAGAAGAAGCACCGTCTTTCGGGGCGGCCCGCACTTGCGGCCGACTCTCGGGAGCTGGAGGGCGCTGAGGCAGCGCAGAGGCCGCCTTTCGCGGCGCCCCGCTGGGCCGGGCTGGGCAGGTGCTTGAGGCGCCTTGTCTGTGACTGCCCCTTGCACCGACACTCGCCCTGAAGCCGCGGCTGCGTACGAGCAGCCCTCCGCCCGCTCCTTATCGGCCGCTGATAGCGGCCGCAGCCTCCTCTCCGGGAGAAGTCTGTCCTCCAGTGAGGCCAGGCGGGCATTCACCATCCCGCCCACCTGGGCCAACACTGTTCGGCATATCTCCTCCACGGAGAGGGCCGCTGGTGGTGGCGAAGGCCGTACAGGGGCAGCCTTCGACGTCACATCAGTGACGGAGGTGGCGGAGCCCCGACTCCGCACATCCTCCCTAAGCTCGGCCAGCTCCTTTCGGAGACTGGCCATCTCGGCCCTTAGGCGGGCGTTATCGGCCTGCAGCTGCCGCGTCTCTTCAGATACTGTGCGAGCCCCCAGGACTTCCACAGCGTCTTTAATGGACGCCGCGGCATCCTTAAGGGCCCGCACAAAAGTACCCTTCAGGTTGGAGGACTTGGTTGCCACCTTAGTGATGATCTCCAAGTCCTCCAACACCTGCTGCTGCAGCCGATCTGCGCAGCTCCCCTCCGCCAAAGCCCTCCTCGGGCTGGGCACGGCGACCTTTCCGCGGGTCTCCCGCTGCAAGCGGGCGACTTCGGCCTCCCTTGCCAGGTCCTCCTGCTTCTGGCTGGCCCGAGCTTTTGCCGCGGCCCGCCTAACCGCCCTCCGGTCGATGCCCCCGATAATCGGGGACTCCGCCCCGTCGTCGTCCGACGACCACGCTGCACCCTGCGTTAACTTCACACATATCTTTGAATTTCTTCACCGATATGTGCAGGCCACGGTGTTTTCCTTCACCGTAAGAACGTCGGGTAAATTATGTACATATGAAAAATTAAAAAAAATCGAAAATCCCATTGGTACGGCAGGATTCGAACCCAAAACCTGTAGACTACAAGTCAAGTGCTTAAACCACTGAGCCACCGACGCCCCAAGTCAAAGTAATAATTCAAATGAATTCAGAAGGGGGTAATAGATTACCTCTTTTTTAGTGAGTCCTGTGAGAACGGGTATCAAGAAACGCACGTCGGAGACGCGAGTCGCGTACAATTCCCGCACCTTCGACACCAGCTCCGGAGTGGGGGGCGCTAAAAAGTAACAAAAGTTACTGTAGGCCCTACCACTATAAATACTTTGTATAGGAATGTATTTTTAAATCAAAATGTCTATATTGAGTAGATTAATTACTAAGAAATTACAGTAAGATTTAATTAGTGACCATTTGACATCTTATCGTTACATAAAAGAATCTTATGACAGTTTTTGACATTGAAGGGGGGTTTAGATTGTAGAGTTGCCATTAAGAAAAAAATCCCTAATTCTTTCAAAATTATCCCATAACGAAAACGAAACCAAACTATTCGCTAATTCAAAATCGAATTTCGTAATTGTAAAAATGGCAACATTAACCCGCGCAGTTGCCGCTCTCTCATTGGTCAAAACTTTCATGACATTGTTAGTTCAAAAAATGGCAATAACCATGTACTATTAACTTATTTAAAGTAGATTTTCGACTTACTTTTCTCAGTAAGTATATGGACGAGCCTGGTGAGGAGAGTCTCCGCGCCGCGGGGACACTCGTCAAGGAGTAGGCTGAAGGCGGGGCGGAGGATGGAGGCGGAGGCGGGGGCGGGGGCGGGGGCGGGCAGCGCTCGCACCGGCCCCTCCAGAGCTCGCAACACGCAGCGCTTCGCCTCCGCGCCCGCGCCGCCGTACACACGCGCGATGTCCAATATCAAATCTTAATAAAGACAATTATCTTTGATTATTTCATTATTCACAGAAACAAAATATATTATATATAGACTAAATAACATTCTAGCGATATCGATATTGTTAAGAAAATCGATACCGTTATTACCGCGGCGCAACACTAAATTATTGACATACCCATCCCTATGACAGCTGTCAATGTCAAGTAATAAGGATAAGCGCGCCATTCCTGGCGGTCATCTTTATATAAACTAAGAGCGCGCGCACACCTTTGACTGAACTATCGCACAACTGTTGTGTGATTGTCGATTGTTTCGGCAATTCAACGATTTAGTTGCACAACTAAAAATTGAGTAGTTGCACCTCCATATAAGCTCATAGGAATCAGAATAACTAAACAGTTGTGCGATAGTTTAGTCAAAGGTGTGCGCAGTTAGTTTTGAAGTGTACTATTATTTTTACAATTATATTATTGTTCAAAACGATTTAACTGAAATTAAATTAATTTTTTATGTAAAAACAAAAACAAATTGTTCTATTGCTTGCAACAGCAATCGAAAAAAAATTTGTTTAGAATATAAAATATTTTTTTTTTTTAAATCTCAAAGATAGAATTAATCTCATTTACTAAGAAACTACCCTAATTCTCTACTTACCTTCTTGCTCAGGGAAAAGCGCTATAACGAGGCTCAAACACAGTTTGTACTGTTCATCAGTCCATACCCTGGCGTGTCGCGGACTGATGATCTCCGGCGGCGTGGACAGGGTAATGAAGCCAAGGTGGAGAAGTGCACTCTTCTCTATAACACGTCGTGCGGAATCCGTGCTGTTTTTGTATATTTTGAGTGAAGATTTAAGCGCTACTTCGCGGATTTCTTCGTTATCACTCACTGAAATGTGTTTTTTACTATGATGTTGGTGTTTTTTTATGTTTTATGTTTAAAGGCAAGCGGTTAATGTATTATTAAGGAGAATACATGCGAAATATGATTTATAGGTTTCAGTAATATTGGTTTTAACTTTATTTTCCTAAATTGGGTTTATGTAACATGTAACACTTATATCTGGGGTATATACAGGGTGTTTCGTTATCGACGAAACAAAAGCTTCGTGGAGATTGAGAATTTAGAATCAACCTGTATACAAGTAACATAATTGTAATTTTTGTCTTCTAAAGGTGTTTATTAATTGATGGATCAAAAGCTTTTATTAAAAGAAGTTAATTTAGAAACAACCTGTATAATTATTACAGGTGTTTCTTCTTCATTGGATCGGAATACAGGATGTTTCTAAATTTATTTATAAAATGCCAGAAAATGATATAGTAAAAAAATTGTTATAGGCACTATAAAATCATACTAATATTATAAATGCGAAACTTTAGATGGATGGATGTTTGTTAGAGTCTGTAGCCTAAACGGCTGAACGGTTTTCGATGAAATTTGGTATGGATGTAGAGGATAGTCTGGAAGAACACATGGGCTAATCATTTTTTTTTAATTCCATGCGAACGGAGTCGCGGGCGAAAGCTAGTATAATATACTTACAAACATGTGGCACTAACGAGGCGACATATTTATGAGCTCTCGGTGGACGCATCAAACACAATTCTTCCAACAAATCTAAAGCCAGTAACGCCATTTTGTCTTCACTAACTAAATGCCTTAAATAGTCAACAGCTTCCTCGGTCACCACCGGAGACTCTAAATATATTTTCCTCATCAACACATCCTTATTATTCTCCATCAAAGGGTCCCCTCTTTCACATACTTGAGTTATCAAAGCACATAGAAGTTGATTGTAATTCTGATCATGTTTTTCATTAACACTCTTCAAAGTTAACGGATGACGATTGAATCCTTGCATAATAGAATACTCTTCGTACAACCATGATAATGCTAAATCCATTCTATTCACGGGATCTTCTAGAATATAATTGAGTACCAAATCTCTTATATCAGAAGTATAACTTGATGCGAAAATCGTTATGAATTTTGATCGTATTTGTTCAGCCCCACCTATGATACAATCTTGTTCCGCTCTTAATATCCTTTCGACAGCTTGTAGCATTAATTTCTCTTTTATATCTTTCGGTATTGGTCTTGTTAATTCTTGTAGTTTTAATAATTTTACTTTTTGTTTTAATTTAGGTATAGATGGAGTAGGTGGTGCTACCAACTTTTCTTTATCTTTAGCCTTCCTTTCCTCTGCTTTTATATGCTCTTGTCTTGTTTCCTCCATTAATTTGGATACTGCGGATTCCATTTCTCTTTCTGCTTTCGCTGATTCTTGTAGTTTAGCGACTGCGTTCTTTAAAGTTACCTTTTCGTCATCATCTCTTAGTAATGGTATTTTCGTTGAAGTATCTGATAGTAAAGGTTGTATAGATTGAGTGGGAGTGGGAGTGGTAGGCATTGGTTCATCTTTAACCAAAGCTAGCATCATTTTGGCTAGAGTTTTCTTCTGTGTATTAGTACCTGAATTTGGTATAGGTTTGTAGACTGTTATAAAGTCATTGGGCATTGTTGGTGGGAGGTGATTTAGGAGTGTTGACATGATAAGACTAACAACGCAGTCAATATTATTCAGACCTTCGAAGATAGAGTCTTCTGTAGCTGAAGCTTTACTAATACTGTGCTGACTGCTATCATCCTCATAGACAAATTCCCCGCGACTATTACTGTCACTACCTTGACTATTACTTTGTGGAGAATCGATACGGAATCTCTTAGCTGGATTATCATCTGATTTGATTTCATTAAGACGTTTATTCCTTCTATCTTTTGGTACAGCTTTGTTTATCTCTTGAGGTGTCATACCGATATCGGAGAGCAGTTGTGTCAAGTTTGGTAGCATTTCATTAGAAGATGGATGTCTGATTAGGTTTAGGAGGAGCATTTTCAAATGCTTTCTTACAGAATTGACTTGTGATTGTGAGAGAGTTGGTGGCAAAGTTGTGTGTAGGTCGCCTAACGCTTGGACAACACGTGGCATGAACTTAGACCGTAACTTAGCTAGAAGACACAATGTGGTCATACAAGCCATTAAGTTAACACTGGATATGTGTTGCGAGTTGTGAAATTTCAGTAACAGCTGAAATATATGCCTGAAATAAATATTATAAACCATTGGAATATTGAAGTGTATACACTTATCATATGTTATGACTATTGTACAGTCAGGACCGTTCGCGGTGTTCGATTTACAGAAATATTGCTTTATTCCTTATGAGACACACTTCAAATCTTACTAATATTATAAATGCGAAAGTTTAGATGAATGTATGTTTGTTAGAGTTTGTAGCCTAAACGGCTGAACGGAACTGGATGAAATTTGGCATAGATCTAGAGCATAGTCTGGATGAACACAAAGGCTATTCACTTTTATTTTTTTTAATTCCACGCGGACGGAGTCGCGGGCGAAAGCTAGTAACATATAAATCACTTACTCAGCCTCCTCTTCCAAAGCATGTCGTTTCAAGAATGGCAAGTGAGCTGGTAGCTTGTCTAGTGTGAATTCATCCTCGGAATCCTCGCTGGAGCTCTGCAGCAGAACCACCTCCTCCAGGAACTTTATAGAGTGAGTTCTGATACCCTCATTCTCGCTGTCTATCATATTTAATATCAACAACTGCAAAAGTAAAAAAAAAACACAATGAATCAATGAATTTAAAAAGAACTCTTAACATCATATAAGAATTATTATCAACTAGCTTTCGCCCGCGACTCCGTCCGCGTGGAATTAAAAAACAAAAAAGTAGCCTATGTATTCTTCCAGGCTATCCTTGACATCTATACCAAATTTTTTCAAGATCCGTTCAGCAGTTTAGGCTACAAACTCTAACAAACATCCATCCATCCAAACTTTCGCTTTTATAATATTAGTAAGATCATACCTTTAATTTATTAAGATGTTCCCAAACATGCTGCATTTCTTGTATATCTGCGTTACTTTTACATAGCCATATTAGAACATTTCGGTAAGCAATACTAGCAGCTTGTATCGCTCGCTTCTGTACTGCTATCACAGAGTCTAGTACTAACATTTGTAGTTGTCCGATAATCTTTGGCAGATACTCTGGATATTGTTTGCTGGAATATATAATAAGAAACATATTTAAAGCTATAAAAGTACTGAAAGTTGATGTGCTTATGTGAGCTATACTAAATAAAAAATTGAAATATAAATTAAAGATAGAAGCTATATTCTGATTGTAAATATGCAATCCTTACTGGTGTTGCCAGTGGGAGTATGGGTTGTAGTTACCCCCTTAAAAATACTATGAATAAAACCATATTATTGGTTGCTGTAATTTCTTGACCTAGTAATATCAACCAATGACCTTTGTCATATTGAGGAAAAAAAAATTCTTTGTGTTTGTGTTTTAATGACTTTCAACCTTCTATATTTGTCTAAACTTGTAATTATCAGCTCATTTAATATATTTAAATACTAGCTTTCGCCCGCGACTCCGTCCGCGTGGAATAAAAAAAAAACAAAAGTGACTGGCCTATGTGTTCTTCCAGACTATCCTCTACATCTATACCAAATTTCATCGAAATCCGTTCAGCCGCTTAGGCTACAAACTCTAACAAACATCCATCCATCTAAACTTTCTCATTTATAATATTAGTATGATATGGTATAATAACATATTTAAGAAAATCATGTTGAATTTATAAGATAGTTAATACCGGTGACTAGCTAAGTTATAAGTGTAAAAATTCTCATGTAAGAAACCTAAGCGTCAGGTTTTGTATAATTTTATTATGTTTAGCTGTGTTATCCATAAATGAAAATTAAACATTTCAATAATTCTCAAATGAGTGTACTTATTTTTTACGGAATACTTAGACAAAATGAAAGATTTGTAAATGTATATGCCACTGACTGAACAATCTAATTTGATCAGTGGAACCATACCTTAACTCTTCAATGAAAGCAACAACCTGCTTTTTGACATCAGTCGATTTGTCACTGACAAAACTCAAAACATTTTCTATATAAGTAGGAATGCTTTGTGGTGCCTGATGTATCATAACCTCCATGATTTTTCTTAACAAATTCGCCCTTTTTGTACCTTCTGATAAGCCAGCATCGTTTATCCATTGCACTAGCTGAAATGGAAAGGGAGAATGAAAGACATTTAGAATCAGTGTATTCGTTATTATTTTAATTTGTAACAAACTTATAAACGTAATATTTTAGTAACAATACAATGAAAATTAATACGCCGACCCTACGGGAGTAGGATAAGGCAGGGGAGATGATGATGAATGGAATGAAAATTAACGTCGTTAATTAAACACGAACCTGCGCTTGGGCATTGGCTTGAACATTTTGATATTTAGTAGCCATTTTAATATCTTTAATTATTCCTATAGATAATCTTTTAATCTAATGTTGCAAAGATATCATTTTGCAGAAACCAAAGGGTGTATTATTTTGGAATCGCAACGTAGATGATATATCCCTTAATTAAATTAAGATTCAAAATCTTGTTGCATTTAAATTAGGGAGGATTTGAATTAATTTATTAATTATATACAGTTAAAATATATAATTAAACAATTTCAAATTCACATTGCGATGGACCTTGACGCGTCCATTTCACAATGACAGTGATAGATGACATTGACAATTGACTACAGACAACATAGGCATAGAGCAAACATAGCGAAGAGACAGATTATATATGATGATTCCAAGAAAATTAAAAAGGGTCCACTTCAATTTTTCTAATCTGTTCACTAAATCTTAGAAAAAAATAGGAGTCAAAATAAAGGGGGGGGGGGGGCTAAATAAAGTTAAAATCTAATGAAATGAATAAAATCTCCAGTTATAATGTATAAAATATTTATTTGGTAGATTAAAAATTTACAAATAATAGGTATCAAAACATTCATGCCATAAGCGGAGCTTGCTGAGTAGTATAAAGTGTTTGCATTTCGTACACTCGTGGTTTATTTTGTTCCTCCATTTGTAAATACGTGCTTCTTACGACGATAAGGCAGAAGAAAAGGGTCACTGAAAAGAAGAAAGAAAAGTTATCCAATATTACATGATAAATTGTATTTTGCAAATGAATTGTGGGTTTTAAAAATATTCATCTACTTACAACTCCACTTTAACAGTGGTATTGTCGCCAAAAGCCCCAAGAAGATAGTCGTAACAACCACCAGAGCTAACGCAAGTGCCAAGAGAAAGAGTCCTGCCTTGAAGTAATATCTCATGTACTTTGTATTGTTCTGAAAAAAAAAAGTTATATTACAAAAATAGACATAGAGTAAAACGTAAGAGTAGCGCAACCGTACAAAATGTCGTACCATATGCACTCCGATGACAAGTAGAAGGCTAATAAAAAAGTAATAGAGAAGGACAAGCAATAGATATGCATGCGATATGTAGACTCCCAGCGCCACCTTGGCAATCTCTTCAGCTGTGTGCTCCGGATTCGGTTTAACCTTAGAATTTACGTACATTACTACTTTATAGAGGGACCAAGATACGGCGCCTGTGAATAATGAGGAAATTACCTGAAACAAAGGTTTGAAATAAACATAGTCACTTTTCTTTTTACAAAAATCCTTATCTTTAATAAAAGCATTAAAGAAAATGGAAATTGACATTGCGTATAACCAAAAATTAACTTTTGTATTCGATTGCTATTATTTTAGCACAGGCGCAAAATTAACGCAAATCTTTAGGAAACATTTGTCAAATAATTAACCAAAAAAGTTAATACTTGTATACAATTGTAAGAATACTCACAATAGAAACATATCCAATTACAAGTGAACCTGTCCTCAAGCTAACGCAACAGCATTTTTCCATCCTCGGTAGAGTATACGCCATTTTTTCCAATAACTTAATATATTTACGAACACAAGACACAAAATATTTTGTTTTTAAACTACATAACAGAACACAGACACTGTTTTTCTAATAAACGAAATCAACTTCTAAGCGTTAAAAATAAAAACTAACTAATATTTTGTGTATGATGCACCAATACCGTCGGGCGAGCGTTATCTGCTTATCTCAAACAAAAAGGGCTTTATCGTGATAACGCATCGCCGACGAAAAGTTAGTAGAAAAAATGGACATGTATGAAATATTGTCTTTTACGAATCTTATACAATATAAAATATATGCAATTTAATTAAATTTAAGGCACTACATTTTAGATATGATTTATTGCAAACTTACAAATATTATTCACTGATTTTAATCACAATAAAACAAAACATTACGATTATTAAATGGGTGTCAAAATCGATTACAAAAATGTTATTGTTACCTTTTATTAGTGTAGTATTATATTATCTGTGGTTATAGGTAACCCTAAAAAGTATTGTCTAATCTTTGATTTAAAAATAAACTTTCAAAAAAACACTAAGTTGGACTTCGTAACATTTGCTTTTGTTATCGCTGTTTAGTCGTTCATTCCGTTTTCGATAAATATTATGTATTTAATTACTAGCTTTCGCCCGCGACTTCATCCGCGTGGAATTAATAAAAAACCAAAGGAAGCCAATGTTCTTCCAGACTATCCTCTATGCCAACACCGAGATCCGTTAAACAGTTTTGGCGGCAAACTCTAACAAACATCCATCCATCTAAATCTAAACTTTCGCATTTATAATATTAGTAAGTAAGTAAGTTTTGTTAAAAATCTTACCATATTTAACGGCGATAGTAGTGGGTTACGAGTGATGTTGTCTGAGATTGACCTTCGCTACCTTTTCTAAAAAACAAAACCAATAAAACGCTTTTTTAAAGTCAAAAATTTCACAAAAGAAGAAAATCTTAGTAAACATAAAACTGAATTCGTGTAATAGAATACAAGTAAATGATTTACCATTAGTTGGGATTCATTATTTTATTATTATTTGGTGTTGGCTTTATGCCTTTTGCGAAGCACTTAGTTTCGCAATTCTTTTTTTCAGATATTAGAATACAAATCGGATATTTTTGTTCTTAATTATTGTTCTCGAAATAGGAACGTGATTTTCGAAAATTCTAGAGCTATCATAAGCTTTTGTTTTAAACATTTGTAGACTTACGACTTTGTGCTCAGGTCATAAAGGTTTTGAACTTTCTCTGGATAATTTCGTGGATCGATTTCATCTGACGTTAAAGTCACGTAGTAACTGTACACAGTTATCAGCGAATAGAACTCCAGAACTGTGAAAATAATGTATTTAACCACACAATGAAGAGAGTAGATAGAGTGAGTTTCCTTCTACAAATATAATGAAAAACTATTACGAATATTTTTAGCTAACAGATAATCTTACTAGTAGTAGTAGTAGGGGCTACGGTTTCCGCAACTCCACGGTTAGCGCGTATTTTGCGTGAATCTTACTAATATTATAAATACGAAATTTTAGATGGATGTATGAATGTTAGAGTTTGTAGTCTAAACGGCTGATCGGAATCCAATGAAATTTGGTACAGATATAGGGGATAGTCTGGAAGAATTACTCACTTTTGTTTTTTTATTCCACGCGGACGGAGTGGTGGGCTAAAGCTAGTCTTACTAATATTATAAATGCGAAAGTTTAGATAGATGGATGGATGGATGGATGGATGGATGTTTGTTAGAGTTTGTACCCTAAACGGCTGAACGGATCTCGATGAAATTTGGCGTAGATGTAAAGAATAGTCTGGAAGAACATGTGTTCTTTGGAATTAAAAAAAGAAAAGTAAGTAGCCTATGTAGGCTATTTATAAATATTTACCCCCTAAGTTTAATGGCGTTAAAATATATAGCCTAAAGCCTGATGTAAGTTTTGGGGTTTTTATTATAATAAAAAAAGAATTATTCAAAAATATGCTGTAATTGCTGACATCTTAGGCAACAAAGAAGTGTGTGTTTACGCTTTATTATAATAAGTATAGATAACTATAAGTATATAAGTATAAGTATATAAGTATAGATAAGTCAATACTTACTGACAAACATCAGCATGACCAAGTACCAGCCAATAAGCTTCCTATGGTTGAGGCACAATGCTAACAGCAGCAGCACTTCGGCTAGCCATGTGACGCAGCGGCAGATAAGGTACTGTTGTAGTGGCCGCGATCTTAACTGGAATTTACGGTAATATCTTTTTAAATAGTATTCTGGCTGTATTACTTCAAATATATTGATAAAGTGTACGGAAGCTGCAGTAGACAGTATAGTATCCAAACTTTATGGCGGCTCGGAATTTCGCAGACGCTTAGGGAAATATGATTTTATGCTTCGTTGGGACGATAAAATGGGTCGATCTGGTACTAATAGTAGACCAGCTAACTACGAGCTGTTATAAAATTTTAGACTAGTCTCTCGTCTTTTTCACATCTTACTAATAATATAAATGCGAAAGTTTGGATGGATCGATGTTTGTAGGAGTATGTAGTGCACTGCTGAACGGATCTGGATGAAATTTGGCATAGTTGTAGAATGTCTGGAAGAACACATAGGCTACTTACTAAGTTATTTTTTGATTCCGCGCGGATAGATTCGCGGGTGAGCAAGTCTAGTATGGAAGAAAAAAGTTCAGACGTACCTTATACAAGCCCCAAGTGAAATAAATAATACAGAACAAAAATAGTACCGCCTCAACAACTAGTAGGGCAACATATAGGTAGTATATAAGGTAGAAGTTTTCATCAAAAATGTATTTCTTTTTCGGCCACAAGAGTAACATGTGCAGCGGCGATTTGCGTCGTGCTAACACTTCCAGTATCGCTGAAGAGAAGAATACAATGCCGAACCATGATCTGAACTGCAAGTAAAAGGCAGTTTAAAATCATCATCTCCCCTACCTTTCCTTTACCACCGGGTTTTCGTGCTCCAAATAACTATCATCCGTTCTCTCAGTCATTACTCCTTTTTTTTATATTATAAGGTGGCAAACGAGCAAGTGGCCACCTGGATCCACCGAAATGGCGAAGCGACCGCTGCCCATAGACATCCGCAATTGCAGATGCGTTGCCTACCCTTAATCGACGGAGGAGACGTACATAAAGAGGATATTTTCCCTTCCTATGCGTCTCCTCATTCGTCAAATCCACGTTCCCTTTCCATCCTATACTTATGAGAAAAAGGGTGGGAAGGGAAAGGGACTAAAGTTGGTGCCTTCTTGATCATGGCACCTTTCACGCAATCCATCCATGTCTTTCTAGGTTTATCTCTACCGGTGTAACTCCACAGTCATAACAAACGTCCTTCTTGTTACATGCGATTCAAAAACTCTGGTACATGGCGAGATTCGAACCCAGGATCTGTAGATTACTACTCAACTGGTTAACCTCTGAGGCACTGACGCTCTAGTATGTATTATATTAGTTGTAAATTTAGCTTTGTGGAGCTGTCCTCGGCGATATTTCCAAACCAGTATGACTTAAGGTCCTTCAAGAAGCGAGTCTACCATTTTCTCAAAGGCCAGGCATCTGTAGTTCCTCTGGTGTTGCGGATGACCATGGGCGTCATTGATCACCTCTGTGTTCCCGCCGCGTGTTTGCCCCCTTTTCTTATAAAGAAAGGATGGTTTGAAAACATTCGTTGCAAATTGTAAAAGGATATGATACTAACAGAAGTCCAAGCGAGAATTATAAGGCAACCAAATCGTAACGAGAAGAGTAGTAGGAATGTCTGTATCGTCGGCAAAATAACTTCGACAATTAAACACATTGTGATGCGTTAAATTATCTATTTATTGATCATTACTATTGTACGTTACTATTGGTGCCTTTGGAACTGAAATGCATTTTAAAACATTATAAATTAAATAAACAATAAATGTTACAAAAGAGGTTAGGAAATTATGTCAATTTGACAAAAACGTAAATCAAAACATTGACATCTATAAATAGACAGGCTACCAGCCGAGGTATTTTGTGCCTATTTGATTTTCGCCATTTTGGCGCTGAGTGTCACGGTTGGTGGCTGTGGTGAGAATTGGAAATAATTTAATTAATAACCTGTCATTAACATCATCAGATTAACTCTGAACGAATCAAAATCTGTCATTTCCAAGCAAAGGCCAATCCATTTCTACAGATCAATGTGATAAAACGTGACATTTAAATTCTATTGACATCATCAACATCATCACCAGCTCACTATACGTCCACACTGAGTGGCTCGGGGCCTACCTTAAGTTTGTGGTGACATTTGACATAGATTCGATAAATTGTACAAACTGCATGCCAGTGCTAGCTACTTGTATTCCACTATATGGCGTGCAAGTAGCTAACACGATTTTGTGTCACGTGCAAGTAAATTGCAGGTGGGATAGGGGTTTCGAAACTTGCCACTGTCACGTTTCATCTCATACGATCTCGTTGACATTTTACTGGGTTGTGTGAGCGCATTGTGCCAGCTTGCACGTGCAAATACCTGCCATGCCTAGTACCCAATTTCACTGTCATCCCGCCTATTATAACTCCAGCTTCTACGATTTTGTATGAAAAAAAGATGTTATTCAATACATCATAATCATTCATCATAAATATTTTGTAATATCAAGTGCAATATCGCAAAAATGCAGTAAAAAGGAAGCGAAATAAGATAAGATGGGGGCCTGCGTAGCGAGCAACGAAGTATTCATTGACACCTCTGATATTTTTGACTTAAATTGATGAAACATTATTAATATAACTAAAAGCGGTAAACAAACGCGTCAATGCGATAGTATAAAATATTCGCAAGAGATAAGATAACTTAACTTCGATAATATTTCTGATTTGCTGCTAGCATATTACACGTTCAGTTTCACGTTGTACTTTTGTAGATATACGCAATGAATGAAATGTGATTCTTACGAGAATATCGCAATTAAAAGAATGGTGATACTTGAATATAAACTTTATAAAATATATTTAAATTAATAAAAGGAATTGTGTTTACATTTAGTGATGAAATCGTAAACGTTTTGAGTAATGGAGGTTTTTCGACAGCGCAGCCTTCGGGAGGTAGTTGATTTTTGTCGAGAACGTACCAAAGAAAAACTTAAGAGGTAAGTAATTTGCTTTTGAAATAGGAAATTCTTTAACGTTTTCTGAAATGAAAATAAAGTAGGCCTTACTATAAAAGGGGCAGCGTTTCAAATACATTTTAGTAAACACGATAATCTTTTATACCTTGACTAGTTTTTTTTTTTTTTTTATAATATAAGGCAGCACACGAGCAAGCGGCCACCTGACTCCACCGAAATGGAAAGCGACCGCTGCCCATAAACATCCGCAATTTTAGATGCGTTGCCTACCCTTAATTGACGGAGGAGGAGACGCACATAAAGAGGACATTTCCCCTTCCTATGCGTCTCCTCCACCGTCAAATCCACTTTTCCTTCCCATCCTTTCCTCTTAAGAAAGGGTGGAAAGGTAAAGGGACTAAAATTAGGCCTCCTAGTGCAAGACGCGGAATTTTGCCAAATCATTTCTATTGAAAACATGAATATTTACAGTTTATTATTATCCCCTTGGCCTTATCTCACTCATGTGGGATGGCGCACCAGATTTTATAAACCTTAACGTATAGACTTCATCTTTCATTAAATTTAATGATAGTTATAGTTACTTATATTTAAAAAATTATTGCCAAGTCGTTAAATGTTCGTTACATTATGATTTTATCATTTTAACGTAGTTATAAGATTTACTTAAAACTGGGTATATTTCATTTAAAAATGTATAGATAAGTTAATGATATTGTTTTGGATTGTTATTTAATTTATGTAATATTTATTTATCCGTTTTTTATGGGTTCGGTTTATCTTTGAGATTAGTTATTCTAAGGTAACATTATTAGACTAAAGATTGAGATAGTCTGGATGAAATTATTGTTTTTATATGGGTTCGTGGAGCCCCAACATAATTTTTTCAATTTGTTCTCTTTTTAACATGTTTTTTAAACAACTTACTATTAAAATCAAAATAGATAGTGAATGATTTATCAAGTTTCTCTATCTGTTTCCTTGATATTCTTGTCAACAATGTAAACCATGTTTTGAATGAGTATTGACTTCTATAACTTATCGACTTTTATTCACCCGTGAATGGAACCAAATGCTTCACTCCAAGTCCTTAAGTCACTAAGGGAGACGTATAGTGTATTCCCTTACTAAATCTACACTAAAGGTGAGCATTTACAGGCGTGAAGTGGGAGCAATTCCGCGTTTCGTCTGATGAGTGTGGTGCCGGAGGCCCAACTTTAGTCCCTTTTCCTTCCCACCCTTTTTCCTATTAGAAAAGCATGGGAAGGGAACGTTGATTTGATGGTGCAGGAGACGCATAGGAATGGGAAATATCCTCTTTATGTGCGTCTCCTTCTCCGTCGATCAAGGGTAGGCAACGCATGAGCTATTGCAAAAGTCTATGGGCAGCGGTCGCTTCGCCATTTTGGCGGATTTGGGTGGCCGCTTGCTCGTTTGCCACCTTATGATATAAAAAAAAACTTTAACGACGATTATTCTTCTGTCTGACAATCATTATCATCTCCCTTATCCTACTCCCGTAGGGTCGGCGCACTGGGTTTTCGTACTCCAAATAACTCTATCATCCGTCATCTCAGTCATCACTCCCTTCTTGATCATTTCACTTTTCACGCAATCCATCCATCTCTTTCTAGCTTTACTTATACCGGTGTACCACACTCATAACTAACGTCCTTCCTGTTACGCGATTCATCCCTCCTCATAACATGACCATACCATGCTAACCTTTTACTCCTTAATTTCTCAACCACTGGGGTTACTCTCAAACTGACTTTCTGTCTCACAATTCTCTTTCAGTTCTTTTTATGTCCGGATTCAGTCCTTTCTTGTACCGTACCAACATATTTCTAGTATCTTTTGCATGTATAATTTCATGCAAAAGATATTATTATATAATTTTTCCTTTCTCGATATATATTTGCATTCATTAACGTGGCGATGATATTTATTTGTTTCAGATATAAAAAGAAAGCAAAATGGTACTGGCCAGAACTTCATCTCTACTGCGGAATGTGTCAGCTTCGCACTGGCCTCTACATAAGATCTACTATCTGCTTGGTAAATATTGGCCTGGATTTATGTATAAACTGTTCCCGTGAGGCTTCATCCGCATGAAATTAAAAACTTTATTTTATTGTTTACATTTGTCAAATTTTCAATTGCAAATATCAAAATAACCGTTACCATAATAACCTTGCTTCCTTAATGTTGGCAGCTCGTAGTTTATGGTCCCTTTCCCACATGAAGGTTTTTTTTAAAGTAATTTACTCTCTAAGTTTAATAGCGTGAAAATATAAAGCTTAAAGCGTGTCGTAAGTGTAGGGCTTTTTATAAAAGAGAGAAAATTTTTCAAAAATATCCTGTGATCCTACGCCACAAAGTAGTGTGTGTTTAAACTTTATTATATTAGTAAAGAAGTATAGATAGATAGATATAGATTTATTTGACTTGTACAAAAACACATTAATTACCAGTGTTTTAACTATTTTTTTAGTAAAGAAGTATAGATAGATAGATATAGATTTATTTGACTTGTACAAAAACACATTAATTACCAGTGTTTTACTATTTTTTATATCATAAGGTGGAAAACAAACTAGCGGCCACCTGAATCCGTTAAAATGGCGAAGCGAACTGCCCATAGACATCCGCAACTGCAGATGCGTTGCCTACCCTCGATCGACGGAGGAGACGCACATTAAGATGTATACCTTTCCTAAACGTCTCCAATATCAAATCCACTTTACCTTTCCATCCTTTCCTTGAGAGAAAAGGGTGGAAAGGGAAAAGGACTAGAATTAGACTAGTACTAAAAGATAACGTTTCTATTGTTTTAGGTGTTCTACATAATAGCAACTATACTCAATATTCTTATGGTGTACTACATAGTAGATCGAGGGAGATTTCTATTTTCGATGGATATGTCAGTATTGGAAGAATACTTCGATGGCAATTTGACAGAAGACACGCTTGAGCAAGCGAAGAAAGTTTATACTTTGATATTATCTTATTTAATAGTGTGGTGTGTCTTCAAAATTATATACATCTTGTCTCTTGTATCCACCATCTATGCGATGTACAAAGTAAGTGATAACTCTTTTTTATTTTATTCCCGTACTGTTTGTCTATGCAAGAGTATTCTGTACTAATATTCATCATCTCCCCTGCCTTATCCGACTCCTGTAGGGTCGGCGCACCGGGTTTTCGTCCTCCAAATAACTCTATCATCCGTCATCTCAGTCATCACTCCCTTTTTGATCATGTCACCTTTCACGCAATCCATCCATCTCTTTCTAGGTCTACCTCTACCAGTGTACCCCTCCACATTCATAACTAACGTCCTTCTTGTTACATGCGATTCATCCCTTCTCATAACATGTACTAATATTATAAAGAGGAAAACTTTGTTTGTTTTGATTGTAATGAAATAACTCAAAAACTACTGGGCCGATTTCAAAAATTCTTTCACCATTAAAAAGCTTGTCAGTGAGTAACATAGGCTATGTTTTATATTAGTTTTTAATTTCACGCGGACTGAGTCGCGGGCGAAAGCTAGTGTTTAATAAATAAGTTGAGTAGTTGCTAGATTTATATACAAACTACAGATGGTATAAAAATTATTAAAAGGATTGACTTTTGAAGTAAACTTTGGTTTAATATTTGATTTAATTCGTAGGGTTTTAAGTGTTCAATACCAAAAAAACCTTAAATCTTTAATTGACAGGATTTGCGAGAAAATATAATATATAGTTAAAAGTTGAGGAAGTTCAACAAATTAAGTTAGGTAGAGACTTTGTAAATGACGTTTTTATTGAGTTTTTAATTTTGACCACCATACATACAATTTGAAGTGTTTGTACTGAGATATTTACGACGAAATAAATCTTTTAATAAAGAAAATCAATAAATATCAAATTGCTAGTTTATTATTGTACAAAAAGAAACCATAAATGGTTCTCCTTTTCGATAGTTTCAACTTTGTGTAGGCTTTTTGCAATGTAAATTTCAGATATGAAAGGAATGATTTGCATTATAATGCTAAATTGTAGAAAAGTTAAGCATGATTGTAAAAGCAATCAGCAATTTTGTATGTATTTCTTAGTAAAAACAGATAACGCTTAGTCTATTTAAATAAAATAAAAGATAAGATTAATAATTAACTGATTCTTTGATAAAATTATTTATTGCTTATATTTAAATTAAAATGACGAATGACAGAAAATTTTAATCATCGGCTTATATATTTTGTCTCACATATTCTCTTTATAAAAACAGAGATATCAATATTTTTGTACAGTCCTCAACAGTTGAAACTATTGACTTTTTTTATTAACCGTTTTATTTGTTACTAGCTTTCGCCCGCGACTTCGTCCGCGTGGAATTAAAAAAAAAAGTGAGTAGCCTATGTGTTTTTCCAGACTATCCTCTACATCTATACCAAATTTTATCGAAAACCGTTCAGCCGTTTAGGCTCCAAACTTTAACAAACATCCATCCATCCATCTAAATGCCATCCATCGAAGCGCCAATAGCCTAATGGTTTGGGGTACGGACTACCGATCGTAAGGTCGAGGGCTCGAATCCCGCCATTCGACTATTGTCGTGAACCATATCCTAGCACAGGCCTAGAGCTTAGTTGGAATGGTTAAAGGAAATATTAGTAACTAACAAAAATCTACTAATATTTAAAAAAAAAACTTTCGCATTTATATTATTAGTAAGATTATTTCAGAAAAAGCCGAGGATTTTGAAAATAGTTATATTTAATAATACTCTTAATTGGATTTTGGACATCATATTGTCATTATTCGGAGCTGTGCTGACACAATTATTCTCGAAAGCCTTAGTCGTGTTTTGTATTTGTAAGTATTAAAAAATCTATATAAATTCTACCGTCAAAATAATGTACAGTCACCTTCGATCGCGGTATACTAGTAACTAAATTACCGCTTTTTACCGACACAAATGACGTTACAATGATTGTCTTTTCAAATTGAAATAAGGACAATGTTCATGATGACTGTATATTTGTATATTCGCTGTTCCCGTGCGGCTTCATCCGCTTGGAAGTATAAAACTTTATTTTATTGTTTACATTTGTCAAATTCTTAATTGCAAATGTCAAAATTACTGTTACCGTAATAACGTTGCTTCCTTAATGTTGGCAGCTCGTAGTTTATGGTCCCTTTCCCACATGAAGGTTTTTTTTTCCAATTTTTTTACCCCCTAAGTTTAATAGCGTGAAAATATATAGCCTAAAGCATGCCATAAGTGTAGGGCTTTTTATAAAAAAAAGATTTATTCAAAAATATTCTGTGATTGCTGACATCGTACGCCACGAAGTAGTGTGTGTTTACGCTTTATTGTATTAGTATAGAGTATAGCTATAGATTAGTAGAAAAAAATTAAATGATAAAGTGTTTTCTTTTAGATTAATAAATAGTACAATAAGGTATAATCTGATTATTTTTTTTAGTATTCGAAGGGTACAACATATTGGCGTTAGCAAGTGAATACAAGCAATTGAAAGGAAAATCAAAACTTCTAATAAACTTGCCCAATACAAGTGTTGAAGTGCCCTCACCAACAGATGGCTCTGATCAAGTGCAAGAGATACGTCACAATGCAATACAACATTGCGAAACTTGTTCCTGTATAATCGAACCAATGTTACCAACTACTTCTGAACCTAGAATAGTACCATCATCTACTGTAACGACAGCTCAATGTACGCCGGTCGAAGAAGAAAAACAATTCAACATCAAGGATGTAGAAATAATTTTCAACCAAGATCAATTGTTGCAACAGAGTAGTTCTGTAATAGAAAATAGAAATACAAGACCAAATAGACCGACAGTTTTAGAACTACCGCCGTATAATGAAGAGAGAGAGATAGATATAAAGAAAGAGAAAGAATCAGATGTGCCAGTTATTTATGACCAAAATCAATTGAATATTTGTGGCAGCCCTGTATTAGAGAGTCAAGATTCTTAATAATTTTGTAACTATAGTAACTAAGTTATCTAACCCGGAGACGAACTAAAATCTTATTTTCGTCAGGAAATATGTAAAACCAACATGGGTATAAAAAATGGCATAAAATAAAAATAAATAACAGCTTCAGTACTCTTGTAACACTTTTTTGATATTGACAGGAGGGCGCTAGTGAGCTATCATAATTTAGCTTCACTAATGCCCAATGGGGTAGATAACCATTTCGGTCTATAACCGTATATTTACTAAGAGCGCGCACACCTTTGACTAAACTATCGCACAACTGTTTAGTCTCGCTTGATTCCTATGAGCTTATATGGAGGTGCACACTACTCGATTTTTAATTGTGCAACTAAAACGTTCAATTGGCTGCGAAACAATCGCCAATCGCACAACAGTTGTGCGATAGTTTAGTCAAATGTGTGCGTCCGCTTTATGTTATTTTATCCAATTGTTTATTGGATATGAATAAAGTAGGAATTATTATATTTTCGTTTGAATTACGACTTATTTAGTTTTTAATTACTTTAAGGTTTTTAAAAATGGTTTCTCTTTAATTAAATAAATGATTCTCTATATTTTGATGTTAATTTTATATTTATGAGACATTGACGGTTTGATCTGAACATAAAGAAAAATGAGAAAAGGATACATACGTAATGTTGCGAAATCACTGAATATTACAGTAAGTAAACTGTTTAGTTGCACAACTAAAAATTGAGTGTGCACCTTCATATAAGCGTATAGGAATCAAAGCGAGACTACAGTTTAAGCAATGGTGTGCGCACGCTCTTAGTCATAACTGAAGCTATTGAAATCCAGACAGGTTTTAGATATTTATGATTAGCTTTCGCACGCGACTCCGTCCCCGTGGTGTTAAAAAAACAAAAGTGAGTAGTCTATGTGTTCTTCCAGACCATCCTCTATATAACAGATTTCATCAAAATCCCTTAAGCCGTTTAGGCTACAAACTCTAACAAACATCCATTCATCTATCTAAACTTTCGCATTTATAATAATAGTTTGATTACTTGTTTAATATAATTATAATGTGTCTGCAAAATCTTTATCTCTGTTTATATTATAATTGTTGTCGACAAATTGTTGGGGTTAAACCATATGTTGTTACATACTTCATTTGGTTTTTACAATAATATAGTTTCCCAAAACAAGTATTAACTTCCGATGATCGGGGGATTCCCGGTTGTTTGTTATGAACTTTATCATTCATGTTTTTTTTATAATGTTTTTAAAATATGAGTAGGTAATTTTTGTTTGTTTTTAAAAGACAATCAAATGACATGTTTTTGTTTTCGTTAGTGAAAACAAAACACAGTTGATAGTAGTGTTGAACTTTGTATAGTATTTTGTTTCTTTATCACAATTAATTTCATGAGATTTTGAGGTTATTTTTCAAATACTTGCAACTTCTTTATTATATACTAGCTTTCGCCCGCAACTACGTCTTCGTGGAATTAAAAAAAAAAGTTAGTAGCCTATGTGTTCTTCCAGACTATCCTCTACATCTATGTCAAATTTCATCGAGATCTGTTCAGCCGTTTAGGCTACAAACTCTAACAAACATCCATCCATCCATCTAAACTTTCGCATTTATAATAATAGTTTGATTACTTGTTTAATATAATTATAATGTGTCTGCAAAATCTTTATCTCTGTTTATATTATAATTGTTGTCGACAAATTGGGGTTAAACCATATGTTGTTACATACTTCAATTGGTTTTTACAATAATATAGTTTCCTAAAACAAGTATTAACTTCCGATGATAGGGGGATTCCCGGTTGTTTGTTATGAACTTTATCATTCATGTTTTTTTTATAATGTTTTTAAAATATGAGTAGGTAATTTTTGTTTGTTTTTAAAAGACAATCAAATGACAACATGTTTTTGTTTTCGTTAGTGAAAACAAAACACAGTTGATAGTAGTGTTGAACTTTGTATAGTATTTTGTTTCTTTATCACAATTAATTTCATGAGATTTTGAGGTTATTTTTCAAATACTTGCAACTTCTTTATTATATACTAGCTTTCGCCCGCAACTACGTCTTCGTGGAATTAAAAAAAAGTTAGTAGCCTATGTGTTCTTCCAGATTATGCTCTACATCTATGCCAAATTTCATCGAGATCTGTTCAGCCGTTTAGGCTACAAACTCTAACAAACATCCATCCATCCATCTCAACTTTCGCATTTATAATATTATAGTAGTTATATAGTATGACTAATTGTAAATGTTTGGATGGATGGATAGGCTTTACTATGTATCTCCAAAACGGTTTAACGAACCTCGATGATTGGCATAATCCGAGTTTTTTAGTTGAGAAAAATGTAGAACATAGTATGGAAGAAAACGTAGACTTACTACGTTTTAAGCTAGTAAAATGGTGTTAATATTTATGGTGAAAAATATCTTAACATCTATAATATAATTCACGGCTGTCAAAGTGTTAAACCACTTATTTAAGTATATCTTTTAGGGTTGGGTTTTTAAAATAGTTATATAGTTTTTATTTTATTGCGGAAATGGCGAAGCGACCGCAGCCCATAGACATCCGCAACTGCAGATGCGTTGCCTACCCTTAATCGACAGAACATAAACACGCACATAAACAAGATATTTTTCCTTCCTATACTCCACCGTCAAATCCACTTTTCATTCCCATCCTTTCCTGTTCAGAAAATGGTGAAAAGGAAAAGGGACTAAAATTACTCCGCCGGCACCACACTCATCAGACGAAACGCGGAATTGCTCGCACTTCACACAGGTCGTACCGGACCTACAGTGCGAAGATGTTAAAGCGGGCTCTACCACTGTTAAAAGGTTGCGGAAGTATAACGGATGCGGACGACACAGGACCGAGCATGTGCGATTGGGCTTATGATAATGTAGAATTAAGCTTATATTATGGAAAAATAAGTTCGGTACGCTATGATAATTGTTTTAACGCATTTATCTCGGACAAACCGACGGAAGCTGTATGTACATAAATACACCAATCACAGGATGTTTCAGTCAGTCTCATGTGGGCCGGCTAACTGTGCGCAAGTGTAGTGTTTGTGTGATCCAACAAAATGTATTGTGAGATACCCAAATTATTAAGATGCTGCTTTTGCCTGCCTCTACGGAAAGGTGCTCTGATATTTGGATATGTTAATATTGTAAGTAATAGTTTATTAGTAATGTGAACTGTAATATTTAATTATAAATTAGATTTCTAATTTTGAATTTCGAATACTGTTTTGTTCATATATTAGCAAACTGTTAAAGATGTTAGGGAAGGTCAATGACCAGCAGTTTATAGCATAATTATTTACTCTACATTCTAACTGCATTGATTCGATTCCCAATTGATTTGTTTGTACAATTTTTATTACCCTGAGAGTCTATCACAATTATCTTTGTGACAGTTGTTATAACGTATTCGTAATTATCGACATTTGTTTGATTTGTCTTTGTACTTTAATAGAGGTGCTGCATAAATCTAATACAAATTTTATCGATTACGTTACGAAAACGATCTCACCTCGAATGTTCTTAATACGCCCTCTGAATTCGACATCCTTTGGAATCGCTGGTTATCATTGAAATTCTAATCTGTTTATTTCTATCTCGTTTTTTTTGAGAAGGGAATGACAGTAAGGACTATATGTTTTGTACTTGTCTTTTACAAAGACTAATCTGTGACAAGATACGACCCCTTCTCGCTCTTGACCTGAGGTCTTATGAACGAGGACAAAATGGGTCAGAGCATCTTTGACGTCACACTTGAAGTTCAAGTATACCGTTGGTTTCCACTGCTGTAACATGTAGAAAAACTATCTCTATTTTAGAAAAAGAAGGAGATTAAAGTTGTTTTAAAAATTATAGGAATATCGGTGTAAATTACAATTATTGAGTCAAGGTCTTTTTTCATCAGACGAAAAGCATTCAAAGATATAATCAATTTAAGATATTATTACGTCCTTAACAAGATTGACGCCGTGATATTTGAATGCTATATTAATATGGGTTCAACGACTTATGGGACAGGGGTCCTTATATGTGAATGTTATTTATTCATCGGGTCATCGAACTTGTGCATTATTCTCTTCGAAGAGATAGTACAACTAAAGCAATTACGTTTGTAATTAAATAAAATAGAAGAAAGGCGTCGGTAATAGTAAAGTGTATTTTAGTTTTCTGTTACGTTAGGTTATTTTTTATCAACATACATTGTAGGTAATTCCATGGTCCTTGCGGCCTCCACACGTTGACAAACACATACGAGATTCAAGATCTCGAGGTATATTTAAAAAAATAATAAAAAAAGTACCCTATGTTACTTATCGATAACGTAGCTTAATGGTGAAAGAATTTTTCAAATCAGCAGAGTAGTTTTTGAGTTTTTTCATCAGATAAATTACCTATGTAACGGTGAAAGAATTTTTCAAATCAGCAGAGTAGTTTTTGAGTTTTTTCAATAGATACAAGAATACAAATCTTTCTCAAAACAAATGTCACTATTTGCAGTTGTTCTCCACCTTCATGCTGTCTCTGTACAGCTACTCTGTGCATAATGCGTTGGGATTTACTATGGTGTACCACGGCTCCACCGCAGGATTAGAAGACGGGGTCTGTGTGGGCATCTATTGCGTGGAGATAGTTATGAATATTGCGCTAGTGTATGGAGCCCATGTGGTAAGATGTTTATTATACTACTAATTTAAGAGTACTAAAATACAATCAACTTACTCACGACTTCGTACGCGTGAAATTAAAAAAATAGCCTATGTTGTTCACAGATAAATTACCTATGTAACGGTGAAAGAATTTTTAAAATCGGCCGAGTAGTTTTTGAGTTATTTCAATACAAAAATCCGATAATACAAATCTTTCCTCTTTATATTAGTACGAGCTGTTGCTCGCGACTTCGCCCGCGTGAAATAACAAAAATAACCTATTACGTTTGCCCTTTTTTCATCCTATTACCAAAAGTATTAACTTTGTAGTAATCTACGTAATAACAGAAATCTACCGATGCAAGATTCCAAATTTCTAAGCCGGTGGCTTGTAAGCTGATTTTTCGGTTACCCTTATTGTTTGTGTTCGCGATATCTTCTAAACTATTAGTCCAATTTAAATACTGCAAGAACAATTTTATTCTACAGTAAATTCTCCTGATAACAAACGCATTTATTTGGATAAGGATTAATATTGAAACCAATAAAAGAACGCTGCAAATAGCGCAGGGTTTTTAATTCATTTTGTAAACAAAAAAGTGGTTATTGTAAGAAAACCGTTAAAGATAGATATATGCTATCGCGGACTTTTCTGTAGAACTTTTTGAGATCTACAATTCTTTCATACATCATTTTCATATACCTCTAACGGTTTAGACAGCGAGGGCCGAGAAAGTTAAAGTTTAGTGAATTTTTAACGCCGGCGTCCAGAAACACGCTGTTTAGTAATAGTTCCTAAACATTAGTAATAATAAAATATTGCCTATGTTACTCACAGATAAATTACCTTTCTGATGGTGAAAGAATTTTTAAAATCGGCCCAGTAGTTTTTGAGTTATTTCAATACATACAAAAATACAAAAATACAAAAATCCGATAATACAAATCTTTCCTCTTTATATTAGTATAGGTTATATGACCAAAATGATGTCAACTTTGGGTATCAATATTATCTTTTTTAGAGTTTAAAATCATTACACTCGATACTGTTAATGAGAAGATATCATTTTTTACGTTTATGTCGTTTTTTACATTTCTGTAGAAGGACTAACACATGAAGTACCCCTTGTTAGCACAGATCACGTTATCCGGAACAGCTCAAATGAAGTCACGTCCTGTGACAATTTGCTTTGTTCCCGCCTTGTGTCATCCGGGTTTACAATACTATTGTCCTTGATTAATGAAGTTCATGAACATAGAGTTGAAATGTATTTCAATCCTTCAAAACATTTTGCAGTATTAGGGTTAACTAGGGTTTTAGCATTGAAACCGACATTTAGAGCGCACATCTTTCGCTAAACTGTTTAGTCACGCTTTGATTTCTATGAGCTTATATGTAGGTACACTACTCGATTTTTAGTTGTGCAACTAAACAGTTGAATTAGCTGCGAAACAATCGACAATCGCACAACAGTTTAGTTAAAAGTGTGCGCCCTTTCTTATAATTTTGTTTGTTGCAGAGGAACATTACGTTCTTAAAAAGCTTCTATTACTACGCCGTGGCGACTGTGCTGATGACGTTCATAATTCAGATCATATCTTTAGCGAATTCGGTGCACTTTGGAATGATCATTGAAATGCTCTCTCTGTATATAACTGGACTGTGTAAGTACAAACTATTTCTTAATAGCATTTTTAAAGGAGAAGGTAGTAAAACAAGCAGCAAAACCGAAGTGATTGACTTACATTCGCAAGAAGTTAATAGGTTGCATTGCTTCTTTAATGGATAAAAGACGTCTCTCACGTCACGTCGTTCACGTCTTTCGCCACATCTACATTTTCTTATTATTTATTTAAAACAGGGTGAAAGAGGCTAAAATTGACCTGCAGCACTATGATGAAACGATGAGAGATTGGATGGTTCTATTTTTAATTTATTGTGTACTTGCTTTCGCCTGCGAAATCGCGTGGAATTAAAGAAAAAACAAAAGTGAGTAGCCTATGTTTTCTCCCAGACTATCCTCTACATCTGTACCAAATTTCATCGAAATCCGTTCATCTGTTTAGTCTACAAACTCTAACAAACATCCATCTAAACTTTCGCATTTAGTTATAATATTTATATGAAGTATGGATTCAACCTGCACAGGGCCAGCGTGGTTGACTATGGCCTAGTCACCCCTTATAAAGGAAGCCTCCTAGCCCCTAAGTGGGGACGTATAGTGAGCTGGTGATGATGATGGTGATGATGATGATGAATTCAACAGGTATACATTTGTATTTGATCATCGTGGTGCGAAGTCTGGTGAGCAAATTGGAGATATCAGATGGCCACGCGTACGAAAACCAACTCCAGCAAATCGTCAGCGGAGAGAACATAGTGGAAGGGAATGGAATTTACCCTAGTACTGTGGTGCCCAATACCACCGCGTAGTTACCCTTCCATTCTAGATTTACAATTCCTTTTAACATCTTTAATGTAAACCAGAGGTTCTCAAACTTTTGTAGACCTCTTTAATTTACTGGTCTCAAAGCTCTTGCATACATTTATTTTTCTGTAACTATTCGGCATGTAATTAAATTTGTATACATAAATATTAATAAATCTCAAGAGAGTTTTAGTAATTCTATGCTTTGCTTCTAAATGCGATGGAATTTGAAATGATTTCAGTTTATTTTGGATACATCTAAATTTTTAATGTTTAAATTAGCATGCGTTTCCATTAAGTTGTTAAAACTAGAGATTTGGCTGTGGTAAGTTAAGGGCAGTGCTTGACAAACTTATTAACTTTAAGACAGTCTTTTAAGTTATAGTTATTACTTAAAATACTTTGTTATGTACATTTATGAATAGCGTATAATTTTAATCATTTAACAGGTATAGTTTTTAATTTTAAAATGACTACCCCTGCTTTTTGTTAGATTAAAAAAACCTTTGTGTCAATTTCTTTTTATCATTTTGAAGTAAAATTTCGGTAAATGTTAAAAAAAGTGCATTTATTCTCTAGTTTCCTATTGAGTAAAAATGAAAGGTACAAGTTTGTAAATGCAACTGATTAACAACTAGGTATTTCATCTTTATTTTAATTCAATTTCAAAGAATTCTTTTATGGATAAATAGAATAGTCTTTATGCATGGTTAAATACAATTTTTATATAAAATACGTCAGTTTGTAATTAGTAATCAGTTTTTTATGTTTTTAACTATGATTTAAACTTACAAGTTTTTAATTCCCCCCGTGTTTAAATTTGTAGTTTTAGGTAGTTCATTAAAAAATGCAGGCTCATTAACATAAGCTGATACATAATTTAATATAATACTCTTACATTTATTTATTAACTATTTGTACATAGTAGATGTAAGTTTTTCATATGTTCTTTGCTTAAAGTACATATGAGCTTTTTAGCACATAGGTATAAAGAATTTTGTTTTGATGTCGCTTGTATATAAAGTATGATAAATGTTTATGTTGCTATTTACACCAAAGATATGTTAGTAATAATTTTAGATTATGTGAAAATAAAGAAGTTTTTAATTACGTCTTTTTTTAAATCACAAAGTGGCAAATAAGCGGGCGCCTGACCACCGAAATGACGAAGCGACCACTGCCCATAGACTTTAGATGCAGATGCGTTGCCTACCCTTAATCGACGGAGGAGGAGACGCACATTAAGAAGATATTTTCCCTTCCTATATGTCTCCCCACCATCAAATCCTCTTTCCCTTCCAATCCTTTCCTCATAAGACTAGTTTGTAAAGTGAAAAGAAGAAAAATTATGCCTATGTTTTGTGTTTTTTCAAACCAATCATTTATGGATGTAATAAGTGGACTTATCTTATAACTAAATAAACATATAGGAATATATTAACAAGTCAATTATGTTTACATATACACTATGACCTTTGCAAAGATAATGCTATCTTTAATACATTTTCTTGTTATTAGCAATATCATGTACTACATAAAAGTATCATGATATACTTATCAATTGAATTGCTTTAGAAATTATATTTTTTCTGACTGATGTTGGAACAGTAACCCAGTAAATGTAACAGTAGCTGGCAAGCCAGTTCCCGAGAAAGTACGAGATGAGACGTATGTTAAGATATCTAGACTCCCTCGACCCCATGCCTGTAGCTATCATAAAATAAAATATTGTGCGAGCTACTTGCCTGTAAGTGGCATGTCCCAACTTGTATGCAAGTGTGCAAGCTACTGGAATCTGTATTCCTGCTATAAGGCACACATACTCGTGTAGGAGTTTATATTCAAATGAATGTGTTTAGTTTCAAGAGCCCCTGCGGTCTATGGTAGGCCGTGAGGTGAACGATGATGTAGAACTTCTTTCCCAAATTTGTCATCATCATTTGGTTGTGTTGAGGGTGCACAAGGTAAACAAAAATTGAAACAGAGGTTCATCGGGAGCAATTAAAAGGGGTCCACGAGATAGAAGTTTGAGAATCTCTGGATTAGATCATAAACTCCTTTAATAAATAATAGTGTTATGTTAACGAACTTCAATTGTAGAATAAAATGGCAGATGGTTTTGTTCAGCCACTTCGCTGTAATGTCGTATTTCCTGATGCGACAACAATAAGGTAATTGTACCTCAGATGCTGTGGGTTGTCCGACACGTATAGACTGTAGGTCACAAGATGTGTAAATAAAAGATACGGGAATAAAAGAAAAAGATACGGATAAAAGTAAAAAAAGATAAAGTCGTGATCGATGTTAGCTGGTAGTTGAATCATGCGAGTGGAAATACCGGATTGCAAACGTTGCTGTTGTTTTGTACCTTTGAGATACGGGATTATCGTTCTTGGATATCTTAATTTGGTAAGTGCTCAAATATAATTCTACTAAGTTTCGCCTGCAACTCATCGCGTGGAATAAAAAAAAACTCAGTAAGTAGCCTATGTGTTCTTCCAGACTATAACTACATCTGTGTCAAATTTCACCAAGATCGGTTAAGCTGTTTTGGAGATATGCAATTACAAATTATCAACATAACATAACGAACATCCATCCATTCAAAGTTCAGATGGATGTTATCGTTTGTAGTCTAAACATCTAAACGGATCTCGACGAAAAGCATAGATGTAGAGTATAGTCTGGAAGAACACATTTACTTTTTTTTAATTTGACGCGGCCGTAGTCGCGGGTGCAAGCTAGTATTAGCATAAAGGATGATATGAAACATGATAATTCCACATAAACATATAATACAAGAGGCTATTAATACCAGTGTTATCATTTGTACAACGGGATGTAATGCGGGAAATAATGCTGTCAACTCATTTCCATTGTAATCATACGAATATTATAAATGCGAAAGTTTAGATGGATGTTTGTTAGAGTTTATAGCTTAAACGGTTGAACGGATTTCATTGAAATTTGGTATAGAGGTAGAGGATACTCTGGAAGAACACATACTCACTTTTGCTTTTTTAATTCTACGCGGACGGAATCGCGGGCGAAAGCTAGTATTGACATAATGACATACGTCATTTAATAATAGTAACAATAGATTAATTGTTATTACGTATTAGTAATAATTTATTCATAATCAATCCCTAAGATATTTCTATCTCTACTTTAGTTATTGAAAATTTTATTATTTAATTCTACTTTGATGTAAAAAGTCATTGGTAAATATTTTTGTTAACACCATATTTATTAATATTAAGAAGAATTTCTTGTATTTTCCTATGTAGAGGATACATTTAAAAACTATTGGGTTTAAAAATCTTTTTGCCATTAGAAATTTTATCTCTGAGTGATATAGGCTATATTACTTTAAGACAAATTTTCTTAATTCCGGGTTCACGAAATAGCAAGCAACACCTTCATTCAGTCATTCATAAAGTGGAAATTCAATCAAAACATCACTCTTTCAGAAGTATCGTGTGATAAAGCAAAATTATTTGAGTATTAAAAACAATCGTTTTAATTCTTCGTGTGATTTTTTGTATCTATGTTTATTGTTTGATGAGAAATATCTCAAGCAATTCGATAAATCAATGACAATCGGAAGTGAAATAAAAATTACGTCACATTAAATCACATTTCGTTACATGAGTGAGATAGAAGATATCAATACGCAGTAAACTCCCACTACGAAGGAGAGAGATAGCTATAAGTTACTAGAATCCATCTATTTTTTAACGCTTTCGAAATCTATTAAACAGATTCTTGAGTGTGTTTTGTTTTTACTACAGTACAGAGATTTTATTTCCAAGCTTTGATATTTTTTTTCATGTTTGTTCGAGATATTCGCTCTGCTAGTAGTGAGTTTGGAGACATGGCTGGCCGTGGGGGACTCCAGCAAGCTCACCATGAGCATGTACAGAGGCCTCTCATTCTATACTCAGATGTGGCTGCCCGTGTTCCTTTACACACTGGAGATCGTTTTCAACATTATTCTGCTCATTGGAGCTCATTTGGTATGTACAATACACAAAACTCGCCTATTCTCTATCGTTTTTATTTGCTACTAAATACGGGAAACACGCAAGCTTTTAAGTAACCGATACCAGAAATTCTAGCAATCTTCTTTGATTTATTTCGACTTTCTAATACAATAATAATTTTATTTAACATCAGAAGATTGACTAAAGCTAGGATTATTTTACAAAAGTGATTTTAATTCCATTATCTTCGTCTTTTAATGTTTTGAGAAACGTATTCAAACTGCTAAGGGTACACCTGAAACTAAACTGTCGCACATACTTTAGTCTTGCTTTGATCCCAATGAGCTTACATGGAGGTGCGTACTACTAGATTTTTAATTGTGCAACTAAACAGTTGAATTAGCTGCGAAACAATCGACAATCGCACAATTTTTTCGATAGTTCAGTCAAAGGTGTGTGCTCGCTTTTATAATAACATTGTTATAGAAAAAGAAGAGTCTCCTTCGCATCTACTATTACTACGGATTAACAACAACATTAGCTTCTTTCTTCACATTATTCGTGGTGAAACATCGTCAGATACACCATGACTTTGAGAACACTATCATCGATCTATCATTCGTCTTCTGTGGCTTTGGTAAGTCGTAAATCAGAATTAAAAAGCATTAGAGAATACTTTTTTATTATAAGATGGCAAACTAGCAAGCGGCCAGCTGGATACACCGAAAAGGCGACCGCTGAAAGAGGATATTTCTCCTTCCTGTGCATGTCCTCCACCGTCAAATCTACTTTCATTTCCTTATAAAAAAGGGTGGAAAGGGAAGGGGACAAAATAAGGTCTCCGGCACATTCATCAGACTGTACGCGGAATTGCTTCCACTTCTTCTGTGTGGTTGATGTATTACACCTGGGAGGCCGGCCCTAGTGCGATGTAGTCTTCATATCATTTTTACATTTTTGGATTCTCTAGGGGGAGGTAACTAGCCCCTTTACTCACTGTTAAAGCCCATGTCTACATTAGCCACTAAATATCATCTTGTAGCTTTACAGATCTATCTGCTCCTCCTGATTAGAACTGAACTAAAGAAGCTACGAACTGCACAATTGAGTTTTATAAACCACGTATCAGAAGTTATGGTGGACGCCTCGCACAGCGGACAAGGAAGAAATCCTTTATAAAATAAGCTTAGATTTTCTACTACTTTTCATTAAATGGTTATTCAGAGGGTAGTTTAGAGTAGATTTAAAGCGCGCGCATACCGTTGACTAAACTATCGCACAACTGTTTAGTCTCACTTTGATTCCTATGAGCTTACATGTAGGTGCACACACGATATTTGTGCAATCAAATAGTTGGATAGGCTGCGAAACGATCAACAATCGCACAACTGTTGTGCGATTGTCTAGTCAAAGGTGTGCGCCCGTTCTTAGTACAGATTTATCGATATTAAAGTATTGCTAAATTCAGCTGCAGTGTGAATGTAGCTATTAAAGATATTTTTTTTGTGGTGATGTACTCGTAGTAATGATGCTATAAGCCTATATATTTATTTCTCAAGATTTTTTGTTTTCCAAATTATTTGATAGTATGCATTTATCCATTCTGTATTAATGAAAATCTTGATCTTTGACAAAAAATATGGTTTACCTGGACGTTAAGAATTCTTTGGGGTTTTCTTTTGTATTTTTTAGCAGATAGAAGTAATAACTTGTTGTTTTATAATTCCACATGAGGACTTCATATTATTTTCTGTTTTATTATAAACTAGCTATTCCCATGCGACTTCATCCGCATAAAATTATAAAAATTTCATTTTGTTGTTTACATTTGTCAAATTATCAATAGCAAATGTCAAAATGACATGACATGACAAACCTTAGCAATCTTGCTTTCTTGATGTTTGCAGCAACTTATGGTATCTTTTCCACATTAGGGTTTTTATACAAAATATTTACACCCTAAGTTTAATGGCGAGAAAATATATAGCCTAAAGCGTAACGTAAGTGTAGGGCTTTTTATTAAAAAAATAATTATTCAAAAATATGCTGTAATTGCTGACATCTTAGGCAACAAAGAAGTGTGTGTTTACGCTTTATTATAATAGTATAGATATGGAGTATTAATTGTATATTTAAGTTTAATTAATTTTAAGTTCTAAAACTATCATTGAATACATTGTTGACAAATATACCATTTTTTTAATTTTTAAGTTCTAAAACTATCATTGAATACATTGTTGACAAATATACCATTTTTTATTTTCATCCTGGGAAAAATACCGAAATATCGTCTTAAAATCAGTTGCCTCAAGCAAAAATTGGATATTATCTTTCGTATTTAAATAAAAATAAATATTATCGAAAGAACGAAATACAAAGTTACGTGTATTCATTTTATTGGGAGTTAATTATTTTACAGCAAACCTTAAGTAAAATTATAGTATTTATAATATATATACATTCAGTCTTAACTTATACAAATTAATGAAATTCACAAATTGTTAACTTTTTTAAATTCTTTTATTTATTATATAAACTAATCTTATTTTTAAACTAAATAGTTAAAATTAAACTTTTAGTATTAAATTAATCAGTTACCAAATTAAAATTATTCTAAAACCTTATTTAAGACTTACATTAAATAAATAAAGGTTTCCCATTAGACCGATCGAATCCATATAATCAATCGAACCAATGGGAAAAATTTACCATTGGGCCGATCAGCCCATCGGAAAACACTCAAAGTATTTGACAATTACGAAATGTTTCTATTTATTTCCCTATGACTTCTGCCTCCTTCATAACACACACGGGGTCAGTGACATGATTCTCGAATTCGAAATGAGTATCACTTTTGAGCTTTCGAAGTTCACTCCTTATTAATAACATGATATACCCATGTATAACTGAAACAAACAACAATTTTCACCTTGGATTATTATTACCAACAAAGACAAAGTAAGGAAAAGGGTTTAAACAGGGCAGGCGTTAGGGCGGTTGTTGACCGCCCAGGGCGCTGCACAGAAAGTCTGTAAATCACACAGTACATAAACCGGCAAGGCCCCCCTCCAGTGCTAAAAAAGGGGGCACCCTAGAAAATTTTCCCAGGATGCTAGAGCACCAAAAATGGTACTGGATTTATGTTAAGCCACATACACTTTGACAAATCTAACTGAAGAATCAAATTATTCACTGTTAAGAGCGTACATTTGACTAAACTATCGCACTTTGATTCCTATGAGCTTATATGGAGCGCACTACTCGGTTTTTGTGCAACTAAACAGTTGAATTGGCTACGAAACAATGGACAATCGCACAACAGTTGTGCGGTAGTTTAGTCAAAGGTGTACGCCTGCTCAAAAACTGAACGGATTTAAATGAATGAAACTTACTTAAGACAGCAATAACACCAGACGAGAATATCGCCAATGATTCTATTAACTTTTCGTCTACCCCCATAGAATTATCACAGATTAAAAATCCACCAACCAGCATGAAGAATATTATCAATGCAATTGTATATGCGATTCCGAAGCGCCAATAAATTCTTATTAAAGTTGTATTTTTCTGTAAGAAAAAACATACCATAACTATCTTATTTTACTAATGTTATAAACTAGCTTTTGCCCGCGACTTCGTCCGCGTGGAATTACAAAAAACGAAAGTAAGTAGCCTATGTGTTCTTCCAGACTATCCTTTAGGTCTGTGCCAAATTTCATCGAGATCCGTTTAGGCTACAAACTCTAACAAACATCAATTTATCTAAACTTTCACATCTTACTAATATTATAAATGCGAAAGTTTACATGGATGGATGTTTGTTAGAGTTTGTAGCCTAAACTGCTGAACGGATCTCGATGAAATTTGGCATAGATGTAGAGTATGGTCTAGAAGAACACATAGGCTACTTAGTTTTTTTTTATTCTACGCGGAAGGAGTCGCGGGCGAAAACTAGTAAGTCATAAAATGCGAAAGTTTGGATAGATTTATGTTTGATACAGAAGAAATCGGTACCTTGGAGATGGAGATTATTATAATTTTGTAAAAAGTGGCGTACTAAACTTCACAACTAATAACTTAACCTTTCTGAGAAAGCACCAGTGAATTTTTTTTATTCTCTATGCCTCGTCTATATTTAAATGTCTGTACAAACATAATACAAGAAGTACATAAAAAAAACATTACTAACCAATTTGACATATGACCATACCAGGAGGCCATATCTTAAAGGTACACAAAAACAGCATCTCGTTAGATTTGGTATTTCTCCGTGCATAATAAAAACTACAGAACAAAAGCGTAAAAATCGCACAAACACTCCGTATCAAACGAACGTGGAACGTCGACTGAGCTTTACTGTAAATAAACTGGGCATATATTTCGTTTATATTTATCGTATAGCAAAAATATCTCTGATAACCATACTTGTTTGCAAAACTCGATGTTTTCTAAATGGATTTACATAAAACTATAAAAAAGTGTAAAGGAATGCACCCATAAGGAGGAATAGAATAGGTGGCATTATTAAAAAGGGCTTTTTTACTGGTTAAGGTAATTTTTGTCAATTTTACTGTTAGTTAGGTAAAGATTATAAGTGTAGAAAGAGTTTAGAAAGGTTTGTTTTTAGTAATAAGCGGTCATTCAAGATACTTGATTCGTTACTAGGGGTTTCCCGCGACGCATTTTGCGAAAGATTCGAGGTTAAGGTCATTAAACTCTTAAATATGTTTTTATCAATCAAATATAAATGAATTAATAGTATTTTTTTAATATAGTTAATATCCATTTATTTACATTTTTTTGTAATAAAAAGCATGGTTAGCTTTAAAATAGTTAACAGTATTTATTTCTAGGACCGACTGTCAGTCATATCTTACTAATATTATAAATGTGAAAGTTTGGATGGATGGATGGATGGACGTTTGTTAGAATTTGTAGCTTAAAAGGCTGAACGCATCTGGATGAAATTTGGCATAGATTTAGAGGATTGTCTGGAAGAACACAAAGACTACTTTCTTTTGTATTTACTAATACCACGCGGACGGAGTCGCGGGTGGAAGCTAGTATTTTATAGTTAAGACGATGTGTGTTTTTAAGACAATTTGAGGTTATCTCTCTATCGATGTTATTTATTTGTTTATTATAAAATAAATGTTAATGTTAGGTCAATTTGTTTTTGTAAATGCTACAGTAGTGAAAACCCACGTTTAGAATATACCCGAGTATGATAAAAGTCCAAAGTCCGTGTTTGTTATTTCACTCATTTTCCCACATCCCGTTTGTTTATTAAACTGCGCAGTAAATGATAAAACTCTCGGTTCATTTCCTTTAAATGTTCGCATTACGCGGAATTCACATTTATATAGCAAAGAGATTAAAATTTACACTAATTATAGAACAATACCAGAAACGATTTGGTTCGTAGTATCCCGTCTGATATTTTATTAGTCTTTGTTAGATAGCTTGTTGCTCCTGTACAAAGTATCAGTACTAGCTGATGCTCGCGACTTCGTCCCGTAAAATAAAAAGTAATATAAAATGATACAGTCAATGTTACTCACTGATAATGTAGTTTATTAATAGTGAAAGAATTTTTTAAATCGGCCCAGTAGTTTTTATTTATTTCAACACACAAAAATACAAATCTTTCTTCTTTGTAAATGTGTAAATGGAGTCCTATTTAATTAATTTAATAATCTATTAGCTTAATAAAGCCAATTTCATTTTTTTCTATTCATCATTACTGCTGTTCTTTTGTAATTGGCAAAGTATGGCAAAGATGGCAAAGTACATTCATAATTATTGTCTTAAATCCATATTTTCTTCTGTCTTTCGTCACTTGCCTCCATTCATATCCAATCACGTTAATTACTTTATAGCATTACAAGCTTTCGCCCGCGACTCCGTCCGCGTGGAATTAAAAAAAACAAAAGTGAGTAGCTTATGTGTTCTTCCAGACTATCCCCTACATCTGTACCAAATTTCATCGAGATCCATTCAGCCGTTTAGGCTACAAACTCTAACAAACATCCATCCATCCAGCTAAACTTTCGCATTTATAATATTAGTAAGATTGGTAGAAAGTAAAGCTAAAATGAGCTTTTAATATAAGCTCGATTGTATTTGAGTTCGAGTGTCTGGGCAAAGTAACACTGGCCCAGTGCGACTTCACATACTCGTATATCTGAGTGTCCGCAGATATGCAGTTTGCATCATGTTTCCCTTTACTGTAGGTCGAAGTATTAAAACATTTTCACCTTATTGATATCTGGCAATGACTATTGCGCATGTCTAGAAATAGATCGACGCTGTGAAATTCTGTTCGTAGTTATTTTACTGCGCGACATTACTAGTTTCCACTGCCGAAAGATCTGTTGAACAACATATTTTTATCTCTGTTTATCTTAAAGATGAAGAGAGAGATGGCTATAGGTAGTTCAGAATTCAGTACGAAATAACACAGTCTGCATTTTGAACAAGAGACGGCAGCACGTTTCGGTTTCAGATTATATTGTTTTTGTAATTATGATGCATTTCTAAATACTTTATAACAAAAATGTCTATTTTATTGGAGCTATGGGCGTTGCTAAAATTGGTAAGTTCATATTATTATAAATTAGAATCTCTAGTCAATAAGCTTAGTTAATGTAAATTCTCTCATTATTTAAATAACACAGAAATATTTAAAATTCAGTACGTAAAGTTTTATCTATATCTACACTAATATTATAAATAAGAAAGATTTGTATTTTTGTATGTATTGAAATAACTCAAAAACTACTGGGCCGATTTGAAAAATTCTTTCACCGTTAGAAAGGTAATTTATCTGTGAGTAACATAGGCTATATTTTTTAATTTCACGCGGGCGAAGTCGCGAGCAACAGCTAGTTTTTAATACATTAGAAACACTGAAATATGTCACATGTCTAACGAGATTTTATTAAAAAAAACACGTTTAACAGAAGATAGATGTTGCAATGTTTTCGTTGTTACGTGACGAGACATGATAATAGCTAATGTGTTATTTTTTAATTCCAGGTGGCGACCGTCTTTGTGTTACCATTCTATGGTCTAATGACTATAGTGATTCTTGCTTTTGCATATAAAGATAACGTAGAACAGTTCTTCTTCCTCACAGTATTCATTATTATGGTAGCAGATGTTATTTTTGATATATTATTAATGTTGGCCTCGTATAAAGTAAGTATAAAATAATTTTCAGTTTATTTATTTATTGGAAAGGTACACCAATTGCATTTTCAAAGTTCACAACCAAATTAATATACTGTAGACAATGAAAATCAAAAAAATCAGAAGAATATACAGATGACAGGCGTACACAACGCTCACAAGAATTTTTTTTTTACTTTTTTATTAACAAACGTTGAATCAAATAGCTATCACGTTATTTACAACTATAAATTAGGGTACACATATTAAACAAAAAATTAAAACAAAGACAATAAAAGAAAATTTAAAAGTGTTACTGGTGGTATTGCCGATATCCTTTTTGTCTTTTAAGTTCAAAAATTCAATACTAGCTTTAACCCTCGATTTCGTTCGGAATTAAAAAACTTAGTAGCCTATGAAGAACATAGTCCACAAAAGTCAACCCATCCATCCACGTAAACTTTGCATTTATAATATAGCTTTCGCCAGCTACTCCGTCCGCGTGGAATTATAAAAAACAAAAGTGAATAGCCTGTGTGTTCTTTCAGACTATCCTCTACATCTATACCAAATTTCATTGAAATCCGTTCAGCCGTTTAGGCTATAAACACAAACAAACATCAATCTAAACTTTCGCATTTATATTATTAGTAAGATAATAATAAGTGAAATTGAAGCTGTATGCACTTCTCCATTTTTAGCTTAAAAACTCTAACTTATAAATTTCCAATTACCATATACAAGACATAATTTTAAAAATACTTTTTTTGTTGCAGAAGAACTTATGTATGTTCAAAATTTATTACGTGTATGGGATTCTATACGCAGTATCTGTACCGATGGTTTTCATATCATGGTTGTTATACTCGATACACGTTCATGATATGGACTGGCGTAAACCTCAAACAAAAAAGAACATTATACTAACTTCAAGTATAATCGCCGGCGTCTTAAGTAAGTACTGAATCCAGCACTTTTTTAAATAATTCTGTAGTGAATCTACTGCATGTCCGAATTGTACGTACTCTTCCATACATCTTTATCAACCTCATATCTTGAGAGAAGGCACACCTTTGACTAAACTATCGCAACTGTTGTTCGATTGTCGATTGTTTCGTAGCCAATTCAACTGTTTAGTTGCACAAAAATCGAGTAGTGCGCACACTATGTAAGCTCATAGGAATCAAAGCGAGACTAAACAGTTGTGCGATAGTTTAGTGAAAGGTGTGCTCGAGCTCGAATCCACAGTCCAGTTATTCTGTCAATTTGAACTGAACGTCTATAAAGCCCGCTACACACACTCAGTTTTATCTAAACAGTCGGATCGTTCAGATAAATCTACCGTGTGTAGGCTAAACTGAGGACTGAGCAGTTCCTAGTTTTGTTAGTTAAATAAAAATGAAATCTCCTAAAAACGTAAGTTTAGCGAATGGGTCATTTTAAGTTAATTTTTTAAGGCAAAATGCAAATAAAATTACACTCTCATGAATTGAAACAAGGTTTAATTTTGTTTTGCACGTCTTTTCTTATCAAAATTGTAAAAATGTGTAAAGTAAAATCAAACTTTATTTCAATCGCATAAATCTCAATTTTCATGAACCTGCACTAGTAATTGTCTGTATAAACGAACTACATACAAGACACCGGAATACAACTAAATCTAACTGGACTAAAAATAATGTAAATTTATCTTTTACAGCTGTACACACATACGCCCTATTTTTAATCAAAAAAGAAATTAACAAGCTAAGAATGGGATGCGAATTTAAATTTATAAAGCAAACTTCAGCCTCCAAGAACTCTCTATTGCCTTCGAAGAAAGAACAAGAAGTTTAAAGAAGAATTAAAGAAGAAAATGTTAGTGGAATCACATTCTCATATCTATTTCATAAGCCAATAATGACTATAACTAGTATAGTATATTATCTGTGCTATTATTACCTTAACAGGGGATAAAGTTACACGCAATATTAGAACAGTTCGACTGTACAGTTAAAAATGAAGGTGTAGCAAGCGTTTATGTACTTTGGATAAAGATATTTAAGAAATATATAGACTAGACATAGTGAACAACATTTTTTCACCGGTAACTTCTTTGAAAGGTACTACGAATGAATGAACGAATGTATGAATGAATGAATGGATTGATGAATGAATGAATGAATGAATGTCAGTTGTCAAGTTTAATACGCCACTTCATGTCCTTTTATTGACATGTTATAACATATTTTACACAATTACGATAAGCTCCATATTTTGTTAAAAACTGAACATTGTCACAAATGTGAAAAATGTTTTAAGTGAAGTGTCAACTATGCTTCCTCTATATATTTTTTAAATCTCTTTGACTTAGGATTATCTCGAATGCGGCGTAATAGTGAACCTCGAACAATGGATCGGGCAAAACGTCTATGACTGCTTTTATATTTTTTTAAGGAATGTCGTTTTTACCTTTTCTTCATGTGCTTGACAATAATTTTGTATACTAACAAGCAGTTACTTTCGATCATTAGAATGAAATGTAAATTGACTGATTTAGATCTTTATTAGCCAAAAAATAATTTTCTTTTATGACCTTTACGAAAATTTAACATCTATGACTAAGAAAAGGTGAATAGAGTATTTTTCAAATATAGAAAAAAAGTGTTTTTTTTGCTATAAAATTAGCTCAACGCCTTTTAAAGAACTTGTATTTATATTTTTTGTCCTAAGTTAGTGTAAAGTTAAATAAATATACTTGTCAAAAATGTGTAGTAAATGTGATAACTAACTTAGATGTTTTATGAAACTGTAACCACCGAATAAAGAGTGTAACTTAATATTTAAAGTATATGTAAATAAGATTTTAAATAAGCCAAAAGGAAGGCCAAAATACAGACTTACTCTTTATTTTAGTGCTTCTAGTTAAATCTATATTGTACATTTATTATACTGCGTACACTGTCGCGAAAGCGAACCGAAAGCGAAGCGAAATGTAGCACGAAATACATAAAAAAAGCGATAAGTAAAGTTTGATTTCGCTCCAAGTAATATTTTGTTTCGTGCTGTAAACTTTATGGCGAAATTGTTCATATTAAATCAAATTGCCAGGTTCATGACAAATACTTGCACGCGACTCCGTGCAGAATTAAAAAAAAATTAGGTAGCCTATGTGTTTTTTCAGATTATGTTCTATATCTGTGTTAATTTTCATCGAGATCCGTTAAGCCGTCTTCGAGATATGTGGTAACAAACATTCATCAAAATCGCTTGTACGAGGGTGAATCAAAAAATTCTTGGAATCAATATTAAAAAATGCAAAGATTTAAATAATATTTTATTTTTCTACATAATCTCCCTCCAATGCAATGCAATTTAGAATAACGCGTTTCTAACTTCCTTATTCCTTGTGAAAAAAAATTATTACATGCGAACGAACTGACAAAAACAAGTGACAGTGTGCATAAATATAGTGTGATAGACACTCTTTAATTTGAATATCGAACTTGATCCAAAAAGGTTTCATATATGTGCACTTCTAAGAACTTTTAGATTCACCCTCGTATTAGTAAAATAGCGTTCGCTTCGGTTTCCGTTCGCTGTGACTGTAATGTGCATTGTGCATTATTGTGATAATCATACGACAGATATAAATTAGAACGTAAACGTAACTATCAAATTATGTATGCTGTTGTTTAGTATAATTAATTTTGAGAAAACAAGAAATCCACAAATTTACAAATTATAATGCGGCGCCATCTCGACGAAATCCTAGTGCTCAGATCTTCCCTCACTGTTTATCTAGCATATCTAGGATGGGTAATTAGGCGTCGACATGGCCGCCCTGAGTTCAGTAACAATCCTTTGAATGTGTATTCGATTTTGAATGTTACTATTGTAGTTTACATTTATGACTGTACTAGCTGTTGCCCGCGATTTTGTCAACGCAATATTAAAATAAAAAAGTAGCCTATAAAATGCCCGTCTATGTCTGCTACCCTTCAGTGAAAGTCCCGTCAAAATCGGCCCACCCATTTTGGAGATTACCCAGACACAGACAGACAGACAGACTGACAAAAAATTTTAAATGCGATTTTCGTTATCCGAAAAGAAAATGCATCAACTTCCCGAAATCCGGAATTTTTCTTTTGATATTACAAACTGACATTCCAATTTTATTATATGTATAGATAGATTATTTACTAGCTGTTGCATTTGACTTATCTACTGAATAAAAAAACACAAAAGTGAGTAGACTATGTGTTCTTCCAAACTGTCCTCTACATCTATACCAAATTTAATCGAAATACGTTCAGCCGTTAAGCCTACAAACTCTAACAAACATCCATCCATCTAAACTTTCGCATATATTAGTATGATTATTTGTATTTACTGCAGTGGAAACTGATTATTATATTAACCCTAGTACTGTTATCATTTAAACGACTGACCTTGCGTCAGAGCGATACAAAATATATTATTACATTTGAACATATAGTTTTATTAAAATCGCACTAGAGCTGTGAAGCTGCAGTGGAAAGGTTCTTTGTTACGCTTTTTGTTATTCAATAAAATGTATTTCGAACTACCGGAGATAAAAAGATGTTGTTTCTGCATCCCTCTAAGATATGGATTACTTGCTTGGGCGTATTTTAAAATGGTATGTATTGAAAATCTTACTACAGGACAAAGAGCGCACACCTTTGACTAAACTATCGTACGAAGTGAGCACACAATTTTTAGTTGTGCAACTAAACAGTTGAATTGGCTGAGAAACAATTGACAATCGCACAACAGTTGTGGGATAGTTTAGTCAAAGGTGTGCGCACGCTCTTAGTCTTTTAAATGGTGCTTTTTGTCAATATTAATTTACTACCTTCGCCCGAGACAACGTCCTCGTGGAATTAAAAAACACAAAAGTGAGTAGACTATGTGTTCTTCCAAACTGTCCTCTACATCTATACCAAATTTAATCGAAATACGTTCAGCCGTTAAGCCTACAAATTCTAACAAACATCCATCCATCTAAACTTTCGCATTTATAATATTAGTATGACTAGCTTTCGCCCGCGACTCCGTCAGCGTGGAATTAAAATATAAGTGAGTAGGCTATATGTTCTTCCAAACTATCCTCTACATCTATGCCAAATTTAATCGAAATACGTTCAGCCGTTTAGTCTATAAAATCTAACAAACATCCATACATCTAAACTTCACTTTTATATTATAATATTAATCAGATTGTTAATATATATTTTTTTTAAATCAATCATTACTTTTTTTCAACAACCTTAAGCGTTTCTTATTATTTTTCAGGCGTGGTGTTTATTTTTAGCTACATTAATTTGTATCAGAATATTAAAGACAAGTGAGGGCAATTATTATCCAGTTCAATTGATAATACCGTCTCTATATTGTACAAGTCTCGTTATTGAGTTTGTCATCACCATAGTGTTTATCATCGGAGCTCATAAGGTAATAATTACTGGACACCGTCCGTTTACAACCAGAACCTAAAGTTTTCTTAGATAGTTTTTTTTTAATATATAAAAAGCGACCGCTGCCCATAGACATTCGCATTAGCGGATGCGTTGCCTACCCTTAATCGACGGAGGAGGAGACGCACATGAAGAGGATATTTCCCTTCCTATGCATCTCCTGCACCGTCAAATCAACGTTCACTTCCCATCCTTTTCTTATAAGAAAAAGGATGGGAAGGTAAATGGACTAAAGTTGGGACTCTGGTACAGTCAAGGATCTTGTCGGTGTTATATCTTAAAAGATACAATTGTTTGAACGTTTTAAACATATTGTGACGATGCAGAACATAAAGATTATTCTATAAGATTTGGCGTTTGCCTCGTTGAAAGAACAAGGCAGTGTTTCTGCAAGTCGAATAGTCTTCAAGAGCGGGCACATAGCTTTTAATAAACTATTGCACAACTGTTGTGCGATTGTCGATTGTTTCGCAGCCAATTTAACTTTTTAGTTGCGCAACAGAAAATCGAGTAGCGTACCTTCATATAAGCTTCATATAACCAAGGAATCAAAGCGAGCGAGTCTTAATGATAATGACTAAACAGTCAAAGATATGCGAGCGCCTTTAATGTAGAGCAAAAGGTGACAACTAAACGTCTGTTTTTTGTATTTTTTTAATTTAATAGTGGCTCCATATATTTGAAACAGTTTTTTTTTTTTCAGAAAAACCCGAAACTACTAAGGGTGTACTACATCTATGGATTGGTAATTCTTGGAATAATTTTTCTACTTTGTCTGGTAGTTTTGGGCATTGCCATTTACGAGTATTTTACGTACATGAAATTCACTTTTATAATACAAAATATTTACGAGACATCGATATTTGGAACTGGAGTCATATGTAAGTGTTTTGTCAAATCAACTTAGTTAATATTAGCATATGAAATGTCAAATTAAAGATTTTCTAATAGAGTATGTCTTGATTTTCATAGAAATTTAAGGCTGTTAACATACATAATAAAAGGTAGCAAACGAACACTTGAATTGGCCAAAATAGCGAGGCGATCTTTGCCTGTTGACAAACTGGCCGATGCGCTGCCTAGCTTTAATGGAGAGAGGCACGCACCTAAAGAAGGCCCCTTCCTGTGTTCCATTATCTTTTCTTTTTCTTATGTCCACTCTACCGTCTTTTCTCCCTACCATACAGGAAACGGAAGAGGACTGTACTACGAATATAGGTTGAAGAAAATTGTTAATAATTTAATTTTGTTTCAGTGTTCAATTTCTACTTATTGTCGTTGGTGCGAAGCGAGATTTTAAAGCTAGAAAACAACACACAGTTTTGTTTCCAAAACATTCAAAACGAGCCAACATGCACAATGGAAAAGGTGGATGTTTAAAAAAAATAACATAAGATGTAAATAAATAAACTTAAAAAAAAAAATTAAAAGGAAATATTACTTCACATAAATTTAATAAAATAACGTTGTAAATTCAATAGTGTTTGCTTTTTAAGAAATAAGGAATTAATTGATATTTGTGTCTTTATTTTTCCTTGTGGTACTGTATAGGTAGATAGGTAGACCTATCAGATTAGGCTTATGCGTAAAAAGGGAGTGAATTCAGATATGACGACTAATAGAGATGTAAAGAGCAGTACAATCAGCGAATCTGGGGGTGTTCGAACTCAAAAGCTACAGTAGTTTGAATTGTATGTTCGCATTGCGTCGACGACGCCAAACAATGACCAATGACTAATATTATAAATGCGAAAGTATAGATGGATGGATGGATGTTTGTTAGAGTTTGTAGCCTAAACGGCTGAATGGATTTCGATGAAATTTGGCATAGATGTAGAGGATAGCCTGGAAGAACACATAGGCTACGCAGTTTTTTTTTTAATACCACGCGGACGGATTCTAGGGCGAAAGCTAGTAGAACATAAAAACGTAGCACACAGCTAATTGCTTTTTCTTATTATCCCGTCGTTTGCACTACTCACTGCTAAGTTAATTGATTATTTGTAAGATAACAAAGTAATTACGGTGTAAGTGGAACACTGCGGATTTTCCCGAGTGTACATGCTATGACGACATTCCATAAGGACAAGTACAGATTGATGATGATGAGGCAGACTTAGATTGTACTCTAACAGGGTTAACTTATTAGGGATGTCCTACACTTATATGGTAGAGCGCGCACAAACCTGTAGTTAATTTAGTTTCTAAACTATCGCACAACTGTTTAGTCTCGTTTTGATTCCTTCGAGCTTATGTATGTATATGGAGGTGCGCACTCGATGTTTAGTTGTGCAACTAAACAGATGAATTGGTTGAAAAACAATCGACAATCGGACAACAGTTGTATGATGTAGTTAAAGGTTTGCGCTCGCTCTTACTCTAGCAATTTGCTACTAGATGTTACAATAAATAAATACAAATTCATTAAACATAAAATATATTATAAGTTAAAAAGTTTTGTTACAAAAGTTCTAATTGTCTTCGTTAGTTTTATTGTCTGTGGTAAGGTCTCCCCCCGTCCCAGATATGTACTTGTTGATTGGATTCTCAAAGTTTAATTGATCCTTCGCTTCCAGTTTGTGTATCTCACTTCGTAGCACTATAAAGAGGTAGATGTGTAAGACTGGAAAACAAAAAGAATATTCAATAACATTGTTAAACGACAATGAATATGTTTGATTAAAAAAAATCCAATAAACTATGTAAAAATTGGATCAAAATCACTTCAAAAATGCATCAAATCGAAGATAGGCGGTCGTAATCAAATTCCCCTTCTGACAGTTGGATGACTTACTCAAAGGAACGAAGACTGACGTCACCATACATAGTATGTATATCACAGAGTCAGGTTTGTTCAACGGTTTTCCATTCTCCACGATCGCATACGAGATCCACAAGACTCCCAGCATTAGGAAGATAGCGGCGTGGGCGTAAGCATAGCGGTGATACAAACACAATAATGATCTGTTTTTCTGGAAGAAGTTATTGGAAATAATTTAGAGCGACACAAAACTTTATTAAGCGGTCAAAACACAGCTGCGTGCTGGGTTGGCGTTACAAATATATCTCATACTTTTTCATAGGTACTGTGCCGCAACATTATATGTTCCTTTAACACGAGAACAGAATATTTTTATAAGACAAACAAACAATGGGAACACCGAGGAGCATCAACCCCCATGAGTATCCTAAGTTTTTTTTTTTTAATAAAAAAATATTTATTGGACAAAAACAATTTTGTACAAAATCAGTCTCCTGAACTAGTAATACCTGTGTTTCAAGAGGAAGGGCCTTCTCTACTATTTTTTTTTTATAAAAATATTAGTAGATTTTTGTTAATTTACTAATATTTCCTTTAACCATTCCAACTAAGCACTAGGCTTGTGCTAGGATATGGTTCACGACAATAGTCGAATGGCGGGATTCGAACCCTCGACCTCACGATCGGTAGTCCGGACCCCAATCCATTAGGCTATTGCTAATTACATTGAAAAATCCTTGCTTACCTTATGAGATCCCATAATAAGTATAAAGTTGAAGACCACATCAGCTATTAGGCTAATTAGAGTCGACAGAATTAACAACAGTAGGGAAGTTTCACCGAGTGTGAAAAAAAGCCAAAGAAACACCCACATTATTGTAATGCCTAAAGCTAGAACACTTGTTACCTGCAACATAACAACAAAGTTCATTATTATTATAGTATATTATTTGGTTTTATTAATCATACTAATATTACAAATGCAAAAGTTTAGATGGATGTTTGTTAGAGTTTGTAGCCCAAACCGCTGAACGGATCTCGATGATATTTGGTATAGATGTAGAGGATAGTCTGGAAGAACACAAATGCTACTTACTTTTTTTTTAATTCCACGCGACGGAGTCGCGGGCGAAAGCTTGTAATTTCATAAGTAATCTGCTACATTTTCAGTACTTTCTTTCAACATTGCCAGACAGCACTAAAAGCTGTTTCATTTGATGCTTTTTGATTGAAAGAAAAAAATTATGTTACAGTTTTTCAATCCTTATTCTTAACAGTGAATTCTCAGATCAATAATTTCTCATAACGAATATTTACGCAGATTACTAGCTTTCGCCCGCGACACCGTCCGCGTGGAATTAAAAAAAAAACGTTCAGCCTATGTGTTCTTCCAGACTATCGTCTACATCTATACCAAATTTCATCGAAATCCGTTCAGTCGTTTATGCTACAAACTCTAACAAACATCCATCCACCCATCTAAACATTCAAATTTATAATATTACAAGAAGATATGATTTAATTATGTTAAAAACTCACCAATTTTATATAAGCCCATATCAAAAGTCCATATCTCAAAGGTGCGCAGAAACAGCACCGTGCCACCAATGGCATTTCCACAAACATTGTTACAATTAATTAAAACTTATTAATATAATACAAAAACATTTAACATAAACACGTGTGCTCATTCACAACGTGAACTGCGAACTGTCATTCAGAACCAAAACATCCGTGTAACCGGTTATTATAAAACTAGCGATTGCCCGCGAATTCAACAGCGTAGAAAATTCGCCTAAGTTACTCATGTGCACCTTACAGTAAAAGTTCCGTCAAAATCTTAGCTACTTATATGCTAGGTACTGATGTCCAAAATATCCTATAGTTGGTACCTATCAACCTGGCATCCAAGTGTGCCAGCTATTTTATGTATTTCCGGCCTTCATTCTTTATTAAATATTTTTTTAATTCCCTTATCTAGCTTTCACACTAGTAACTGCAAAACAGACTTCTATGAAGTCATCATCATCATTACCAGCTTACTATGGGTCCCCATCGAGGGGCTCGGAGCCTACCCTAAGTTATAGCAACTTGGCCATAGTCAACCATGCAGGCCAAGCGCGGGTTGGTTGACTCCACACGTATCTTTGAATTTCTTCGCAGTTTGCATCACGATGTTTCCCTTCACCGTAAGAACATCGGGTAAAATATGTTCTTACGAAATTCGGAAAACGAAAATCGCATTGGTACGGCGGGATTCGAACCCAAGACCTGTATATTACAAGTCAAGTGCTGAAACCACTGAGCCATTGACGCTCTTTACGAGGTCAAAGTAGTTATATTTTATTAAACGCAATTAGTATTATCAAAACTGGAAGCTGGGAAATGATGTGTGGGCGGATGTACATTTTATGATATACGTCTGTACTTATCTACTCTTTGACGCGTGTTTTGTTTCATACATAAAGTAGCACACTCCAGTTTTGGTCTCGTATATATTATAGTTTACTCTAAGAAGCTTACTTTCTTTAAAATTGGTTATTGTTCCGCGTCGTCTCAATGGATACAAAACGTTCAAGCGACTGTAGCTTTTAAGGTGGGCACCGCTAGATTCCCCAACTGTACATTAGTTACTTTGCCAATTCCTATCTATACTAATATTATAAAGAGGAAAGATTTGTATTTTTGTTATTTATATTTTTTATTCCGCGCAAACGGAGTCGCGGTCGACAGCTAGTATTGTAATAAACGTATCACTGGGAAAATAAAGACGTTTTTCCCCTCGGATACAAATAATGTTCTACAAATATAATAAACAACAAAGATAAATTATTTCAAGCGAATCTTATCGAGTACAATTTGTCTGTTTATGTTTTGTTAATTTGTTAAAATTTATTAAGAAGTCATATCAAATTTGTAGTTTTTGCGAACGATTAAAGTTATCAGTACAATGGTAATTACAAATACGTATTTCTGACATGTTTTTGTTAACCTTTGGTTAAGATAAAATTAATTTTATGATAATCGTACGGATATTATAGGTTAGTGAATATTGAATGTTTTTCTTTGCCGTAACTTCTTAAAGCTTAGTGCATTCTATATCAGCTAATTGATTAAAATGTTAAAATTAGTCCTTTTCTTAACATATAATTTTTTTAGATTGGTGTACTTGTACTGGAATATTTATAACTAGCTGTTCCCCTGCGATTTCATCCGCATAAAATTATGAAAATTTTATTTTATTGTTTACATGTGACAAATAATCAATTGCAAATATCAAAATACCAATTACCTTACTATGGCAATTTTGTTTTCTTGATGTTGGCAACAACTTATGGTCTCTTTCACACATTAGGGTTTTTATCCAAAATATTTACCCCTAAGTTTAACGGCGTGAAAATATATAGCCTAAAGCGTGACGTAAGTATAGGGCTTTTTATTAAAAAAAGAGTTATTCGAAAATATGCTGTGATTGCTGACATCTTAGGCAACAAAGAAGTGTGTGTTTACGCTTTATTATATTATATAGATATAGATATAGAAATATAGAAATATAGAATATAGATATAGAAATATAGAATATAGATATAGATTAGTTGAATAGTTCCGTAATTCTATTTTGATACGCAACAGTTCTTGGTTAAAAAATTGCTATTTATTTTTACAAGGCGTGTTTGCAAAAAAAAAAGCAAATAATTTTGTTTTCTGAAACCGATGATTTTAGATGGTAAAATTAACTTTTGGACAGAAACTGGTTATTTACTTAAAAATACTTTTCTCCGAAGTTTTTCTACACAACTAAACTATTTTTAGTAATCATGTTTGAGAACTAAAATATGACGTGGATCATCAATTAACCCTATTTAAAGTACAAAAATAAAAGCAAAAGTAGGCGTTAACAATTATTGTTACGTTAACCATTTATCATACAATTCTTTTCCCAATTCGACTTACATTGCTGCTTTAGAACACAATGTAATTTGTGTTGTAGTTTTAACATGCAATGTATCATGTTGAGTTTTAAATTATAATTCACAGTAGGCGGTCAAAAGGAAGTATCCAATTGTGTGAAAGGATGTTCTTAAAAGATATTTCGGATCTCGCTAAATCCAAACAGTCTGGATTGGCTATGTGACTACTCTAGTGGTGTTGTAAGAATATTATTGACTTTTTTAATAACCATTTTTCTGTAATTAATTTAAACAAAAGCACACCATTTTTACATCTATTTTTTATTAATATTCATGTGTTTTTGTGTGTGAATTAAATGGCGTTTGTTTGATGTGATTTTTAGTTACAAATTGTGTTTTCCAGCTGACATAGCTCGATTTTAGACGTTACTGTCAGATAGAGTCCTTTAGTGCTATTTCCACGTTCTAAATCTACACTTAATGTCTATGAGTACGGTGGTTTGTTAGAACAGACGAAGCAAATAGTTATGTTCTCAATTTCTATCAAATCCGTTTGGTTCCCAAGAATAATATAAATCTATCGAGTAAACATTTAAAAAGTTTGTTGTACTAAATCATTCTCGTTCATTTGTTATTGACCTCTCCTAAGTAAGATAAATAACTAGGAGTATTATGTTCAGAGAAATTGTTTATATATCTTGAGGTTAAAGTCGATAAATTGGACGCATTTGTGTCTGTTTACGTCTGTTTACTGCAAGACTTTACTTAATTAGCTTTTTAAATGTTTTAATTATTATAATATTTAGCGTTTGTAAATTGTTGAGCTAATTTTATGTTTTTTTCTTAATTCTTCGTGTCCTAGAATTGCAAAGTTTCTGTGAGTGAGTTTGTAATGGAGGAATTAACTAAATGTATAAAATTCGAGAGTCCACATTTTCCAATGGCAAAAAAATGTTGTTGTTGTGTACCATTACGTCGTGGTCTTCTGATATGCAGTTATTGCAACCTGGTGAGTATTTTTTAGTAGCTTTCGACTTCTATGCGGAAAAATAACTTATTTTGTAACCAATGTGTTATTTCAGACTATGCTCTACATCTAAGCCATTCAGCGAGATCTGTTCAGTTGTTTAGGCTGCTAACAAACATCCATCCATCTAAACTTTCGCATTTATAATATATGTACTCGTAAGATTAGATTAGTTGTTTATTTTAATACCAGATGAGTTGAAAATAATTTTTAGGATGACTGTGTTACTATAATAATTATTCAAATTTTAAGCCAAATTGCAAATTTGAGTATTCACAATAGAAAATGCATATTCATGCCTCAAAACAATTTCAAAATACGATAGGTGTAGGTTTTAAAAGGAAAATAAAAGTCGTTTATGTTAATTGTAAGTTTATTAGGGTTTAAATGATGATCCTATGTTGTTTTCTTTATATTGCAACTAGCTGTTCGCGTGCGGATTCATCCGCGTGTAACTATAAAAACTTTATTTTATTGTTTACATTTGTCAAATTATCAATAGCGAATGTCAAAATGACATGACAAACCTTAGCAATCTTTCTTTCTTGATGTTGGCAGCAACTTATGGTCTCTTTCCACATTAGGGTTTTTTTATTCAAAATATTTACCCCCTAAGTTTAATGGCGTGTAAATATATAGCCTAAAGCGTGACGTAAGTGTAGGGCTTTTTATTAAGAAAATAATTATTAAAAAATATGCTGTAATTGCTGACATCTAAGGCAACAAAGAAGTGTGTGTTTACGCTTTATTATAATAGTATAGAAGTATAGATAGTATAGATTGTTTTCTTTGTATTAAAAAATAGGTAGTATAAAAGCGGGCGCACATCTTTGACTAAACTATCGCACAACTATTGAGCGATTGTCGATTGTTTTGCAGTCAATTCAACTGTTACACAAACAAAAACCGAGGAGTGTGCGCGTATAAGCTCATAGGAATCAAAGCGAGACCAAGTTGTGTGATAATTTAGTTTCAGACGTGCGAACGCTCTAAGACTGGATCTTTCAGTTAAATTTTGCAGTTTCCTAACTCTGGTAATCTTTTCAGGTATTCACGCTGCTATCGTTTCCGATCCTCATATTTATGTTGGTGGAATCAAAAACGACTGGCGAGATCACTGTCACTTCACTGACGTTGGAGCCTCACTATCATCTACCAATCACAATAGCTCTGAATATTGTCGACGTATTGTTAACTATTATTCTGTTGGTTGGCGTACATAAGGTAATTTATTTATATGATAAGGTGGCAAACGAGCAAAGGACCGCAAGCATTCGTCGATTTAGCAAAGCGACCTTTGCCCATAGACATTCTTGCCAATGAATTGTCTTTCTTTAATCGATGGATACTACATACGGAAGGAGAATATTCTTTTTCTGTGCGTAAACATTTCCGTCTCAAATCCAATTTCCTTCTCCACCCTTTCCTTATTATTAGAGAAGGATGGGAATAGGAAGGGGGACTAAAATAAGGCCGTGTAGGAGGCCTAACCGCACTTATCAGGTGAAACGCAGAATTACTTCCACTTGCTATCTGTCTTCTATATGGTCGCGGTATTTCACCGGGAGAGCTGACCACTTAACTACACGCAAAGCTAAAGATGTGAGTTAAGATTACTATTTTAATTATGTTTCAGAAAAAAAGAGATCTTCTAAAGATTTGTTTCTACGCGGGAGTGGTGTACGTTTTGTTGACTTTAGTAGTCGACCTAACATTCTTCGATTTTAACAATTATGCGGAGAATGTAAGCTACGTATGCGTTACAGGTTAGTACTGTTAAATACTCTACTACAATTTTCAATACTAACAGTGGGCGTACACCTTTGACTAAACTATAGCACAACTGTTGTGCGATTGTAGATTGTTTCGCAGCCAATTCAACTGTTTATTTGCACAATTAAATATCGAGTAGTGTGCGCATCCATATAAGCTCATAGGAATCTAAGCGAGACTTAACAGAAGTGGAATAGTTTAATTTCAAGTGTGCGCACGCTCTAAATTTTTAAATCAAGAACCACTATGGCGACATTAATTGTTATCAGCCAGGTTTTTGCTATTCCATTCTTATGCTTTGACATATATTTTCCCACTGTTATTGATGGTATGATTCACCATTCAAATATCTTGTTTAAATATGGATCCTTTGTCTAAATGCAGAGATAAGGTGTTATTAGAATTCCGAATTTATAAAACATCGAAGAAAGCTTGATCAGATTTCATTGTGAAATTTGATGAGATGAGATTTTGACGAGCATGAGATAATGACCTAATTATTAGTACATAATTGTAGAATCGTATCCTTATGTATCTATGGAGCGTCGGTGGCTCAGTGGTTTAAGCACCGCCATGTACCAATGTGATTTTCGATTTTTCGAATTTTCATATGTACATAATTTACCCGACGTTCTTACGGTGTAGAAAAACATCGTGATGCCTGCACATATCGGTAAAGAAATTCAAAGATATGTGTGAAGTCAACCAACCCGCACTTGGCCAGCGTGGTTGACTATGGCCTAGTCACCCTAACTTAGGGTCTCCCGAGCCCCTCGGTGGGGACGTATAGTGAGCGGGTGATGATGATGATGATCCTTGTTTATTCTAAATTGTACAGTAGCGGAAATTCGTGGTGTCCCACTTAAGGAAAAATGCTTTCATTGCAACGAGACCAACTCCGCCTCTTCTTACAAATAACTAATTAGAAGCAGTAAGGGATAGTAATAAAAAGAAACTAGCCGTAACTAAGCAACTTTTTTTTTTTTTGAGACACATTTATAGGCGTTGTATTGATTTTTATTCAACGTTTCAAAATGTTTAAACGATTGTAGCTTTTAAGAAACACTGTTACTTTCCCCGGCTGTACACAAAAAATCGATTAACATATACATATAACAACTAGCTATCGCCCGCGACTTCGTCTGCGTGATATTAAAAAATAATAAAAATGTAGCCTATGTTACTCAATAATAACGTAGCTTTTTAATGGTGTAAGAATTTTTGAAATCGGCCCAAAAGTTTTTGAGCCTATTCATTACAATCAAACAAACAAAGTTTTCCTCTTTATAATCATACTAATATTATAAATGTGAAAGTTTAGATGGATGGATGGATGGAAGTTTGTTAGAGTTTGTAGCTTAAACGGCTGAACGGATTCCGATGAAATTTGGCATAGACGTAGTAGTCTGGAAGAACAAATAGGCTACTCAGTTTTTTTTTTAATTCCACGCGGACGGAGTCGCGGGCGAAAGCTAGTATTAGTATACAGGACAACACGAAAACAATTCATTTTCCAAATATCTCGAAGTATCTATTATTATTACATACTAATATTGTTTCTTGTCTGTGTTTCAGTGTACAATATATATTTGTTATATTTAGTATACAACACAGTGTACGTACTACAACAAGAGGCATTAGTGCAATACGTGACTTATCAGGAACAACCGCCTCTGTAGCAAGCATTACAATTAAAAGGTAAAGTTATACAAATTACATTATTTACAATCTTTTTTTATCTATATAATGTAGCAACATTGGTTGCGAGAGTAAGAGCGGGCGCATCTTTGACTGCTTGTCGATTGTTTCGCTGTTCAACTGTTTAGTTGCACAACTAACAATCGAGTAGTTGCATCTCCATATAAGCTCATAGGAATTAAAGGGCGAATAAACAGTTATGCGATAGTTTAGTCAAAGGTTTATGCGCGCTCAAAGGCCGTGGTCAAGCGAGGAGCGGGCGGCGGGGCAAGGCACAGTGGGCTAAAATCTTGGTTTACGTCTTGAGTGTCTACTCAAGACGTTAGATGAAAATGTCTAAGTAAGCCGAGATAATACCCCACTGTGGTCCGGTCGCTCGTGCAAGTTTCTTGACTGCGTCCTCAGAGTGCGCGAACACTTTTGACTAAACTATCGCACAACTGTTTAGTCGCTTTGATTCTTAACTACTCGATTGTTAGTTGTGCTACTAAACAGTTGAATTAGCTGCGAAACAATCGACAATCGCACAACAGTTAACAATGCTTAAATGTTAACAATGCTAGAAAGAGATGACAATACAATAAAGAACAAAGAAGGAAAGACTACAAAATTGCAATTAAAAATACTAAACATTTTACAACCTTAATTTTCAGATTTGACAGATGACGTCACAATATGGCGGAAAACGCACGTTTTAAATTTGGAACGCATTATTTAATAACAAATATCATTCAAGAGTTGTAATGAATGATCTCATATAACGCCTTCACTTCAACAATTACAGAAAAGAAGAATTGGTAACAAAAGATGGCAAAATGTTCTTCCCACGACTCTCGCTTCTGAGGACAAGTTTCTTTTGTCAATAGTTACATCGGACATCACTAGAGCTGCGAGATTGTTAAACGCCAAAAACTAAAAGAGTAAATAAAAATCAGTTTCAAAGTAAAAATGATGTAATAACAAAGGGACTGTTATTATAATAGTTTGGTAACTTGTACTTATTTTTACTTGACTTTAAAAAAGAAGCATTTCTCAATGTATTTTTTTCACCTTTTTTGTCAAGCAACAATTTAGTATGTATAAGAAATTAAACAACATCAATTCACTGTTCACTTTAATTAAATTCTTTTCTTTTATTTAATTTAAAAATAAGAGAGAATATGCAACGCACTGAAAATATAAGTTAAATGTGGTAGAATCAGTACTTTTGATAAAATCAGTACTAAAACTAATTCTTTGAAATCAATCGAGATTATAATATTCATTCATCGGTGCAGCTCTATGAATATATTTTAACTTATCGCACTACGCGCAGCAATAGCGACAAAGTCGGTAATTCAGTCAGCGTTGCATTGCGTGTCGTGTCGGTAGTGCGCGGGAAAATGTCGGCCACGGTACAAACTAGTTTGAAGTAAGTTACGAAGAAAGTTTTTTTGAATTTAGAATTACGTTGTTTCTTTTTTTCATATTTTTTAAATTAGAATTATGAATATCGACGCGACTGTTATTGTGAGTTGCCAGTGTTTTTGTTTTTTTTTTGAGGATTAAGTTATAATTATTTTGATTTGGGATTGTAATCATTTTAAATTGCTTATTTTTTTTAAATTATGATTTAGAATGAAGTGAATAAAAAATGTTTAAAGATGGTCATTTATTTACAGGTTATTTACATTATTTTGTTAATTTTATTGTAATTAATTGATAATTATTTTTCCTAATTCTGAACATTTGGATCTTATAATTCCATGATATTTCGTAAAAGTTACTATTTCACGTTAATGGAGAGTCTTGCAACTTTCTCCTACTTCGCAATATTATAAACACTGTCCATAGACCAAAGTTCAAGATCACGATGAGCACAAAAATTGTTAGGCAATAAAAGAAAGTGTTGTTACAAATTACAATCGCTTATTCTTTTGTTAAACGTTTAGTTACAATGTTTTTTACTTATCTCTTTTTACCAGTTCCCAAAGAAAGGATGTTTTTTATTTTCATATTAAATTTACATAATTCTTATAATTTTGTTTGCGATGAAACATATAAATTTTCTACAAAATATAAATGTTTTTAACTGAATACATGCTATTTAGATAACAATTATTTTGTTTTTTTTTAAACGATATTTCGACATATTATTACGTTCTTTAATAGATTAACTAAAGTGACGTTCATAACATTTTCATACCTTCGATGTGTTCTTTAGGATTTCAATGGCTTAAAATCAAAACATCTCGTATTTACATAGCATACGAAGTTATCTTAAGTTAAACTATCAATGGAACAAATTTTATTAAGAAAACAATGCGTTCAGCTCGCTTTAACAATAGACTGTTTTCTCGAGTCGTGCTCGGCTAACTAAGAAGGTCGCGTTAAGTAAAGATAAATTTATTTGGAAAGGTTTTAATTTTTTTTTTAATTCATATGCAATTAATTTGGAAATATAAATTTTATAAACAGCCAATATTTTTAAAGTAACCTAACTAGGCACCTAACAATGGTAGAGCCCACAATTTCTTGCACGAATTGGCTCGCTACTTGCATGGAAAGGCGTCAAACATTTAGATTCGCTGAAATAGCGAAGTATTGCCTAACTTTACTCGATGTGTTTTTGAACCAATAATTCAATGTCGATTTTATTGTACTAGTAATGTTTTTAATTAAGCAAGAAAACCGATTAAACACTAACCTTCGTTGCCATTTTCCTAATAAAACGTAGGAAATGGGCATTCCTTCAATTGAGCATGTTTACAGTTATTGAATAATGATTGTTTGGAAGTCAAAAGAAGTCGTTAGTTCGATCTAAGTTAATTGTGCGATTTAGTCAAAGGTACACCCGCTGTAAGTTAACACTCATCTGACATTATAATATGGTACTAACTTTCGCCTAACTCCGTCCGCGTGGAATTAAAAAAAACAAAAGTAAGTTGACTAAGTGTTCTTACAGACTATGCTCTAGATCTATGCCAAATTTTATCTAGATCCGTTCAGACATTTAGGCTACAAACTCTAACAAACATCCATCCATCTAAACTTTCGCATTTACAATATTTATCTATACTATACTATACTATACTATTATAATAAAGCGTAAACACACACTTCTTTGTTGCCTAAGATGTCAGCAATTACAGCATATTTTTGAATAATTCTTTTTTTAATAAAAAGCCCTACACTTACGTCATGCTTTAGGCTATATATTTTCACGCCATTAAACTTGGGGGTAAATATTTTGGATAAAAACCTTAATGTGGGAAAGAGACCATAAGTTGCTGCCAACATCAAGGAAGCAAGGTTGTCATTATGTCATGTCATTTTGACATTTGCAATTGATAATTTGACACATGTAAACAATAAAATAAAATTTTCATAATTTTATGCGGACGAAGTCGCAGGGGAACAGCTAGTATGATATAAGATAAAACGTAGATAGTAGGTAATATGACGAATATTATTGTTGTATAATTAAGAGAAACAGTACAATAGTCCACACATATTAGCTGTCAGTCTACCGTCACCTAAGGTTAAAGATAAACTACAGTAATTATCGAACAATTTGTACCGAATACTGACATATTACAACTGAAAACAATGATAAGATTTCGTTTCATTTCTTTATATTTTTTTTATCGAAGTTTTTGTGGACATTAATTGTTTGAATTTTTCAAGTTAAGTAGACATGATATTTAAAAAATCAACTTTTGCTTTTTAATTTATTTTACCTGATTTTCTAGGATATATATTTAACTATTTTACTGAACACTAGCTGTTCCCGTGCGACTTCATCCGCATATAATTATGAAAATGTTGTTTTATTGTTTACATGTGTAAAATTATCAATTGCAAATGTCATAATGACATGACGATGGCAACCTTGCATCCTTGATGTTGGCAGCAACTTATAGTCTCTATCCCACATTAGGGTTTTTATCCAAAATATTTACCCCTGAGTTTAACGGCGTGAAAATATATAGCCTAAAGCGTGACGAAGTGTAGGGCTTTTTATTAAAAAAAGAGATATTCGAAAATATACTGTGATTGCTGAAATCTTAGGCAACAAAGAAGTGTGTGTTTACGCTTTATTATATTAGTATAGATATATCAAAGTTTTTATGCACATTAATTGTTTGAATATTTGAAGTTAAGTATACATGATATTCACAAAATCAACTTTTACTTTTTAATTTATTTTACCTGACTTTCTAAGATAAAAATTTAACTATTTTAATGTTACATTTTTATCTTAGAAACTATTTAAATTTTTTTTACATATATTTTATACTCTATGTACACGTAAAAATGTAATATAGATTGAAATAAGATAACAGTATAGTCTGTTTTTATGCACAATACTTGTGTGTGACGTCATCCTCAGCGAAGCGTGGTGGTTGTCAAGTTCATGTGTATTTCATACGTAAGTTGTAATTGATTATTAAATAACTTTTTTACATTAAATGTTCACTTTACGTCATTTAAATAAGGTTCAACTTCGACTACTTGTCACTTTATTGTATTTCTGAATTTTTCGTCTGATTACTTACAAACTATTTGGATATATTTGTTAATTTCAAGGTCATTGATCTTGTAACAAAAGACTCAAAATTAAACAAAAGAAATGCGTAAAACACAGATATTTAACATTTTAACAATTAACTGCAGCACTCAGATATCTTTACTAGTACTTTTTGGCTACAAAGGTAGAGGAAGACCGAAGAAAGTATGGATGGATTGTGTGAAAGAGGATATGCTTAAGAAAGGAGTGGACTCAGATATGACGGCTGATAGAGATGTATGGAGCAGCACATACTGTGCCGACCCTCCGTGAGGGATAAGGGCAAGTTGATGATGATGACTAAGTACTTTTTAAGTTCTCCATATTTCCAGGAATTAAATTCAAGTTATTAAGAACGTGTTTTTATACAAACGTTGTTTACATAAATGTAAATAATTAAAACTATGTATAACTTTGTATGTAGAGGTGCACGATTTCGTGTACGAGACAAGCTTTAAAGCAAATGAATTGGATTTTATATAGGATTATGATCACGATGTTCACGTTTCTATGAAAATACTAGCTACTTCTATGCTTACATAACAGCTGTTATTGCTTTAAGATTTTTTTTTTTAAATAAACGTAAGATAAAAGACGTTGAAAAAAAAAATCCGATCGTAAACTAACAGCCTTACAAATAAACGCAGTATAAAGGTAAACTTAGGAATAAACTGAGTATAAGCAAAATTTGTACTAATATTTGCTTATACTCAGTTTATTCCTAAGTTTAACTTTATACCGCGTTTATTTGTAAGGCTGTAAGTGTATTTGTTTTTATAACTTAAAAATAAATTAAGCAAAAAAACAGGTATTTAAGGACAAAATCGCAGTAATAATAAATGATAGTTAAATTGAATTGCAAACGTAAAATAGTGGAAAAGACAAAGGGCGTACGTTTATCATAAAAAAATCTACACAAAGATTTTATAATAAGTAAACGGTAAGTTACTCTGCTGCCGTGCTTCAAAATAATTACCGAATTCCCTTTTTAACTAATATCAAGTAAAACTAAGCAATAGGCGAAATAATCCATACTAATATAAAGAGGAAAGATTTATATTTTTGTATTTATTGAAATAACTCAAAAACGACTAGGCCGATTTAAAAAAAATTTACCGTTAGAAAGATAATTTATCTGTGAGCAACATAGGCTATTTTTTTAAATTATTTTTTAACTTCACGCGGACGAAGTCACGAGCAACAGCTAATCGTAACTAAGATCAGACACTCTTACGGAATCTCTTATGTAATATGATTCAGACGATGTTAGTTACATGATGTACGACTTTAATATACTAAAGAAACTATATCAATGTTATATATTTCCGTACATAAAAACATATACTAAATCCGGAAAACAGAATGCGACAATGTTCGCTGGTTACGGACGGATCATTATGGTCGGGAACAAGAAAATGATAATGTTTTCGTTGGCATGAAATCTAAAATAGACAAATAGCCTAAACTACTCACAGATAAATTACCTTTCTAACGGTGAAAGAATTATTAAAAACGGCTCAGATTTTACATGAATCAAATACATACAAAAATACAAATCCTTCCTCTTTATAATATTATAGTATAGACTAGCTCTTGCTCGCGAATTGTAAAAATACAGCCTATGTTACTTAGTGATAACATAGCTCTTTTAATGGTGCAAGAATTTTTGAAATAGGTCCAGTAGTTTTTGAGTTATTTCAATACATACAAAAATCCTAAAATACAAATCTTACCTAATATTAGTATAGATAGTATAGACTATTATAGATTACTCCTATTTATTCGAGTGAGATATCATTTTTTACCTTTCTATGGCTACAAATATCCGTAATACTTCCGGCTAAAGTTTCTATTGCACATCTGTTTTTAACTACATTAGCATATTAGACAATCGACATTTCAATGTTTATTATTCTAATCAGATTTACATATAAATTATGTTCATTCAATTGTAAATGCATGGGATAAATTCGGGTTGGTTAATGTTTCTTAGCTACATTTAACCATTCGTTAGTGTTTTTAGTTCGATAACTTCATAAAATACGTTTTGGAACTGCCTAATTTGAGTTTTATTCAATAAAATTTAGGTTAATACTAATTATTCAATACTTCATACTAATATTATAAATGCGAAAGTTTAGATGGATGGATGTTTGTTAGAGTTTGTAGCCTAAACGGCTGAACGGATTTTGATGAAATTTGGCATAGATGTAGAGGGTAGTCTGGAAGAACACATAGGCTACTTGCATTTATTTTTTTTAATTCCGCGCGGACGGAGTCGCGGGCGAAAGCTAGTGAATAATAAAATGAATGGAAACTTCGGAAACCCAGCTTAAGTCTTCTCATTTTTTAAACATGTCACGTTTTTAGTTATCTTTGTAACTATTATGATTCCTTGTAAAAGTTTTTAAAACTAAAAATCTCGTCGTCGTAAGGTCATATAAATTACAAATACAGATATAGAGAATTGAATATTGTTCTTGTATTATTCAATATTCTTAAAAAAACCTACTTACAAATACTTTTGGGTATTTAAATTAAATATATTATAAATGCAAAAGTTTAAAAGGATGTAAGTTTGTTAGAGTTTGTAACCTAAACTGCTGAACAGATCTCTAAGAAATATGGCATAAATGTAGATTATATTGTCTAAAAGAACACAGGCTACATGTTATTTTTTAATTCCACGCGGACGGAGTCGAAGGCGAAAGCTAGTCTTTAAATATCTACTTACATAATACTTAAATTCCCTTTAAAATAAAACCACAAAAACAGGTAGACCACCCAAGTAGTCAAGGACAACGGGCTGTCCCACACCTGTAGGGCCTCGAGTACAAATGCAAAATGCATTTGAAGGGCACAGGCCACAGATTAAATCAATGTCGAGTAAACGTATTGTGATACTGCAACTTTGTTATTGTGATACTGGTAAATTTCACTGTCGAAATACTTGTAAAAAATAGTGTCGTCTTTCTCATTCTTCATTATGATATAGAGATAGTAATATATTTTTATACTGGCAGTGGAAATGCACATTAGAGAAATTCTAATTCCGTGTTGCAAAACACTAAATACTGAAAGTACATTAAAAGACCGAATTTGAACCCAAAACTCTTTACTACATAGCATTTGACTCCATCAGCGTGGTATTGAAAAAAAAAGTAGCCTATGTGTTCTTCCAAGCTATCATCTACGTCTATATCAAAATTCATCGAGATCCGTTCAGCAGTTTAAGCTACAAACTCTAACAAATATCCATCTTATTCTTAATTACTATCAAATTCATTACAATGTTACTATGTGAAATATTGCTCTAGTCATGTTTACGTTTGTTATGACAACATAGCTCATTAATTAGTTAAGAGTTTGTCAACAGAAGCTCAATTGACTACGACAGGAAGTATAGAACAGCAGTCTATTTATCTTTTGACTTGTCACTTCCTTAATTAAAGCGATAAACCACTTTGACTGTAGAAAAACGGACTAGGCTAATCCGTTGATAAATTACGCGAAGGATGACGGCCATATTTGCATATAAAATTATAGTTGAATTCAATGGAAATTATAACGAAAATATCTAAAACGATTTTATCCATTTAATGCTGTGAAATATTTTTTACAGAAATGTTTTTATCAATTTAAATATTGAAACGTTCCAAAATTATTCCATAGACAATAAACGTCTTTGACAGCAAATGGCATTTAAATATTCATTTCCATTAAATTCGACCATACTATATATTTCTAACTGATTCCAAAATTTATGCACTAACAAAAAACGAGCACTCAAGCAAGCAATTTTACAATTTTTTGTACATTTTATTTGACAGAAGGGAAATGCATTTGACAGATCCTGTCACATAAAAGTCAAAGAAACCGTATTAAAGAAATCTTTTATGAGTAACGATAGAAAAGACGATAAAACGATCAGTGTAATCAGCGAATGACGTCAGAGTAGAGATTGGCCCGTTTAACGAGTAGGGCACGAAATGACGGTCATGAGAAAGTGCGTCGACTGTACGGAATGACTAAGAAGCGTGTAAGTGTCCTGCTTTAGTACTTACTAGCTCTTCCCGTGCGGCTTCATCCGCATGAAATTATGAAAATTTTATTTTATTGTTTACATTTGTCAAATTATCAATTGCAAATGTCAAAATGACATAACATGATGACAAAGCATTGCAATCTTACTTCCTTGATGTTAGCATCTTGTAGCTTATAGCCCCTTTCCCATATTAGGTTTTTTATCCAATTTATTTACCCTCTAAGTTTAATAGCGTGAAAATATATAGCCTAAAGCATGACGTAAGTGAAGGGATTTTTATTAAAGAAAGAATTATTCAAAAACATGCTGTGATTGCTGACATCTTACGCCACAAAGTAGTGTGTGTTTACGCTTTATTATATTAGTATAGAGTATAGATATAGTTAGATATAGATTTACTGACTTAATAAAGAACAACACGTTCAAAGCTATAATGTTTAGATACTTGGCATTGGTGGCGTTGAAAGTGTTCATCATCATCATCATCATCATCATCATCATCATCATCTCCTTATCCTACTCCCGTAGGGTCGGCGCAACAGGTTTTTGTCCTCCACATAACTCTATCATACGTCATCTCAGTCATCACTCCCTTTTTGATCATGTCACCTTTTACACAATCCATCCATCACTTTCTAGGTCTATCTCTACCGATGTAACCTTCCACACTCATAACTAACGTTCTCCTTATAACATGAGATTCATCCCTCCTCATAACATGCCCATACCATGCTAACCTTTTACTCCTTACCTTCTCTACTACGGGGGCTACTCTCAAACTTCCTCTATTATACTCATTTCGTATCTTATCTATTCTTAAAATCATTAAGAAATAAATTCCACTGTAGCCCTTCCCCAGTCCAATAGTGTGGTAACACTCAACCCAAAATATACGACGTATAACATTGGCTATTCAAAACTCTATTTGAAAATGATCATACAAATATTTTGCCTTCGCGGTTATTTGAACTTTTGTCTCGTTAAAGTTAATTAGATATTCGGAGAACGTTAACAATGTTTACATAATATTCCTAATTGATATTCGGATTCCAAACCGAAGAAAAGATTATTTCGTTTTAAATTGTTAAACCTCTTTGATATCACCAAAGAGGTTTAACAATTTAATACAAATACAATACTATTATTGAAAATTCACTTTTATTCACATTGATCTGTATAAATAGATAGGTTTTTACTTGCAAAAGGTAGACGTAGATGAAGTACATTTCGATTTAACTGGTCTATTGATGTTAATGACAGTTAATTCTTTTTTATACTATTAGTTCCAATTCTCACCAACAGAACCTACTGGAACTATCAAACGACGTCTTACAACCGATCCATTTATGGAGGTCAGTGGTCACAAACAACTTCGAAACGTTCGTATCAACATATCTTCAATTTTGCACTCGCATACGGAAGATGTAACGGAAACAATAACACGTAAATCAATAACATTTCCTTACATTGATAAAAGTGAGATGTTTACTCTCACCGCTTCCTCTCCAACAGTTCCCAGGCATGAAGAAATCATAAATTCAAATACAGGAAAAGGTTCCCATACAATGTAAGAATTCAATGTATTATTGTATAGCTTTCGCCCGCGACTCCGTCCGGGTGGTCTTAAAAAAAGTGGGTAGCCTATGTGTTTTTCCAGACTATCATCTACAACTATACCAAATTTCATCGAAATCCGTTCAGCCGTTTAGGCTACAAACTCTAACAAACATCCATCCATCTAGACTTTCGCATTTATAATATTAGTATGATTGTTTCCTTTGTAGTGCACTAGGAACTAGGACCACTTTCTAGCAATTCACTTTCTTTAAACCGATGTATCGATTGGAGAAAGTTAACGTACGTAAGTTAATGTCAAGGACATTACATTTACAAACAAAAGTGTTACCAAATACGCATCGTATTACACAGAGTTTAATGGAAACTGAGCAAACTAATTACAAACAAAACAAATTAAACAAACAAAAAAAGAAATCAGAACTGCATTCATACTGCAATAATTTATTAAATAAGCACAAGGATTGAATGAGTAATTGTTATAAACTAGCTCTCACTTGCGAATCCGTTCGCGTGAATAAAAAAATATGCGTTCTGCCAATGTTCTACATCTATATATCTATATCTATACATATAATAAAATTGGAGTGTCTGTTTGTAATATCAAAAGAAAAATTCCAGATTTCGGGAAGATGATGTATTTGCGTTGCTTAAATATAATATGCTATATTATTTCTTGTAAGAAAACAATTTTTCTCACATAACAAAAACAATCAAAACAACCTAAAAGAATCAAACTTTAGAATTGAAACGTTGGGTGTCTATTCGGCTGCATAGGTATCCAGTAGCTGCGTTTTAATTTTTTTTTGCAGCTTATCTATCTATCTAATAAGTTATTTGTAGGAAGAGGCTGAGTTTGTCTCGTTATGAGAAAGGAAATTTTTCCGGAAGTGAAACACCGGGGAATTCCGTGATTGTACAACTCTGTTCTGGAGATACGTTCCAACAAATATCCTTCAAAATTTAGTAAGTTTGTACATCATCATCATCATCATCATCATCATCTTTCTCCTTATCCTACTCCCGTAGTGTCGGCGCAACAGGTTTTTGTCCTCCAAATATCTATCTATCACACGTCATCTCAGTCATCACTCCCTGGATCATGTCACCTTTCACGCAATCCATCCATCTCTTTCTAGCTCTACCTCTAAGATTCTACATATTCTATTTATTTAAGTTATCGTTATCGCTTTAACTTAACTTATGACCCGGATAAACAACAATGTTCTTATAAACTAATTAGTAACTACATCTGTTCATCTATGCTGTTAAAAGATTGTTTAGTTTTATTTTTAAAATGTTGTGTGTCCTTTGTCCATCACATTCTATATAATTATTTATTCATCTACATAGATACAGTAATTGACATAGATTTTATAAAACGCATCGTTTTTACTAAGCCAAAATTCTTACGTAATAATTTCCTACAATAATGCATCAGCATGCAATCCGAAGTCGGTCAAACGGCGCGGTTAAAGGGAAACATTAATGAAATATGACATGAGACATGTTATTGCATTTTAGGAAACTTGTCCAATTGTTGCGATGCAACGCTGCTTCTTAGAATAAAATATTTACAACTAACTTACGCCCGCGACACCGTCCGCGTGGAATTAAAAAAAACAAAAGTGAATAGCCTATGTGTTCTTCCAGACTCTCCTCTACATATAAACCAAATTTCATCGAAATCCGTTCAGACGTTTAGGCTACAAACTCTAACAAACATCCATCCATCTAAACTTTCGCATTTATAATATTAGTTAGACTAGTGATCGCCAATTGGTTGAAATTCAAGAATTGTATTATACTTAGTATAAATACCAAATTATAGATGAATGGATGTTTGTTAGAGTTTGTAGCATAAACTGCTATACGGATCTCGATGTAATTTGACATAGATTTAGAGGATACTCTGGAAGAACACATAGGCTATTCACTCTTGTTTTTTTAATTCCACGCGTACGTTGTGGGCGAAAGTTAATAAAATATTTTTTTTTTTGTTAAAAATACCTTTCTTTTCTTCCAGTTAATTTTAACCGTGTTGTACATGTTCATCCATTCGCGTACTAATCCTAAAAAGCACAAAGTCGTTGGTTCTTATTCAATTAAGGATATCACGGGCGTCGCCAAGGGGCAGTAGGGGGGAACAGGGTGGAGTTGGGACCTCCAGTAGTAGTAATTAGAGTTTGCAAAGCGAGCGGCCGCAAAAATTAAGCCAAAAAGGTTAATAAAAATCCAGGTGAGTGGGATAAGGCTGGGAGATGTATATTTTTATCAGAAATCGTATAGACATTTTATTTATCTTGTAAAATATTATCTAGGAAATATATATTTAGACAAGTAACAGAATTTTAGCAAGGAAAAACCCTGTGAGCATCTTGATATGATTTCGAGGCATTTTGTATGCTCTGGTAACCACCAGTTATATTGTATCTTGAATTAAAATGATAATAAGTGCGTTTTTGTATTTCTATTTTATTAATTTAACGCACGACACGAAGCCGCAAATATCCATTTGGAATATAGGATGTTGTATTCTGCGAAACCTTACTTTTAAATCTATGTTGTTGGTCATCAATGTTACAACAAAAAAAGTTACAAAAAATCGTTCATATCAAGATATGCATATAAATAGAGTATATTTTGTGTGTACTAAGCGATTTTTAACATGGAGAAATCAAACTTAGAAGAACAAACTAATATTATAAAGAGGAAATATTTGTGTATTTGTATGTATTGAAATAACTCAAAAACTACTGGACCGACTCCAAACATTCTTTTAGCATTAAAAAGCTACGTTTTCAGAGAGTAACTTAGGCTGTGTTTAGTAATTTTTAATTTCACGTAGACAAAGTCGAGAGTAACAGCTAGTCTTAAATATTTTAAGAGGTGATTTTTAGTTATCTTAAAAATGTTGATATTTGGCTATAAAGAGCCATTATTTTAACAGTAATATTTTTACTCTAACTTTGTCCGGTTTGTATAATTTTATCTACATGAACTTTGACCATCTTTTTTCTTTGTTTTTTGTTATTGTGTAATTGCAAAAAATCACCTGACGATACTATTTTGTCACGACCTGAATACAAATAGGTATATTATAAAGTTAAACAATATTTTCAGTATTATTTCTTGTGTCAGTTATAAATTGAATCAAACGCTATTAAAGGTTTATTTAATTAATTGTGAATGCAAAATAATTCAATAACGAAAGTAATGCATTCAGTTTTATTTTTACAAGTGTTTTTTTTCAATTTCAGTTTTTATTTTTTCATTTAAACAAGCTATTTTTTTCGTTCATTAATTTAACTGTTTTTTTTTTTCGACAGAACTTAACCTTAATCAGCTCAAAGAATTTATTTTTAAAAATAAATATATTATTGTCCTAATTACTCATACTTATTTTAAAACGAAGCTAAAGTGGGCAAATTATTGCGGTTAAACAAATACCTTGAACCAACAAATCTCATTTGCTGAATAAACAAAAGGGTAATAAAGTTGATTAGATAAAACGTATGGAAAATTATTCAATTCTCAACACATACATATACTCTCAAATTCTATACAACAATGGCTAATACCATGGGCATCGAAAACTGCAGAACAAACATAAAAGAATTCAAAATATGACCCGTGTAGATAATTCAAAATGACTTGCAAGGCAAGACTTCATTAAAGCATTCTCTTTAGAAAAACTAACTACTAGCCCCCTCCCCCCAATGACCATCGACCTATACCACCCAATTGACCATCGACTTACCCCCCAACCTAGATCATCGGCTGGCGAGAACCTTGGCAAACTTTTTTAAGGTTAAAACCATTATTATCACTGTAAGTGTGCAGAACCGAAATATTCGTACAAAAGCCAAAAGAAAAAAAAGCCAAAAGAACTAAATCATCTATGACAATGAAGGGAAGAATACGTTTTGAATACCCTACTAAAATCAGCAGGCGATTTCAATAAAATTGAAAAACAAATGAAAATTCTCAGTCGCATAAAATCATTCTTCCCTTTCATTCTCTCAGCAATAACAGAGATAGCAATATCTTTATTCAGTTGTTTTATATGTGGAAATTCGCAGGAACATACGCTCGTAATTACGATGTTACGGCACAATTCGCAGTTCGCTCACCCTTAGATACTCGTATGTTTGTCTCATACGCTGTTGGTGCAAGTCACAAAAGAGTTACTAGTTTACAAGTATTATGCATTTATATTCCTAAGAAGATGCAGTCTTCCGCACATATCTATCAGCTGCGATACTGTATTAAACTCTTTTTTTAAATACAATGAGGTGGCAAACAAGAAAGTGGCCATCTTAATTCACCGAAATAACGAAGCGATCGCTGCCCATTGAATTTTGTTATTGCAAAGATTGCCTATCCTTAATAGATGGAGAAGAGGACGAACATAAAGAGGACATTTATCCGTCCGTCCCTTCCACTGTCAAATCTTGATCTATATAGCGTGCGCACACCTTTGACTAAACTATCGCACAACTGTTTAGTCTCGCTTTGATTCATATGTGCTTATATGGAGGTGCGCACAGTACTCGATTGCTAGTTGTGCAACAGAACAGTTGAATTGGCTGCGAAACAACCGACAATCGCACAACAGTTGTGCGATGGTTCATTTCAAGTGTGCGCACGCTCTTAATCTCTTTTTTTCTACTCAGGATTACAGACAAAAAATTAAATATTATTCGCTGATGATTTTTTAAATTCGTCGTTAATAATAAAGTCTTCTCTTACCCGCTTAACGCTTACTTATCTACCACACATGACAGTAACTGGTTATTTAGTAATTGTACAGTTGAAGATGTTTCGAAACAAAGATAAGCAATTACTTGTTACAGTATATCTTGGTTAAATTGCTTGTAATGCAAGTTGAATATCTGTAGTGTTTACCAACGATTTTCCACTACTGTGATTTGTAACCTATTGCTATCTCCGTCTATCTCTTTAACGAAGTAGAGACTAAAATCTAATAGTCGAATACAAGGCGTTACAAAGGGTGTTTCTTTTTTTTTTGTGACTGACCACTTTTGTGGCCACTGTTTGCCTTGAAGAGGCATTTACAGATTCACCGGGCTTGAGGTGGCCGAGCGCAGATGGCGCTTAGCCTAAACCTCGTTTATGAGTAACTAAGCTCGAGGACTCCCTCAGGAGCCTCGGCACGAGCCGTTATTTCGTTATTATTACCGGATTGGGAGGCCACCGAGCTCTTAGATCGCTTCGGTGGACGCTCCATGGAGTGACTAGGCACAAAGGCCCCCGAAAGGGGACCTCGGCTTGGGCTGTCACTCAATACGCGTTTAGCATTCCGATTCAAGGGTGCCCTAGAGGGCCGAACCTCGGCTTGGGCTGTCACTCAATACGCGTTTAGCATTCCGATTCAAGGGTGCCCTAGAGGGCCGAACCTCGGCTTGGGCTGTCACTCAATACGCGTTTAGCATTCCGATTCAAGGGTGCCCTAGAGGGCCGAACCTCGGCTTGGGCTGTCACTCAATACGCGTTTAGCATTCCGATTCAAGGGTGCCCTAGAGGGCCGAACCTCGGCTTGGGCTGTCACTCAATACGCGTTTAGCATTCCGATTCAAGGGTGCCCTAGAGGGCCGAACCTCGGCTTGGGCTGTCACTCAATACGCGTTTAGCATTCCGATTCAAGGGTGCCCTAGAGGGCCGAACCTCGGCTTGGGCTGTCACTCAATACGCGTTTAGCATTCCGATTCAAGGGTGCCCTAGAGGGCCGAACCTCGGCTTGGGCTGTCACTCAATACGCGTTTAGCATTCCGATTCAAGGGTGCCCTAGAGGGCCGAACCTCGGCTTGGGCTGTCACTCAATACGCGTTTAGCATTCCGATTCAAGGGTGCCCTAGAGGGCCGAACCTCGGCTTGGGCTGTCACTCAATACGCGTTTAGCATTCCGATTCAAGGGTGCCCTAGAGGGCCGAACCTCGGCTTGGGCTGTCACTCAATACGCGTTTAGCATTCCGATTCAAGGGTGCCCTAGAGGGCCGAACCTCGGCTTGGGCTGTCACTCAATACGCGTTTAGCATTCCGATTCAAGGGTGCCCTAGAGGGCCGAACCTCGGCTTGGGCTGTCACTCAATACGCGTTTAGCATTCCGATTCAAGGGTGCCCTAGAGGGCCGAACCTCGGCTTGGGCTGTCACTCAATACGCGTTTAGCATTCCGATTCAAGGGTGCCCTAGAGGGCCGAACCTCGGCTTGGGCTGTCACTCAATACGCGTTTAGCATTCCGATTCAAGGGTGCCCTAGAGGGCCGAACCTCGGCTTGGGCTGTCACTCAATACGCGTTTAGCATTCCGATTCAAGGGTGCCCTAGAGGGCCGAACCTCGGCTTGGGCTGTCACTCAATACGCGTTTAGCATTCCGATTCAAGGGTGCCCTAGAGGGCCGAACCTCGGCTTGGGCTGTCACTCAATACGCGTTTAGCATTCCGATTCAAGGGTGCCCTAGAGGGCCGAACCTCGGCTTGGGCTGTCACTCAATACGCGTTTAGCATTCCGATTCAAGGGTGCCCTAGAGGGCCGAACCTCGGCTTGGGCTGTCACTCAATACGCGTTTAGCATTCCGATTCAAGGGTGCCCTAGAGGGCCGAACCTCGGCTTGATCGGCTGCTGCTATCTGATTACTATTAGGTTGTTTCGTAATATGATTTTCCCCATTAGGATTGATTCTATGGTTACAATCAGTCCAATGGGTAATCAACAGAAACACGCCCTGTAATAGAGTTCTAATGTGATATACGAATTCATTGACACTACACTATCACAGGAAAGCGACATCCTCCGATTGTGTACATCATTTCTGACAATTGACTGATAAGCTTGCTGTTGCACTATATTTTTTTTAACATAAATAAACCAGCGCTTGACCACGTAAATAAATAAATAAACCAACATATTTTAACATTTTAATACATAAAACTATATTATAGCTACTTTTAGACAACTTATTTAATTGATACTGTAGCTTTAAACTCAGAGCAACACTTCTCGTCAGGACCCAGGATGCAAGCGAATAATCGATCCTTTTAGTGACATTGACAGCTGTCAGCTAGGGACGTGACGTTTATGCCGATAATCTAGTGTTGTGCCAATTCTACAGCACGGTACTAATTTTTGTTCTTAACACTACATAGTCTAAAATTGAAAATAACACTGGTATAAAATCCGAAGAGATTCAATAAAATTAATAGAGGAAGTATACTTTACACTTCACTTGAGATAATTTTTTAACATAAATAAACCAGCGCTTGACCACGTAAATAAATAAATAAACCAGCGCTTGACCACGTAAATAAATAAATAAACCAGCGCTTGACCACGTAAATAAATAAATAAACCAGCGCTTGACCACGTAAATAAATAAATAAACCAACATATTTTAACATTTTAATACATAAAACTATATAATAGCTACTTTTAGACAACTTATTTAATTGATACTGTAGCTTTAAACTCAGAGCAACACTTCTCGTCAGGACCCAGGATGCGAGCGAATAATCCATCCTTTTAGTGACATTGACAGCTGTCAGCTAGGGACGTGACGTTTATGCCGATAATCTAGTGTTGTGCCAATTCTACAGCACGGTACTAATTTTTGTTCTTAACACTACTTAGTTTAAAATTGAAAACAACACTGGTATAAAATCCGAAGAGATTCAATAAAATTTATAGAGGAAGTATACTTTACACTTCACTTGAGATAATTTTTAAATGATTCTCACTAACGCTGTCTATTAATAGATCCACAAAACCACATGGCAATATAAATAATTGTATTAAATGAATTGCCAATAGATTATTTCATTTTTCACATCCTTTCTAATTCTATACAGCTGAAGCCTATGACTTAGTCCGAGTAAAGGATGCATTTTGAAAATGTTATTGAAAATGGTTTATCGCAAATTTGAACTATGCCGAAGTTACGAGAAAACATTGCCCATTCTTGTGTTCACTTTACTCGTGGTAACCATAATTATTTTTTATTTTCCAGGGAGAAAATCTGCAACTCCATAGAGATACCAATACTGACAAGATGCTGCTTTTGTTTTCCGCTGAGAAAGGGCCTCGTGGTCTTCGCTTATGCGAACCTTGTAAGTATTTTTGAACATTCAAATATATTTAATACATATTGAGTACTAGAGTGGTGAATAAAGCAAAGTATGCAAATAAGTGTTATTTACAAGTGGTAGTAAAATAAGAGAACATATAGTTTTTGTCAGTTTTGTTAAATACGTAAAGCAGTTTCATATTAAATTATGTGTGTAAAAGCTAAGCAAGGAAGGTACTGAGTTTAGAGCGTTTATTTATTTTTAATTCTACTCTGATTATAGATAAACAAAGCTAAGGGGCAACATACGTGAACCCTTTTTTACCGTGACAAGCGCCTGGCACAGATTTTTGAAAAAAAAATTGCTATCAGAACATTATTATCTAGACCAACAAATAATGAAGTAATACCTACTTTTATGTTACACCAAAGACAGTGTACATATTTATAGTGAATGTAACTACAACCTCTATAATACCAATCAGCGACGGTCAGTGTTAAACAGGTGTTTAACTAAACAGTGTCTAATTCTGTCAATACCAAAAACATGTATCACCAAGTAGATACAATTAACATCGTACAAAAAGGTCTGTTGTCAACTTTGCTCGGTTTATTTCCTCGTACAGAATTATCTGAACAAAGCAAATGCAACGATGAATCGTCAACTTAGGTATATATTTACGAGAACAAAAGAGCAATTGCTACATTAATCATGTAATGCAAGCGTTAGTATAATTATCATTTTGTAACAATAGATACGATTGAAATGTTGTTTCATCACTTTTTTTTATAAAATAAGACAAACGAACAAGCGGCCACCGCAATCCGCCAAAATGTGGATGTCTATGGCTAGCCCATAGACATCCGCAATTACCTATCCTTAATCGATGGAGACGCACATAAAGAGGGTATTTCCCCTTCCTTTGCATCCTCCACCATCAAATCCACTTTCCCTTTCCATTCTTTTCCTATAAGAAAAGGGTGCGAAAGGGACTAAAATTAGGCCTCTGGCACGCACACTCATCAGTCGAAACGCGGAATTGCTTCTACTTCACGCCTGTCTTCTGTGTGGACGTGGTATTGCAAGTGGCTAGCCGACCCTACAATGCGAAGATGTTAAAGCGGTAGACCACTGTGTACCATGACGTATAAAATACGATCATAGGAATAACTATTGGCTGTTCATAATTCCAGATCCTAACAGTGGTGGTGACAAGTCTATTGTCAATGTACATCTCGTATATACGGAACAACGGCGTTACAGACGCGACTGAGCTGCCCCGACTGATCGCGGATACAACCGCGCTGGTCCTCGAGATCGGCATGTCTGTTATATTCATCATCGCCTTGCATATGGTAACTATCCCAAGATAGCTTATAGAAACTGGGTACGCGGCAGAACACCCGCCGAGGCGAGCACTGCCATACACTCTTTTATCGAAGTACTAGCTTTCACCCGCGATCCGTCCGCGTGGAATTAAAAAAAAACTAAGTAGCCTATGTGTTCTTCCAGGCTGTACTCTACATTCATGCCAAATTTCATTGAGATCCGTTCAGCCGTTTAAGCTACAAACTAACAAACATCCATCCATCCATCCATTTAAACATTCGCATTTATAATATTAGTAAGAAGTAAGATAGGTTATTGAAGACATACCATACCTCTACTCATGCCTTTTAGCCAGAAGGGTGAGCAGATTTGTTGCCTATATTACACATTCCTACTGCTTCTAATTTCGTAGATTACCAGTGATAGCAAATAATTTGTATTTTGTTTTACAAGCATACTTGGTTGTGGAAAAGTTGTAAGTAATATATATAAGTCAGGCTTAGACTCTACTTATGTAATAAAAAACTATTTAAAAAATAGGCATCGCAGATGGTCTGTTACACTTCGAAGTAGTTTTTATACTTATTTGATACTATACATTCGCGGTTTTTTTTAAAATAAATATAGCCTATGTTACTCAGTAATAACGTATCTATTTATTGGTAAAAGATTTTGCGGAATCGGCCTAGTAGTTTTTGAGTAATTTCAATACATACAAAAATGCAAATCTTTCCTCTTTATAATATTAGTACCTATAGATTTTTCAATTCTCTCCCAGTTCTAGCAGCTCCCACTTGCATAAGCAGGCATAATATTGCTAGATAATATACAGCCCATAATTGCTATTTGTTTTTAATTAAGGTGACCATAATAAATACAGATCTAAAGGGAAATTTTATAAAACACCAGACAGTTACATCTTGTGTCTAAAAATATCACTTGTTTTTTCCAGAAACATGTTCTCCTGATGAAGGTATACCTCTATTTTGAGACTGTCTTCTCCGTCATCGGATTCGTGTACAGCGTCGCCTTCCTCACCAGGGAAACTTCAGGAGAGCTCTTCCTCATACTCTTCCAATTAAGTAAGTAACGCTACTTTTTTTTTATATCATAAAGTGGCAAACGAGCAAGCGGCCACCTAAATCCGCCAATATGGCGAAGCGACCGCTGCCCATAGACATCCGCAATTGCAGACGCGTTGCCTACCCTAAATCGACGGAGGAGGAGACGCACATAAAGACGACATTTCCCCTTCCAATGCGTCTCCTCCACCGTCAAATCCACTTCCCCATCCAATCCCTTCCTTATAACAAGAGGGTGGAACGGAACAGGGACTAAAATTGGGCCTCCGGCACCACACTCATCAGACGAAACGCGGAATTGCTCCCACTTCACGCCTGTCTTCTGTGTGGTCGTGGTATTACACCGGGCGTGCCGACCCATTCGTGCGAAGATGTTAAAGCGGGCTCTACCACTGTTTTACGTCACTTGTTCCTCGCGGCGTCTTCATCATGGATTAAAAAAAAACCTGAGCATTACGTTGCTTACACGAGAGTCGTAATATTGCAAAGACAATCTCTGGACCAAATTATATCCGGTCTAGCTGTTGCTCGCGACCTCGTTCTCGTGAAAAAAGATATAGCCTATGTTACTCACAGATAAATTACCTTTCTAACGGTGAAAGAATTTTATAAAATCGGCCCAGTAGTTTTTGAGTTATTTCATACATAAATACAAATCTTTCCTCTATATAATATTAGTATAGACTTGTTGTCATTTGATATGTTCCTTTAGTAAATTTAATTAAAAATTATGTTTATCTCATTTCAGTGTTACAAATATACCTGGTGATATTGATTTGGAGTTCGATTGTGAAGATGGAGAGAGACGGCACAGTGAAATACACGAGAGACAGAGATCCAGCATAAATACTAGATTGAGTATTATAATTAGTTATTTTTGTACAAATGTAATAAGATATATAAAATAAAGTAATGGCATACATAATGCCATATTAAAAACAAAATATAGAACTAAAATAATAATTGGATATTATAGATTAGGCAAGCCTAAATTTGTATAGGCAAGGATATTTGTCCCGGTGGGAATAAATCAAATTATAACGGCACACTAGTGCCCTCCTTTTAATGTCAAAGAAGTGTCAGAAGGACCTTTTGCTTTTTTTTACGCCATGGACATCCTTGTATTAATATAAATCTTATTTCAAATAAATGCCTAAGAGCGGGATCACCTCTGACTAAACTCTCACAACTGTTGTGCGATAGTCGATTGTTTCGCATCCTTCAACTGTTTAGTTGCACAATTAAAAATCGAGTTGCACCTCCATATAAGCTCATAGGAATCAAAGCGAGACTAAACAGTTGTACGATAGTTTAGTATTAGGTGTGCGCGCCCTGTAAACCTAGCTACACATATTCACCGCATTCTGTTCAATGAAGTCTGTGCAGTTAAACCTGAATGTAGCTTTAATTACGTAAACAGAGGAACAATGTCCATTTATTTATTTATTTATTTATACAAAAGACAATATTACAGTTCACTTATAATTTTACAAATACATTTCACATAATGGTTGATTCTCTGTATTAAAGAAGCCAATGACTTTCCTTACTTCGTTTAATATTATTACAAAATTCACAAAAACAAAAGAAACACAGTACATTTATTAATTATTTCGTAAAAATTGTGTGTTAAATCATATAAAAAAATATGTAAAATTCAGTTGTTTATTCTTCAAATTATAGAAAAAGTTACCTTTTAAGATATGACATAAGTTATTTTTATATTAAAAGAGATATATATTTTAAGAAATTTAATTAGTGTTTGTAAATATTTTAGTTATTTAAGTGTTTAACGACATTAATAAAAATATACCAAATAAAATTAAGATGTAATTACAACTTTATTTTATTTATTTTAAGGATTTTGATGGAATGTAATTTAAAAAAATAAAAATAGACAGACGGACAACATTACTCTAAAACAACATGGATTGACTACTTATCTATAAGTATAGAATGTATCACATTAAGAGTATAAGGGCTACTATACACGGACAGTTTCTAGACAGGCAATTGACACACGCGAGTTTTCCTCGTCCGTAAACAGCCGGCTGTACAATTGGGGAAACTGGCGGTATTCCAAATTAAAAGCTACAATTGTTCGAAAATTTTGAAACGAGACGCGGAACAAAAATCAATACAACCCAGCTTAAAAATGTGTCTTTACGGATGAAAGTTAGTTACACGGTTAGCTTCTTTTATTATCCCTACATTTGCAACACACTGCTATATAATTAGTTACATATTTGTAGGAGGCAAAGTATGTCTTGTTGCAATTAACAAGGTACTTGAAACACCGTGGATTTGCGCGACTGTACTTTCATGCTGCTATCAATTGAAAGAATCCGTCTACAGCGGCCTTAATATCTTCATTTCACGCTGAACTATACCACATCTCATGGTTTATGATGTTCCGTAGTCTTTCTGTCTCATCGTTATCTTCTTCTAACTGCTTGTAATAGCTGGCCACTAACATCAACATGTAGAAACGAAGTGCTAAAAAAAAGTGATAGAGTTTTAGATTTTATTACTTAAACTAGCTTTCGCCCGCGACTCCGTCCGCGTGGGATTAACAAAAACAAAAGTGAGTAGCCTGTGTATTCTTCCAGAGTATCCTCTGCATCTATGCCAAATTTCACCGAGATCCGTTCAGCCGTTTAGGTTACAAACTCTAACAACCATCCATGTATACTTTCGCATTTTTTTTATATTACTCGTTGGCAAACTAGCAAGCGGCTAACCGGATCCACCGAAATGGAAAGCGACCGCTGCCCATAAACATCCGCAATTGCAGATGCGTTGCCTACCCTTAATTGACGGCGGGGGAGACGCACATAACGAGGATATTCCCCCTTTCTATGCGTCTCCTCCACCGTCAAATCCACTTTTCCTTCCCATCCTTTTCTATTAAGAAAAGGGTGGAAAGGGAAAGGAACTAAAAATAGGCCTCCGGCACCACACTCATCAGATGAAACGCGGAATTGCTTCCACTTCACGCCTGTTTTCTGTGTGGTCGTGGTATTACACCGGGCGAGCCGGCCTATTCGTGCGAAGATGTTAAAGCGGGCTCTACCACTGTTACTATAATGCATTTATAATATTAGTAAGATTTAATTGACTAATAACATGTTTGAAATGTTGTATGTTCTTTATATGGCATTTTTTAACAATTTTGTACATAGAATATTTTAGAACATTAATTTTATTTGCCTTGACTAACCGCGAAGCGATTTCTGATTAGATAAACATAAATTTACTTTTATATCTTTGCTATTAATGATCTTTTACTAATCATTTATTTGCTGTCTATTAATATTTAGCTTTAATTTCAAAACCTTATAAATTGGAACAAACAATATAATGTTTAATTAATAATTTTTCTTGAAGACAACTCTAGATAGTTGTTTATACTCTTCGGAACGGAAACTAAAAAGTCAACATAAAAAAGTTAAGAAAAAAAAATCTTTAGTAACTGCTATTTACAATAAATAAAATGAGTCATTTCATAAATTGATTAACTAGATTGGAAGAAAAACTCGAAGCTTGAACTAGATGGCGCTAGTATCGACAGCTCTTTCTGTGTTTGTATTTTTTTTTTTCAAAAAATTGTTACCTCCAGTCGATCTACGACATCTATAAGCAAAAAGTGAGTAAAAAGGAGCAAAACAGCTTTTTGTTTTGCTATTTTTTTTACTCCAGCAGCAGTTCTGCTCCAACTATTGTTGGGCTCCAACTATTGGCTCCAACTATTATATTTTACATTATCTAGTGATGTATTCATCACTAGATAATGTAAAATATATTAGAACGCCATCTATTGTTTCAAATAATGAAATAAATACTTACTGAGTCCTAGAAACTCAACAACATAAAGTATCAAGGAACTGTCTCCGGAGTGCATGATGACATTCAGCGTACTCCAGAAGACGAACATGATGACTGACGTCATTACTTGCACAGTCGTCCACACCAGCCAGGGTCGGATCAAGTTTGCTTTCTCCTGGAACGGAAATGGTTACATTTAAATATGATTTTCTACTCGTATATTCTAGCCTATTCATACTTCTTTAAAAATTATTGTCATATTACACTAATAACTGTAAAACTTTATTAAACTAAACTTTCGCCCGCGACTCCGTTCGAGTGGAATTAAAAAAAAACTAAAGTGAGTGTTCTCTACATCTGTGCCAAATTTCATCGTGATCCGTTCAGCAGTTTAGGCTACAAACTCTAACAAACATCCATCCATCTAAACTTTCGGATTTATAATATGCATAAGTAGAATGTCCTTATTCTTCTCCATAGTAGTCTGGAAGAACACATAGGCTACTTGCTATTATTTTTTTATTAATTCCCCGCGAACGGAGTCGCGGACGAAAGCTAGTCATCATATAAAATACCGCACAACTGTATATTTTATGGCGGTTTAAATTAATTGCATTTGATTTAGGAAACATGCAAATGCTTTTTATATCTTACCCTTAACACTCCAACAAGCATAAGCGAGGTGATGACAAACGTTATGACATGGATGACAGTGATGAGAATAATGACACCATACGACGCGATGACCTCCGACTCATCTTGCGATGGGTTCGATGGCAGTACGTTTAAAATCGCCAGACATTGTGCTAAAGCCATCACTGAATATATCTGAAAGGAATAATTAATCTTTAGTACATAATTCAAAATATATTATTTCATATGATGTCAGATTGCAGATGCATTGCCTTCCAAAAAATAGAAGAGTGGACGCACAGAAAGAAGATATTTCCCCTACCTATGCGTCCCATTCCGTACCAAATACAAAATCTAGCATTGTTAATTAGACGAAAGTAAATCCGTGGACCTTAAGAATAAACAAAATCGCTTGCGGTTTTTTAAAAAAAAAGTATTGTTTTTAACGCCTTTAAAATATGTTAATTTAGAATACTTACTATTATAACAAGCGCTGAAAAGATTGATCCAATTTTCAGCGAGAAGCAACCGAAACGCTTCTGTCTTGGTATATTCTCCATTGAGAAGGGAAATTCTGAAAATAGAGGAAAGAAATACGTGTTGGTTTGTTTACTCTTTAAATATATATTGAAATCTTGTATGCCGAATTAGAGTTGATAAGGATTGTCCTAGTTACAAGACCCTACTATGCCAATCTTAATCAACATAAACCAATTATTACAAAGCGATTGAAATTGACACAAATTAAAGCTAAACTATACTAAGTTATATGAATAAGTAAATAAAGACATATGAATTAAAAAAAATAGTTTGAAAGCAAAGAATAAGCCTTTCCCACCACTGGCTGATAGAGCCTCAGATAACTTTAAAGTGACGTCACTGTCAGATAGAGTACCAAAATCTGATACTTCCATCACATATTTTATAAGTTGGATTGTTATCTGACAATTTACATTGTGGGACAGGCCCAAAAACTATTTAAAACTAAACAAATAAACAATGAGTCATCATTATTATCTTCGTCAGTAGATTACTAATTTAAAAAAAAAACAAAACACAACAATCAAACAAAACAAACTCACTGGCACCCATTTTATTTTGACCTTTCACTTTAAGCCAATTTAAAAAAAATAAATAATATTTTTCCACTTCGTAAATCAGCTGTCACCACGACTCCTCGAACACTGATAGCCCGCTATCGGCTGCCAACTAATCACGCACCAGATAATGCTATCAAGAAAACCAATATCCAAATTAGAAAGGCGACATGATAACAATAATTTTGCCAATATTAGATTAAGGCGTAGCTAGACAAGGAAATAAAATTTAAAGTTAAAAGATATGCTATTTCTGTTAATTGAAAAAAAGTAATCTTCTAAACTGCAACTCGAATTTGGATATAAAAATGTTCTGTAAATCGGAATTTGATCTACAAATACCGGATTATTTAATAAAATTCATGCAAATTGATTTAATGGAGATGTAAAAAAACATGTCTATGGGCAGCGGTCTCTTCGCTAGTTTAGCGGATTCAGGTGGCCGCTTGCTCGTTTGCCACCTTACAGTAAAAAAAAATCTCACGTATTGCGTAGAGTTTAAGAATTGTTCTCAATTACTGAAAAGTTATACATTATAGCGCATCTATTATGAACAGAGAAATGAAATAAAAATGCAATAGACTGACTTAAGACATTTATTTCTAAGGATAGAAAAATAAATTTATGTTAAAACTGCCCATAAACACCGTTTAATATCCCTACTGGTTACAACTGTTGGGTTGCTCACCCAAACTGGCAATTGAGCATTTGGTATTATTTAATCTAAATGAATTAAAACTCTAATCAAAGTCTTCAATGATGGTCTACAATGTGTCCGTGAGATTCAACATAACCATGACCTCCGTGACTAGATATTATGCCTCCTCCGTATCCAGATCCAATTATAGCCCCTCCACCGTATCCAGAACCAATTATAGCCCCTCCACCGTATCCAGAACCAATTATGGCCCCTCCGCCGTATCCAGAACCAAGAACAGCCCCTCCATAGCCCGATCCAATTATAGCTCCTCCTCCGATACTAGATGAAATAATAGAACCTCCTCCAAGTCCCGCGCCGATGCCAGCACCTCCAGCACTAGTCACCACAGCGCCTACGGGAACGGCTACTGGTTGAGGAACACCCACAGGTACGGGAGCAGGTACGCCAACCGGTACGGGCTGCGGTACCGGTATGCCAACACCTTGAGTCACCGTCACCGGTACAGGTTGAGCGACCGGGTACGGTACGGGTCGGTCTACTGGTACAGCTACCGGTCTCGTAACCACATGCGGTACGGGTTGCGGTACAGATACAGGCACTGGGCGCGGTCTATCCACGGGCACTCCAACTGGTACGGGGACCGGGACTGCGCGTGGTACGCTAACAGGTACAGGCTGGGGTACCGGTATAGCAACGCCGTTGTTGATCTCCGAGTAGGTGTGTCGAGTTGGTACGCCGGAAGCGGCAAGGGCGGCGGCCTGGCCAATTCCGCCGCCGATACCTACTCCAGAACTAACGCCGAGTCCACCAATTCCACCGCCGAAGCCACCGATTCCGCCGATTCCTCCGCCGATTACCCTGCCGTAGCCGATGCCGGAGGATATGCCGATTCCTGAGCCGATCCCGATACCGCCGCCGTGGCCGATACCGATTCCATGGCCGTATCCGATGCCGATGCTAGCGTCTCTTTTCTTTTGCTCTTTTTGTTCTGCACTTTCGATTTGTATGTAATTTGATGTGAGGACTAGGACGCATAAAATCTGAAAGATAAGTGAAATATTTTTCATAACTAACATTTAAATATTTTTGTAATTCGGTAAAACGACAATAAGAAATGTTTTAAAAACCGAATTAAAGAACCCTTTTTATCTTCTTTTGGCATATTTAAAGTTAACCCATAAAATTTTAATTAGTTTATTAACTGACATTTTTTAATTAACTTACATATTGTAACCTAAGCATATTGTAAGTAATTCGTGTTGTACGTGAGAGGAGTTGCAAGTGAGTGTATCGGGATAAGTAAGTAATGGTATTTATATGTTAGTTGGTGCAAACTGCGCGACACCCGATGCGAAGGCACGGCCGGAACCGGGGCGCAAACCTTGTCAAGTGGAAGAAAGCGTGGAACTAGAGAAAGTATGATAAAACCACCACTTTTTACATTTAAAAAAATCTACGTGCTATATAAGAATACGTGTACATTTACTTGTTTCTTGTACCACTGGTATTTAGGGTCCTCTGAGCCATTGAACACTGCAAACTTTTTATCGGCCGATGGTTTAATTGGACGCTTTATTAGAATGGACAAGCATAGAGATGCGCACTACATCGATTTTGTTTTATATGATTTTGGATTAACAGCCAACCCGATTAAACATCAGTCGATTAAGTCTGTACTTGGCAGTGACTCTTATTTGTCAATTTTTCATGTTAAAATGCTTCGAAGAGATGAAATAGGTAAATGTTATTTTGATAAGACTAACTTAGAAGCAATCAGGATTTTATTCACGCAAAAATTTGTGTGATTATTTCTTCAAATTAAATATGAATAAATATTTTCAGGTTACAAAATATAAAATTGTTAAGATCATTTCTATAAACACTAATCGCAATATTCACAGTAACATTGGAGAGAGTAAATAAAAGCATTTTTAATTCTATACAATTTAAATAACAGCTCTATATGATATCCCGGAGTTGACGTTTCTTACGCACATATGAACACTATCTTAGGTAAAACTAGACCAGTTTCAGGTTCCAAGTGATACAAGACTTGACGTAATCACAACCCGTGTTATATAATGACGATTATCAAATTCTGCACTATTAATAATAATAGTTCAAGCTGCATACGGAAATACATCAAAGAAATTCCCCGTCATTATTTAATAATTGCTGTTATTTACTAACAGCAGTTTTGTTTTGTTATTAGAGATATTAGACACTAATTATTATCTATACTTAAAGGATAACTATGTATTTTGTTATAACCGTATGTTCGCGCGGGACGCTGGCAACACCGAAAAACGTCAGAACCAAAAGTAACGGCGATGAAGAGATCTTACTACGCGCATAAATTTATTATAAACTCTGTAATATTACCAAATAAACTATATTAACCAAACAATTGGTCCTTCGAGCCGGATATTGTTTATTTTGCGCGGCCAAAAATACACTTTTATTCATTCTTAATATCTACATATATATTATAATAAGTTATATACATTATTACATTATAATTGCTTTAATCTACTACAATCACATCTTGCACGTTTTAGCCTTTCCGCGCTTCTCTTGTTTTCACTATACCTTTTTTAATTTAAATAGTCAAAAGTCTTGGTGGCCAGTATGCCAACTCTTTGGCAGCGTACGAACATCTGTTCAAATCAAAAAGGTTGGATTTTTAATTAAAAAATAGGAAAATATGTATTTTCAATAATAACGGCTATAATTCAAGAACATTAAAAACTATCATGTTTATGTGATGACTAGCTTTCGCCCGCGCTCCTTTCGCGTGGAATAAAAAAAAAGTAAGTACCCTATGTGTTCCTCCAGACTGTTCTCTACATGTATGCCAAATTTCATAGAGATCCGTTCAGCCGTTTAGGCTACAAACTCTAACAAACATCCATCCTTTATCCATCCATTTGAACTTCACATTTATAATATTAATAAGAAGTAAGATTGTCATCTTAAAGAACTTAGTAAATTTAAAAACATTGATGTTCTAATAAATTTAAAAGGTAAAAAGGTTTCGTAAAACCACAAATGTGTATATTAAAGACAAATTGAATCATCAAAATGCATTCAAAATACATTGAAGGAATAACAAATGCACGTCGCATTTGACTTACTCCTTTTGTATGAATTTTCGTCAACTGTTAAGTCAAGTTACATTATATTAAAAATAATCATGTCACGTCGTCTGTATGCTTGTCTGAATTTCTATTACAAGTAAAACGAGATTGAGACCGCGGACTTTAACAGGTCGAATTGCAGTCTTGTGTAAATGCGCGTGAATCTATAAATGTTACGAAATCATACACGTTTAATGACACTGCTTGTATTTCCTTAATTATTTTGTATATTTAATTACACTATGTTGTATCTGTTTTATGTAATGTTTCGTAATACATAGGCTAGTTTGTTTTGTTGGTTCTCCTGGGAATAAATGCCGTGGGCCCGTTGTGTTTGGAGAACGCTGAACCCTCTTTTATTTCAATTTAGGATAGCTACCGGGGGTGTTTAAGTGGGTAAAATCCCACATAGCACTTCTCCTCAGATGGCAGGATATCTTCGGAAGACTTCCCGACACCAAAAAAGGGGTTACCTTGAATCGCGGATACTATTAATTGACTCAAAAATGCAATTAAATTGTTGTTTATAGTAAAATTGATATTTTTTTTTATAATAGCAATAAATTAAATTCCAGGAGAGATGACAACGAAATTTTTAAATTATAATTTTAGTATACGTAATTTTAGAAAGCAAAAGACGCTTTCGTGACAAAATTCGATAACCCTTTAGCAATAACTGACTAATCATTCTGATCCACGAGAACATTCCAGAAATAGGCTCAGGTATGCAATCTCAACATAAACAGTCCGTGTATGGCAGCATTACATTCTTTACTCAACATCCAGTAATCAGGTCAATATGTCAGAGAAGACTTTTTACAAGATGATAGTTGAGGAAAATTTTGTAAGTTTTTTCCGTATTGCAAACTCAGTTGTTAAATGGTAAAGTAAATGTTAGTGTAGAATTAAGGGCCTGATTAACAAAATGATTGCAAAAATAAGGTTACAATAATGAAAATGATTGGCGTACATATAGACCTAAGTACCGCATAGTGGTCTAACTACTAAGGGTACATAAATGTACAGATAACCCAGAAAGTTAACTGAGCGTTGCCTGAACAATTAAGGGTCATCATCATCATCATCATCTCCCCTGCCTTATCCTACTCCCGTAGGGTCGGCGCACCAGGTTTTCGTCCTCCAAAGCACTCTATCATCCGTCATCTCAGTCATCACTCCCTTCTTGATCATGTCACCTTTCACGCAATCCATCCATCTCTTTCTAGGTCTACCTCTACCGGTGTACCCCTCCACATTCATAACTAACGTCCGTCTTGTTACATGCGATTCATCCCTTCTCATAACATGCCCATACCACTCTAACCTTTTACTCCTTATTTTCTCAACCACTGGGGCTACTCTCAAACTTCCTCTAATATACTCATTTCGTATCTTATCCAATTAAGGGTAGTTAATTTAATTTAAAAAGTGTTAAGGAGGAGACTAATTTTAAAAGACATGCATCCTTCTTATGCACCCAACCAACCCGCAGTGGGCCAGCGCGATTGACTATGGCCGTCACCATTACTTTAGGGTAGGGAAGTATAGTGAGCTGGTCATGATGATGATGATGATCCTCCTTATGGGCGTCTCTTCCTGTCAATGAAGTGTAGGCAACGCATCTGTAATTTCAGTATATACAGCTGACTGCTCGCTCGTCTGCCACCTTATAATATAAAAAAGATAACAATCAATCTTAAATAACGAGGCGTAAAGTTTTACACTTACTACTGTATAACTAAGTAATCTAAATTTCTATACTAATATTATAAAGAGGAAAGATTTGTATTTTTGTATTAAAATAACATAAAAAATACTAGGCCGATTTCAAAAATACTCATCACTAGCTGTTCCCTTGCGATTTCATCTGCATGAAATTATAAAAAAAATTATTGTTTACATTTGTCAAATTCTCAATTGCAAATGACAAAATAACAATTACCTTACTATGGCAATCTTGCTTCCTTGATGTTGGCAGCAACTTATAATTTCTTTCCCACAGTAGGGTTTTTATCCAAATTATTTACCCCCTAAGTTTAAAGGCGTGAAAATATATAACCTAAAGCGTGACATAAGTGTAGGGCTTTTTATTAAAAAGAGAATTATTCAAAAATATGCTGTAATTGCTGATATCTTAGGCAACAAAGATGTGTGTGTTTACGCTTTATTATATTAGTATAGAAAAAAGGAATTATTCAAAAATATGCTGTAATAGCTGACATCTTAGGCAACAAAAGTGTGTTTACGCTTTATTATATTAGTATAGATATAGATAGATTAAAAAGCTACGGTATCGCTGAGTAACATTGGCTTTATTTTTTATTTTCTAGCAGACGAAGTCGCGAGCTATATTTGGCGTATTTGGAATGAATCAATCGGCATAGAATCTCGCAACGACACACGTAACTCATCCTCATGTTACATTAATCAAAACTAGTCCTAGAATTACGTGATTGAAATAATTCAGTATCGGAATGTCGGTTCGTCTGACATCGCCACAAAAGGTAAACATTTCCCGATTCAGTTTTTCCAACTAAAACGTAACTAGGAATCTTATCTCGTAACGGACCACTTCCCACTTGATTTACAATGTTACCTTTTCCTTTGTGACTTTTTTGCTGATTAAGTAACCGATTTAAATGGTTACTTACACATCTAGTAGATTCTTGTTATGTAATTAGTGTGTCACGTGTACATATGTTATGATCAACAAGTAGATCGAGATATTTAATTCGAATGCAATTTTAGTTGTTTATTTTTAATGAAACAAATAAAACTTTAAAACTATCTTTGAAAAAAAGAGATTCGTGACCAAGGGTGTCCCTAGTCGAAAGGATATCGCTAGCCTATGATCTTGCTAGGTGTTAGAATCTTGTAAATACCATTGATCTAATTTTAGGCGAAGTAGTTTTTAATCTATTCTATAATTTTCAATTCTCTAGGGGACAGCTTTCTCCCTCCACCCTGGCGACGCCAATGCGTTGGTGAAGTATTAATGTAGAAAACAGTCGTCGTAAAATAATGGAATTTAGACTGCGGCTACTGTTTTAGTTACTCGACTTTTACTTACCATTAAGAAATATCAAAATATCTCTGTTAAGTTTTTAATCTTTGTTTACACAGGGAAAATGACTTCCGACGATATAAGACATCTAATGCTTTGAGTTTCAGTTTAAGGGTCATTAAATCTATCCTAACATGAGTCCTGTTACCTACTAAAATAACCCTATCTATTGCCATTTCTCGTCGTTAATCCTTGACCCAATTCCTCTGCATCTATGACCCGCAGCAACCAGCTTCAATGTGACAAGTCGTTATATAACGCAACGCAATAACTTGTAACGCTATTTGACTGACGTCACCTTGGTACGAGGATTGTAAAGGGGTGTATTCATTAAACTATTTTAAAACATGTTTATATCTAAATGTAGATCAGAAGGTTGTTTTTTACATTGTAGAGCTTTAAGGCATATTTTAGGACATAAGTAAAGCTGCGAGCAAAAGAAATCTTAATTTGTAATTTTTGTTCAAGAAATAGACAATCATTCTAAAAGATATACGAAACACAGTACTCATACAGTTAATTTTAGAAATTAATGAGATAGTTGCTGTTATAGGGGAAAAAAACTTGCGCTAAAGAAAAAAATAAACGACGGATACTTGTCCTACCAATGAGTTCCAGATTAACGTTTCTCCAGCTTTCGGCTGTTCTCGAAAACACGAGAAAGTCGATATTAAGGCAATATGATTTTAGTATTTATAAAGCAAGTGTATAATCTTCTTAAGGCGCGTAAGGATACGTCAGTGTATAATGTTGCACGCGTACAGCTAATCCACAACGAGAATCGCATACGTAATCAATGCATGCCTCAATGTGTACTCGTACTATGTACTATTGATCACATTCATTGATATTAAAACATAAAGAATTTTGAACCTCCATCTTTTTTAATTTCGATCACAAAACTTAGTATTATGTATTATGATACACAGAAATAGATAAAGCCAACTGATTATAAAAGACTAGCTTTCGCTCGCTACTCCGTCGTATATACTTACTATATCTATACTCTATACTGTTATAATAAAGCGTAAACACACACTTCTTTGTTGCCTAAGATGTAAGCAATTACAGCATATTTTTGAATAATTCTTTTTTTTAATAAAAAGCCCTACACTTACGTCACGCTTTAGACTATATGTTTTCACGCCATTAAACTTAGGGGGTAAATATTTTGGATAAAAACCCTAATGTGGGAAAGAGACCATAAGTTGCTGCCAACATCAAGAAAGAAAGATTGCAGGTTTGTCATGTCATGTCATTTTGACATTTGCTATTGATAATTTGACAAATGTAAACAATAAAATAAAGTTTTTATAATTTCACGCGGATGAATCCGCACGCGAACAGCTAGTAATTAATAAAAACAAAAGTAAGTAGCCTATGGAATCTTCCAGACTATTATTTTCAATGCGAAATTTCATCCAGATCCTTTTAGCAGTTTAGGCTACAAACTCTAACAAACATCCATCCATCTTAGCTTTCGCATCTAATTCGAGAAGATTTCAGCTTAAAGTTTCCTTTTAAATAAATCATAGTATTTATGAAATTTTATTAGCTTAAGTTAACATAACTGTTAAGGATTGGAGGCAGGGTGAATGGAAAACGATCGATTGCGAAGTGAAAAAATATATTTCTTTTTACATATTTTTATAAATTGTCATATATCAAAAAAAGAACAAGTCAAAATAAAAATATAAAAAGCGTTCGATATCTTACAAGCTATAAACGAGGTTATAAGTTACAACCTCGTTTCTTAACAATAACTAAGTGTTCAATATGTAATGTACCTTTTAAATTGATCAAACATTTGTATCTGATCTTTATAGGCTTACATTTTTAAATTATTTAAAGCAAAACCATTTTAATCTAATGCACCAGACTTAATGTATTACAAACTGGTTTATACGTGTGTCGTGAGATGAATGCATTTATATGTCGACATTTCGTTTTAAAATGCCGCTTGTGAATGAGCGGCTCGCCGAAGAGCTGCCAAGCAGGAAGACGTACAAAGAGGACAAGGCTACGATTATCTGGTGCTTTTATCACGTGTTTACGTCTATTGTCGAATTGTAACTGCCTTTATCAGCCAGTTATTAATCAAACCGTTTTTTTTTTTTAAATTATTTTCTTTATTTCCTGCCGCTGTAGTTCTTGCAGCAACCTTGTTGTCTTTGTAGTTAATTTCTCTTTTTTTTTTAGTTCTTTATTTTTGGTTTTATTTTTATTCCTTTTTTTTCTCTATTCTTTTATATGTAATCTAATAAAAAAATATATGTGTATTCTTCTTATTACCAGTTTTTTTTTGCATGTTTAATAGAATTTAGGGATTCTTTGAGCTCATGCAGCCGTGGAGCCATTAGCTTTGGCTGCCAAGCGCATTATAGCTAACCCGTACTCTAGAAACATAATTCAGTTTATCATTTTCCACAATTGTGACTATGTTGTTGTTATCAAACCGTTAGAGTAGTTTTGTAATATAAGAGCCTGACCCACCAAATTGTAAATTGTCTGATAACAATCCAACGTAAAAAAATTGTGATGGAAATATCTGATTTCTTACCTTATCTGACAATGACGTCATTTTTAAGCTATCTGAGCCTTTATCAGCCATCGGTGGGACAGGCCCCAAGTCTACATTAGTAGCCAGATATTAAGTGTAATTAATTTAATAAATAATAAACTAACTATTGAACGTTGGTGACTTAGGTGTTTGATCACTTGACTTATAATCCTCAAGTTGGCTTCGAATCCCGCCATGTACTGTTAAGAACAAAATTAGTACCGTGCTATAGAAATGGCACAACTCTAAATTATCGGCATAAACGTCACGTCCCTAGCTGACAGCTGTCAATGTCACTAGAAGGATGGATATTGGCGCGCATCCGGAGTCACGACGAGAAGTGTTGCTCTGAGTTTAAAGCTACAGTATCAATTAAATAAGTTGTCTAAAAGTACTAAAGTTATTTTTGATTTTTTGAATTTCATATGTAACAATATACACGACGTTAGTACGGTGAAGGAAAACATCGCGATGCAACCTGCACATATAGGCGAAGAAATTCAAAGATATGTGTGAAGTCAACCAATCCGCACTGGGCCAACGTGGTTGACTAAGGCCTAGTCACCCCAGAGGGTAGGCTACGAGCCCCTCAGTGGAGATGTATGGTGTACCGGTAATGATGAATGAAATAAAACTATTCACTCTTCAAAATCAGTCAAACCGTTTAGGCTACAAGTCACAATGGAACGAGAAGTATCATATAAAATTTAATAGACTTTGTTTACCTAGCATAGAATAGAATCATTTACAATCAATACCACAATCTAATGGGACAGTCCTTGGACCGAAGTAACAACGAAAGTAGATCATCTGGCATTCTTCGCGGGTCAAGAAACCCTTTGTTACAACAAAACAAATTCATCTTTATATTAAAAGCAGTAAATGCTATATTCCAATAGACTGTTTTGAATATCTAGTATCCTGTAGTTACTACTAGATACAATTGGTTGTGGGAAACTCTGTGCCTTTCAAATAAGTGGTTATCTACTTGTACTTAGTTCGTAAGACATTCATTAAACTGTTCAGGAGCCTTCAGACTGACGCATAGAAGCATCAATTTCTAAACCTTAAGTCCTAAGAGAAAGAATACGATTTGATTAACGCAAACTTTAAAAGTAACCATTTTTTAACCTGTATCCTAACATGTTTATCATCTAACTATACGTCCTGTCCTGAGTTTAGAGTCTTCCCTAAGTTAGGGGTGACTAGGCCTAGATCACGCAGGCCCAATGCGGTTGGTTGACTTAACACATAGTGTCTTTGAATTTTTATGCAATCTCAGTATGTATGTTAAAAAACTGTGAAGTTTTCTGGGTAGGCAGATCGTTTAAAATGTAATTAGTAATAGTGTCTTGGGAAGGTTATGCATATTTCATCTATACTAATATTATAAAGAGGAAAGATTTGTATTTTTGTATGTGTTGAAATAACTCAAAAACTACTGGGCCGATTTTAAAAATTCTTTTACCGTTAGAAAGGTAATTTATCTGTAAGTAAGATATTTTTTAATTTCACGCGGGCGAAGTCGCGAGCAACAGTTAGTCTGTTATAAAGAAATTAACCATTTAACCTTTGCTTTTTCATGCTATATAACAATCCTGTTGTTTGTTTTTCGCGATATTTCCAAGTCACGAATACGTGCTGCAAACAGCAGTCAAAAATCCACGCGCGATGTGTAATGCACATTTATCGGAGCTTTCACATTACACAATTCGATCGAAATCAGTAAAAATACCTTCGATTCTGAAATATTGTGATATTAAAGGATACAGTCTAGTTACTCTTAATCTCATACGATTCTTTCTATTTAGATGTCGTCATCTTCCTTATCCTACCCCCGTAGGGCGCAACAGATTTTGTCCTCCACATAACTCTGTCATACGTCATCTCAGTCATCAGTCCCTTCTTGATCAAGTCACCTTTCACGCAATCCATCTCTTTCTAGGTCTACCTCTACCGGTGTACTACACTCATAACTAACGTTCTCCTATTCAACCCTCCTCATAACATCATTTTTCTGTTTAGATGTTGCAATAATCATAAAAGATTCACATTTTCAATATTGAAATTAGGACTGTAAAGTTACTCTAAAGCTCAGTTGCCGCCTAGCTAAAAAGCAGGGGTATATAACAAATGGATAACATCCAATACCCAAGCCAAAAATAGAGATTTATTTGAACAGCTTACTAATTACTCTGAAAATTTCAGAATTTCGAACATAAATAGCAAAAACCCTTAGGAAAGAAATTATACATCATGCAAATAAAAACAAAACTAAACTAAACGAGTTGCTTCTTACGTTATGACTACCGTTTCGGAAATTTAAGAAAGTCAAGAAATTAAATACTAAAGATTTGAAAAATGTTGACAACTCCTGCTGTATAGAGTTACTTAGGAAGCAAGGTATTGTTAGGTATCCTATTTCGTGATCTGCGCGAACTAGTGCAGCGGGCGGGTTGCGACATTTATGCAATGGTCCTAGGTTACTGACCATAAACACTAGTTAGCAAATCTATTATTTAAAATCTAATTCTATAGTATAATATAGAGCGTTTTTATACCTAAAGGGCGGAATAATAGCAATCTACAAAAACTTTTTAATACATCGAATATATTTATATTATACCTAATATACTAGCTGTTGCCGCTGACTTAGTTCCGTATGTTACTACGGACTTTGTTTTATTTCTGTGTCAAAGAATAAGGTATCTTGAACCGTTGCAGAAATATCGAATAATTATGAAAAAACAAAATCAATGTATCCCACGGGAACTGTAACTATTTCCGGGATCAAATTAGGCAACAAACTCTAACTAGCTTCCATGCATCTTATAATGTTGGTATGATTCTTTGTCCTAGAAAATGTTTTTCTTAGAAATCAGGCAGAAAGCAAAAATACAGCACGAGTTAAGGTTTCTTAATTTCAAAATATTTACAAAATTCTCTTAACTTCTACTATACCTTTGTTGTTCTCCACAACAGTCCACAAACAGGACTGTTTCAAAACAGTTTGAGTACGAAAGCTGTAAACAAACGTAAGCAAAAGTTTACTTCAGTAGGCTAATGGTTAAAATCATGAACTAGCGATCACGTTGCCCTGAGTTTAAGTCCCACCATTCGATTATTTTTGTGAACCATACTAAAAACGTTTGCGAAACATCACTGTCTAACATAATAGTCGTAGTTCAAATTTAGTGCAGATCTAGTGGCCCAACCCCAGATATTAAACCAAACAAGAAGCAAGTTATCGTACTTTCAAATATTGACAAACAGTAATTAAATGAAATCATTAAAATATATTGCAAGATTAATGTCAATATTGCAACATATAGCCCAGTAATAGAGATAACCAAGATTCAAAGAACTCCATAACCAAAAAATATAGCTAATCTTACTAAATTGTCGCACGACTTTGCGCGGATTTAAAAAAATGATAAAGTAGCCTATGTGTTCTTCCAGACTATGCTCTACGTCTCTGCCAAATTTCATCGAGATCCGTTCAGCAGTTTAAAAGATAGCTTTTAACAGGTGTAAAAATAGTCTAGATGAACACAGATTAGTTACTTACTAAATTGTTTAACTCCGCCAGGACGGAGACGCAGGCAAAATATAGTAGGTCTAGGTGTAGTACTAGACCTAGATAATAATAGTACCTAACATTTATGTCATTTTTTAAAAAGCTTCCTTGCCTTTATTCTGTCACATATAAGCGAAATACTCGTACAATAAACATTATTGAAAAAACTTTAGCTATTTCAACTGCAGCAACGCAATAGTGTTGAAAAATCAAAAAAATCTTTATTAATTTAAAAAGCCCTTTAATCAATTTTTTAAAATCTAATTAACCTAAAAAGTTTGTTAATATTATATTTATTTAACAAGATTCATCTACAAGTTCTATTATGACGGTGTTGCAAATAATCGAGTTTGACGTAAAAATCCTTCGGCCTATAGTAGGGGTAGCACAAGCCTTATATAAAGTATTTTCTTTGCAAACAGGGTACACATGACCAGTGGTCACCGACAGTGTTAGTTATCTAAGTGTTGTGCGTGAACTTACAAGCAAAATGAAAGCCTTCGTAAGTGTAATTTGAGTATATTATTCAATAATAAACAAAGATAAACAGATTCAAATAATGAAATAAAATTTCAATTTTAAAAATGAAAACGGGTCATATATTAAAATTAGTCAAAAAAATCTGTTACAAAAACATTTGCGTTTATGCGTTTAAAAAAATGGTTATTAATTTTAAAACATTTATTAAAAATAACAAACATAAAATTTACTACATTTTATAGAAGAACCTAGAACTGAAGTTCTTTGAAATTAAAAAAAAAACATCCTTAATTTTATACCTTCACTAAGTTTCAATTAAGTATTGAACCAATCGCGTAATTTCGTTTTTGGTTAAATATTATAATGTAATTGAAAATACTCAAAACACATTTCTTTCAACCTCTCAAACTAGGCTTATTTATTGGGATAAAAGTTAATTTAAACAGACTAATATTTTCAAACCCTCGACCTTATTATCATAATCCGTAGACTCTCTCTCTCTCTTTCTCCTTTTCCTATGTCCCCAAAGTGGGGCAGAGGGCGTCCACAGTACGCCGCCAGCTCGCTCTGTCCTGGGCTATGCGTTTGGCCTCGGACCATGACAGAATCCGTAGACTGCATTGCATTAAATTAATAGATACCTAAATGAAATCGAAAGCAATGACAAAAACAAACTGCATTTATTGATTATCGCTTATAATATTCGTAGCTGTTTAATCATTCAATTGACAATCGGAATTTCGTTTTCGTCCACCCCGGGACGCATGCTAAGTGGAATGAAGTCATCGCACGTAACGTGGTAAAAGTCGTTCATTGTTTTCGTTCGGTAGTCATAAAGAGTGAGTGTTTTTCGATCAAAGATTTTGCTAACGAAAATATCGTCTCATGAAAAAATAGTAGTCATAATCATACTATTCATACTTAACATTATAAATGCGAAAGTTTAGATGGATGGATGGATGGATGTTTGTTAGAGTTTGTAGCCTAAACGGCTGAATGGATCTGGATGAGATTTAGCATTTATATAGCACATAGTCTGGAAGAACACATAGGCTACTTAGTTTTTTTTTCTTAATTTCACGCGGACGGAGTCGCGAGCGAAATCTAGTTTAATAATAAATGTTTATTATTATTTATTAAATGATATTGTACCTCTACGATATTTTTGGGGAAATATATTATATGAATTAAATGATAGCGCCAAATTGAAATATCAGCCAAATCCTATCACATTTTAAGTTAAGAACGTTCTTTCCAGGTCGCAATCCTCTTCATGACGGCATCAGTTCTCGCTGAACCGAGCAAAGTCATTCAAAAGCGGAGTGGACTGGTAGGACACTACGCTGCTGCCGCACCCATCATACATTCCGGCTACAGCCTGGGAGGCTACGGTCTTGGTGCCGGCATCAGCTCAGGGTACGCAGCAGGCCTAACCTCGGGTCTAGCTGGTGCCCTATCTGCAGGACCAGGCATCGCCGTGGGGCCGGGATTAGGCGGTATCGGAGGAGCCACGATTGTTGGTGCTGATGTTCACACGACTGTCACAAAGCATGTCGGCGTCCCAGTCCCGGCTCCTTACCCGGTAGCTGTAGACAGGCCTTACCCTGTCCCCGTCAGGGTAAGTGTTGACTTCCTTCGTTAATTCTATTGAGTCTGAACCCCGTGTACACTTCTGAACTGTATAGACGCGTTTAAAAAATCCAAACGAGAAACAAAACACTGATGTATCTAAACTAAACGTGACTAATCATTCCAGGTGGCGGTGCCAGTGCCCGTAGATCGGCCATATGCTGTTGCAGTGCCGAGGCCCTACCCCGTAGCGGTTGAGAGACACGTCGCGGTGCCAGTCGACAGGCCAGTGCCAGTGCCAGTTCCCCACGCAGTTCCGTACCCAGTCATCAAACAGGTATGGCAAAATATAATGATTATCTTAACATCTTGAACCAGTATTGCAAATATTATACTTTAACAGAATTACTTAGATTTACAACAACCAGAAAATTCATTTGTTTTAGTTTTCTGAACTATGCACATACTAACAAGGATCGAAACTAAACGTAACGCTAATCATTTCAGGTCGGAGTACCAGTTCCCGCTCCTTACGCGGTGCCATATCCCAAGCCAGTAGCAGTTCCAGTGCCCCAGCCTGTGGCTGTGCCAGTTGTCAAGTCGATCGTGTCCTCAGGTCTGGGTGCGTCTCTCTACGGCGCTGGTCTCCACGGCGCTGGTCTCCACGGACACGGACTTGCTTCTAAAATCTGGTGAAGAGATGCGAATTGAACACTCGATTGTTAGATTCAAATGAAATTTTTGATTGCAAGTTAATCACAGTTTAACATATTTAGATAGATGAAATTTCAGTCTATGTCTCTTTGAAAAAATATCTTTCTATTGGTGTTAAAATTAACAATTCGGTTAAGTAGTTTTTAAACTTTTGTGAACAATTTTTGGACAATGGTTTTAAAATTTGGACATTCAGCTAGGTTACGTCTAACAGTAGCAAATAGTGTTAATAGTCGAAAGTATTACAAAATTGTAATTTTCATTACGAAATAACGGCTTTACTTAAACGTGCTTATAATATTAATGTCTTCCAACTGGATTAATGGTGCAAAGGTTGATGGCGTAAGGTTTTTTGAAATTATGATCAACAAACGAGTGTTCGATAATTCGAAGGCTTTTATTGAGGCTCTTATAGTCACGAATGATATGTGATTTAGTTAGATTTAGTTATAATATATCTTTGGATGACTCTCTATACATTTGGGTAATATCGAAGTTTTTGAATCTTGTTAATTTTGGAGTTAAAAATGTCGTACATGTGAATTTATAGATGTCTTTACCAAATCTTTTTGTATTTTTTGTTGTGTTTAGAATGTATATTTTAGTATTCAAACATTTACCATTTCTTATAACATATACTGATGTATCCATTTTACAAAGATGTTTATGTTACAAAATGTTTTACACATTTATATTATTTTTTTCTTGATCTCTTTCAATATCATGCTAAAGAGAGGCTTCACGTATGTATATTATATACCAGTTTATTTTGCTTTTGTACATAGCTTAATGTAGTGGTGTAAGGAAGAATACAGTTTGTTTCGACCGCAGTCGACTAAATACTATTTTTATACTGTCTTTTATAATAAAAACTATTTCAATATATTTTACTTTTATTTCTTACTACCTTATTCCCGCGACTCCGTCCGCGTGAAATTTAAAAATAATATGAAATAAATGAAAAAATATAGCCTATGCTACTCACAGATAAATTGCCTTTCTAACGGTGAAAGAATTTTGAAAATCGGCTCAGTAGTTTTTGAGCCTATTCATTACAAACAAACAAAGTTTTCCTCTTTATAATATTAGTATAGATTTACACCTTAAAACCCGATAGCTACAGAACAGAACAGAACAGAGGATGCCTAGTCTAATAGGATGCCCTTATCATCATTACCATCTACAGCCTTTATTAGACCACTGTTGGACATAGCCCTTCCCCAATGGTGGTACAAAATTGCGTTTAACCAACTTTCTGTGTAACGACGCATATTTAGTGATAACCTACATTATTTTGTGTTTCTGATAAGGCAATTATTAAAGAAAAACATATTAATTACTAAAAAAACAAGACTCAATTTAAAAACCGAAAAAAACGTGATTTAATAGTATAATTTAAGCGAATGATGCTATAACAAACGACTTCGTCCGCGTGAAATTTAAAAATAATAAAAGCCTATGTTACTCACAGATAAATTACCTTTCTAACGGTGAAAGAATTTTTGAAATCGTCTCAGTAGTTTTTACGTGAATCGAATCATACAAAAATACGAATATTTCCTCTTTATAATATTAGTATAGGTATAGATAATTAAATTGAGTATAAGACGCATATTGGATACTAGAAAACTTAGCTTAATAAAAACGCGATGTACACTAAATAGCAATTATTTGTTCCACTTATTTCTAAGAATGGCAATTTTATTCGATAGAAAAGCGATTAGAATTCTAATGTTCAGATACATTACCGTGTCAGTGGGCGTGCCGGCGGGCTAGGGTTCGTTTGTCGCTTGCAGTTACGCAATCTACAGCTAAATTACTTCCTTATCACGTTTGCTTCGATACATTACATAATTATCCTTTTATATTTATCTTGGTTTTCTTGTTGTTAGATTATTTAAATTAGGGTTAACAATTACAATATTCATAGTATCCATTGGACTTTTGGCGCTACTTTACGCATAATAAATGTAGTTTTGTAGTTAATGAAGAAGATATATGTAGGAAATCACAAAAATAGTTTGATAAGAGTGTAACGTCTCTGTTAGAACTTTTTTTTTTCTTAAATTTGTGAAGTAAGGTTTTTAAATTTAAGAACAAATGTATGAAACTCACATGTGATGGTACAAAAATTAATATCTCTTTTATCCTCTTTTAAAAACAAATATGAAAAGAGACGACTTTTACCGTAAAAAAAAGCTCTCAGTCGCAGTAGTCGCGTACAGTGCGAAATTCATTTATATTTATGACGAAATAGTAAAGATTTTCAGATGACTTTGTGAATCCTTAAATGCTAATTAAATTAACACATTACATTCGATATTTTACATAAACACAAGTTGACTAGGAAATTATCTGCCTTTGAAACTTTGAATAGTGAAAACTTTGATTTTAACTCCATCTACTACGCGGTTTAGGAACTAAGCCAGCAATTAAAATCACAAAGGTAGAGTAGATAATGTTCTTTTAACTAGATGGCGCTTATCTTAAATATTTTACGGGTTTGACAATTACCAATTATGTCAATGCTTTTTTAAGTTTTTCATACTATAAAGAATATTATTGAGTGGTTTGTGTTATTGTTTTACATATCTGTAAATTTTCTGAAACATGTTTTAGTAGATCTATGATTTTTAGGAATTACCACCTTTTTTCCACGTGTTAATAATAATTCAATACATCACTTTCACACGATACATTATAGAGTATAATTATTGGTTTTACATGTGTTAGACATAGTTTCCATTATCGACGTGTGACCATCGAGGGCACTCGTACATTATTAAACGAATATCGATCTGGTGACCTCGTATAATATTGAACGAACAATAAATATGATTTGAACAGCATGCATACTTAAAAAAATCGATATTTTTATGCCTTGTCCAACTGATATCGATAAAATAGCATAGTGAGCCCTTTGATGTCTTGGAAAAATAGAATATATATTTTAGCTATACAGATAATGTATAAATTTAAAAACTAAAATTATAAAGTGTTATTCTATTTTTGTAATACTCTTCTCATAACTTCTTAATATGTAAGAAAAAGATTCTGCAAACGTAAAAAAAATATAAATAAAAACTTCTTTTGTTTTTCTAAAACTACAATATAACTAACTAACTATAAAAACTACAATATATAAAAATAAATGTTAAATACAAACTCATTCATAAATAAAAGCACCAAGTCTTCAAACACCAATAATTAATCTAAAACAACGAAGTTTGACTTCAAAACTAAATTATTAACGAAACTAACCTAAGTCTTAGAACTAGTTTTTAAATAACGTTCCAGTTGAGTACTTGTGAATTATTGATGTTCATTGCTTTTGGTCGTCCTCAATAAAGTTGTTTTACACCGAAAAGTACACGTTACTTACAAATCGTTGAATATAAAATATTCGTAATGAATACATACTCTTTCAAAGTAAAGATTTATTCAAATAACAATATAAAACTGAAAATAATCTCTACATAGAGAAAACAATTATTTCTCTCGAAGGGAAACGTATTATAAATCTTACTTACTATAATTAACAGATAAATAGTAGAGGTTGCTGTGGTAACACGAAAATTTGCGAGAGCATTTTCGACATCTTAAACGACATTGACAATTTTCGTGCTAGCCCCCAGTTTATGATGAATAACTTTGTACTTAAAAAAAATCCTCATACATATCCCCAGATTCTTTTCGTAGTCTCCCTAGTGTAAACTAAATTGTACCTATTTAGTCATAATCATCATCATCATCTCCCCTGCCTTATCCTACTCCCGTAGGGTCGGCGCACCGGGTTTTCGTCCTCCAAATAACTCTATCATCTTTCATCTCAGTCATCACTCCCTTTTTGACCATGACACCTTTCACGCAATCCATCCATCTCTTTCTAGGTCTACCTCATTTAGTCATAGAATAGAAATTAGTATAAAAGTCATTTAATATAGAAATGTATACTAAATCAATCCTGTAGTGATCAATTAATGTATCTGAGTCCAGTAAGTCAAAATAAATCCCAGTCAATACAACGTCAGCCTCAAGTTCCGTTCGATCGATAGCTAGAACCAATCATTGAATACCACTTTTTTTCACTTCCATATAAGTGTTGTTAGAACGGTGGCTTTTTGTAATTCATTAAAAGATATACGGTGCGGTTTGAATGTTATTATCTTCCTTGTTAGGACAAGACTGAATTATGTAAAGTATATTTCATAGAGTTAGATATCCAAGGCTCCCACGTAGTTACCATTACGATGGGATCAGAACCTTGGATACGTATTTTGTATGTTTTTTATATCATAAGGTAGGAAACGAGCAAGCGGCTACAGCAGCCAAAATGGCGAAGCTACCACTGCCCATAGACACACACAGATGCGTTGCCTACCCTTACCCGATGGTGGTGACACACATAAAAATGATATTTCTCCTTCCTATGCGTCTTCTTTCAAATCCAATTTCCCTTCCCATCCTTTCCTCTTAAGAGAAGGGTGAATGGGAAAGGGATAGGCCATGAAGCCTAATTATAGTATCCCTAAAAGTTGGAATCGTTTCCACTTTACGCCTGTCTTCTATGTGGTCGTGGTATTACACCGGGCTAGCTGGCCCTTTCGTGCGAATGTGTTAAAACGGGCTCTACTACTGTTAAAGTTTTTGTAAAAATCTGTTAGAAAATTATAAAACCAATAAAGTAGGTTTAGTCTTACTAATAATATATGCCAATATTTAGTTAGATTGATGGAGGTTTACACTTAAATAAATAAATTTAAATATTTTTATCAAAGTATTATTTTTCCCATATATCTTTATTTCTTATTTTCTATATAATACATTTTACAAGATTTGTATAAAAATAAAATAAAACATATTATGTAAAAAATAGAGCACCACCGGCTGCGGAATCCGATGACTCAAGCATTATCAAAGTTATTATTAGTTCAAATGTATAAAATAAAGTTGCAATTTTATTTTTAAAAGTTAATAAGTAACTTAAAGGCTTTAGAAACTAATTAAGTTAGAAATGCCTGTATGATATTGCACAAGGAAAGTACATGTACCATATACTAGTGCATTCTAGAATTAATGAATTATAGGGCTGTCTATAGATATATCGCTTTTAGATTATTTTATTAGACTATAATATTTTGATAATAAAACCGATGTTGATTTAGTTTTTCTACAAGTTTACACTTTTACAATATATGTTATTAAATTGTCATACCTCTTTTCTCCCCTAAGATTTGTGAAAAAACAATATTTTATTTTAGTTTTTTTCAGCTGTGTACTGTTTATTTCTGTTTCTAATACTAGTTCATAACTATCTATTTGATGAAACTTTGCTCAATCGAACTGCGGTCAGTTTTCGAAAGAAAGTAAAGTATCAGACCTTAATATTTATAAATATTAAATTCATAAGTTGGCAACCCTACAGATAGTACTATCTTTAGCGGAAACGAGATCAAGAATTAGCCAACTGTCCCTGCGAGGAGTTGCCACATCTGTCAAATGTTGGCACACAAACCAAGTCAAGCTTACGCTTTGGGAAAAATTCCCAACCACGCCAAAGCCTAGAATAGTATTTTCTCTTTTATATTATTAATACATTTGTCAATAATAATGTGTCAGATATTCTTGTTTGTCTGTCTATACTAATCTTATAAAGTGGAAAGATTTGTACTTTTGGATTTTGGTATGATAATAACACAAACTACGGGTCCGATTTCAAAAATCCCTTCACCGTTAAAAAGCTACGTTATCGCGGAATAACATAGGCTATCATTTTTCCTTTTTTTTAATTTCACGTGGACGAAGTCGCCAGCAACCACTAGTTGTTAATGATTTCATTGGTTAGACTTCATCTCAACACGTTTCATTTATTTCATTTAATAATAGAACACGTGCTACGCTCTTTTGTTTTTTTTTAATTCCACGCGAACGGAGTCGTGGGCGAAAGCTGGTTCTATGTAATCTTTCTAACTGTCACCCGCGATTTTCTAAGCGCGGAATTAAAAAGAATATTAATTAGCATCTGTTCTTCCATCTTCTCCATCTTCCATGCTCTATATCTTCACTTTCATGGATATAAAATATAAAAAAAATAAAAATAAAATAAAATGACATTTAATCCTAAGCAACACAACACAATCAGAAATAATAACAGAAAAAAAAACATGACGTAGTAACTAAGTAGGGAAAAAAATGAAATTAACTAAATAAAAGATTATAAATAATTGTGATGCTGACCGGATTGGGTCCACGCTCAGCTTAGAATGCTGGGTGCTACTCAATGAGGTACCCAGCGCTGATCTTCCGCGAGAACTGATATCCGTTCAACTGTTTAGGATACCTTTTAACATCCATCTAAAATTTCGCATTTACGTTAGTAAGAGATTAAGATTAGTCATAACATATCTGAGAAATAATTCCGACGTAATTATAGTTACTTTGACCGCGTTCTTTCCCATAGAAATTTTATTAAATAATTATACACAAAAATCTAGATCATTTATATATCCAACCTCAATGAATGTTAGTCATTTCTTACCTTAATAGCTATACAAAAAACATATCGTTTATTTTGTTGGTAATAATAATTTTGCGATACTCAACTTTTCACAGCCGAGGATTTCATATAATCCACGCCTCTATGGATTAATGCGCCGTCACTAAGGATGGCGTTTAATATACAAAAAAGGTAAAAACTTTGATTTTAGAATTTGATCTAATTATTTTTTATATTCAAGAAAAGTATGACGTTTTATCAATATAAACTTCGCCTTATGTGTCTCTATAGAAATGTTAACAAGCATAAGCTTACGCGAGAAGTACTATTTAAATATCTGCTTTAGATATATCGATTAGGGGCGCTGCAGACTATAGACTTTTTATCGACCGACAATTTAATCTAGTCGGGCTGTTACGCCCATATAGAACAAAATCAAGCAGATTAAGCGTCTTACGGCCGGTTTCCCAGCTACGTTTAACCATTCGTTAATTTTTTGGTTCGATAAATTCATTAAATGCGTTTCCGAATAAGTTTTACTCATTTGAAACAAGTCAAGATAACACTAATAAAACGCTAAATTACAAAATAAGCATAAACTTCAGAAACCTAGCATTAAACTATCGGCCGATAAAGTTTGTATGCGGGAGCTATTGCGACAAAAACCGTGGATCACTTTAAACAATATCGGATCGGTTATAAGATATCGGATATATCGATTAGGGGCCCTGCAGACTATAGACTTTTTATCGACCGACAATTTAATCTAGTCGGGCTGTTACGCCCATATAGAACAAAATCAAGCAGATTAAGCGTCTTACGGCCGGTTTCCCAGCTACGTTTAACCATTCGTTAATTTTTTGGTTCGATAAATTCATTAAATGCGTTTCCGAATACGTAACGTGAGTTTTACTCATTTGAAACAAGTCAAGATAACACTAATAAAACGCTAAATTACAAAATAAGCATAAACTTCAGAAACCTAGCATTAAACTATCGGCCGATAAAGTTTGTATGCGGGAGCTATTGCGACAAAAACCGTGGATCACTTTAAACAATATCGGATCGGTTATAAGATATCGGATATATCGATATTGTGATCGAATATTTTCATTCGTTTTGATGTCCATAATAGCTTAAATGGGACTCAGAATTGTCAAGATTTAGTTCAGTGTCACCATCACCGATTAGCAACTGAGAGTAAGGAGAGTAAATTACCTTAAGATTTCCTTTAACACCGCCATAAAGGATAGGAAATATCGATGTCTATATCGGTATTGCGGCCATTTTAGTCTTCGCTGGTTACCATAAGAATCGGACGACCCCTGACCCTGACTATACTTATGTACTTAATATACAAAAAAGGTAAAAACTTTGATTTTAGAATTTGATCTAATTATTTTTTATATTTAAGAAAATATATATAAAGTTGTGTGTACACTAAACAGTAATTTTAATAATTAGTTATACATAAAATATGCTAACAATTTACTTGAAACCAAATTAACGGACAACACGAAAAACGTAAAAATTTGTTACATAAGTATAATCCCTTTTATTGGTTAATTTTACAAAAGCAAAATACTAAGAGAATATGGATTTTTCAGTAGGGATAGTCACAATAATACGAAAATTTTGCTCTTCATTGAATTATTGCTTTATGTTTTTATTAATATTATTTACAATTTTAGAAAAAAACTATAATCAAAAACTATTACATTTAACGCAGTAGTAGAGTAATAGAGTAACAAAGCGCGCAGTGTGTCTCTACCCTTATATATGCATTTCGAGTCACGTACATGTCGCAGGATGTGGCCCGGCCCTGCGTGTCTCGTGCTCTATTTCAAATTACCAAATCCAGTATATAAACTGCGCGAGCGCCGATCTTGCCCACATCACATAGTTGCTGCGCTTGCAACGGTACTCTATAAACATGAAATATATTGTGAGTATTTATTTTATAACGAGAAAAATATGAAATTACACAAATACCGAAAACATATAAAAATGCTGATATAAATATAACTAAAACATTAAGTTGAGAAGAAAGAAAATTTTAAAGATAAGAAAGGTTACGTTTATTAAATCTAAGGAGAGCCGTCTTTCTTATAACTTCTAATAATAATTTATTCATGTAACAGAATATTACACATTTGATATTTAAAAAGATACCAATTACAAAAACCGCTAAAAAATATTTTCTCCGAAAAGCATTCCCGAGTAACTCATGCAACTAGTATTAGAACTAATAAATATTTTGGTCATTTTCAGGTATTCTTTGCCCTCGTGTCCGTGGCTCTGGCCAAGCCAAAGCCCGGCGGTCTTTTCTCCTCATTTGACCATGGAGTAAGTATCACTAAAACGGCATCAATTTCTCTAAATATGAATCACATAATCATAAAAATATCTTTCACAAATTACCTATATGTTGGCCCCATTTGACAATAACCTACGTTTTGTTTCAGTTCTCATCGCTAGACCTTCACCAGCCAGCTATCACGTTAGCGCAGCCCTCATACACAGTTGCCCAGCCCGTGGTCCACGCGGCCCCTGTTGTCCACGCGGCGCCAGTGGTTCACGCGGCCCCTGTAGTCCACGCGGCACCAGTCGCTATCGCCAAGCCCGCAACTAGCTACTCCTCCTTCCAGCAGGTAAAGAGACTTTTACATTGATAATTTTATTTCCATAAGTGGTAGTTTGGTAAACAATGAAATAAATAATTAAAAAGGAACATAAAACAGTCCCAAAACTTCTCTAACCCGGTGCTATCATAGTTATGTCAGAAAATAATGATAATATAAGCTTTGGTATAGAATATGACATTCAAAAATTCCCAAGCCTCAACTCAAGTCCTACATAAATATTGTGGAACTTTTTTTATAATGATATCTGGCCTCAATTAATCACTATACTTTAGTTTCATTTTTCTAACCTAAAAAACTTCGTACTACAAATGGACGTATTCATTTTTCAGTCTTCTGTAACCACTGTTCAATTACAGATCGTACATCCAGTGCAAGTAGCGCATGCAGCCCCCGTTGTCCACGCGGCGCCAGTCATCTCCCAGCCGATAGTCCACGCGGCACCAGTGGTCCAAACCATTGCCCAGCCTGTTGTCCAGAAATACCTTTCCCTTGGCTCCTACGGTGGCTCCTACGGCGGATACGGTCATGGTTGGTAAATCGACGTGTGGTTGTAAATAATTTTTAATTACAAATTTTTTTTTATTTTTAAGCGTTGAGATCATGTCCGTACTAAGGGCGTGGTGCAAATAAAGTATTTTCTTAATCAATTTTAGTTTTTTTTACCTTTCCTGGCTTTCACAATATAAAAAAATACACAAAAAGAAGTTTTATTTAACTATCTTTAGGATGCAGAAATTATTCAGTATTCAATATTTACATACGAACAGAATCGATTGATTTAGTGTTGTAGCTGTTCGTATCGATGACACAAACTTGTATCGAATAATATCTCAAATTATTATTCGGTTTAATTATGTTAAAACTTATATGTAATTAAGAAAAAACACAAACATTTAATCCCATAAAATAAAGCTAACCTACTTAAAGCGGTAAGCAGATATTACAGAATTCATTTGTGGTCACATGTATTCTGATCGCATTTCCGAATATCACCGTGAGTTTCATATTACTATCCCTCATATTATCTTTGCAAAAACAGAGACAAATTTTCAATTTAAATTTCACAGTAGTCTAAACCCACTGTTAACCCATAACTGTTAAATCGATATCGATGTCACATCACTAGCGATCGCGTGCAGGTGAGGACATCCGCGGGTACTGTCCTAGAAATCGTATCTGAGTTATTGTGACCACCAATTTTCTTACACCATTATTGTTTACCTAAAAGGCACAGTTAACCTGAAAGGGAAATGCTGAATATTGCAAATTTGTTTCGTTTATTTAAATGTAATTATTATACGTTAACATTAAACAAAAAAAAACTATTTATTCTCATATTGTACAAATATTTCACCCAAATTAAGGTCAAAAGCATACTAAGTATATTGAGTAAAGGTATTCGTAAAATTTGTAGACCTTAAACTATAAAACATATAACACCATATTCCTAAATAAAACAAGTCTTGTTGTCTTTTAATAATCCATATTATTGATAAGTAATACAATTCTTCTATAAATAATAATAATTTTAGTGACATTATATTCGGCAGATTGTTTCCATTGTATCATAACAAATTAAACAGATTAAAAACAGTCCGATAGTTCACAATTTCATGGTCACAATAGTCTGAACTTCAGGTTTGCGGGCGCAAGCTTTCAGTGTCTCGGATGCCATGCGGGCGAACACTCATTTCGAGTGTTGCCATTACAAAATTATAATGAGATTAAAATATAAATACGGCTATTATTCTACATAAATCAGTGCGTTATTACATAACGATGAAAGTTAGATAAATAAAGTATTAAAACACGTAATATATAATATTGTATTGAATATAAGATTTTATATAGTTAAGTTTAAGTTACAATGAATGCTTGGGACGATGGGGGTCGCGGCGATGATGCTATGGGTCCAAGTGTATCTCGTAAGTTATAACTCATCATCATAATCAACTTGCCCTTATCCCTTATGGAGGGTCGGCACAGTATGTGCTGCTCTTCCATACATCTCTATCAGCCGTCATATCTGAATCCACTCCTTTCTTAAGCATATCCTCTTTCACACAATCCATCCATACTTTCTTCGGTCTTCCTCTTCCTTTGTAGCCATCCACATTCATTCGTAAGTTATAACTATTATTTGTTTTAAACATTATTCCTAATTACCGTAGGCTTCTACCAATCCCGACGACGAATGAATTAAAGAGATGTCTTTAATTCCTTATGAAACAAACGGAAATATTATCATGTTTATATACAGGTGTTTCAGATATACACACGGTTTGTTAGTGATGGTTGTATTCTGTATTTTTAAAATTGTTTCTGCTCATGAAATAAAAGCTTTGTCATTTTTTTTAAATTACGTGCTACTTTAAAAATAATCTACAAATTATATTTTTATTTCATGAGTCATGAACTCACAGTATCTTTTATAAGAGTTCGTTCACATTACAACGTTAGTAGGCCACCAAGGTAATCTAGGCAAGATCACAATCGACGGAAAGTATTGCTTTATACAACACATTTTGTATCTAATCTATATCTATATCTATACTAATATTATAAAGAGGAAATATTTGTATTTTTAAATGTATTGAAATAACTCAAAAACTAATGGGCCGATTTCAAAAATTCTTTCACCGTTAGAAAGGTAATTTATCTGTGAGTAACATAGGCTATATTTTATAATTTCACGCGGGCGAAGTCGCGAGCAACAGCTAGTAGTATACTAAAGTTGTAATTAAATAAAGTTACCGTGAGATGTAGACTTTATTCTGTGCCAAAATAATAATCCAACAGTTACAATTGTGTTTTGTTTTGATTTTTTTAGTTTCAGTAATTGTGAAGTACGATATTATCTGTTATCATTAGAACTTCAGATATTTGAGTTACGATTAAACTTTCCAAAATGACTGTAAATATCTAAAATCGATACAGGGGGAATATGATTTCCCACTGGATATATTAATCCAATAGAAATATTCCATTGAGTCGATTGAATCGATCCAACGGGAATCATCCATTTAAAACACTGTCTAATATAAGTATAGTAAAGCCCTAATTATTTGCTTGTTGATTGATTTACCAGTGGAAATACTTAGAGCGGGCGCATATATTTGATTTAACTATCGCACAACTGTGTATATCGCACGATTGTCGATTGTTTCGCAGCCAATTCAACCGTTTAATTGCACAACTAAAATTCAAGGAGTGTGCGCACCTCCTTATAAGCTCATAGGAATCAAAACGAGACTAAACAGTTATGCTATAGTTTAATCAAATGTTTGCGCGCTCTCTTATAATATAATGCGTAGACACTTGTCTGTCGTCGTTAAATGCCATTCTCAGAAACATCTCAGTAATAGATTTTGTGACATATTAATATTAAATTGCATTTCTTACCTTTGAACTTAACTCTTTAATGTTATTTGTAAGTTAGTCGGAATTTAAACGATGTCTCAACTCGTTATAAACGCGTTAGAAACTATTCGGATTCCATTAGTCCGCATTGCGTAGGTTTAAATAACAATTACGCTTGAAACACTTTGGGTAGGTAGAGTGCGTGCATGGCTTACGTCTGACTTCGGGTATACCTGATCATCATCATCTCCCATACCTTATCCTACTCCCGTAGGGTCGGCGCACCGGGTTTTCGTTCTCCAAATAACTCTATCATACGTCATCTCAGTCATCACTCCCTTCAGGATCATGGCACCTTTCACGCGATACATCCATCTCTTTCTAGCTCTACCTATACCGGTGTACATCCACATTCATAACTAAATATTAAAAAAAAATGGAACTCACTAGTGTTATAAGGATTACGCAACAAAAAAAAAGAAAAAGTAAAGTAAAACAAACTGTGCAAAAAAGAGTACGGACCAAGAGTCTGTAGAAGTTGATATTAAAAAAAAAATACTAAACCCTAATATATAATACCGGATAAAAGAAATATATTACAGAGAACTAGCTTTTTTCTGGAAGTGCGGGATTAAAAAAATAATGTAGTTAGTGTTACTGTAATGGTGATAGCATTTTTAAAATCGGTCCTGCAGTTTCGAAGCCAACAAACAATAAAAACTTTTATCTATGTAGGTATATGAAAGGGTTGAAAACAAGTTTCAACAATACTAATCGATAGTTAACACACGCACATTCTAGTCGCTTTCGGATATATCTATAAATTACCGTGTTAAGGTAAAACTGATTTTTAGGTCCAGCCAGTGTAGCGACAATAACAAGGCACCCACCTCTGAAAAATGGCGGCGAACTGAGAGAAACAGGGTATCTGATTGGTATAGGTTCTAGAACCGCAAGGTGAGGAATAAAATGTCTTAGAATTAAATGACGTCATATACAGGGTTATTGGTAATTAAACGTATCCCCGTTAGGGGGTGATAGAGGGGATCATTTGTGATAATTTTGACCCCTATATGCATTATCCGAAAGTTAACCATTTCCGAGTATTCTGAATTTTCGATTTTTTCAAAATAAAGCGAAATTGCAACTTCAAAAATTTATTTTAAAAAAAAAAAATACTAAACCCTAATATATAATACCGGATAAGAGAAATATATTACAGAGAACTAGCTTTTTTCTGGAAGTGCGGGATTAAAAAAATAATGTAGTTAGCCTCTGTTACTGTAATGGTGATAGCATTTTTAAAATCGGTCCTGCAGTTTCGAAGCCAACAAACAATAAAAACTTTTATCTATGTAGGTATATGAAAGGGTTGAAAACAAGTTTCAACAATACTAATCGATAGTTAACACACGCACATTCTAGTCGCTTTCGGATATATCTATAAATTACCGTGTTAAGGTAAAACTGATTTTTAGGTCCAGCCAGTGTAGCGACAATAACAAGGCACCCACCTCTGAAAAATGGCGGCGAACTGAGAGAAACAGGGTATCTGATTGGTATAGGTTCTAGAACCGCAAGGTGAGGAATAAAATGTCTTAGAATGAAATGACGTCATATACAGGGTTATTGGTAATTAGACGTATCCCCGTTAGGGGGTGATAGAGGGGATCATTTGTGATAATTTTGACCCCTATATGCATTATCCGAAAGTTAACCATTTCCGAGTATTCTGAATTTTCGATTTTTTCAAAATAAAGCGAAATTGCAACTTCAAAAATTTATTTTAAAAAAAAAAAATACTAAACCCTAATATATAATACCGGATAAGAGAAATATATTACAGAGAACTAGCTTTTTTCTGGAAGTGCGGGATTAAAAAAATAATGTAGTTAGTGTTACTGTAATGGTGATAGCATTTTTAAAATCGGTCCTGCAGTTTTGAAGCCAACAAACAATAAAAACTTTTATCTATGTAGGTATATGAAAGGGTTGAAAACAAGTTTCAACAATACTAATCGATAGTTAACACACGCACATTCTAGTCGCTTTCGGATATATCTATAAATTACCGTGTTAAGGTTAAACTGATTTTTAGGTCCAGCCAGTGTAGCGACAATAACAAGGCACCCACCTCTGAAAAATGGCGGCGAACTGAGAGAAACAGGGTATCTGATTGGTATAGGTTCTAGAACCGCAAGGTGAGGAATAAAATGTCTTAGAATTAAATGACGTCATATACAGGGTTATTGGTAATTAAACGTATCCCCGTTAGGGGGTGATAGAGGGGATCATTTGTGATAATTTTGACCCCTATATGCATTATACAAAAGTTAACCATTTCCGAGTATTCTGAATTTTCGATTTTTTCAAAATAAAGCGAAATTGCAACTTCAAAAATTTATTTTAAAAAAAAAAACTATCAATAAATACAAAACAGTACAAAATGCAACTTGATATTGTTTTTATTCCAGAATTATTAAGATTTATTTCAAGTTGTTTTTCTTTCAGATTTCGTAGAAAACACAGAAAAAAATTATATTGGATAATACTACTCATTTTATTGTTTATAATCACATTTATGGGTATTATGTTAACTCTAGGTACGTATTAAGAGGTCGCACACTTTTGATTAAATTATCGCACAACTGTTTAGTCGCGCTTTGATTGCTATGAGCTTATATGGTTATGCGCACACTACTCCATTTTTAGTTATGCAATAAAACAATTGAATTGGCTGCGAAACAATCGACAATCTCAGAACAGTGCGATAGTTTAGTCAGAGGTGTGCGCACGCTCTTAGGAATACATTGGATAGATAGGTATGTAGTTGCTGATAATGATGATGATATAATTGATAACAGTGATGTCATTAAAAAAGCCCGCATACTTAGCTTGTGATCCAAAGAACCTGTAGTCCACCTTTCACCCGCGACTCTGCCTGCGTGTTAAAGTGAACAGCCTATGTGTTCTTCCAGACTATCCTCTACATCTATGCCAAATTTTATCGAGATCCGTTCAGCCGTTTAGGCTACAAACTCTAACAAACATCCATCCATCTAAACTTTCGCATTTATAATATTAGTAAGAGTAAGATTTTTTAATTTATTTAGGATTGTCAACAAAACAAGTAAATATACATACAGTGGTTGAAACAAGACATAAACATATTTCATTTATAAGCTACCATAACATTCATAGAAAGAAAATCCTATACAACTTTCGAATTAAAGTGTGTTTTGTATTTTTAGTACATGTGTGGAAACTGGCCCAAGAATCACCCACGGCCTGACGAATACATATCATTTGACTGGTTCTCCGACCAGGAGACTAGAGTATACGCGGCGGTTAGAGACTTTCTGGAAGCAGATGATCCTACCTTAAACCAGAAACCTATGCCTGTGCAGCAGACAAAGATCATGTATGAAGCTTGTATGGATGTCAGTAAGTTATTAAATTAATTCAAATATAAAAAACAAATGACGCCCGTAGACAAAGAGACTTTCATTTGACGCAGTTCTGGCTCCTTTCTTTTGTCTATTCCACATTTAGAGCGGGCGCACACTTTTGACTAAACTTCCGAACAACTGTTGTGCGATTGTCGATTGTTTCGCAGCCAATTCAACTGTTTAGTTGCACAACTAAACATCGAGTAGTGTACGCATCTCCTTAGAGGTTCATAAGAATCAAAGTGCAACTAAACAGTTATGCGATAGTTTAGTCAAAGGTATGCGCACGCTCTTAGGAATACATTGGCTAGATAGGTATGTAGTTGCTGATAATGATGATGATATAATTGATAACAGTGATGTCATTAAAAAAGCCCGCATACTTAGCTTGTGATCCAAAGAACCTGTAGTCCACCTTTCACCCGCGACTCTGCCTGCGTGTTAAAGTGAACAGCCTATGTGTTCTTCCAGACTATCCTCTACATCTATGCCAAATTTTATCGAGATCCGTTCAGCCGTTTAGGCTACAAACTCTAACAAACATCCATCCATCTAAACTTTCGCATTTATAATATTAATAAGAGTAAGATTTATTTATTTAGTTAATTAAAATTGCAAACAAAACATGTTAATATATATACAGTGGTTGAAACAAGACATAAACATATTTCATTTATATGCAAACATAACATTCATAGAAAAAAATCTTATACAACTTTCGTACTAAAATGTGTTATTTTTAGTACATGTGTGGAAACTGGCCCAAGAATCACCCACGGCCTGACGAATATATATCATTTGACTGGTTCTCCGACCAGGAGACTAGAGTATACGCGGCGGTTAGAGACTTTCTGGAAGCAGATGATCCTACCTTAAACCAGAAACCTAAGCCTGTGCAGCAGACAAAGATCATGTATGAAGCTTGTATGGATGTCAGTAAGTTATTAAATTAAATCAAATATAAAAAACAAATGACGCTCGTAGACAAAGAGACTTTCATTTGACGCAGTTCTGGCTCCTTTCTTTTGTCTATTCCACATTTAGAGCGGGCGCACACTTTTGACTAAACTTCCGAACAACTGTTGCCAATTCAACTATTTAGTTGCGCAACTAAAAATCGAGTAGTGTACCTTCATATAAGCTCATAGGAATTAAAGCGAGACTAAACAATAGTGCAATACTTTTCATCAAAGATGTGCGCGGTCTTGGTAGACCAATTTGTTAGGTATGATTCCGTCTAAACAATAACAAGAAGTAAAAAAGAAAACTAAGGATTTGGTATATAACCCGTATTTAAGAAAATTATCAAATATTTTGTTTATTTACAGAAACATTGGAAGATCGTGGATTAGAGCCAGTGATGAACATGTTAGATGAAATAGGACTACCACATTTTCCCACAATTATTAACACAAAAGGTTAGGTTTGTCTAAAAATATACGCACAAACATATTTATGGCCTGTCCCACCATATTGTAAATTGTCTGATAACAATCCAACGTGTAAAATATATGATGGAAATATCGGATTTTGCTACCTTATCTGACAGTGACGTCATTTTTAAGCTATCTGAGCCTCTGTCAGCCAGTGGTGGGAGAGGTCCTTAGTCTTATAAAATGTTACATATCGTTTGGTTTTAATTTCAAATATATTGACATTAATTGAAGCACTTTTATTAAAACTTCATTAATTATTTTCAAAGAGGTTATTTTTACAGCTGATAAAGATCTCAACTACACGTTCGACTGGCTGGAGGCCGTAATCAAAATTAAAAAGAAACTCGGAATGGACGTACTAATTGGGTTTGATATATTTTTCGATTCAAACAACTTTACCAAAGATAACATATTGATAGGCGCACCTGAAGTCACACATCCTTTTCCAAGGTAATTTGTGCATTTTGAATAATACCAACTCATATCTGTCTTCTGTGGAAAGCATAAGGAAAGGTCCAGCAGAGGGCTGACAAAGGCTGATGATGATGATATTTGTCTTCACTATCAAGACCCGAAGCCAACCAAAGTTAGGGATGACCAGACCTTTCTCAGTTGAGTAGAGTGTAGTTACGCTGGCCCAGTGCAGTGAAATTTTATCTATAGAAGAATTGTAATCTACTTCCTTTAAACATAAGATATCACTGATCTTTCCTCTATTTGTCGTTTATGCAGTCTGTTATTGGCAAACTGCATTAAATTGACTAAAACGTCATGAACTCGAAATATAATTTAGCAGACTATGAAGTAATAATTTAGTTCTAATGTCATCTTAAAAGTTTACTTTTTCAGTATGCATGGTAACATTGTATTCAAAAGAAGTACAAAAAGAAGATATTCTTATTCAGACTTCAGTACAATAACGAACTCCAAAAGAGAAAAGTCACACACTAAACGTCAATCAACCAAAAAGGAGAACGAAGAAGTTAAAGATAAAAGTAAAACATTTTACATAGCATTGATGAGATATTTCATTGAAGAAGAAACAAAAAATAGCAATAATACTAAATTAGTATCCAATGATCGTTTGAAAGAGGTAGCAAATATTTTCTACGATTTCAACGAAGAAATGAATGAAGTAAGTTAGATTTATTAAATTTAAAGCTAAAACCTAGTTACTTCACAATTGTATCGACAAGCTGGTACTGAATTAGGAAATCCTAATCGCAATATTAAGAGCGGGCGCACAGCTTTGACTGAACTATCGCACAACTGTTTAGTCTCGCTTTAATTCCTATGGGCTTATATGAAGGTACACTGGTTCGATTTTTAGTTGTGCAACTAAACAGTGGAATGACCTGCGAAACAATCGACAATCACAACAATTGTGCTATAGTTTGTCAAAGAAGGACACACCACTGTAATAAAACTTTTACTAATACAATATCTCCTTAATTATAGATTATATCGTACAATGAAACTGACGAAACAGAACTATATGAGACACAGGACTACTCAGTGGAGCAAATCCAGAACATCACAGACTCAGTACTAACACAAAGTAACGGTACAGCAACACCAATATGGAGAAGATATTTTGAAGGTATTTTTACAGTAAAAGATGAAAAATTGGACTTTGATAAGGAAAAAATATCAATAAGTCAATTAGATTTAGAATATCTGTGCGTGATGGCTGCCTACGTGTTTAAAACTCGGCCAATTCACTTGGAACTCTACATTTGGATGAAGGTCAGTTAATATTTACAAGTCGGATCATCATACTAAACTATCACACAACTGTTTAGTCTCGCTTTGATTTCTATGAGCTTATATGGAAGTGCGCACACTACTCGATTTTTAGTTGTACAAAAACAGTTGAATTGGCTGCGAAACAATCGACAATCGCACAACAGTTGTGCAATAATTTCGTCAAAAGGTGTGCATGCTCTTACGATGCATAATTGTAAACCTTATTCTCATATTTTTTGTCACTTTTTCTATATAAACATATTAAATTTAACCAGGTAATTGAAGTGTTAGCTGCAGATACTACGCAAACATTGTACCAGTTGTTTTTAAAAATTTACCCAACCGATGTTGTGGCTGCCCGAAGTCTGCGATGTGCTAACGCCGTTAATGAGATGCTGGGGATGGCTGTGGCATATGCTATTGCTGAACCGGACTTCATTAGTGTTGTTAAACCTGAGGTAATTTCGTTTTTCAACAGCTTGATTGACATTTACTTGAACATTGAAATATTCCGTCTTCAAGGAAATCTTACCAAACATTAATAAAATTAATTCCAAGTTAATACGAAGCGTCTTTTAATTAGAGTTGTCATACAAATAAATGCGAAAGATTGGTTGAAGGTTTGTTGGTTAGAATGTATCTTCAAAACGGTTAAACGGGTGTCCATGAAATTTAGCACAGATGAAGAACATAGTCTGGAAAAAGCATAGACTAGCTTATTTACTAAAAGTTTTAAAAAAGAAAATGTCAATTTCCAGATCGAAATAATGTTAAAAAATCTGAAAGGCGCTTTAGCCCACTTAATAGGAAAAACAAAATGGATGGACGACAACACTAAATTAAAATCGTACAGAAAAATCATAGAAATGAAAACTCTAATAGGGTTTCCGGACTGGTTGCTTGAAGAAGGGCAACTTGAGTCTTATTACAAGGGAATAGAGGTGAATAAAAAGACGCATTTGGAGAATATGATCAGCATAGCTCAAATGGAAGTTAAAGCAAAGATGGATGATTATAAGAAACCTCGTCCAAATTTATGGTACATCGACCCTACTGTGGTTAACGCTTATCATGTGTTCGCAACAAATACAATAAGTAAGTGTGGAGTGTGCATAAATTAAACCAATTATTACTAATTTTACTTTATTAATTTCTTATACACGTGTTAATTAACCGTAAACGTGGCTTCAACGCCATAGATAAACCAAACTGTCAAAGTCCTACCACAGAGTAAATATGTCATAGATTAACTTCTCTCTTTTACACAGTGTAGTTAACATTATTTAAAACGTTCTAAACTTATGCGATTTCCGTTGATTTAAGTTTATAGAGATTCTTTAAGTAATACTCATAATTTTCTTATTCTCTGCATGCAGCTGTTCCTATGGTGATATTACAGTATCCTTTTTATGATTTGGGTTTAGAGTGAGTAATAAATTTCAAATAAGATTGATCTTACTTACAGTGCGTACCTTTGACTAAAGTTTTGCACAACAGCTTAGTAGCGTTTTGATTCGTATGATGGTTATATTGAGGTGCGCACACTACTCGATTGTTAGTTGTGCAACTAAACAGTTGAATTAGCTGCGAAACAATCGACAATCGCACAACAGTTTTGGAATAGTTTGGTCAAAGATGCGCCCGATCTTAGCCTATTTAATTTATGTATCTATTTGAATAACGTGTCATAAAGGAAAATAAATTTGTTGCATCGCATTTTTTGTGAAAAAATATGTAATTAATAGTTTTTTTTTTCAGTTCCCTAAATTATGGTTCGTTGGGGACAATATTGGACACGAAATCACTCACGGCTTTGATAACTTAGGTAAGCTTCTAATTATAATTTACTAGCTTCCGCCCGCGACTCCGTCCGCTTGGTATAAATAAAAACAATAGAATGTAAGCCTATGTGTTCTTCCAGACTATCCTATACATCTATGTCAAATTTCATCCAGATCCGTTCAACCTCTAACAAACATCCATCCATCCAGACTTTCACATTTATAATATTAGTAAGATTTTCGTTAAGCAACAACATTATAAGATGACTTCCTCATGCTTGTAATTTACAGGCCGACTTTACGATAAAGATGGTTATTCGAAGAACTGGTGGTCGAATGAAACGGTGGACTCTTATCAGAATGTGACGGAGTGTTTGGTCAAACAATACTCATCATTTAAAATACCTAAACTTGGAAAAAATGTAAGTGGATTATATAGGAGTATTAAGTTAACTAGATAATGTTAAAATCTAAAAAGTAATTTAATCCTAAAAGGTAATAGATGATCTCTTAACAGCGACAGTTTTCTGAAAACACTTAATTCGTTTGACATTTGCAATTGATAATTTGACAAATGTAAACAATAAAATGAAATTTTTATAATTTTATGCGGATGAAGTCGCATGGGATCAGTTAGTAATCTATATTCACAATAGATAGACGGTCACAAGACTCTGGGTGAGAACATAGCTGACAACGGCGCTATCAAACAATCATTCTCGGCCTTCGAGCGGCAACTGCGACGTATCGGCCACGAAGCTAAGCTACCTGGATTTGAGGAATATACTCCGCAGCAAATATTCTTTATGTCCTATGGAAATGTGAGTTAAGATTAACGTATTTTTTTTAAATTCCACTTAATAGGGAGCACAACACCTGTGACTAAACTTTCGCAAAACTGTTGTGCGATTGTCGATTGTTTCGCAACCAATTCAACTGTTTAGTTGCACAACTAAAATTCGAGTGTGCGCATCTCCATATAAGTTCATAGGAATCAAAGCGAGACTAAACAGTTCTGCTATAGTTTAGTTCTAGATTAGTAGACTCATTTTATAAATAACAACTGGGTAAAAAGGCATTCTCTTTGGCTTTTCTTTCTATTCTTGTTGATTAGAATCGCAACTCTTTTGGTTTTAGTAGTATCCTTTTAGTGTATTTAATGAGATTATAGTCGTCCCTACTCTTCGGGGTGGATTAGGTTAGATTAACTAGGCATTAATCATGCTAGCTCAATGCAAATCGATAGATAATTTTTTCAATTTGTAATATTTCAGCTCTGGTGCGGTATCTCAACAAACGATTCCTTGAAGGCAAGTTTAGAAGACGAGCATTCTCCACTCAAGTTCAGAGTAAAAGGGAGCCTGCAGAACATCGAACAATTCGCTCGAACCTGGAACTGTCCTCCCGACTCCCCAATGAATCCTACGAAGAAATGTGTCATCTTTTAAAGCGAAAGAAATCAACATGCTAGGTTCCATTACGGATGTCTCCTAAGCCTTGGATTTGGTGAGTCGGGGACAATAAAAGTAAACAGAAATATCTAAAGGTACTCGTAAGTACAGTCGCGGAAATCTGTGGTACTCCACTTGAGAAAAAATTGCCTTGTTCATTGCAACGAGACATTCGCCTATTCCTACAAATAATTAGATAGTGAGTGCAAACGAAGTTATAATAATAAAAAGAAACTAATCGTATAACACTAACTTTATAGGCTGCGTTGTATTAATTTTTGTTCCGCGTCTCGTTTCAAAATGTTCAAAGGATTGTAGCTTTTAAGGTGGAACATCGTCAATTTCCGCAACTGTAGATATGTAATTCTTTAAGATAGATATAGCAGTTTTGATACAGGCTGATGTTAAAAATGACGTTAAAGATTGTGATACTAACTATAGGGTGTGTCAAAACTCAAAGACCCTAAGAATAAATCCGCCCCAAGATTTAATGAAATAAATCATTGAAAAATACTAATTGTAATAGAGTTGTTATCAAAGTAAAAATAGAGTGTTTTCTAAGCAATTGTATAGAGTTGTGATGTTTATAAAGATTTTTACAGTATTAGAGAAGTATTGTTTAGAATACCTAGAGTTAATATGTTTGTAATTAGTTATAAAAAATGTTTTCTATTATCTTAGGCGAAAATGTACTTATTTTAAAATTTCTATATATTTGTTTTGACGAGTATTTTCTGCGATATCACTGTGTGCAAAATAATAATAATTAAATATAAAAAAATTGTGGCAACTTTTAATTATTTATTAACTTTACTAAATTTTCTGACAACCCTAATATCTATAGAAAAAAATGTGTCATACCTGTTTTTTTTACAATAAATACTCATCAAGAACTGACTGTAGAAAATAAACATCAGATAAATATTTGAGTCAAAGCTGAACTGCAATTTTCATCAATTATAATACCACTAATTAACTACAGTAGTTATAACAGATTGTCATTTGTTGATAGATAAAATAAAATAAACAGTTATTTTGGTTCAATCATTTATTCTGAATATATTACAGTATTGCAATTCGACTCGTATCAAACTTCATACGAACATACTAACATACCCTAGTGGCTACTGTGAATGCTCGGGTAGCTGGAGATCACTTTGGACACGCCGATCGAGTGGCCGATGCCAGACGAGATGGAGGAAAGGCCGTAACCGTGACCGCCGCCGTAGCTGATCCCGTAGCCGCCACCGTAGCCGCCGCCGTAGCTACCGCCCAGCGAGATGCCCGACCCAATTCCTGAAGAAATTCCAATGCCGGAACCTAAACCGATACCGGAACCTAAGCCGATACCCGAACCTAACCCTGAGCCGATACCGATACCAGATCCGATGGCTACCCCTGAACCGATCCCGGCTGAAATTCCAGAAGATATTCCTACTGCTGGCGCAACCGCCACGGATGGTACTGCTGCGACTGCGGCCACCGGCACTCGTCGCTCAACTACAACGGGATGAGGTACCGGTACAGGCCTGTCGACTACCACGGGCTGAGGTACAGGGACGGGCCTGTCGACTTGCACGGGAACAGGTACTCTGACAGGGCGGTCAACGTAGACGGGATGAGGCACCGGAACCTGACGGTCTACATACACCGGCCTATCGACAGGCACTTGCTTCTCTACCGTAACCGGGTACGGCACTGGCACTGAGACGGGCACTTTAACTGGATATGGCACTTTCCTCTCATAGTAGACAGGCACTTGTCTCGTTATCTCCACGGGTACTCTGTGAATGACGGGCACCGGTCGGTCCACTGGCACAGGCACTGGTACGCGAACTGGTACCGGTACTTGGCGGTCGACGGGTACAGGGACCGGAACTTGTACGGGCACTTGGACGTTGTTCGTTATTGTCCTAGTGATAAATCTCGGGACTTCTTGGCGGAGGATAACTGGGTTGGGCTGAACGGAGACCGATGTTTGAACAGCTGCGGGAGCGACGGCCACCGCAGGTCTGGCTGCGACTGCTACTGCTGGACCAGCTGCAATTCCACCACCGATGGCTATTCCAGGCCCGGCCGCTATCGCTGGTCCGGCAGCGACACCTATTCCTCCTCCAGAAACAGCTATGCCAGATCCAATTCCAGAACCGATGCCGATTCCTGAACCTATGCCGATTCCTGAACCGATGCCGATTCCTGAACCGATACCAAGTCCTGAACTGATTCCGATGCCGGAACCGATACCGATACCAGATCCGAGACCGATTCCACCGTGACCAATCGCAATTCCTCCATGGCCGATTCCAATTCCGCCATGACCGATACCGATACCGCCATCGAGTCCGTAGTGTCCGGTGGAAATGATACCTCTCTTCACTCCCTTTACTGACGATCCGTCTTTAATTCCATTTTCTAGAAGTTCTGAAACTTTTGATTTGTCCTCTTTTGCTGTTGTCAAACTACTGCAGACCAACAGCAACTAAAAAGAAAGCAAAGTAAAATGAGAAACCTTCCACTACTTGATATTCAATAATTAACTATTTTTCAATTGATCAGAATCAAAAAATTGAAGAAAGAGCACATTCATTTGTAGACGTAAAATTGGACTCGAAGTTCTTATTTCTTAAGAATTTAATATTCAAAATTTAAAGTCAGTAATCACTTAAGAACAATAGTCATGAGAAATAAGCAATAACACAATCTATTGCAAACTAAGTCTCACAGTCTGGAGAAAAAGATTCGAATGAATGCGCAGAACCGATACGAAATCGAGACCAAGGCTGGTGACTGCAAAATCAAAGCAAACTTATATTTATTGCTGGTTTACATTTTCAACTGCAACATATGCTATCAGAGATCTTAATCTTATCATACTATACTAATACTAGCTTTCGTCTGCGACTCCGTCTGCGAGAAATTTAAAAAAAACAAAAGCAAGTAGCCTATGTGTTCTTCCAGACTATGCTCTACATCTATGCCAAATTTCATAGAGATCCATTCAGCAGTTTAGACTACAAAAATATAAATATCCATCCATCCATCTAAACTTTCGCTTTTATAATACTCGTATTAGTAAACGACAATGTATAGACGAGTTCTTGTAACTACTTTCAAAATGCCTAAAAGGATTTAGATGAAATTTGCCACAGATGTAAAATATAGTCTTCAAGTACAGATAGGCTAATTACTAAGTTTTTTTTATTACCGCGCGAAGAAAATCCAGTCTAACATAGATATCGATAAATATTAAAAACTCGAACTATGTAATCTTTTTAATATGAAGTATAATTTGATGATCTTGTAGTAATGCAGGTATACATTAAATCTAAAAGAAACTAAGGCAACAAAGGGTCAAGGCTTGGATTACGTAACCAATAGATCGACCGATAAGGTATAAGCTACTTTTTTAGCCTAGTCAAGGGCTAGCAAGTTTTAATAAAAATTATTACCATTATATGACCTACAATTATATTACGAACATTTACAGTATACATATAAAGAATAGAAATGATTTCATATCTTTTAGTGATAAAAAGGAAATTAAAAGAATCAACTAAATAAATCTATTTATTGTTCAAAGTGATCATACTAATCATACTATCATACTTTATACTAATATTATAAATGCGAAAGTTTAGATGGATGGATGGATGGATGGATGTTTGTTAGAGTTTGTAGCCTAAACGGCTGAACGGATTTCAATAAAATTTGGCATAAATGTAGAAGATAGTCTGGAAGAACACATAGGCTACTTGCATTTGTTTTTTTTAATTCCGCGCGGACGGAGTCGCGAGCGAAAGCTAGTATAAAATAATAAAAAATAATTGAGTTATTATATCACGTTTAGATTATTATGAAATTATTTATAGCATCACTATATAAAGTTACAGGATATCCTTTGCTAATCCTAATTGGGACATTTATCTTAGGAACGGATTATAAAATTCTTGTCATACACTATTAATAGAACTGGGCCTAAGATTGATCCTTGCGAAACTCCACGATTATGTCCTAGTATGGAAAGTTGGTTGTGTCACACGTGTTCTAAATTAAATTACTATAACTGTAAATATATTTTTTAATTCATTAATGAACACAAATCAGTAAATAGATAGATGCCAAAGGTGTAATGTTTATACTGTAAAAACTTACTGATTTTTATTTTTTTGAAATTACTATCTTGCATTGACGAATTCATTGATTTTACAGTAATAATATCGTTATAAAATATTCATACAAAATCGCAGTACCGTTTTAAATTCAATAAGATTTTTATTATTTATTAATGTAGTTTTCGTCTAATTTTAGACTTTTGATTTACAAAAGTTTAGATTTTAATATTTTTTTTTACAAAAAAATATACTAAGCCTAGTAGCATTTAAACATAAGCCTTTAACAACACTATTATCATTGACAAAGAGATATAAATCAATATTCTATCCAAATTACAACTGGAATATATTAGTAATATAGAGCGCAAGTAGGATGTCAGTTAATAATCGTAAATTCTGTCATGTTTTGCTAAACATTTTGCCCTACTATCGAAGACTAGTTTACTATTGGGAAACAGCGGCACACCCAAGCCCTCAACAGAGGGGTTATCACGAATATTTCTTACAATCTCACGTCGTCTATATTTGTATTAAATTTGGAAGTAGAGTACACCATGAGCATCACCTGGGGCTGCAAAGGGGAACTTCCCCCTGTAGATTTGAGACTTGCAAATGTTGTAATTTTTTCATGAAAAAAATTGGACTACATATTTCATACATTCTCTTTGAAATTTAAAAAAAAAACTACTAGTCCCCCCCCTTCTACTGACGATGCCCATAAAGTACACCAACAAATCTAACATAATTTTGTAAGATGACTTTTCGCATATATTCTCGTAAACATCACGCAAATGTTCGTGATAGACCTCTGTATAGCTATGGTTCCATACACGCGACTTACTAATTGCAGTTACGCGCGATCAGTCGCACGTGGCTAACCAGTGGAAATAGGCATTAAAGCTAGAGGCACGTAGTAATATTGCAATGAATTTAACTTCTTCTAAAAACTATAAGTAAAAACTATAAATGAATAATTAGTAGCCTATGTGTTCATCCAGACTATGTCCTAAATCTATGCCAAATTTTAGGGAGATCCGTTTAGCCTATCTGGAGACGGACCTAATCTTTTATGACGTTTTATAGCGTGATGTTTTAACTAAGTGTTTTTTTTATTTATTTTTTTCATTTCATGGCATTTCTTATGGCAATCATAATTCACTTAAAAAAAACGCAATATACCTAGGATTTAAGGTAAATAATTTCACAAACCACAAAAAAATCCTTACCATCAAAACCGGGATGGCGGCCATTTTGGAAGAAAATGTAAAAAATCTATTCCCGAGTTATCACAGCCAAATCACATTACTTTTTTAAATATAGTTCTTTTTTAATTTTATCACCCGAACGAATCGATATGTTGAGTCAATCTGGCTGCAAAATCCGAGAGAACGGGCTTATATAGATGTGTGGAGTAGAATTCTTGCACACATCGTTATCCTACGAATTGATTAAGGGCCGTATACATACGCCGTACTTGTTCCATCTCAATTAACTTTTAAAATACACCGACAATACTATCAAGCAAGTCATATAAATCGACCCATTACTATTTTATTCATATACACGACTAAAATAAATCAATAGCAATAGACTAATGGTTAGGGACAGTCGATTTTATAGGCAGTGGATTCAATACAGGCCCCCAATTCACTGGCTTGTTTGCCACCCTTATCATACTAATATTATAAATGCAAAAGTTTAGATGGATGGATGGATGTTTGTTAGAGTTTGTAGCCTAAACGGCTGAACGGATTTCGATGAAATTTGGTAAGGATGTAGAGGATAGTCTGGAAGAACACATAGGCTATTCACTTATGTTTTTTTTTTAAATTACACGCGGACGGAGTTGCGCGGGACAGCTAGTTTTCTATATAGGTAGAGGGTAGTCCGGAAGAACACATAGGCTACTCGCTTTTGGTTCTTTTAATTCCACGTGGACAAAGTCGCGGGCGAAAGCAAGTAATCTATACTAATGTAATAAAGTGTAAACACACACTATTTTATTATGTAGAATGTCAGCAATTGCAAATACAGTATATTTTTGAAAAAGTTTCTTTTTAAAAAAAGCCCTACTCTTACGACATGCTTTTAGTAAATAATGTGAAAAAAAAATAATGTGGGAAGGGGACAAAAACTAACAAGCTGATATCAAGGAAGCAACGTTGCCATGGTAACAGTAAATGATAAACTTATACAAATACTTAGCACTCGACTCTATCACCTAGAGTACAGTCTTATCAATCTAGAAATCTTTACGCAAACTGAGTAATTCAGTAAGCTTAAAGGGGTAAACAAACAAGAGTAAGAGAATTGACTTAAATTTAACAAATAACTTTGTCCTTTTCCGATTGTTCCTAGAAGTATCATAAATAAGTTTAAATATCAATCTTTCCTTTACAAAGTTCTTTAAGTAGGAACTAATTTTTAGAATCTATCCAATAAACTTCTCTTTTACAGAGTAAAGAGCATTTAATTAGCAAGTACTAGAAGTGACCTCTTTACTCCAGGAAATAGTCAACAAATACATACAACACTGTGCTCACTAGAAGGGCCATACGATTTGTTAACTTAAGATTAAGTAATGTAACATAATAACTTTTTCTCTACCGTAATACGATACTGTTTAGCGGTTGCTATACTTACGTATTAAGTCAGCCATAGTTATTCTTTGGGTAATTTTTTACTTTTATGTACAATTTTACTAATATTATAAATGCGAAAGTTTAGATGGATGGATGTTAGAGTTTGTAGCCTAAACGGCTGAACGGATTTCGATGAAATTTGGTAAGGATGTAGAGGATAGTCTGGTAGAACACGTAGGCTTAACTTAATTTTTTTTTTAGTTTTTCTCAGGCGGATTCATGGGCAAAAGCTAGTGTACTATAAAAAGGAATTTCTGTCAAATAAACGATTAACGGCAAAAAGTAAACTGAAAATCCATAAAGGAAAACATCTATACTTATGGACGTAAGCGTGAATTTTTGTAGAGGATTTTTTTTATTTGACCATATTAAGTTGTACGAATAATTAAAAAACCTGGCAATCAGTTTTTTTAACCAACTAAGTATCGAATTCATAAATACCAACACCCTAAAATGAAAATCACATTATAGTTTTTAGGATTACCTAAATTAGCAACAGATTACTTAATTTTAATCTAAGTTAGGTAAAGCTCGACTTGAAACGTTGACCGGGATTAACATCCGTAGCTTTGCGACATTGTATATGATGATGATGATGATGATGATGATGATGATGATGATGATGATGATGATGATGATGATGATGATGATGATGATGATGATGATGATGATGATGATGATGATGATGATGATGATGATGATGATGATGATGATGATGATGATGATGATGATGATGATGATGATGATGATGATGATGATGATGATGATGATGATGATGATGATGATGATGATGATGATGATGATGATGATGATGATGATGATGATGATGATGATGATGATGATGATGATGATGATGATGATGATGATGATGATGATGATGATGATGATGATGATGATGATGATGATGATGATGATGATGATGATGATGATGATGATGATGATGATGATGATGATGATGATGATGATGATGATGATGATGATGATGATGATGATGATGATGATGATGATGATGATGATGATGATGATGATGATGATGATGATGATGATGATGATGATGATGATGATGATGATGATGATGATGATGATGATGATGATGATGATGATGATGATGATGATGATGATGATGATGATGATGATGATGATGATGATGATGATGATGATGATGATGATGATGATGATGATGATGATGATGATGATGATGATGATGATGATGATGATGATGATGATGATGATGATGATGATGATGATGATGATGATGATGATGATGATGATGATGATGATGATGATGATGATGATGATGATGATGATGATGATGATGATGATGATGATGATGATGATGATGATGATGATGATGATGATGATGATGATGATGATGATGATGATGATGATGATGATGATGATGATGATGATGATGATGATGATGATGATGATGATGATGATGATGATGATGATGATGATGATGATGATGATGATGATGATGATGATGATGATGATGATGATGATGATGATGATGATGATGATGATGATGATGATGATGATGATGATGATGATGATGATGATGATGATGATGATGATGATGATGATGATGATGATGATGATGATGATGATGATGATGATGATGATGATGATGATGATGATGATGATGATGATGATGATGATGATGATGATGATGATGATGATGATGATGATGATGATGATGATGATGATGATGATGATGATGATGATGATGATGATGATGATGATGATGATGATGATGATGATGATGATGATGATGATGATGATGATGATGATGATGATGATGATGATGATGATGATGATGATGATGATGATGATGATGATGATGATGATGATGATGATGATGATGATGATGATGATGATGATGATGATGATGATGATGATGATGATGATGATGATGATGATGATGATGATGATGATGATGATGATGATGATGATGATGATGATGATGATGATGATGATGATGATGATGATGATGATGATGATGATGATGATGATGATGATGATGATGATGATGATGATGATGATGATGATGATGATGATGATGATGATGATGATGATGATGATGATGATGATGATGATGATGATGATGATGATGATGATGAATTCTACACGGTCAGAGTTGCGGGCCAAAGCTAGTATTTATCATAATAACACTACCAATTTTCTTTCTATGGTAAGCTTTTATGAAACAAAATGCCTTTAATCACTTCATACTTATAGGTAATTGTGTTTTTAATTTTCTCACAACAATTAAACGAGTTCGTAGATTTTTTCCAACTAGTCAAATAGAGTTTGAGACAATTACAAAATTGTTTATTATAAAACACTAAAAAAAGCTTTTATATACGAGTAGAAATAAATGTACGCAAAGCACTCGTATGTTAAATCCAATTTGTAGTATTCCAATTTGTGTATTTTAAGTGGTTCAAAATTTAAATAGAAATGTAGTTGTCCTCAAATATTCGTCTGATTTAGGAGTGTTTGCTAATTCTTTAGAACATCAAACATTTCTTCAATGTACGACTGAGTTAGATTTACATACGTATATATTTAGTTTTTTTACCCTTGTTGATGTCGTTACGTAATCTTACTAATATTATAAATGCGAAAGTTTAGATGTTTGTTAGAGTTTGTAGCCTAAACAGAACGGATCTCGATGGAATTTGGCATTGATATAGAGGATATTCTGAAAGAACACATAGGCTTTTGTTTTTTCTATACCACGCGGACGGAACCGCGGGCGCAAGCTAGTAACTTCATAAGTTAAAGACAAATTTTAATTTGTATCGTTTCATAAGGACAGAGTTGTTTGTGTTGATATTTCTCTATAAATATCGTAGCTTACTCTCCTCCCTTAAATGCCGGCAGCGCATCTGCAATACCCTTGGAATTGCGGATGTTCATGGGCGTCGGATCAATTAATTTCAAGCGATCCGTTGCTTGTTTGCCCGCTTTTCCTATTAAAAAAAAAAAAAGAAGCTTGGAAAAAAAAAAGCTTGCAAACTCGCATAACTCAAAAGTCAATTTATGTAACAGCTAATAGTTAATGTTAGATGTTTTAGCAATGAAACCCACGTTAAAAAATGCAAGATGAAAACGCGCTTGTGTGACATAGCATTTAGATTCTTTATTTAATTAATTCGTGTTTTATCAATTATTTTCAATTAAAAGTCATTGATACGGCATAATTAAAACTATAAAAGACACTACTTATTAACTCTATGTGATAAATTTTATTTCTTCATCTAGCTTATCTCCGTTCATCCTAAAATGGGAAGATTGGGTTATGCAATAATTTACCTGCTTAATAAGGAATAAAATATTAAATGAGATCGGTTCAACACTAACGAAGGTTCCTATAAGGGCATAAAGGTGAACATAGTTTTTATATTAATTAACTAAGCAATCAGGTCACTGACCGAAATGCGAGAGGCATAGTCTTGTTTGCATACCGATTCAGTTATGTATATTAGGATAATTTCAAATACATTATTTACAAACGAGTCTATACCAAAGGAAATTTTCTAGTTTATAAATTCGAGAAATATTATAGTTGTATTTTTTTCATATAGATGACGTTTTTTTCATCATCATCATCAACTTGCCCTTATCCCTTACGGAGGGTCGGCACAGTATGTGCTGCTCCATACATCTCTATCAGCCGTCATATCTGAAACCACTCCTTTCTTAAGCATATCCTCTTTCACACAATCCATCCATACTTTCTTCGGTCTTGATTATACTTACTTACTTACTTGATACTTTTTTAGATGGCGTTTTTTTACATATCTCATATCTCCTGTGACCCGATTGCAAACTATGTATAAAATTTTCATTAGAAAATAAAACTAGTTAAACCTATTTGATCCAGGAAATGGCTGATAATTATCAAATAGCCAAGACGAGCGAATTCCTAGCACTTGACAATTTAGTTTATATTTCTAAAAACTGCACTTTTTTTATAATACATAATCGTAATAAGGCAATAAATTATGTTAACAAGCAACGGTTGCACTTTAAATGCCTTCATAACAAGTAATTTAAGTTGGATGAACTAGTTTTTGTATAGACTTCATAACTAACACACATTCTTGTATTAAATTTTATTTATTTAATACAAGCTTTCGCCCGCGACTCCCTTCGCGTGGGATTGAAAAAAAACTGAGTAGCCTATGTGTTCTTCCAGAATATCCGCTACATCTATGCCAAATTTCATCGAAAACCGTTCAGCCGTTTAGGCTACAAACTCTAACAAACATCCAACCATCCATCCAACTAAACTTTCACATTTATAATATTAGTAAGACTAGCTTATTACCTGCAACTCCTCCTAAATTAAAACAAGTATATAGCCTATGTCAGGGATGACGAACCACTGGCGTGCCATAAATGGCACACAACATAATATTTTAAGCACGTCGAAAAATCATAAAAACACTATGAAAAGACTATGAAGTAGGTGCATGAAATTGACGTAATAATCGCAGTCAAAATTATTCGATAGCACGTATAAGCATTAAACATTTCTTTAAAAAATTGACTTTGGTGCACAAATGTTCGACACCCTGGCCTATGTGTTCTTCCAGACTATGTAGTCGTGTGTCAAATTTAATTGGAATCCGTTTTAACCTTCTATCCATCTAGTCGGCAACGCATCTGTAGTTCCTCTGGTGTTGCGGATGTCTATGGGCGTCGTTGACCACCTTGGTGTTCACGCCGTTCGTTTGCCCCCTTTTATTATAAAAAAAAACTACAAATGTATGTTAGATAACTTTTTATATCCTGTGCTACGAAAATAAATATGTTGCAACTATAATTAAGAAAGTTGTAGTTATGTTGCAGTGCATTAAAAATATATAGTTTAAAGGAAGTTATATCTCCGTAATATCTACTAGCATGTCAGATAAAAAACTAGATGTATTCACTTAATCTGAGTTCAAATCGTTTTAAAAATAATTTAAATAGCAACATACTTAGAGCGTGCGCACACCTGAAACTAAGCTATCGCACAACTAGTCTCGCTTTGATTCCTTTAAGCTTATATGGATGTACACTATTCGATTTTTAGTTGTGCAACAATCGACAATCACAACAATTGTGTGATAGTTTAGTCAAAGGTGTGTCTGCTCTTAAGGACTATTTTTTACTAGCGACTATTTCGGTTGCTTTGAATAAAAATGAGACGAAAAAAAGCAGAAACCGACTTTAAATGCGTAAAACGAGACTAACTTAGCCCTATTAGCTGAGTCAGAAGGACTTTTTAATTGACTAGCTGGGATCGGCAACGCCTTTAGTAAAACTAGGCAAAGTTTACATATGTATGATGTAATACATATGTAATTTGTGCGTTTACAGAGTTGACGGTATTGAAGACTAACTGATAGAATGTATTTGTACTACATATTCTTCATATCATTGAATAATGAAAATACCCTCGCCCGTGATTTAAACATTTTTTATTATAAAATATTAGTAGATTTTTGTTAATTTACTAATATTTCCTTTAACCATTCCAACTAAGCTCTAGGCTTGTGCTAGGATATGGTTCACGACAATAGTCGAATGGCGGGATTCGAACCCTCGACCTCACGATCGGTAGTCCGTACCCCAAACCATTAGGCTATTGGCGCTTAATTATAAGATAACTTACTAGCTTTCGCCCGCGACTCAGTTCGCATGAAATTAAAAAAAATAATAAGTAGCCTATGTGTTTTTCCAGACTATCCCGTATTCTAAATCTATGCCAAATTTCATCGAGATCCGTTCAGCAGTTAATGGTACAAACTCTTACAAACAGAAATACATCTAAACTTTCGCATTTATATTATTACTAAGATATTTGTCACAATCCTTATTAATCTTACTATTTACTAATATAAATGCGAATGTACAGATGGATGGATGTTTGTTACTAACTCTGAAAATAATTAAGATGCATAACATAGTCTGGAAGAACACATAGTCTACTAATTAAATTTTTAAATTCCTCACGGACAGAGTCGCGTGCGAAAGTAAGTGATTAATATAATAATGAAGACTCAATATGTAAGGTAAGGCTTAGATATAGTGATATGATATATAGAAATAAGATTTTAATGTACATTTAAGTTTTAACTTAAAAAAAAAATAAAGAAACTAAAAGTTCCCGAGGTCCCTGACTAAAAATGTGATAGGGGAACGAGAGAGCGGCACAAAGCCACTAATAAAACATATGTAAAGTAAAAATAAATAAAACACAAACTCAAATTATCAAACTTTATTAAAAATGTATCAAGCCTCTTATCAGAACAGTCTTACATCTAGCGAGTAATAAATAAAAGCTTCTCACAAACACACACAATAAATAAAGACATTTCACTCATACCATTAAATATTAATTACTATATCTTTCACAATGTAAACGAATTTACAATCACTGAAATTCACATTACCCTGAAATTTCACTGCCTTTACATATTAAGAGCTCACCTTTGACTAAACTGTCGCACAACTGTTTAGTCTCGCTTTGATTCCTATGAGCTTATATGGAGGTGCACACTACTCTATTTTTAGTTGTTGTAGTTGAATTGGCTGCAAACAATCGACAATCGCACAACAGTTGTGAGATAATTTAGTCAAAGGTGTGCCCACGCTTTAAAACATAATTCTGTCTCTATTATATTTAAAGAGAATGACAGACATTTACACTAGAGCTTCAACAATAGAAGCCCGCATTTAACCAATTTAATAATTTTAAAGGAGTTTCTACATTTTCTTATTCAGTCTCATTATCAAGATTATCAGGTTCCTTAGTTGATACTTCTATCTCTATCGGAGTGATATCATCGTTCCCTTCTGTGCTGTTCTCCGCTGCCGGTGTGGTCATATTAGCTGGTAAGTTCTCACAGAACTTGCCACTCACTCCTGATGGACAGTTGCATCTGAAGTTACCATCATTCGCCTCCAATGATTGGCATTTACCACCATTCTGGCAAGTGGCAGGATTCTTCTCGCAGTAATTTAATTCTGTAAAAGATTATAGGAAAATTATAGTTATTTGAAGAAATCATACAGACGAATTGAGTACCTCCTTCTTTTGGGAAGTCGGTCAAAGACACAAATTCATCTCCTTTCTCCGATGGATTTAAAACCGTAAAAGGGTATTCAGAAAATTTATCCGTATTTAATCAGCTTAACAAATTTTGTTTGACTTGGAATCCATAGTCTTTTAATACTTGGATCCTTAGATCTTTAATCATGGATAAGATTTTAATTATGTTGATGTTAAGTCACTCTAAGCATATCCACAGGAAGACACTTATGATAATACTTACGGGAGTCATAAACAAACTCCTCAAACAGTTTCAAGCAGTCGAAACTCACTGCTTGTGGTGAATATTAAAAGACAAATGGGAGAGGTGAAAAAAAGGCGAAGTCTACCTTCATCACACAGCATGCCTCCCCAACCTTCCTTGCAGATACACTCCCAAGGGCGGTTGCAGGTGCCGTGCACACAGCCGGGGTAGGGGTGGCATTGCGCGCAGTTCTTGCCAGTCCAGCCCACCTTGCAGCGGCACTCGCCCGGCCGCCGGCAGTAGCCGCGCTCGCCGTGACAACCAGGTGCACAGATTGCTGAAACCATAACAAATGTAAGTTATGAAAATAAGACATAAGCGGTAACGCCTTTGCTATACCTAACCTTAAACGTAGGGTAAACGTCCAGAACAGGTTAGACAAAAAAATCATAAAACGATGCAAAGACAGACGTTGATAGTTCCGTTTCAAGATATCCGCTTTGTCATATAAGTAGACGTTATGAGACTTTCAAGTACAAACAAACAAAAATTACATAACGAGGTGTTGCAATAATGTACAGCACGTGTCAATCGTGGCATATTGATTGGCACTCAACAAAAAGGGAAAGAATAGAAAGTGAAATTGCACAATTGGTTACGTAAACGAAAGTGTAACACTCATCGCACAAAAAACTTTACCTAAATCATAGCTGAAAAATCTTGTGATTTGGAATTACAAAGCTGTGTATACTCACGTGTCTGACACAGCAGTCCAGTGAACCCAGGCAGGCATTTGCACTCTAGCGGCTTGTCGCAATATCCGTGCTGGCAGCCTGGCAGTGGTTGGCACGCGCGACACGTAGGCCCCGACCAGCCCAGCCGGCAACGGCACTCGCCAGGTGCCTCGCAGTACCCGCGCGTCGCGTGGCAATCAGAACGGCAAATCGCTGTAACAGACACTCGCTTAAAATGCGTTATAAAGTTTCCGCTACCATCCATTTGCTGCAGAAACTTGTGAAAAAAATACTAATTAAATGATTATTCGCTTTTCCAAAACTGTCAAGCCGTTTAAATCATAAACCTGTGGAAATATTAATGCTTGAATTTCTTGTTACTGTCGCGTTGTTGTACATACGTTCAGTGCAGAATATTCCGTCCCAGCCGGGGCGGCACTGGCACTCGAAGGAGACATTGCAATAGCCGTGCTGGCAGCCTGGCATCGGGATGCATTTGTTGCAACGTTCACCGTAGAAGCCCATCTTACAGCGACACTCGCCCGGTCGGTTGCAGTAACCTGAACAAATACATTTCATTATAAGATGTTACTAACTGTAATAGACTGACACTAATAAAGTACCTGAATGAATGCAGTTTAACCGGTAAAGGAACTAGGTTATAAAATACTGGCATTAAGTAATGACATTCTAAGTTCAGTACTATAGTAAACACTATTTTAAAATCTATAACTTTTCCAACCTAATTTCAAGTCTGACTCCTTCTTTAATACCTTCTACTATATATATATTACTGACCTTGTAAAGGATCGCATCCCTTCTTACAAATGGGCACATCGCAGAGATCCCCCTGCCAGCCGGGCAGGCACTTAGGCTCGCCGTTGTCATCACACACGTAGTGGCTGTGTTCGCTCTGCACGGCGGGCAGCTCGCAGGCCTGACGGAATGGCTTCTGAGATAACGAGATCATTGTCACAGGTGCAAAGTGCAGAATGAAGCGTTAAGCAGTTTTAGCTGTGTTAGTGATGGAAGGAAAATGACATCTTTATATCAAGAATTAATGCTTCAACTCTTTGAGTATTCCGATTAGTATAAAAGATTTTTTTAACTTATTACTGAAAGGAGACAACGCAGTAACTTCATGTGTTTAAAAGTTTTAATAGCCAGAAAATAACGGGGCTTAGATGACCTGACCTAGCTCGCACGAGACAACTTTCATCCAAACAAACCCCGCCCCCGCGCCTCCTGGCAGAACCCGGCAACAGACGACCTCGCTCCGCTAACGAGCTTTTTAACGAGTGAATGTACGAAACGGAAATGTTTAAATGAATGACTTTAACGGTTTTATTGTCTTTCGTATTGCGTTTATCAAACTGTCAAAAATATATTTGTCTTTGTCTCTCGTATCTCATTATCTTTGGAAGAACAGAGAAAACACTGTTTTATACTAATTTCGGCAAACCATTGAGAACTTTAACATTCAGTAAATGGTAAACTGTTTTTAATGGATTATCCCTCGTAATGGGATATTGATTGTCGTTAATAAATTCATATATCATCATTAGTGTTAGAGAGTTGTTCACCTTATGTGCTTTCAACAATATACGCAACATGTCACAGATACGAGAAAAATGTAAAAAGATGACTGTGCTTGTTGCATTTAGTTGAGGTATAGCAGAAGGAGTCCAAGAGTTGTTCGTGATGGAGCCTAATTTGGCAAAATGTTTTTTTTTGTCGTCAGGCAAGGAATTAGAGTTTGACAAATGACGAAGATTTTGTTTTTAGTGTATTTTGTTTTTAGTGTATTTTGTTTTTAGTGTATTTTGTTTTTAGTGTATTTTGTTTTTAGTGTATTTTGTTTTTAGTGTATTTTGTTTTTAGTGTATTTTGTTTTTAGTGTATTTTGTTTTTAGTGTATTTTGTTTTTAGTGTATTTTGTTTTTAGTGTATTTTGTTTTTAGTGTATTTTGTTTTTAGTGTATTTTGTTTTTAGTGTATTTTGTTTTTAGTGTATTTTGTTTTTAGTGTATTTTGTTTTTAGTGTATTTTGTTTTTAGTGTATTTTGTTTTTAGTGTATTTTGTTTTTAGTGTATTTTGTTTTTAGTGTATTTTGTTTTTAGTGTATTTTGTTTTTAGTGTATTTTGTTTTTAGTGTATTTTGTTTTTAGTGTATTTTGTTTTTAGTGTATTTTGTTTTTAGTGTATTTTGTTTTTAGTGTATTTTGTTTTTAGTGTATTTTGTTTTTAGTGTATTTTGTTTTTAGTGTATTTTGTTTTTAGTGTATTTTGTTTTTAGTGTATTTTGTTTTTAGTGTATTTTGTTTTTAGTGTATTTTGTTTTTAGTGTATTTTGTTTTTAGTGTATTTTGTTTTTAGTGTATTTTGTTTTTAGTGTATTTTGTTTTTAGTGTATTTTGTTTTTAGTGTATTTTGTTTTTAGTGTATTTTGTTTTTAGTGTATTTTGTTTTTAGTGTATTTTGTTTTTAGTGTATTTTGTTTTTAGTGTATTTTGTTTTTAGTGTATTTTGTTTTTAGTGTATTTTGTTTTTAGTGTATTTTGTTTTTAGTGTATTTTGTTTTTAGTGTATTTTGTTTTTAGTGTATTTTGTTTTTAGTGTATTTTGTTTTTAGTGTATTTTGTTTTTAGTGTATTTTGTTTTTAGTGTATTTTGTTTTTAGTGTATTTTGTTTTTAGTGTATTTTGTTTTTAGTGTATTTTGTTTTTAGTGTATTTTGTTTTTAGTGTATTTTGTTTTTAGTGTATTTTGTTTTTAGTGTATTTTGTTTTTAGTGTATTTTGTTTTTAGTGTATTTTGTTTTTAGTGTATTTTGTTTTTAGTGTATTTTGTTTTTAGTGTATTTTGTTTTTAGTGTATTTTGTTTTTAGTGTATTTTGTTTTTAGTGTATTTTGTTTTTAGTGTATTTTGTTTTTAGTGTATTTTGTTTTTAGTGTATTTTGTTTTTAGTGTATTTTGTTTTTAGTGTATTTTGTTTTTAGTGTATTTTGTTTTTAGTGTATTTTGTTTTTAGTGTATTTTGTTTTTAGTGTATTTTGTTTTTAGTGTATTTTGTTTTTAGTGTATTTTGTTTTTAGTGTATTTTGTTTTTAGTGTATTTTGTTTTTAGTGTATTTTGTTTTTAGTGTATTTTGTTTTTAGTGTATTTTGTTTTTAGTGTATTTTGTTTTTAGTGTATTTTGTTTTTAGTGTATTTTGTTTTTAGTGTATTTTGTTTTTAGTGTATTTTGTTTTTAGTGTATTTTGTTTTTAGTGTATTTTGTTTTTAGTGTATTTTGTTTTTAGTGTATTTTGTTTTTAGTGTATTTTGTTTTTAGTGTATTTTGTTTTTAGTGTATTTTGTTTTTAGTGTATTTTGTTTTTAGTGTATTTTGTTTTTAGTGTATTTTGTTTTTAGTGTATTTTGTTTTTAGTGTATTTTGTTTTTAGTGTATTTTGTTTTTAGTGTATTTTGTTTTTAGTGTATTTTGTTTTTAGTGTATTTTGTTTTTAGTGTATTTTGTTTTTAGTGTATTTTGTTTTTAGTGTATTTTGTTTTTAGTGTATTTTGTTTTTAGTGTATTTTGTTTTTAGTGTATTTTGTTTTTAGTGTATTTTGTTTTTAGTGTATTTTGTTTGGAAGTCGGTTTTGTTTTTTATCAAAAAGTTATTTATTTCTCGATTTTTAGTGAATCTAGACATCGCAGTATGATAATCACTAGCTTTCAAACAAATAATGAGTTATCTAAATCGATTATCTAAGAAATTAAGTAAAGAACTAATACATCGTTGCGATCATTCACTCATAATTCGGTGCGGCCGCGCGCCGCTGTTGCCCGTGAGTTTTAATATTTTGATAACTTCTAGAATCTTGCACAGAATTACGTACTGTAAAAGGCAATTATGATCTACATATAATACTCTATCGTGAAAACATATTTATTTGGATAAGGATTCATACCAAATAAGAATAAAAGCGTTTTAAATAAAGTCGATTGCACTTATTTGACGGTTTTCTCGAAACAAACGGTTATTGTGCGACAACCTTAAGAGATAGATATATGCTATCGCAGACTTTAATTCAGCTAATTGAATGACCTACAATTCTTTCATACATCATTTTTATGTAGGTCTTATAGTTTAGGCTACGTAAGCCAAGAAAGCAAACTTTGTTACAAGTTGGTATTTTTTTCTGCGACTCGTAATTTGCTATTTATGATATCTCCTAAACTATTTATCGGAATTACACAGTTCCAAGGGTATTTATAATCTACATTAAATTCTCTTGATGATGGACACATTTATTTTGATAAGGATTCATACCGAACACGAGTAATAGCGTTGAAAGTGGGGTATAGATTTTGATCGAAATTTTAATGAAAAAAGTGGTTATTGTGCGACAACCTTAAGAGATAGATATATGCTATCGCTGACTTTTATTTAGCAAATTTAAAGGGCTACAATTTTTCCATACATAATTTTTGTGTAAGTCTTATAGTTTAGGCTACGTAAGCATAGAAAGCAAAAAAGACACCAAATTTCGTCACGCAATTTTGAGCTAAACTATTTAACTACGCCGTAGTCTTTGACTCCAAAAATCAAACAAAAAAATGGGACCCACCTGCAAGCACTACCTCTCGGATAAAAAAAGAATTTTCAAAATCGGTCTACCAGGGGCGGAGTTAGGCCGTAACACACATAAAAAAAAAAATAAAAAAAAAAAAAAAAAAAACATATGGACGAATTGAGTACCTCCTTCTTTGGGAAGTCGGTCAAAAAGGCACCGAGGTTCAGAATATTGATCACAGGCATCTATTTTAGAAGTATATAATGACCGGTTTATAGATAAAAAAGACTGGTACAACTTGCGTTGATCAAAGTAATGGGCAACAGCAATTATTCATGATTTACCTTAATTAGTATTTTAACATAAATGTTGAGCACAGGTTAAAAAAGAAGACAGATTATGCGTGCAACGCTGTACCATACCTTCGCCACATTTACGTTATCTTAGGAATGTAACAACATCCAGCGGCGAGACTATTTACGCCTTGCTTAACTAAACCAATTAGGAATGTTTAATGACTTAGTTTATTTAAATAATTACCAAATGGCACAGCACTCGGTTGTCTCGGTAATTGGGTTCATATCTCGGTGACATTAAAGAAATAAGCAAAAACGTCAAACAAACTCTAGTCGTCATTAGCGCTTGTTTAACGTTCTTAAACAATATCGCTCATACGAACGCTTTACGCACTCGTGTATGGCTATGGGTAACTCAACTAATTTATCTGCAGATCAGCTCAAGGTTAAGGTGAGGCAGATAAGTGAAACGGCTCACAGATCAGCTCAATTAGTACCAGCTTAGAAGTATGATTGTCAGTCATGAGTGAACTGAGTAGTTCACGGCTCGACAGATCGTTATAGTACATACGTTGAGCCGTGAGCTATTTACTGGAGCCGCTGTTTAACTATCTGATTTGTAGGTTCCATTGTCGAAACACTTGTATAATATCGCTGTCTCTGTTATTTTCAAAGAGTTGAGTAGGATGGCAAATGTTTGTATATTGTTGAGAAAGTTTAACACGAAACAAAACTAGTTAGTATAATACAATAAAAAGGAAAGTTATGACTCGACAATAATCAAATATTGACCTAGCACATCTAAGGTTATTTCTTTGACCCGGAATGTTTTTTTTTTGTTGTTTCCTCCAGGACGGCGGCGCGGTGACTCACGCCGTCCGCTTTCTAATAACAACGAGAAAGCAGAAAGTATGCTGCGAGGAAAACCACGGAGAAAACATTGCGACGTGCTTAGATAAGCCTTTTAAGATCTGACGCATCTCATACATTTATGGTAATTTCATTTTAAATATAGAATTGGTAATAGTGATAGAAATTGCTATATGGGATAGAAATTATTTTTGTATTCGTAATAGGTACTTCAACGTTCATGAATTTACAATAAGGATTTTTATTTTCAATGTTTTTACAACCAACTAGCTTTCGCCCGTGACTCCGTCTGCTTGGATTAAAAAAAGAAACATAAATGAGTAGCCTATGTGTTCTTCCAGACTTTGCTCTACATACCTATAGGCTACAAAACTCTAAGAAACATCCATCCATCCATCTAAACTTTCGCATTTGTAATATTAGTAAGATTCAATAAAAGATTTTTGTGTAAATAAACTGGTTTTAAATAAATATAGTTAAATGATTATAATTCGTAGTCATTGAAAATGAAAATTAGGAGCGATAAAGTTATTCACACTTTGTCATGCATTTTTATTTCATTTGTAAGTCTATAAAACTGGGATTTCTATCTTATGTGTAGGAATTAACCTAAAATGTTAATTATTCTGCTTACGTTTTTTGTTTCGTGGATTCAAAGGAAATTAATTTGTACCAAGTTCAAGTATTTTCTATACTGATTTTGCATATAATCAATAACTGTTTTTTTTAACTAACGCAAAAATTGTTTACTATTTTTAAAAATCTATTTTAAATAAATCAAAACTCAGTTTTTTTATTTTTTTATTTACACAAATTTCGTTAATCACCAAACAAATAAATCAACGAATTTAGTTTACAATTATTAGACAAATTCACAAAAGATGGCAACAAAAAGCAATACTCATATTTGAGCGGAAGCAATTCAAAAAATAATTTAAAAACTTACCTGCTTTTTCCATTTAGGAAATATCTATATCTATATCTATATCTATATCTATATCTATATCTATATCTATATCTATATCTATATCTATATCTATATCTATATCTATATCTATATCTATATCTATATCTATATCTATATCTATATCTATATCTATATCTATATCTATATCTATATCTATATCTATATCTATATCTATATCTATATCTATATCTATATCTATATCTATATCTATATCTATATCTATATCTATATCTATATCTATATCTATATCTATATCTATATCTATATCTATATCTATATCTATATCTATATCTATATCTATATCTATATCTATATCTATATCTATATCTATATCTATATCTATATCTATATCTATATCTATATCTATATCTATATCTATATCTATATCTATATCTATATCTATATCTATATCTATATCTATATCTATATCTATATCTATATCTATATCTATATCTATATCTATATCTATATCTATATCTATATCTATATCTATATCTATATCTATATCTATATCTATATCTATATCTATATCTATATCTATATCTATATCTATATCTATATCTATATCTATATCTATATCTATATCTATATCTATATCTATATCTATATCTATATCTATATCTATATCTATATCTATATCTATATCTATATCTATATCTATATCTATATCTATATCTATATCTATATCTATATCTATATCTATATCTATATCTATATCTATATCTATATCTATATCTATATCTATATCTATATCTATATCTATATCTATATCTATATCTATATCTATATCTATATCTATATCTATATCTATATCTATATCTATATCTATATCTATATCTATATCTATATCTATATCTATATCTATATCTATATCTATATCTATATCTATATCTATATCTATATCTATATCTATATCTATATCTATATCTATATCTATATCTATATCTATATCTATATCTATATCTATATCTATATCTATATCTATATCTATATCTATATCTATATCTATATCTATATCTATATCTATATCTATATCTATATCTATATCTATATCTATATCTATATCTATATCTATATCTATATCTATATCTATATCTATATCTATATCTATATCTATATCTATATCTATATCTATATCTATATCTATATCTATATCTATATCTATATCTATATCTATATCTATATCTATATCTATATCTATATCTATATCTATATCTATATCTATATCTATATCTATATCTATATCTATATCTATATCTATATCTATATCTATATCTATATCTATATCTATATCTATATCTATATCTATATCTATATCTATATCTATATCTATATCTATATCTATATCTATATCTATATCTATATCTATATCTATATCTATATCTATATCTATATCTATATCTATATCTATATCTATATCTATATCTATATCTATATCTATATCTATATCTATATCTATATCTATATCTATATCTATATCTATATCTATATCTATATCTATATCTATATCTATATCTATATCTATATCTATATCTATATCTATATCTATATCTATATCTATATCTATATCTATATCTATACTTCTATACTTATTATAATAAAGCGTAAACACACACTTCTTTGTTGCCTAAGATCTCAGCAATTACAGCATATTTTTGAATAATTCCTTTTTTAATAAAAAGCCCTACATGCTTTAGGCTATATATTTTCACGCCATTAAACTTAGGGGGTAAATATTTTGGATAAAACCCTAATGTAGGAAAGAGACCATAGTTGCTGCCAACATCAAGAAAGATTGCTATGGTTTGTCATGTCATGTCATGTCATGTCATGTCATGTCATGTCATGTCATGTCATGTCATGTCATGTCATGTCATGTCATGTCATGTCATGTCATGTCATGTCATGTCATGTCATGTCATGTCATGTCATGTCATGTCATGTCATGTCATGTCATGTCATGTCATGTCATGTCATGTCATGTCATGTCATGTCATGTCATGTCATGTCATGTCATGTCATGTCATGTCATGTCATGTCATGTCATGTCATGTCATGTCATGTCATGTCATGTCATGTCATGTCATGTCATGTCATGTCATGTCATGTCATGTCATGTCATGTCATGTCATGTCATGTCATGTCATGTCATGTCATGTCATGTCATGTCATGTCATGTCATGTCATGTCATGTCATGTCATGTCATGTCATGTCATGTCATGTCATGTCATGTCATGTCATGTCATGTCATGTCATGTCATGTCATGTCATGTCATGTCATGTCATGTCATGTCATGTCATGTCATGTCATGTCATGTCATGTCATGTCATGTCATGTCATGTCATGTCATTTTGACATTTGCTATTGATAATTTGACAAATGTAAACAATAAAATAAAGTTTTTATAATATCACGCGGATGAATTCGCACGCGAACAGCTAGTTGATATTAATAATCGATAGGCTAGTGCAGACTAGTTTTTATATTTATTTTTTTATTACACATAACCGTCGACTTCGTGGCCCAACGGCATCTAGACCGTACAGGCGACCTAACCAATCGCAGATCTGCGGGCAGAAATAAATTCCATCACAATATCAAGTATCGACATTCGAAATGTTAAAGAATGTTACTCAAAAACTTTCCAATCTACATGTAAACCTAAATAGCAGGAAAACGATACAAATACCGCGAAAGAACGTGTGAGTTACCGCACTCATTGTTAAACGATCATTTAAGAAATCCCGTAATAAAAATTCCTCCATAGATACCATCATCATCATCATCATCATCATCTCCTTATCCTACTCCCGCAGAGTCGGCGCAACGGGTTTTTGTCCTCCAAATAACTCTATCATACGTCATCTCAATCATCACTCCCTTTTTGATCATGTCACCTTTTACACAATCCATCCATCTCTTTTCAGGTCTACCTGTACCGATGTACCCTTCCACACTCAAAACGTTCTCCTTGTAACATGCGATTCATCCCTCCTCATAACATGCCCATACCATGCCAACCTTTCTCCATAGATACCATCCATACAAAATTTTGACAAGTGGAAGACTAGTTTTTTTTAATAAAAAACCGACTGACAATGTAATGTTTATCACAAGTAAGTTTTTCATTTCATTTCATTGTAACCGCATGGAACCTAAACAACTGAACGGATTTTGAAGAGTGAGGTGTCCTTCGATTCGTCTTCTTCCCAGGAGTGTCATAGAGTATGTTACATCAGCATAAAACACATACAATGTACGTCAGAATTAAAATTCTAAAATAATTGTAAAAAAAACAGAGTTAGAGTCTCAATTGCCACATTTTTTTTCACTTCTAAATTTTTTCGATGTTTTCAAGAATGTTCTGTTGTTAGATTTATTCAGTTGGGTGTTGTTTTTTTTTTTTTAATTAAAGTTAATTTTTTACGTCGAATAAAATAAATATAACATTGGAAGGTTGTAAAAAAAGGCAACACAGTTTTCACTATTTAATTTATATAGTTAATATTAAATTATATTGATCACCCTTTTATATACAATGTAATTTATATATACATTAGGTCCATTATGTATTCATCCATACAAAAGCCGGTGTAAATGGTTTACATAATTCTTATATGCCAAATAGAGAATCGTTTAAAAATAATAAATACAATACATTTATTCCTTTCATATTTATTACCGAAAGGTACAAAAAAACATATTCGCATTGTCTTTAAAAAATATGCTATTTTCTCAAATATTTCGGATGTGAATATTTTTTCAATTTATAAATATATCACTATCACTGACCTCTATAAATGGACAGGCTAAAAGGTATTGTGTGCCTATATGAGTTCGGCCAATTTTGCGCTGACATTACCAGTTGCTGAAATCACAAAGTCGAAAGAAGTAAAAGCTGCCATTTCCTAGCAATCGCCTATCCATTTATACAGATAAATGATACTATAGTTGAGCCATTTTAATAGGTAACATTTGACGTATAAATCGATGCCGACTTCAAACATATGTGAATTGAATTCAGTTATTTAAAAAAACTATTTTTTCGTTCCATTTTTGCAACATCCTTACAGCCTTACAAATAAACGCGGTATAAAGTTAAACTTAGGAATAAACTGAGTATAAACAAAATTTGTACTAATATTAGCTTTTACTCAGTTTATTCCTAAGTTTAACTTTATACCGCGTTTATTTGTAAGGCTGTTGGTGTTTAAAAAGGAAAAGAATTCACTTACGCAACATTATAACGATTATTAATACAATTACAATATATAGAATAAAAAAAAATGAATTGTGAAGTTCTAATTTAAAAACAAAATTATGCCCGCCATTACACGTTATATTGTAAGATTTTAATAGTGTCCAATGTCCTATTAAAATGGCCGACATATAAGTTATTGTATTATAGTAAAATTCAATGACATGTATATATAGCTGTCTCTTTCATATCAAGGAGACAGAAAGAGATGGCAATATGAAAAATATTTGTTCAGAGTTATCTCCGGAACGACAACCGATTTACACGGAACTTTGAATATGCGGTATGCGATAGTAATTCAGAATTATTTTTTAATTCTACAATTAGTATATTAATATAAATGTCGCTTTAAATGTTTTTAAAGAAATTGTGAACACACTTTATCTGTTTAAAATTATATTGAGATTAATAATCCTAAAATAATCTAAATAAACCCTTAATCAAACAAGTTTTTTTTTATATATTTGTAAACTGGTGACAGTTTTTATGTGAGTTCAAATTTCGAAAAAAAAAATTATAAAGAGGGGGATTTTTCCTGAAGTTGGTACCGATTAGCGTTACCAATATAAAAAATATTATTTGATTAAGGGTTAATACAACATTAAATTATTTACTAGTTCGCTCAAAGCACTTTTTTAATTGCAGTTAATTTGAGCAAAGCTTACTTTGAAAACATTATACCAAAAAAAAATACAAATATGGCAATATTAAACATTTTAAAATAGTGGATTTCATTGGATACATTTATTTCACAGTTTATTCAAAGAAACAGGTTTAAAATAAAGTATTTTTCGAGTGGAAACAGGTCAAATTGTATCAAACATTAACATGGGTACTAAATTACCTTCCTTGGCTACATTTCTAAATTAAAATTAGCTATTTAATCAGCACTTTTCCGAATAGTTGAAGAAAAAAAGTTATATCTCATTTCAGATGTATTTATTAACTTTGTATGGTCATTTTGACCATACAATAAACATGGTGAAGTTTTGTTCGTGTTTAAATTATTTATTATAAGTTACAAATAAAATCTAAATAATTAAAAGCTTCACAAATGTACAAGCTCATAGTAACTATATCTATGCAAATAAATAATAAAAATGACAGTTAAACAGACAAATAAAGTTAAAAATATTTATAACTAATGTAATCTCATAGTACTAATAAAACTATATTTTAAATAACTCGCTAAAAAAAAACTAATTAAAAAATAAGTTACAATAGATTCATTTGATTTTGTATACATTTTAAATAATAATAAAAATGTCTTATATAATTAAATGAATACAATTTAAATTGTAAATATAAGATTAACATAATTTTCATAGTTAAACAGAAAAAAAAAAATATTCTCTGTTACAGTTACCTTCATTAGTATACATTTTAAAAACTTTTACAGGCCATCTATACTAATATTATAAAGAGGAAAGATTTGTATTATGTATTAAAAAAACTCAAAAACTACATGGCTGTATTCAAAAATTCTTTGAACAATAAATAACTACGTAATCACTGATTATAGGCTATATTTATTACAATTTTTATGGACGAAGACGCGAGCAATAGCTAGTTTTTAATATATTTACACGTATTCGTCAAATTAATGTAGTTAGTCGGAAGCAAACAAACATGCATACATATTTATTTATTTTAAATACTAGCTGTTGCTAGTGACTTCGTCTGATTGAAATTAAAAAAAGAATAAAAGCATACGTTACTTTAATGGTGAAAGTTTTTGAGTTAATTCAATACATACATAAATACAAACTGACTAAGGCCTAGTCACCCTAACTTAGGGTAGGCTCCGAGCCCCTCGGTGGGGACGTATAGTGAACTGGTGATGAATAAATACAAATCTTTCCTTAGTATAGATTTTATATTTCTGAAGTTTTATAAATGTAAACTTATTCTAGCTGACTGTGGATGCTTGTAAAAACTTACACTTGATACGTAATACAAAGGAAACTAGCATTTTTAAAATTCAACATACATAATAGTTTATTTCCGAGATTACGTTGTAATATCAGATCTTGAAGAGGTTCATATGATATTTTATAGGAATCTAATTTTAATTTATATAATATTCATCATTTATTAAGTGAAAACTCATACAATATTAACTTGAAGCAAATAAATTGAAGATATCAGATTGATTTTAAACAATTTTTAGTTCTAGTTTAAATAACAATATAAAAACCCTGGGGGAACTTTAATCGACTTTATACAAAAACGCAAATAGTTTTATATTTATCCTCAATATTGAAGGGTTTTTATGTTTCTGGTCAGGGTATTTTTGTGTTCTTGAATTCTAAGCCACATTGGCACGTGTGTCAAAACAGTATACAATATAAAAACCTTGATTAATTCCAATCTAAATGAAAATATATAAAAATCTATTTAAATAATCACATCAACGGATAAAGGTATAAAAAAAGGTGCAATAGTTTATCTAAAAAATGTTTTAAATGTTTAATCTGTATTCTGTATATAATCTGTCAAAAACTTTTTTTTATTGAAATTGCCTTTGACACACGGAGAAAGAATGAGGTCGAAATTCAAACGTATGTCCCATTTCTTTCACACTCGTGCACTTTATATTTGTCTCTTTCAACTTTAAAATTTGAGTTCGAAATTCAAACGTTTTTTCCATCTCTGTCACACCCATGCACTGTGTATCTGTCTCTTTCAACTTTAAAATTTGAGTTCGAAATTCAAACGTATTTTCTATCTCTTTCACACCCATGCATTTTGTATCTGTCTCTTTCAACTTTAAAATTTGAGTTCGAAATTCAAACGTATTTTATATCTCTTTCACACCCATGCATTTTGTATCTGTCTCTTTCAACTTTAAGATTTGAGTTCGAAATTCAAACGTATTTTCTATCTCTTTCTTACACACGCACTAAATAAAATGGAATGCTAAATAAATACCAATGCTTAAAAAAGATGGGCTCTTACATTTGTATTGTATGTCTCTGTTTTATAATAGAAGAATGTAAAAGATAGCAACATCTATACAAATTAATGCAGTTAAAAACATGCAAAATTCCAAATTAACATTTCTGTCTACCCATCTAAAGAATGTGATTGAGTATATTTTATATTTCACATTTAAATTACACATTTTACACTCTGTGGCTTTAACTACAACGTAACATAATTATGAAATTATTGGAGTTTTTGGTAGCTATTTAATAGTTTTTCTGGTATATAATAAAATTAGATTTACTTGAATTTTTATCATCAAAAAAGTTAAAATCTTCAACTCAATTAAATAGAATTTAACGATTACATTTAAAATTACTTTCCATCATAAAGTTTTATAGTAATTTTAGGCATTATTTCATTAGAAAATACATTTTTCCTAACACTCGTGTGAAACTTATGATTTTTAACAGCCATAAAGCATACATTCGTATAACAATAGAAATCAAACAACAGAATGGAATGGAGTCAACAATTCACGAATTTGAACTTTAACAGTTCTGACATAAAGTCTACATTGTATTGAAATTGAAAGATAATTTGAGTTATTTCATTAGGATCCTTTTTGTCGTGTATCACTGTACAAAGGCACTTGCTTGTATTCAGGGAAGGGGTACAGTACGAGATGATCCGCGGTCTTGTACCAGGGGATTAGACCATTCTGGAAGAAATAAAAACAATTTTACTAATATTAAAAAACGACGAAAAAAATCTACTCTATATTTTTTAGTGTTCCTTTACATTCTTATATTTCATGAGCAAAAAAGATGAAATTATAAATCTCTCTAAAACGCCACGATAATGACATGTGAAGCGAAAATGCGCAAAGTTAATGTAAAGTGAAGCTATTCTTAATTTAAAAAAAAAAAATATAAACTACAATCGATTTTTGCCCATTAGATGAGCACTAGTTTTTATTAAAAACTTACCAAATTAGTTCTCTTGTTAGTGCCGCGACCGAAACCATTCCAGTGGTTACCGGCAACGCCTATCAGATCTCCCACCTGAAAACATCGAACAGTTTGGATGGATGGATGATTATTACTATCTCCAAATCTTAATGGATCTCAATGACATTTTTCAAGGATATTTCCCTTCCTTTAGTCCAGTTTCTCTTCCAACCTTTCCTTGGACTAAAGTGAGTTTTTCGGCACACACTCATCTGAAGAAATGTTGAATTGCTTCCAATTCACGTCTGTTTTCTATATGGTCGTGATATTACACTAGAATTGCGTAATGAAACGCGGTATTACTTCCACTACATGCCAGTCTTCCGTATTATCGAGTTATTGCACCTAAACTATATGACGAAACACAGAATTACCGTACTAAGTACCTCGGTGGTATACTATGAAGAATAAAAAAGAAATTCAACCATAAGCATTAAACTAAAGTAGAAAAGTTTTGTAAGCAAGATAATAAAGAAAACAGAATTCCAAAAATACAACAGGAACTTGCGATAAATGGAGGAGGGCTGTACCCAAAAGGGGGCGTGACATTCCATACTTATTCAAATTTGTAAAATATGTAAACTTCATGTAAAATTGTCATGTCAATAAAAAGGCTAATAAAAAAAAGGACCTCGGTGTACTAGAGACACGCCTACTTAGGCGTTATTATAACAAACTAGCTTTCGCCTGCGACTCCGTCCGCGTGGAATTAAAAAAAATCAAAACTATGTGCTCTTTCAGAAGCCTATGTGTTCTTTCAGACTATCCTCGATATCTATACCAAATTTTATCGCAATCCGTTCAGCCGTTTAGGCTACAAACTCTAACAAACATCCATCTATACTTTCGCATTTATAATATTAGTATGAAGTATGATTACATTTTATTTAAGGCGCATTATAACAGATGTATAAGGCGTGGTATACCTGGAAGGATATCTCATCGTGCGCGTGCGCGTGCGCGTCGTGCGGCATCAGCGCGGCGCGGTCGTGCGCGTTCTGCCCGCCGAAGTAATAAATATCGTCGAGAGAGAAGTAGCTGTTCGCTGCGTCCGCTCTGTTCGCCTGCATCATCTCGTACGCCACGCGGCCCACCTGGAAACATTTAGTTATTTTATTAGGTACACCAAACACCTTTAAATTCAATACATAATTACAAATAACGAATCAAAGAAACTACGTTTTAAAAAGAAGTAAATATGAATAATATTAGGCATTTAACACAGAGATTCAAATATATAGAGATGGCATTTCACTTGAAACATTTTTAATATAAACATCATTAACTATCTATTAAGAATTCCTCAAAAGCATGTCATTAAAATAATATTTAAATGTCTACATTTTATTTTGTAACACTGTTTAGTTTATTTTATAAAAGGTAGAGCTTATAATGATTTTGTCAATTTTATTACTGTCACTAAAATTGACAACTAGTACCTTTCAGATAAGTACCGGTGAAACTTTTTTTTTACTACGCCTGTATATTTTTTTAAACTTCCGATACAAACTAATAATTTTAGGTAATAAATATTGGGTTGTAACAGTGACCATTTTAACAGAAGCGGATGCGGATGCGGTTGTGAAATGCCTCACCGTAAATGTTATATTAAAGAAATAAAAACGAAAACTTTAATAATAAAATCCACTAATAACAATCGAATCTCAAAGACAAAGACGCGCGTACGACTGGAAAATATACAACTGCTAGTAGACCGGACGGTCAACGCCGTTAAGTTCCGCTCTTGCGGAAGTTTCGCAGTTGCGGACACTTGCGGACTCTTGCGGAAATTCCGCACTTGCGGACACTTGCGGAAGCGGAGGCAAGGTTCCGTTAAACCCTAACAAATAGTATTACCTGACTACTGAATGTGCAGACGATGTAGTCGCAGCTGGCCAGCATGCGCAGGTCCACCAGCAGGCCGGCCAGCGACAGCGGCGTGTAGCGGCGGTGCGTGGCCGCCGTCTTCGCGATGGACGCGTCGCCCACGAACTCGTACTCCGGGTACTTCTTGCGAGCGTCCTCCAACACCTGCGTGTTAACAAGAGATAATAGATGGCGCTGACATGTTTCTATTAAAAGTAAAAACATATTTATATTAAATTAGTTCGCCTGCATGAAATTAAGAAAAAAAACAAAAGTGAGTAGCCTATGTGTTTTTCCAGACTATCCTCAACATCTACACCAAATTTTATTGAAATCCGTTCAGCCATTTAGGCTAAAAACAAACAAACATCCATACATCCATCCATCCATCTAAACTTTCGCATCTATAGTATTAGTATAGCTGTCGCTCGCGACATCACCGCATGAAATTAAACAAAAATTATAGCCTATGTAACTCACTGATAACGTATCTTTTTAATAGTGAAAGAATTTTTAAAATCAACCAAGTAGTTTTTGAGTTATTTTAATGGATACAAAAATCCAAAAATACAAACCTTTCCCTTTATAATATGAGTATAGATACTAATTTTATAAAGAGGAAAGATTTGTATTTTTGCATATATTGAAATAAAAAACTACTGGGCCAAATTCAAAAATTCCTTCAGCATTAGAAAGGTCATTTATCTGTGAGTAACATATGCTATATTTTTATTATTTTTTTAATTTGACGGGGACGAAGTCAAGAGCAACATCTAGTATTAGTACATAAAATATAATAGTAACATTAGCGTCATCCGTGGCGAGGTAGACCCTGCGCGTGTGCACGGGGCGGGTCAGCTGGAGCTGGTCGAAGTAGTCCTGCACGTGCGTCATGTACTCGCGGATGTGGTGGAACGCGGCCTCCGTGCCCACCTTGTCCGTGCGCCGGATGTGGACCCTGGGATACATAAGGACATTGTTTCTAATATCAACTAGCTGTTACTAATAACGTAGCTTTTTAATACTGAATTTTTGAAATCGGCCCAGTAGTTTTTGAGTTCAATACATACAAAAATCCAAATCTTTTGCTGTTTATAACATTAGCATAGATATATAAATACTAGTTGTTCCCGTGCAGCTTTACACGGTAATTTTAAAAACTCTATTTTATTGCTTACATTTGTTAAAATTCAAATGCAAAAATGTCATCAAAGCCCTTTGACATTGGATAACAATTACTGTTACCATGGCAACTTCTTTGATGTTGTCAGCTTGTAATTTATGGCCCCTTTCCCACATTTAGGTTTTATTCCAATTTATTTACCCCTAAGTTTAATATCATGAAAATAAATAGCTTAAAGTGTGTCGTAAGTGGGGGTTTATATTCAAAAAAAAATATTCAAAAATGCTGTGATTTTTGACATCCTACATAACTGTGTGTTTAGGCTTTATTATATTAGTATAGACTAGCTTATATTCGCATTTATATTAGTAAGAAACATGTTTTATATTACAGTTAATAAATAAAGATTATATACTAGAGAAACTTCAATATAAATTTAACAACAGCAGTTAACACTATCGCACGTGATATGCGTATCCAACAATAGTTAAACAATCGTAAACACTCGCATTACTTTTATCGCGAAACTTTAATTATCCCTCACAAAACACAAAGCCGCCGAACGCTATAAAACATGCATTAGAATGTTTAATAACGTTGAAAACTAATAATAATTGATATTTTACTATCGAATATAATAAACGTGAATTTCTTTTTATAACATAACAAATGAGCAAGCGGCCACCTGAATCCACCAAAAAGCGACCGCTGCCCATAAACATCCGCAATTGCAGAGTTGCCTACCCTTAATTGACGGATGAGACGCACATAAAGAGGACATTTCCCCTTCCTATGCGTCTCCTCCACCGTCATATCCACTTTTACTTCCCATCCTCTCCTCTTAAAATATGGGTGGAAAGGGAAAGGGACTAAAATTAGGTCTCCGGCACCACTCATCAGACGAAACGCGGAATTGCTTCCACTTCACGCCTGTTTTCTGTGTGGTCGTGGTATTACACTGAGCTAGCCGGCACATACGTGCGAAGATGTTAAAGCGGGCTCTACCACTGTTAAAAATATCTCTTATGAAAGATTTCTTATAGAAAACTACGCTAACCTCAATTAAAACGACTAAAGTTATAATTTAAAAAAAAGTCCAACAATTATCAGTTTTTTATGTATCTTTTAACAATACAAAATCAACTTAAAACTAGTTATAGATAAGAAACGTTAAAACCTAAGTGGTTTGTCTCTAGCACTTCATTAGTGTTTTATGACGTCACAAGTCGTTATTCAAAGTTCTACTCACCCCACAATGGGCGACTTAAAGTTCATATTAGCGATGGTCTCGTTGATGGCCTTCTGCATGCTGTCGCGAGGCTTTAAAATGTACTTCAGCATCTGACCTATCCACCAGGAGGAGGGGTCGCCGTTGAACCGCACTATCCTACACACGAGTTACATTTAACATAGGTTCACCCATCCCATAAATAATGCATCCAAAAAATAATGCCCACCAAAATAAGTATTTTTATATTCTTAGCCACATTTCAAGGGTAAAATAGACTGAAAAGGTTAACTTTACTATTCATTTTCATTAATAACTCTAACTTAAAGTTTTATATTTTTAAGTGTAAAACAAATATTGCAATTTTTTTTTTTAAAGAAGAAATGTTTAAAAAACTATTGTAGTATTATAAGGATGTTTGTTTAAAAAAAACTCAAAAACTACTGGGGTAATTTAAAAGAAAATCTTTTACCATTGGAATTCTGGCTTTTTATTAATTTACAAACTGATAACTTGGTTTATGGTAAAGGATTTTTGAAATTGTCCCAGTAGTTTTTGAGTTCTTTCGATACATGCGAAAATAATAACTTCCCTCTTTATAATATTAAGTATAGAAGTACAGATTTGTAATATTTATATCAAAATTAAACAAACCTATGCGTACCTATGAGCGAGGTCCTTCGGTATCGCGAGCGGCAGGAACTTGGGCTTCTGAGATATTGAGTCTATGAACGGCAGAGAAACCACCTTCGCGTCATAACTCACTGGAAATTAAAATTTAATTGCTATTAAGTCATACATTTGAATGTATGTTGCTACGTAACAAAACAGCTTATTGGATCACAATGAAATTTGGCATATATAGAACATAGTCTGGAAGAACTCATAGACTACTTACTGAGTTTTTTAATATCGCATGGATGAAGTCACGGGCAAAGCTAGTAATAAATGATTGTAATATTTCAATGAAAAAACAAATGTCAATGTTTGTTAGAGTTTGTAGCCTAAACGGCTGAACGGATCTCGATGAAGTTTGGCATAGATGTAGAGGATAGTTTGGAAGAACACACTACATTTGATCCCGGAAATAGTTCCCGTAGGATACATTAATTTTCTTGTTTCATGTTTACTCAATAACTCCGCAACGGTTCAGAAAATGAAATGTTCCACGAATATAAAACAAAGTCTGGAGTAACACATATGAGACTGTTCATCCCCGATAAATGTCAGGTTCTCGAAGGATACGTATTGTTTTTAGTAAATTTAATACATGGCTAAAATCGCGGGAATCTAGTAACGATATATTTCTGTATGTGAAACTCACCTGGCCAGGGCATCACTTTATCATCAAACGCAGTCGTACAGCTGTCAGAGATCGGATGGAACACATAGTCCCAGCCTTTACTGTTATAACGCCAGCCCTTGGAGTTTAAAATTAGGGTCCTTTCGGTCGCATACGCGAATATCAAACAGTACACGATATGGTGTAACTGACAACCGAAACCACAACCCTGGGAAAAAGGAAATAATTACGACCAAAGATATATTCACAGTAAATCCCGGTTCACATTTAGCCAGGACAATTGGACAGATTGGGGCGTTATCGCCCACTTTGAGAAACACTGATACCAACAAGAAAACATAATAAAACCGTTGCAAATAAATACAACAATAAAATGAAAGATGCGAAATCTCACCGTCCCATTTACTATTCACTTCACCCTAATCCCCACAAGAGAACAAAGTAACAATCTATTGCCATTGAAAAAAACTATGTCAAACAGAATCTGGATTAAACTTTTTAATACGCTACAAGCATTTCCAGAGCTTATTAAGTTTAGAGATAAGCCTCTGGTCAAGATGAATATTATCTATCTATCTATCTATACTATTATAATAAAACGTAAACACACTACTTTGTTGCCTAAGATGACAAAAATTACAGCCTATCTTTGAATAATTATTCTTTTAATAAAAAGCCCTACACTTACGTCACGCTTTGAGCTATATATTTTCACGCCATTAAACTTAGGGGGTAAATATTTTGGATAAAAACCCTAATGTGGGAAAGAGACCATAAGTTGCTGCCAACATCAAGGAAACAAGATTGTCAAGGTTTGTCATATTATGCCATTTTGACATTTCCTATTGATAAATTGACACATGTAAACAATTAAATAAAATTTTCATAAAACGCCATTAACACAAAAGATAGATAAATATTCATAATTTTATGCGGATGAAGTCGCATGGGAACAGCTAGTAATTATATAAATTTAATTTAATTACATTATAAGAAAGAATTCGAGTATATCTACACTTCCATACTAATATTATACTCAAAATCTACTGGGCTTCTTTTAAATTATTTCACCGTTAAAAAGGTAATTTATCTGCGAGTAACATAGGCTATATTTTTATTATCACGCGGACGAAGTCCCGAGCAATAGCTAGTGACCAATAAAGGTAGTTAGAATTAATTAATCTTTGTATTATATCAATTTAGGTATTTATTACATTAAAAAAACCTTACATTTACGTTAAGCAATTTATATTCAAATTGAATGATATCATATCTTTTATTTTATTCGTCGGTGGCTCAGTGGTTTAAGCACTTGACTTGTAATCTACATGTCTTGGGTTCGAATCCCGCCATGTACCAATGTGATTTTCGATTTTTCGAATTTTCATATGTACATAATTTACCCGACGTTCTTACGGTGAAGGAAAACATCGTGAGGAAACCTGCACATATCGGTGAAGAAATTCAAAGATATGTGTGAAGTCAACCAACCCGCACTTGGCCAGCGTGGTTGACTATGGCCTAGTCACTCTATCTTAGGGTAGGCTCCGAGCCCCTTAGTGGGGACATATAGTGAGCTGGTTATGATTATGATTATGATATCTTTTATATACCAAGAAATGGAAATTTTGTAATGGTGTTTTATATTTGAATGAAAAATAAATATTAAACATTATCTGTAAACTGAAATTAAATATTTAAATTATATAAATTTCTATTAGTATATATTGGTTACTTGTCGAATACTAGTTCATTCACCCTACCATGTTTACCATCAAAAATTCACGCCTAACCAAACAATGCTGACGGTAGACAGATGACGAAACATGTCAACGCCCCTCTGCGTTTAGCAGACAAACATAAATAACATACTTTTAAACGTTTACTAACTAACACGCCTATACTAAGAACGTGCGCACACATTTGACTAAACTATCGGACAACTGTTTAGTCTCGCTTTAATTCATATGACTTTGTATAGAGGTACACTACTCGATTTTTAGTTGTGCAACTAAACAGTTGTATTGGCTGCGAAACAATCGACACTCGCACTACAGTTGTGCGATAGTTTAGTCAAAGTATTATAGCCGTGTTTAAATTATAAAGCCACGCGTAAACTCTAAATTGCATTCTAAAATCAAATACTTATAAGTATAGTTCCAGCAAATTGCACTTGGTAATACTTAAGCAAGGACAAACACTTAGCGAAACCCATAAACAAACAATATAAGCGTTCCATTCATTGTATGCGCAAAATGACTTCAAAACAATTACTATTTACGATCTAACATTTTATATGTGTGTAGTAAAATACATGAATTTCCTTTTAAAATGTAGATATTCTTAACATTAGTTCCACCATACACGGACCGCCTAATAGTCGCCTAATAAATTAAGCTAGCCAATACTTTATATAGACCACTCGAAACTGTTTAATGCAATTCGTCTGCGGTGACCATAAAATGACATACAATCGGGGAATTTGGCGGTATATTCGAACCTAGTCATTTAAAGGTTTTGTATTGAGACGCGGAACAATATACATGAGGCACCTTTTAAATGTGTCTGTAAGAAACAAAGATATTTAAAAAGTATATAGACGGGACAGTAGCAAAAATTTTTCACCGGTACTTTCTCTAAAAGGTACTATATCAGTTGTCCAATTTAGTGCCACCACGTTTTGTATTGACATGTAATAAAACATTTTACAAAATTATAATAAGCTACAAAATTAAATATAAACATTATTTAATGACACATATCGGCAATTAATTATATTGACATGTGATTTTGAGGATCTACATTAATAGATCTACATATATCTATTGAGCGGTAGTGAGATTATGTGAAAAATTAAGTGTCAATTATGCCTCCTCTATATATTTTTAGAACTCTTCGCACAACCCCACTTTTACCTAATTGGGACTGTAAGAGGCGGAGTTTATTCTTTAAGTGGAACACCGCGGATTTCCGCAACTGTACATACGTAAATCCATCAATAATCTTTACAATGAATTCCTACCTTATTCAAGTTGCATATAACCTTCCTCGCGTCTCTACAATCTGCTGGATTCTGCAGATACTTCAACCTTCTCTGCACCAGATCGCTGACATTTGCAGCCTCTGTTTCCCTCCATTCCTTGTACCCGTCTACTTCTGGCAGCTGCTGCTGGTCTGATAATAACGACCTACAATACAATGAAGACTATATAAGTAACTTTGTATATCCATTGTAACCACATGGAACCTTAACAACTGAAAGGATTATGACGAGTGAGGTTTGCTTCGATTCGTCTTCTTCCCTGGAGTGCCATAGGGTATATTATCATCATAAAACATGTAGACATCTATACTAATATTATAAAGAGGTAAGATTTGTATTTTTGTATGTATTGAAATAACTCAAAAACTACTGGGTCGATTTAAAAAAAATTCACCATTAGAAACCTACGTTTTCGCTGAGAAACATTTTTAAATTTGACGTAGACGAAGTCGCGAGTAACAGCTAGTGAGATTATTTTTTAAATGTTAAAGCAAAAAGTTTTTAGGTTATTTAATAGAATGAATTGCTTTTCCCAAATCTGAAATACAAACTTTCTTCACTAGTATTTGAGATTGAAATAAGATACCGATTTTGAATCACACTTAACACATCTAAAAAATCTATCACTAAACGTTCTTTCGTTCTAAAACATACCTTTTTCTATCTGCTATTTGGTCCAAAATCCCTTGCAGCGCCTCCACCTTGACCTCATCCGCGATTAGTTTGCTTATCTCATGGTTGATGTAATACCATATCTCCTTCGTGTTGGAGTAGATACGTCTTCTGAGATTCTCATACTCCTCACTTGGACCCTGAGCTGATTCGAACAATGACGGGTCCAGGTCTTTTAGGTTACCATTTAACCTGGAACAAAATACGGGTTAAGTTATTGATTTTCTCAATATATATCAGATACATATAAAGCCGTATATTCGATATATGTCAATAATTTAATAAAATATCCCAGACTGGGAAACACACTAGAGACCCCTAGTTAACGAACCGCTTATTCTAGTACTCACACTTTACTAATATCTGACTAATTAAGATTAACTTTTGCATTTATAATATTAGTAAGATAGCTTGCAAAAGTTTAGATAGATGCATGTATGGATGGATGTTTGTTAGAGTTTGTAGCCTAAACTGGTAAACATATCTCAATGAAATTCGGCATAGATGTAGAGGATAGTCTGGAAGAACACATAGGCTACTTACTTTTGTTTTTTTTTTAGTTCCACGCAGACGAAGTCAGGGGCGAAAGCTAGTTTAACATAATTTGAGGTGCCAAATAGCCGAATAGTTAAGAATTTGCTATCACGTGGTCGGGTAAAATAAAAAGATATTAAACAAATTGGTTAACTTTCATAGTTAATTATTCGTATACTGATAAAGTAAACGGTTATTGTTCCATTGAACTTGTATAGAAAAGGTCATCAGTTAAATTAATATCCGATAAACTATAGTGTTATATATTTTTAATAAATAACTTCAACAGTACAAAGATAATGGCTTTATAGCACGTGCTCTTTAACTCGTCTTAACATTGACACAGTTAATATGTATGAGGAAGTTAATTCCATGTATTCAATCTAGTTTTAAAAATAACAGGAAAATAATCTAAAGTTATACTATTTAGCGATATAATAAAACAATCGATTAAGGCGACTATGATGAGTCATACAATTCCCCATCAGTCCGTAAACTCAAGATGAAAATTCAATTTCAACAAGCATTTAAAATCGACATACACTTTCGAAACTTTTATCTCTAAAGTTGATCAAGTTATAAACCGCCTACTTAACAAAGAAGTTTCGACAAAAAGAGCTACACCTTACTCATATAAATACGAAAGTTTAGATGGATGTTTATTAGTCTTTGCCGTCTAAACTGCTGAACGAAACTCGATGAAAATTTAAAGCATGTCTGGAAGAACACATAAACCACGCGGACGGAATCGCGTGCTAAACCTAGTATCTTATCTCTTAGGTAATGTAACTCATCAGATCATAGTATTTTAATAACCGTAAATGTCGACAACGATAGTGGCTAGTAAGCATTACCGACACGCAATTTACATGCAATTAATGCAAAACCTAGCATTAATTGCATGTTTGACGTTTCTCTGCAAGGCATATCAAACTATTATTCCATCAACAAAACTGACAATTTCAAATCACTACTGGGTTTCGCCCGCGACTCTGTCCGTGTGGATTTAAAAAAACTTAATTAGTAGCCTGTATTCTTCCCTACTATGTTCAACATGTATGCCAAATTTTATTTTGTATTTTTAATAGTAAGACGTAAGATTATAATTAAATCGTAATCAATTTTTTTTTTATCATGACACCGTTACAAACGGACATAACAACCAACACACAAAGTTTACGTATTCAAAGCAAGAATCTTGTACAAAAGTACATTGTATTGAAGATAATTATAGTGAAACCGTCGACATGGAACTTTCTAGTCTTCTGAATACTGCAATTAGTTCCTTTGTACATTCCCACAGGAGCACTCTACAGACTTACTCATAGTACACATAAGAATTCTGTACATATGTCAAAGAACAGATAAATGTATGTACAGTAGGGAAAACTGGCGGTTCTTACTTAAAAGCTACAATCGTTAGAACATTTAAAAACAAGAGCGGAACAAATACCGATACAACGCAGCTTATAAATGTATCTGTACGAAAAAATTATTACAGTGGTAGAGCCCGCTTTAACATCTTCGCATGAATGGGCCGGCTCGCCCGGTGTAATACCAAGACCACACAGAAAACAGGCGTGAAGTGGAAGCAATTCCACGTTTCGCCAGATGAGTGTGGTGCCGGAGGCCTAATTTTAGTCCCCTTCCCTTTCCACCCTTTTCTTAAGAGGAAAGGGTTGGAAGGAAAAGTGGATTTGACGGTGAAGAAGACGCATAGGAAGGGGAAATGTCCTCTTTATGTGAGTTTCCTACTCCGTCAATTAAGGGTAGGCAATGCATCTGCAATTGCGGATGTTTATGGGCAGCGGTCGCTTTTCATTTCGGTGGTTTCAGGTGGCCGCTTGCTCGTTTGTTACCTTATATTATAAAAAAAAAGTTTAGTGAGACATGGCTAGTTTCTTTCTTTTATTATCCCTTCATTTGCACTCACTGCTATCTAGTTATTTTTAGGAAGAGGCGGAGTTCGTCTCGTTGCAATAACCAAGGCAATTTTTCCTAAGTGGGACACCGCGGATTTTCGCGATTGTACATGCATGATCTTAATTTCGTAGTATAAAAGTATTTTACATTTACACAACTGTTGACACTCATATTCATTTATCTTTCAAGGTTACAAATTATATTTGCTCAATTAGTGTTGAAATAAGTGTGTTTTGATTGTCCATGAGGTACAAATGACTTCCGTTGTAACAGTTGGTACACATGGCTAGATGAATATATGATAAATTATGTTTTTAAATAACAAAAACTATACAGAAAACAAGTGTAGACAGGGCTGTCACTCTTTGAATTTGTGCCAAAATTCATATCTATTGAAAGTAGACAGCCCTACTGACAAAGAGTACTTTGTCGCAGACGTGGCTACTGTGGAAGGGGATGTCTACTTTCAGCTAGCTTCTATTGTGGGCAAGTTTCGTAACAACGCAGTTTCGAGCCACTCGACACAGACGCTCAAAGCCGGTAAGTTTTAACAACCATACATCTATATTATACTTAACAAAAAATTATTAACCTATCACATTATAGTTGCATTTAATAAAAAGCAACACAAATAGCTAACCTTGAAGAGAAAAAATGTTATTTGCACAACGCCTAAAGCATGACCACAAAAACTACACATTTTTTACAAAAGAAGGAGCGTAAACTAGTAGTGGGACCATAAAACATCGACTTCAGACATCCGCAATATTAAAAGAACAGACGCGTTGCTAAACTATTTCATAAGTATTCCACTGACTGACATCTATACTAATATCATAAAGAGGAAAGATTAATATTTTTATGTGTATTGAAATTTAATTATTTAAATACCTCAAAAACTACTGGGCCAATTCCAAAAAGTCTTTCGCCATTAAAAAGCTACGTTATCAGTGAACAACCTACGCAACGTGTATACGATCTTCGTGTCATTTAACTATCAACTTTCAACTTCAACTTACCCCGAAGACTTCCTGATCTGCGCGATCAGGTTGCTGTGCTGCTGCCGCAGCGACTCCAACTGCGAGGACAGACTCCTATACTGCTCCTGGAACTCCAGAACTTCGTCGTCTGACATGCCATTGCTGCACCTGAAACATAACAGGATATAAGAACAATGTTCCAATCTATCGGAAATATCGCCATTTTCTTTTTTTGTATATATTACAAGGTGGCATACGAGCAAGCGGCAACCTGAATCCGCTGAAATGGCGAAGCGACCGCTGCCCATAGACATCCGCAATTGCAGATGCGTTGCCTACCCTTGATTTACGGTGGAGGAGACGCACATAAAAGGATATTCCCCCTTCCTATGCGTCTCCTCCACCGTTAAATCCACTTTTCCTTCCCATCCTTTCCTATTAAGAAAAGGGTGGAAAGGGAACGGGACTAAAATTAGACTACAAGAGGTCGGTACGTTTTGGAACAATTTATCGCCGGATTTTCTTAGAAAAATTAAACAAATCGCTCTTCTCAATCCTCGTACCTAGCCCGAAGTGTATACGATCTTCGTGTCATTTAACTATCAACTTTCAACTTCAACTTACCCCGAAGACTTCCTGATCTGCGCGATCAGGTTGCTGTGCTGCTGCCGCAGCGACTCCAACTGCGAGGACAGACTCCTATACTGCTCCTGGAACTCCAGAACTTCGTCGTCTGACATGCCATTGCTGCACCTGAAACATAACAGGATATAAGAACAATGTTCCAATCTATCGGAAATATTGCCATTTTCTTTTTTTGTATATATTACAAGGTGGCATACGAGCAAGCGGCAACCTGAATCCGCTGAAATGGCGAAGCGACCGCTGCCCATAGATAACCGCAATTGCAGATGCGTTGCCTACCCTTGATTTACGGTGGAGGAGACGCACATAAAAGGATATTCCCCCTTCCTATGCGTCTCCTCCACCGTTAAATCCACTTTTCCTTCCCATCCTTTCCTATTAAGAAAAGGGTGGAAAGGGAACGGGACTAAAATTAGACTACAAGAGGTCGGTGCGTTTTGGAACAATTTATCGCCGGATTTTTTAGAAAAATTAAACAAATCGCTCTTCTCAATCCTCGTACCTAGCCCGAAGTGTATACGATCTTCGTGTCATTTAACTATCAACTTTCAACTTCAACTTACCCCGAAGACTTCCTGATCTGCGCGATCAGGTTGCTGTGCTGCTGCCGCAGCGACTCCAACTGCGAGGACAGACTCCTATACTGCTCCTGGAACTCCAGAACTTCGTCGTCTGACATGCCATTGCTGCACCTGAAACATAACAGGACATAAGAACAATGTTCCAATCTATCGGAAATATTGCCATTTTCTTTTTTTGTATATATTACAAGGTGGCATACGAGCAAGCGGCAACCTGAATCCGCTGAAATGGCGAAGCGACCGCTGCCCATAGATAACCGCAATTGCAGATGCGTTGCCTACCCTTGATTTACGGTGGAGGAGACGCACATAAAAGGATATTCCCCCTTCCTATGCGTCTCCTCCACCGTTAAATCCACTTTTCCTTCCCATCCTTTCCTATTAAGAAAAGGGTGGAAAGGGAACGGGACTAAAATTAGACTACAAGAGGTCGGTACGTTTTGGAACAATTTATCGCCGGATTTTCTTAGAAAAATTAAACAAATCGCTCTTCTCAATCCTCGTACCTAGCCCGAAGTGTATACGATCTTCGTGTCATTTAACTATCAACTTTCAACTTCAACTTACCCCGAAGACTTCCTGATCTGCGCGATCAGGTTGCTGTGCTGCTGCCGGAGGGACTCCAACTGCGAGGAAAGACTCCTATACTGCTCCTGGAACTCCAGAACTTCGTCGTCTGACATGCCATTGCTGCACCTGAAACATAACAGGATATAAGAACAATGTTCCAATCTATCGGAAATATCGCCATTTTCTTTTTTTGTATATATTACAAGGTGGCATACGAGCAAGCGGCAACCTGAATCCGCTGAAATGGCGAAGCGACCGCTGCCCATAGATAACCGCAATTGCAGATGCGTTGCCTACCCTAAATCTATTATTTTAACTTCGCTTGTTGGTTTATTTGTACCACAAATTTGAAAACCATTCAATGTAATTAAATAAATATTATTTGCATTTAATAGTACAATTATTAGATTTAGCATTCGCTCGCGTCTCTGTCCACGAGGAATTAAAAAAAGGAAAGTAATTAGCTTATGTGTTTTACCAGGCTATCCTCTACATTTCTGCCAAATTTCATCGAGATCATTTCAGTCGTTTAAGCTATAAACTAACATACATTGAACGTAGAAGCAAGAAAGTCAGGACCCCGCAAAATGGTAGTCCGTGGTCTCCGCCAACCCCTCTGTTACAGGTGAATTATGTTGTGTTGTTTAATTCGAACTTTATTGATCAATATTATTTACGTTATTTCCTTATTTTAATACTAGCTTTCGCCCGCGACTCCGTCCGCGTGGAATTTAAAAAAACAAAAGTGAGTAGCCTATGTGTTCTTCCAGACTATCCCTACATCAATACCAAATTTCATCGAAATCCGTTCAGCCGTTTATGCTACAAACTCTAACAAACATCCATCCATCCATCCATATAAACTTTCGCATTTATAATATTAGTATGAAGTATGATTTTTCGACTTGAAAATAAAACAACGCACAATAAAAACAACACAAGTACGTTTCGATAAGAAAATCAGTTTATTGTTTTTGCTTGATATGGATATAGTTCGGTTTGAGTAACATTTGGCTGTATATGTATTACTTAATATTAGCCTAGCCCTTTAGATATTATGCGACGAGACGATGGGACATAAACCAGAAAGTTTTAAGAATGAATGTGGATGGCTACAAAGGAGGAGGAAGACCGACGAAAGTATGGATTGTGTGAAAGAGGATATGCTTAAGAAAGGAGTGGATTCAGATATGACGGCTGATAGAGATGTATGGAGCAGCACATACTGTGCCGACCCTCCATAAGGGGTAAGGGCAAGTTGATGATGATGGCCTAGCCCTTTAGATATTTAATTTGAATTTTCCAGATAGTACTGGTACCCAAAGCGATAACCTTGTTTAAATACATTCAATTTCTCTTATCTAAAATAAAAAAGATTTACATTTGAGTATGATACAGGGCCTTTATTTGGCTTTTAAATTATTTTTGAATAAAGGATTGTAGGCAATACATAATATTTTGCTCAGGCAATGCTCGTACATATGTTTTACTACTTTTTCTATGAATATATTTTCAACTAGAAGCAGGGATAACAATATTCTAGGCACGCCACAAAATGGATTAAGAAAAATGTATGAAGTAGGTAAATATGAGGATCCCGACGATAGAGAATGTAACCACTAATCAGAAAATCAAAATTATTTCATGACACGTCTATGACCGCATTAAATTTTCACAAAAATTGACACGTTGATACGTAAAGGTTCACCACCCCTGATCAATAGAACATTTAAAAAATGTGGATAAAACCGTCAATCGAAAAGAAAGACATGCAAAAGATTTCGTCAATATTTTCTTATATAAGCCGTTATGTTTACCGATACAGTTTTACTCAAAAACAAACATAACGGGAAAATACGTTATCTTCATGTTGCTATTTTACAATTCGAATATATATTTAAGTGTTACCGTAAAATAAACTATGTCACTGGTAAATCATCGTCGCCGGTTTGCAATTTGTCTAGTTTGCGTAATATTTATTTAAACACGTAATAAGACAGTAAAAATTTAAGACATTACCGTAATGTTTCCATTCAATATTATAACAAATTCTTCATTGGAGAGTTTTGAATGATGTCAGTTAACAATAGCCCGTGGGAACTCTAGGATGTATCTAGAAATATGTTAATTGAAGTAAAAATAAATACTGGTATGTATCATAAAAATATCCTTCACGTTATTTATATTACTATAACAGAACCTTTTTACAACATTTACATACACAGAAGCTAATTATCCTGGAGTTTATTTAACCGTGGGTATCTAGCGACGGAAGGTCCATACAAAGACATTATTATTCCTCTCATTCTCTCTAGAAAAAACTGAGATTAGAATGTGTTTAATAATGTTTTGCCTGTTTTTAGTCTACTTCCGCATCCCATCCTATCCATACAAGGAAGAGATGGGAAGGTGAAGTGGGTTTGTCGGGGGATAGGACGCATAGGGGAAATATCTGATTTCTGGGCGTCTCGAGCTGTGTTAAGGTAGGCAACGGTCGCTTTGCTGTTTTGAAGAATTCCGGTAGCCTTTGTCACCTTCACAGTTTCGGCAGTGTAAACCACCCGTTAAAATTATGGAGTAAATTACAAAATTCGTCTCGTCTACCTTAACAAAACAATACTAATGATCGTCCATGACTTTCACCTGTTCGTGTGTCGGATGTACACAAGGACAAACGTAACTTCAATTGCATATTATTTCGATTTGATAGTTAACTTTACGTGTAGATAATAACTTAATACTAGTTATGCACGCTACCTATACTAATAATTACTGTAAACCTATTTTCATACATTTTTGATTAACCTTAGGCTATATACATGTGGGACATAAAATAAATACTCTATCATACTTGAAACTAATATTAGCTTTCGCCCGCGACTCAGTCCGCGTGGAATTAAAAAAAAACAAAAGTGGGTAGCCTGTGTTCTTCCAGAGTATCGTCTACATCAATACCAAATTTCATCGAAATCCGTTCAGCCGTTTAGGCTACAAACACTAACAAACATCCATCCATCCATATAAACTTTTGCATTTATAATATTAGTATGAAATATGAAGTATGATTAGTATGATCATAACTGCGAAATGATAATTTAGAAGGATGGATGTTAGTGACTACGAATCTCCAAAACGGATATAGACAAAAGTTTATCGAGATACAGAATATAGTCTGGAAGAACACATACTAGCTAAGTTATTTTTTTATTTCTGCGCGAACAAAGTCTCTGGCCGAAGCATTTTAGAAAAATGATCGACTTTTCACAAATTTTACATGCAGTCTGTGCGGAAAAAACATTTCTGCTTTGGATTGGAACTATTGTGTGTTCTGTCCTTGTAACAAAACTACTTATTAATAATTCAACAGCAAATTTTACTCAAGTCGCCGTGAAGTTGGTCTTGACAAACTTCGGATACGCTTCAATATGTAACAAGCATTCTTTGTCAAAATGTTTTGTTGTGTACATTACACGGTTTTGCCAAACAATACTTCGATGTACAAAAGGGAAATTAAAAATTTACTATCTGTAACATAGCATTTGTAATTTTAGTGTATATACTTTGATGTTTTAGGCCAAATTACAATTAGTATTGGTTAATTCATTTATTATACTGACATCTCGTAATTTTTTCAGCAATATCCTAATTATTATCTTCTAAAATCCAATCATCATTTTATATATAGGAATACATAATATATACTATTATAATAAAGCGTAAACACACATTTCTTTGTTGCCTAAGATGTCAGCAATTACAGCATATTTTTGAATAAAAACCCTAATGTGGGAATGAGACCATAAGTTGCTGCCAACATCAAGAAAGAAAGATTGCTAAGGTTTGTCATGTCATGTCAGCCACTTTGACATTTGCTATTGATAATTTGACAAATGTAAACAATAAAATAAAATTTTCATAATTTCATGCGGATGAAGCCGCAAGGGAACAGCTAGTTTATAATATTAGTAAGATGTATGTATTATTACTAATAAGAATTACCTCACGTTTATCGTTGAAATTTTGTATGTCTACATAATTGTTTAAAAATATACACAGCAGCATTTAAAGTTAATTAAAATATCTTGTTTTAAACAAACGTTGCCTCGTTAGGCTTTTAATAAAAATTAGCTTCAGCGATTAATCAATTAGTGTTATTACTAAAATATAGGATTTATAAAAAAAAAAAAAGAATTCGGTGAACTGATATAAATATTATACAAAAATCTGTGTGTATTTATGCAACAAAATAAAAATGATTGCTAATTCAATACGTAATATGTATTACTAGCTTTTGCCCGCAACTCCGTCGGCGTGGAGTTAAAAAAAAACTATAGTGAGTAGCCTATAGTAATGAGTAGTCTTCCAGACTCTGCTCTACACCTATGCCAAATTTCATTGAAATCTGTTCAGCAGTTTAGGCTACAAACTCTATCAAACATCGATCCATGCATCGAAACTTTTACATCTATATCTATACTTCTATACTATTATAATAAAGCGTAAACACACACTTCTTTGTTGCCTAAGATGTCAGCAATTACAGCATATTTTTGAATAATTCTTTTTTTAATAAAAAGCCCTACACTTACTATATGCTTTAGGCTATATATTCTCACGCCACTAAACTTAGGGGGTAAATATTTTGAATAAAAACCCTAATGTGGGAAAGAGACCATAAGTTGCTGCAAACATCAAGAAAGAAAGATTGCTAAGGTTTGTCATGTCATGTCAGCCACTTTGACATTTGCTATTGATAATTTGACAAATGTAAACAATAAAATAAAATTTTCATAATTTCATGCGGATGAAGCCGCAAGGGAACAGCTAGTTTATAATATTAGTAAGATGTATGTATTATTACTAATAAGAATTACCTCACGTTTATCGTTGAAATTTTGTATGTCTACATAATTGTTTAAAAAAATACACAGCAGCATTTAAAGTTAATTAAATATTTTGTTTTAAACAAACGTTGCCTCGTAAGACTTTCAATAAAAATTAGCTTCATCGATTAATCAATTAGTGTTATTACTAAAATATAGGATTTATAAAAAAATAGGACGTGAGAAACAAACATCCTTCACATTTTTAATACTTTCAATGATAAATAAAAACACAGACGTAAAAAGATATTCTTTTAAAATTGTAAGACATTTTTACATCTACATATATCTATACTAATATTATAAAGAGACAAGATTTGTATTTTGGTATGTATAGAGATTACTCAAAAACTACTCGTCTGATTTAAAAAATTCTTTCACCAATAAAAAGCAATGTTATCACTGAGTAACAATTTTTTACCATTTCTTAATTCCACGCTGGAAAAGTCAGCTAGGATGTACTAATCTTAAACGAGTAAACGTACGACGACGACTAACTCAAGGTTTAGGCCTTGATGGCTAAAATTTTCCAGGTGGACCAGAATCAAGGCAGATCAATATCGATATAGATTTCAATACACAAAGTAACTGGAGGTCATTGTATATTTACACATTCAATGCCAATGTCTTTCAACCAAAGATCGTTGCACTTGAATTATGTAATGTTTGGAAATATCACGCATGTTTACAAAATTAGGTAAACAAAGACGTTACAATTCACCGTTTGAATCAAACGGATTTCCAAAGTAACATTATATGAATAATATTGACTAAAATGCGTTACTCCGGCTGCGTATTGAATTATTTACGACCCATTCCGACATCCTGACAATTTAGGGCACATTTATAGTGTTCATACATAAAAAGTTTACAGTAATGTGTGTTCGAGAATCTATACTAATATTTTAAATAGGAATGATTTGTATTTTTGTATATGTTGGAATAACTCAAAAACTATTAGGCCATTTTCAATAAATTTTCACCATTAAAACGCTACGTTATCACTGAGTAACATAGGCTATATTTTTCAATTTCACGTGGACGAAGTCGCGAGCAACTGCTAGTTTGACAATAGTACATGTACATGTACATGAATAGTTATGTATGGAATCAAAAATTCAAAACAAATTATGTTTTATGATTATGACAACTCATTTTAGCGGATTTAGGATTTTAGCTTTGCCATTTTGATGGATTCAGGTGGCCAGTTACTCATATGCTTGTCAAGTCCATTGTTCCTACCCTAGATTAAAGGTAAAATTGTCGCCTACCTTAGCGGTGAGATGACGAGGTATGTGACGACAATCCACACAAAGAGTAGTATCACAGCAACCCGCTTCCATTTTGCCAGGTACATCATCAAGTAGTCATTGACAGTCGTGTGGCCGATGGGGTACTGCTTCATGATAACCAGCACATTATTGCATCAGTGTCTATACCTGGAACAATATTTTTAAATTAAAATGATTTGTAATGTAATAAATTGCTTAAAATTCCATGAAATAGGTCCATGTGATAGGAAATAATAATTATTTATTTATTGTCTCTTTTGTATACATTTCATGGAAGTCTTGGCTCCTGTAGTAGGTTACCCTGTGTCACAGGAGCCAATTCCTTCCCCAATACTTCATTACAATGCCATTTTTCTATGTAACACATTTTACTTTGACCTTTAAGAACAGGACCCGAACAAGGTAAAGATTGGATAATTTGAATTAAGACACAAACTATTGAATAAACTCAGAAACAACCAATTTCAAGTCAACTTAGTAATCTATTCATCAAAAAAATTGAAACACCAAATGGTTTTTTCTTATTTTCTTATCTCAGAACTAGATGTACTAACTTCCACACATAATTTATGAGAACAGGGTCAAATATCATTTATTAAAGACTTAAGGATACATAGCAAATAAAATCTTACTAATATTATAAATGTAAAAGTTTAGATGAATAGATGTTTGTGTGTAGCCTAAACTGCTGAATGGATATCTTTGAAATTTGGCATAGATGTAGAGTATAGTCTAGGACACATAGACTGATAACTTTTTTTTAAAATTCCAATATAGATTGTAAAAATCAGCAAATGGTTCCAAAAAAGAGCAAATTCATTTACAAATCTCATTAATATCTGATAACAAATGACTGATTTAATTAACCATAACAACTAGTGCAGTCATAAAAATGTTTTACAGTTTTCCTTAATTTAAAACTAGCTTTTGCTTGTCGCTTTGTCCATGCAGAATAAAAAATAATAGTAAATGTTGCCTATGTTACTTGGTGGTAATGTAGCTTTCTAATGATGAATATTTGAAATTGGTCTAGTTGTTTTTAAGTTTATTTAGTACATATACAATACAGATATACAAATCTCCCTTATAATCATACTAATATTATAAATGCGAAAGTTTAGATGGATGGATGGATGTTTGTTAGAGTTTGTAGCCTAAATGGTTGAACTGATTTTGATGAAATTTGGTATAGATGTAAAGAGTAGTCTGGAAGAACACTTAGGCTACTCACTTTCGTTTTTTTTATTTCCATGCAGACGGAGTCACGGGCGAAAGCTAGTATCTGAATAAATGGAGGATAACAGGTCTTGAAGCAGTGAAAACCCATGTTAATTTTACCCTTAACACTTATAATAGCCAAAAACTGAAAATGTAATCTTTGTAATTGATTTTCAAAATGAACAAACTTTTTATAATGTTGTAGTACAAAAAGGGGTGTATCTACACAAATCAATGAAATTTAGCGTAGTTTATTAGAAAATAGATTTTATATAAAACAATTATTTATCTCAGATGACCATAATTTATAACCGTATTTTTATAATTTCACCCCCCTTGTGTAAGTAATTTTTGTAAATAGAAACAAACTATGTTCTTGTTGAATATAGACCTATATGAGCACTCAATGTAACCCCACGATATCAGATACAAACTCGCTCAGGATCCAGCCCGGATACCGACAATTTAGATCAAATCTTTGTAATAGAACATAGAATACAATTCATACCCCACATCGAACTATATTATTTTCAGATATAAAAATCATAGATGTCAAAATATAAAACATACAAAAACAACGGTATTAAGGTAGGCACATTAATGTTAGTTAAAATAAAAATGTGATTAAACGTAATCGAAAAACTTACCTCTTAGTCGCAAATTGCAAGGTATAAGCCGTGAATAAGTTCACAAATTCTATAAAATTAATGAATTAAATCTCAATGGTAATCTACGGTCAGCAATAAGGTTTTACCTAATTTTAATATAAGAATATAACGGTAGAAACTAAAAACGGTCTAACGCAGCACTTATTGAGCAACTATTGGATATTGGACAGAGAAAATATTCGATTTAATTCACTGACAGCACAAAATGACAATTCATAGTTCGGGGAGGCAATAATGTAGAACCATGATAATGCACGGCCAAATAATCCGTGTACAAGCAATGGGTTTTTACGGTTAACATTATCGGTATGGTCTGATAATGTACGACCTGATAATCCGTGTACATCAGATGACATTTCCCTCTTATTGGTCAGTTCAACTCCTGTCTTATTGGTAAATATATTGTTCTGTTATTTATGGTTTGTGCCTCGTTTAGACTGATTTCTGATAGGTGATTCTGATTTGCACGTGAATGCAAGTGCAAATGGAAGCAGTTGGATGCGGATGATTGATGAGGGTAAGAGTTGGTGGATGCAGGGGATTTCATGGATATTCTGTTCGTTTAAGGTGGTTTCTGGTAGTTGCATCTGATATGCACGTTAATGCAAGTGGAAGCAGTTGAATGCGTTGATTGATTTTTGAACTATTTACATTTGTATAGATCATTTTTTTTATCTTCTAATCAAATTATATACGCTATTTTAAAAAAATCATCATAATTTTCGTTAGAATTTAAAACATGATTCCTGCTTAAACAATCTGCTTCTTGGTTGGAATTACAGGGGTTATATTTAATTTTGAAATTATACTGGGATAAATAATAAGTCAAATCTCCTAGTTCCTCATCAGTTCCAGACTTGATATTAATATTTTCTTACAGTTTATGATCTGTGAAAACAGTGAATTCTTTTCCCTGCTTCTTTTATTGCTAACACTATATATAACTAAGTATATACGGTTTCATTTTATCAAAACATTCCTGACATTTTTCAGACTATATAAATTTTACGTCTTTCCGTAGAAAGCATTCTAAGTCAACAAAAACATAGTACTTATTAAACCGGCTTAAAATCGTATTTATTACATTTTGTTTTTAATATTTGTTGTTTTAATGTCAACAATTATATTTCCTAATTTTTATTTAAATGAGACACAAACCATAAATAACAGAATAATCTATTGACCAGTAAGAAACGAATCGAACTGACCAATACAAGGGAAATGTCATCTGATTTACACGGATTATCAGATTACAGCCAAATAATTCGTGTACAAGGATTGTACGCCCCGATATTACAGGTCCAATGGATCCAATGGATCTAATGGATCATGCCGTACAATATCGGTACCAAAGATTATATCAAATCGGTAAGGTCTGATAATTCACGACCTGATAATACACGGCCAAATAATGCACAACTAGATATTCAGGGATTTGTTTGTACACGAAATATCTGGCTGAACAAAATACGGACTCGTTAATTCGTTTGACGTAGACATAAAATGTTGCAATATCAAAGAAGATTGTGGTGCCCGGATGAAAGACTTTTTGTGAAAAAGACATGTGGATAGTTTTTCTTAAAAATACGGCTTATGGGGGAAATTTGTGCATATTTTGGGGGGAAACTAGTGTGCGGTTTACAGTTTGACAGTCGCAGGCTAGGCATGGATTGTATAGAATCACTGGCGCTGCGATGGTTACTATTCGGACTATGCCAGTTGAATGCCAGTTCAGTTTCACAGACCTTTCTAAAATATCTATGGGGGGAACCCCAGGATACCTGGCAACTCGCGTTTGTTAAAAAATAATAGTTATTGATTATTGTCTTTTTATAATTGGTTCGGCCGTTACCTGTCGTAAAATCTCGCAGTGATAAGATACTTTTATCTTTTGTACTACTATTTGAATTGAAAAAATGCCGAAGAAAGCACCCAGAAACGCCTTTTACTATTACATGCTTAATTTTAAGAAAGAACAACAAGAAAAGGGAATAAATTATGCAAATATGGCTGAAATTGCAGAAGCTGCAAGTCCCTCCTGGAAGGTAATGTATATTATTTCTTTTATGGTGTAATGTATTCCATTATTATTAAATTTAGGAACAATGGCCTTCATCTATATCTTGTAATACAAATACAGAATTATTCACTTCACTATAAAATACCTACGTGACATCTGATTATTCGTAAAATCATTTATCAGGCAAAGTAACATATATCCTTATATTCATTTTGTATATACCATACATACAAATGTAAATAATATACCATCATAATGTTTTTATAGTCCAAAGAAGCTTGCTATATACGTTTCATTAATTTCTTGATAAAAGCAATCTTGCCACTATAAAATTGAATACATTGCAAAAAAAGACAAACAAAGAAAATGAATTTCTATATAATATAAACATTTCAATACTTATTTATTCGGAATTCATGTTCCTTTAAATAACAGATAATAAAAAAAATTGAGCGCTAGCCACCCTGGTTCTGACTTGTAAGTCAGGTAACCGAAACTACTAAAAATTGAATTATCTTTGTACTAACTACAATGCTGTATTTTGTTAAGAAAGTTACACTCAAGGGTGAACATAAAAATGTGATCATAAGAAAGAGAATATAGTTTCCGAGTTACATATTATTTTAGACTGCTACCCCACCCTAAGCCCATGGCTGGATACATTCATAGTTGAAACAGTATCACCAACTTAATTGGCTTTTTTACTAAAAGACTTTTTTTTAAACAATTAAATTAGTTGATTATGGCCTAGTCACCCCTTACTTAGGGTAGCCTCCAAGGCCCTCGGTGGGGATGTATAGCTGGTGATGATGATGAAACTGGTGATTTCTTATAAACAGGGGGATATACTATATATATTTAACAGTGGTAGAGCCCGCTTTAACATCTTCGCACGAATGAGTCGGCTCGCCCAGTGTAATACCACTACCACACAGAAAACAGGCGTGAAGTGGAAGCAATTCCGCGTTTCGTCTGATGAGTGTGGCGCCGGAGGCCTAATTTTAGTCCCTTTCCCTTTCCACCCTTTTCTTAAGAGGAAAGGATGGGAAGGAAAAGTAGATTTGACGGCGGAGGACACGCATAGACAGAGGAAATGTCCTCTTTATGTGCGTCTCCTCCTCCGTCAATTAAGGGTAGGCAACGCATCTGCAATTGCGGATGTTTATGGGCAGCGTTCGGCTTTTATTTCGGTGGATTCAGGTTGCCGCTTGCTCGTTTACCACCTTATATTATAAAAAAAAATATATATATATTCCCAAGGTTGATGTAAATACTTAAATAGATAGAAATTTTACAGTAATGTCAAGTTGGAAATAATTGCCCAAAGTAAAGGGTTAATAGAAACTTAGTGAGGAAAAGATGACAAATGTGATTTTGTTAGTTGACTTTCAGTTTTTATGTTTGTAATCAGGTTGTGCCACCTAGTGTCCGCTCAAAGTACGAAGCTATGGCGAAACAAGCTAAACAGAAGAATGGTGGTACTGTTACAAAATATACATCCACAGGTAAAGAAATCTTGATATTTTATCAAATAACTAAAATTCACCATATATTTTAATCTGTAACATCTAAAAGGTTACAAAAAATATTTTCAATCCTATTTAAGAGTTGTAATATATCTCTATATAGGATAGAATTAAAAAAGCATTTCCATATTGAAAACAGTTACATTTCTTATAATCTAAGATATAACCTTTTTTCATATGTTAACTATTTCCTTTGTCCTAGGTATACCACTCGCTCAGATTGAACTGCACGAGAGGGAAATGCGAGATGCACAAGAATATGAACTAGACGATATCAAGAACATAGTGACTCATAGTCACATGAAAGGAAGTAAGTTACAATTACTATTTTAATACATTGTATGAATGTTGCCAGTCGATGATCTAGGACCCTCCTAGGGGGGAGGGGGCAAACTGGTGATTAAGGGGAGGAGGGCACGCAGATATTCAGGAGGAGGCCAATGATTAAGGAGGCTAGTAGTAAAAATATTTTATTTACTCCATAGAAGTTTAACAAGTGGTTAAAAATTTTATTATAATAAAAATTGACTTGAGTCTCTAGATATTGTAATTATGTTCGTTTTACTATTTTCGACATTAGTATATAGTAGCTTTTGCCCGCGACGTCGCGCGCAATTAATAAAAATACTTTGCAGCCTATATGTTCTTCCAGACTTCTACATCTGTGCTAAACTTCATCAAGATGCTTAAGCCTTTTTGGAGATAGTAACAAATATCCTTCCATCCAAACTTTAGCATTTATTTTAGTATGATTGTTTAAATTTTTCATTGTTTGTTTAAGCTTTGCTCACGGATGTTTTTTACGTAATGGATGTGAACTATTACTGCAAAGTCAGTGACAGTCATTACCTTGTTGGAGAATGTTCAATGCTACGATTCAGTTTGGCCGGAGGTATTGAGGAGACCTATCATAAGATTATTAACCCAGGTAAGACAGAAAATAACTATTTGTTGTTTGTATGGTTTATATTTAAAATATCTGTCTACTTATCTTTTGATATAAGTATGTAATGATTTTCTCATTCTAGAGTTTAACCCTTTCTTGTAACGTTAAATTATTTCTGTTACAAGGAACAGTTAAATTTCAATATAAAGTGCTTTATAACTTGCTCAAATTTATTTATAAAATTTATTTTTATTTTCCTTGCAATCACATTAATAGATTTCTTTCCAAACAATTTTATTTAAATACTGAATATTAAATGATGATACAAATTAGAAATGTGGAAATCATGACCTGGTTCAAAATATCAGCTCACGTAGATTTGAATTGATGAGCTACAGCTCAGCAACTTAATTAACTACTAACATCTCAATGCAATTATAACTATGGGTTGAGTCGCGAAAAGGTAACTCAAATTATAACTCAATTTGTACAAATTGAGCTGATCTTCGAATCAGTACAGTGATCTACTTCATCTAGCTAGTGATCTGATTGATAGCTCAATTTGCTATCTTACTAATAGTTACTAATATTTCTAGGTTTCATACCAACTGGTTATGCGAATGATGTGAAACTCAGTTGTATAGAGAATGGTTTGGAAATGCCAGATGAGAGTAAACCCCGGAGTGACTATCTAGAGATCCAGGCCCACCTGTTAGATTATTTGCAGAAAGGCAACAATACTAAAGTTCTACGGCCGATTTTTACGATGCCTGACAAAGTGACGCCCATTCGGGATTTCTTCAGGCAACTGTGCAGCCGGAGTTGTAAGTAAAATGTGTTTTTTTAAAGTGAAACTTGTATACACTTGTTTGGACAATGTTTTGATAGTGTAAATACTGAATGTTTTTAATAAAATTTAGATTTAAAAGTATAGTGAAATAGAGCTATTTTTGTTGATTTAAGGCTTTTCCCTGTATAACTGTGTTATACACCACAATTGTGTTAAAACAAAATTTGTAACTTTATAAATAAATCTTTTAAATCTTAAAAAAAAAAACTAAAAACACTTATGAACATAAGCGGCAAAAAAAGGTGAATGTCATAATTCCAATATGAACTAACAGTTTTTAAAATTAATAAAAAAGACTCCATAAAAAACTGACAATTTTTTGTTTAAATTATCAATTTGAGTCTCTAGGGGTTGTAAATAGTTTTGCGCATTTCTTTAAAACTGTCAGTTAGAACTGAACATTTGTAGTGGGGTTAAAAAATCCTCTTTGTAATGGTAATTCTTGTTTATTTCCAGCGGAGGATGATTCTGTATACCGTATATACAGGCTGGATACTCTGTTCTACAACTTGATCAATTCAGTAAAGACAAGAACTGACGAGGGCTTCCCGAAGGAGTCTCTGGCACTGACACAACTGCGGAAGGATCTTTTCAAGTATACACTAGGACTGGGATGTGAGGTACATCCTAATTAGTGTTATAAATAAATAATAATTTTAAAGCCATGAGATCAGGGGTAGCAAACATTTATGCATCAAAGTGCGATCTTTTTAAAGAAATATTTAATAGATTTTAGATGTGCCAACCAAAATTTTACATTGCAAATGTCGAAATTCAATTGCTCAAATGACATCTATGATCAGTGCTATTATAGTGTGTCTAAATAATTTAGATTAGTTTGACAATTCATGTCAATTCATGTGACAATTTAGTAGGGATGGGTTGTGTAAAATCAAGCATGAATCTTTTCGATTTTCGATTTTTATTCTTAGGGAAGTTGGAATCGATAGATACGTAGTTATAACTTGTGAATTTTTAAAAAGGACAATGTTTTCTCAAATTAATGATGACCTGCAGAATCAGTACAAATAATGAGAGTAAATATATATTTATTACTACTACAGCCGCACGTAATGGAATTGGATTTCGCTATTATTTCTGTCATCGCTGAATTCTCTACACCATAATCAATATTAGAATTGTCCTCTAAATTAGTTAATAAGAAAATAATAAGTGTAGTTGAGATCTATAATTATTTAAACCGAATATCGATAGTTCATAATTGTTCGCTATGCGTGATTGTTTCGTCACTACGATACCTGTCTATTAAGTACGACATTAGCCTTCTTACAAATTGAATTCGATACTTCATATACGTCATTTATCAAACTAATCTATCTTATTTAGACACACTATAAATGAGAATTGTAACCATGGCAACCTTGTTTTTGCAGCTAGTAGATTTTGTCCCTTTCGTGCCATGTACCAATGTGTTTTGTGATTTATGGTGAAGGAAATTATGATCTGCACATATCTATGAAGTAATTCAAAGTTATGTAAGTCTACCTGCAGTGGTCCGTCATTAACTAGAGCTTACTAACTTATAGAGGAGGCATAGTTGACACTTCATTTGAAACATTTTTCACATGATCTGCACTAACTCTATTGATAGATCGTCAAAATCAATGTCAATAAAAATGTTGTTCACTGTCTCGTCTATATATTATTTAAATGTCTGAGGACATATGAGTGACTTTTTTTTTAATATCAACTTCTACAGACTCTTGGGCCGTACTCTTTTTTGCACAGTTCGTTTTACTTTTCTTTTTCTTTTTATTGTTGAGTAATCCTTATAACACTATATATGAGTGACGTTAATCAGTTCGTGTATTGACAGTACCACGAGGGGACGGAGAGGACAGCGGAGTGCAGCTCGCACCGCACCAAGTGCTGGTGCTTCACGGTGCTGGACGGCTGCTGTGCGCTGGCGGGCGTGGAGCCGGTGCCCGGCAGGCATGTGCCGCAGGGATGTGATATCGAAGTAAGTACTAGCTTTCGCCCGCGACTCCGTCCGCGTGGTGTTAATAAAAACAAAAGAAAGTAGCCTATGTGTTCTTCCAGACTATCCTCTACATCTATACCAAATTTCATCGAGATCTGTTCAGCCGTTTAGGCTACAAATTCTAACATCCATCTATCTAAATTTTCGCATTTATAATATTAGTAAGATATGTCAATTTCATCTAAATCTTAATATTGTAAATGGTTGGATAGATGTTTGTTAGAGTTTGTTGCATAAACTGCTGAAAGGATCTCGATGACATTTGGTATAGATGTAGAGAATAGTCTGGAAGAACATAGGCTACTTTTTTTTTTTTTTAAACTTACCCTGAGTTCATCTAGGCTATGTTCTTTGTCAATTTTCAGTGAGATTCTGTTGAGTTGTTCTGGAGTTATGTAACAACCAACCATCCTTATAAACTTTACCTTTTATAATATTAAAAAAAAAATTAAATTAACAAAAATGTGTATATTTTAATATTTGAAATGCAAATATTACAATATATATTATATGCATATTATAATATAATATGCATGCATATATTATAGAGAACTGTTGTTGCAGGGAATATACGCTCTCCAGGAGCAGAAGAGGGGTCGCTTGCCGCCCAGCGTTGCCGGTTTTGCGGTAAATATTCATTTATATATTACTAGCTTCCGCCTGCGACTCCGTCCGCGTGGTGTTAATAAAAACAAAAGTGTGTAGCCTATGTGTTCTTCCAGACTATCCTCTACATCTATACCAAATTTCATCGAAATTCATTCAACCGTTTAGGCTACAAACTCTAACTAACATCCATATAAACTTTCACATTTATAATATTAGTATGATTTCCCACTAAAGTGCTCCAAATTACCCTAAATTAAGGATGTCTAGGCCATATTCAATGCTAGCCCACTGTGGATTGACTTCACACATCTTTGAATTTCTTCACAGATGGCTCCTAACAAAGTTTTTTTCAATTGTGATAAATATCTATAATTTTTAAATAAAAAAAATCTTACAGGTTTTTTTTTTCACTGATGTCAGCTCGGAATTGAAATACACAAAAATAAGTAGTCTGTGTTCTACCAGACTATCCTCTACATTTATGCAAAATTTCATTGAAATAAGAGCAGTTTAGGCTATAAAGTCTCATACATCCATCCATCTAACCTATAGTATTTATAATATTAATAAGATTATCAAAATACTAATATTAATAATTAATAATTGTTATAGGAACCTTCTTCATCGAATACATCTACAGTGAATGAATCACTGCTCGACTCCACTACCAGCAGTGTCACTGAAGGAGGAGGTGAGAGAAATTACTTATTGCCACTTTTCTAAAGTAGAGATATATAAAATATATATCCTATACCATTTGGTACTAAATAGGCTTTTTACTGGTAAAAAAAAAAAAATCTTACAGGTTTTTTTTTTTTTTTTTTTTTTTTTTTTTTTAATTACGAATATCATAAATGTTTTTTGATTGACGATGTTTTTTCTGGTTTTTTTAAATGATTAGAGCTTTTGTCTAAATAAGTCTAGAATAGTATCTAGTATATTATTTATTTCTAATATTCTATGATTAATGTGTTTTTTTTTATGATTTTTCAGCCAGGAAAAAAGAAAAAAGAGTTCATGTGCCGCTGCGGATGCCGAAGACCGATTGTAAGTATATTACTTTAATTATAATAATATGAATATATTTCTAAACTTTAAAGATAGTTTCATTTTTTTTTTTTTTTATAACATAAGGTGACAAACGAGCAACCGGCCACCTGAATCCGCCAAAATGGCGAAGCGACGCTGCCCATAGACATCCGCAATCGCAGATGCGTTGCCTACCCTTATCCGACGGAGGAGGAGACGCACATAAAGAGGACACTTCCTCTTCCTATGCATCTCCTCCACCGTCAAATCCACTTTCCCTTCCCATCCTCTCCTTATAAGAAAAGGGTGGTAAAGAGAAAGGGACTTAAATTAGGCCTCCGGCACCACACTCATCAGACGAAACACGGAATTGCTTCCATTTCACGCCTGTCTTCTGTGTGGTCGTGGTATTACACCGGGCGTGCCGGCTCATTCGTGCTAAGATGTTAAAGCGGGCTCTACCACTGTTAAATCATTAACTTCATCATTAACTTCATCATTAACTTCAAATTCAATGTTCAATAAATCTGTGTTAAAAATGCTAACAATGACTTAAAAAATAGTTTTTTTTTTTAATAATAAGCAAATCTATACTAAGGGAATTTCTTGTGACCTGTTGATAGATTTTTAGGTTGTTTCTTTATCTTTTTTATAGATTCTCACATGATCCGAGCAGCGCCCGCTCTTACGGAGTCAAACTTCCCCAGTCTAGTCGCAGGACATGGAAGGGGTAAGAAATTTATTTATTTAATAGATTTTGCCCGCGACAATGTCCGCGTGGAATTAAAAAAAAAACAAAAGTAAGTAGCCTATGTTTTCTTCTAGGCTATGCTCTACATCTATGCCAAATTTTATTAAGATTCGTTCAGCAATTTAGGCTACAAACTCTAATAAACATACATCTAAACAATTGCATTATTATCTTAGTAAGAAGTAAGATATTAATAAGATAACCACGTTGATTGTTGTTTTTTTTTTTCGTTTTGAATTAACTTTTCTTTTGCCAGCATAATCAGACATTTCAATTTTGTTCAGTTCAGTAAACTGTTTTTGTAAATGCATGGAATATAAAGCTTCTTTATTTTATTAACTAACCTATGTGTTCTTCCAGACTTTGCTCTATCTATGACCAATTTTATCAAGGTCTGTTAAACCATTATGGAGACAAACGTCTATCCATCCAAACTGTATTAATAAAGATGGTATATTTCAGGTCGCGGCAGCCTCTCCAGCAGTATGAACCGTCTCAAGCTTGATAATTAAATACACTTGGAAAGAAGAATATTCAGAAGAATATATTCTAAATCTTCTTTCATGATAATTCTTTGGTGAAACAGACTAAATATACGATTGTATAAAGTGTTAATAAAAAAAATGAACCTGGTATTATTTGGACCAGTTTGTGAAGTGTTAGTGATTTTAGTGTTAACCATATAAATGTGGTCTCATATCTAGAAATTCTATATGTAAGTACAAATATTTCTATATTTATAGATTGCATATATATTGAGTATGAAGGAGATATGTTTATTCAACGAAGGGGACGGCATTTTGGCGTGCCTAGATGTCCTCTTCCTCTGCGTATATGTAGAGCCAGCATAGCTTCAGCATTGTCTCCTTCAGAGAGGGAAAGACCCGATAAGTTACCGAGCGAGACCCCCCCACGGGGACGCTTCCTGTAGTATGCCCGATGGACCTGGTTGTGGTTCTCCCTTGTTTTTGGAGTCTTCATGTTTGGGCTCCTCGGTGGAGCTTATCACAGTGACCATCTTGACAACTGCCTCTGGTGTTTGAGTTGATGTGTTGGGATGTGGCAGTCTATCCGCTGATGGTCCTGGTGTGTTAGCTTGAGGGGTTTTGTAGTATTTCCCCCCCTAGCCTAAAGCGGAACGAAATCTAAGCGAACTTGATTTTAAATAAATAAACTTTAATCTAGATTTAAAATTCGAAATTTAATGTGGATTCTTTGTAGAATTTTCGCTGTTTTTTCGTATTTTTTGTTGCGTCTTTTTGATTCGATTCCGGTCCGCTTTTGCGGGTATGTGCTGTTTTTTCTTATTCTTAGTAAATGACAAACGTAGCAATTTGATTCAGTTAACTTTGGCTTAGTTACTAACTTAGGGTAGTCTTTGAGTCCCTTAGTGGAGACATTTAGTGAGCTAATTTTTCCATTAAATAACAATTACCGTTATTATGGAAATTTTGCAATAAGAGAAGATATTGTATCATAAGTGTAGGGTTTATCTTATCTTACTAATATTATAAATGCGAAAGTTTAGATGTATGGATGTTTGTTAGAGTTTGTAGCTTAAACGGCTGAACCGATTTCGATGAAATTTGGTATAGATGTAGAGGATGGTCTATAGGATACTCACTTTTGTTTTTTTTAATCCCACGCGGAGGGAGTCGCGGGCGAAAGCTAATTATAAGTATTTTTAAAAATATACAATGTTTGCTAACATCCTACATAACAAAGAAGTGTGTCTACTCTTTACTATATTAGTATAAATAGATTAGTTGTAAATCAAGTAATATGATGAAATAGTGACATTATATGTTCTTTAATAAACCAGAAACTACAAATCTTACGAATAATCTAAATGCGAAAGTTTAGACGGATGGATGTTAGAGTTTGTAGCTTAAACTTCTGAATGGATCTTGATGTAATTTTGCACAAATGTAGAGGATAGTCTAGAAGAACACATAGGATACTTACTTTCTTTTTTTAATTCCATGCGGGCAGAGTTGCCGTCAAATGCTATATTTCATACAAATGTCATGACAATCTTATTCCATGCTTAGTCTAAGTGACAAAAATTGTTTAGTAAATTATATGCAATCTATAAAATATACATCTAAAGTTAATTCATAAGTTCTGTTGACCTCATTTAAGTTTCTAAATGTATGTAATAAGTTTCATGTGATTTTTCTAAAGCTGTTTTTGAAACAGTTTTTTTAGTGTATAAGTTGTTAAGTGAAGGTTTTGGAATCTGTTGTTTTTTGACATTTGTCATGTGATTATAAGACATTTTAATTATAATCTTTGTTGTGGTAAAGCCTACCTCTATTATTTAATTTTTTTAATTAAAAAGATTGAAGTTTTTTTTTTTAGTTCATAACATTTGATTTTATCAATAGTTTTAATGTTAGAATTATAAGGATAAGCCAAAATATAGATATAAACATATAATAGACTTTTTTTTAACCCACTTCCATTGTAAAATTTTGGTTCACTTGCTAATTTTATTGAAAATAACATTATTTTGAAGACAGTACCAACAATATCAGTTGTATGAATAAACTAGTTTAATAAAGTAAACCATTATTACTAAAATACATGTAAAGACAGCATTTTGTGTTTTTTTATTACATACATTAAGGAAATGACAATTAATTATGGACGCATCTCAAATCGGTTTTTCTTGTTTTACTCTAAAAATAGAGAGGCTGATTCAAAATGGAAGTAAGTCAAATTATTTTACACTCTGTATGTGTTCTTCTTTCGAATTCTCATTGACTGTTTCAAGCTTAATCTTCTCTTCCTTCTTGTCATCTGTGACATCAGAGTCTGGTTCCTGAGGAGTTTCAATGTCTTTTATGACAGTAGTCTCTGGTGTCAGTTTTGTCACAGAGTATAAAGTTATATGTCCGTTCTGCTCGCTGAGTTCCTCTTTGATGTCAACTATAGCACTTCTGACGAGAAGTATGACGTAACACTGGAATACTGGAAAGGTAAAAAGCTTATTTTTATAACATCGTCATGTCAATTTGTTAGGTAACGTTAGTATTTTTATAATAATAGACTTTTGACGTGCAAAAGTAGTTCATAATAATTATTGAATACAGCACCATAGTGTGAGGATTTCTAAAATTCCATACTAAGGGACAACCTTTCGCACTAATTATTGATTATGAGTGTCAATAGTCTCAGGTTTCCATCAGTTACTCGGTTAAGGCTGTTCAAACTTTGTAAATTCAACACTTACCGAAGTTGACAATAATATTGATCTTTGTGAGAAGTGTGATGGCGGCAATGACCATAGAGTAGACAAGTACAGAAGCGACAACCGCCGCCATGCCGAAGTACATGTAAGTCCGCAGTAGAACTATGTCTTTCTAAAAACAAAGGCAAACTGTTCAAAATGTATTAAGAAGATTAGATAAACCGAGATAGCAGATTTAAATTAAGATCCTGAGCACATTTCCTGCATCTATCACATTCCCGCGTGCATCGCATCTACCTTCTACCAGCTATCTTTCAAAGTCCCGTCTAAATCGGTCCACCCGTTCCAGAGATAGCGGTCCGGTCGCCATTTTGACAGCGCGGAATTAAAAAAAAGTAGCCTATATAAAAAAAGTAGTCTATGTCAGCTACCCTCCAGTGTAAGTCCGGTCGAAATCGACCCATCCGTTTCGGAGATTACCCGGAACAAACGCGGCTTGCGGACAAACAGACAGACAAAAAAAAATTAAATGCGATTTTCGTTATCAGCAACGCAAATACATTATTTTCCCGAAATCTGGAATTTTTCTTTTGATATTACTAACAGACACTCCTATTTTATTCAATTAGCCTGGGAGTGGTGGTATTGTATATGGTAAAGCCAAGGTCCATTTTATACCGTGATATCGCAGTAATCATACCCGGTAGATAGCACACAACAGCAGCATGTTGAAGGCAAGCTCTGTGCCGTACGCCAGCGTGCCGATCACCTTGGATCCCTCGTCGTCCAGGATCACCTCCTGCACAGCCATCAGCGGCGGCGTGATGCCCCCGTCCGCGGTGCCCACTAGAGATAACATCTGTAAACGTATTCTTAATATGGACTTCCACTGATGAAACAAATATTTTTTAAATGAGTAAAACGACTGACATTCTTTTGTACAAGTTTTGCGATAATGGAAATCCATATTTAGAAGACTTCTAAACTGGTACAAATGGGCAAACTGTTTGTTAACTTGCGCAACAAGGTGGGAATGACTCGATAATTGAAAAAAAATCTAAGCTTAATTGGTTTATTGTTTTTAATTATACACACCCAATTGTAATACATTTAATAAGCTAAAAATGTATTACAACGTATTTGATCTATGCTATAAAACTGCATAAACTAAATGCAATTATAAACTAATATCAGCCTTGTTGAGAATCGAACCGGCAACTACAAACTTAAGGTAACAAATAAACTACTAATTAAGTCAAACAAGCTTTCGCCCGCGACTCCGACCGCATGGAATTATAAAAAACAAAAGTAAGTAGCCTATGTGTTCTTCCAGACTATCCTCTACATCTATACCAAATTTCATCGAAATCCGTTTAGGCTACAAACTCTAACAAACATCCATCCCTCCATCCAAACTTTCGCATTTATAACATTAGTATGATAGTCGTAATACTTACCGATATAAACATGTTAAAATAACCAGTGATCAAGACACCAGTCCGTATCGGCGCGAAACAGCAACAAGTGTCCAATTTAAAGGTTAGTATAGCAGTTTTCACATTATCGTATAATTTCTCCATTTTCCTTCAACAAGCACCCACTGGCGCACGGCAACTAGGCGAGTGATATCCCAAATATATGAAAACTCGACATAATAAGGATGCGCCTAATCAAAAGGTCGAATAAAAATTTTAATTGTTACATATGGTTTGTACAATGTCATAATATTGTTCTATTGTAACTATAAAAGCGAGTATTTTTAGATCTAGAGCTAACAGTCGGTTTTAACTGAACAATCTGAGTGTACAGTTAAAACTTGGCATAACTGAAATCTTCCTATCAAGTATGCGAGAAAGATTTTGTAACATCATAGATTTTTATAAGATTTGTTCGCGTATTTACGGCCGGTAGGGGCGCTGCATATATTTTATCGATGAAACGAAAACATTATCGAAAATATGTGATAGACTCTCTGTGTACAATGCAACTAATAGTTAAAATTTTTCCTAACCACGTAATTTTATTTAAAACGTGTAAGTCAACATAAATAAAACTTCACATTCTCATATAAAACATTTATTCAGTAAATAAATGGTAGCAAAGGTGATTGTTCCTAAATTTTTTTAACAAAACGCTGATCCGTCCATATCCCTCGATGATTACAAATGAAACAAGAAGTTAAGATTTTTTTTATTTTAAATATAGATAATCCAGAGTACAAAGGTGAAACAAAAAGGCGTCTGAAGGCCTTTTTAGGTTAATTCCCTTAGTGTTGTCATCTACAATAAAAAGTGATTTCTGCAGCTGAAAAGCGCCGCCCATGTAGGGGGTTATCTTAACATCTCACACTAACAAAGGTTGCGTAGATGCTGTTATGTGTTAGTTTTGTTGTAAATTAATGATAAAAGAAATGTATCTCAGTCTTATGTTATAGACATGTAGATTAACTAAAAAGGTAAAAACTAATATTTTTTGATGATGAATTGGAAGAAATAAAAATAAAATGAAATGTCAATGAAAATATATTTATTTAACCAAAAATAAAATTATGAAAAATGACAATGATACTATGATAGTAAATATTAAAGCATATGGAATCGATTTAACATATTTAGTGTTAATATTTTGCTAATCTTTTTACTAATAAAAAAATTCCCTGTAACAATTGTTTAATAAGAAACAAATATGTAAATAAACGTTTTTATTTAACAAAGTAACCATTACCATAAGAATCCGATTTTTTTGTAAAAATTAATACAATAACTTCTCAAGTAACATTTTATATAGGCACATATATTTGAAATTTTTATGTAGATTAAGAGCGTAGCTAACTTAAAACATACTTAGTGTACATTATTGAAAAAAGAAACATTTTTTTAATAAATCTCTTTACTTTACAGCTTTCTAAGCTTATTAATTTGACAATTTTTCCATATCAATTAAACAAAAAATATATATTTTTTAAAACAGTCGACATAAAAACACAACACTAACAATTTCCCAATTTGTCAAGCTAATTATCGATAGATTTCACATCACTGACAACTGACAGCTGTCAATTTGACAGCCACTTTTGACGAGTGTTGCCATTTGCTATTTTATTTTTTTAAATCTTGTACTTTACATTAACAATTACAATCAACCATGGATATTTAGTTCGGTGAGAGATATCGGTTAGTTATGTAAGATATGTACAACTTGACAGCTACAGTACAAAAAAAACTTTAACAAATTGAAGAATTTGACATTACTGAATAGAATCTTAATCGTTATTAGTTTATCTGTCAGATAAAACTTTAATGTAGTTTAGGGCCTGTCCCACCACTGGCTGATAGAGGTTCAGATAGCTTAAAAATGACGTCACTGTCAGATAAGGTAACAATTTTTTTTTTTTATAATATGCGGTGGCAAACGTGCAAGCGACCACCCGAATCCGCCAAAATGGCGAAGCGACCGCTGCACATAGACATCCGCAATTGCAGATGCGTTGCCTATCCTAAATCGACGGAGGAGGAGACGCACATGAAGAGGATATTTCCCCTTCCTATGCGTCTCCTCCGCGTCTCTTCCGCCGTAAAATCCACTTTCCCTTCCCATCCTTTCTCATAATAAAAAGGGTGGAAGGGAAAGGGACTAAAATTAGGCCTCCGGCACCACACTCATCAGACGAAACGCGGAATTGCTTCCACTTCACGCCTGTCTTCTGTGTGGTCGTGGTATTACACCGGGCGAGCCGGCCTATTCGTGCGAAGATGTTAAAGCGGGCTCTACCACAAGAAAATCCGATATTTTCATCACATATTTTACACGTTGGATTGTTATCAGACAATTTACTAATTGGTGGGACAGACCCTTAATAATTTCAATATCTACATTGTAGTCAGGTTGTAGCTACGCCCTTTGGTCCCTTACTTCATCAAAGCGCGGACAACCGCACCCGGATTTAATGCCTTTAAATCAGTGTAAGTCTGCCCTGTGCCGACAAAAACTATCGGCTGACCCGTTATATAAGTCATAGATATGGCCGCGCCTACTTTATCATCAATTGTATCGAATTTAGTGAGCACTATCCCGTCTATAACATGCGGGTCGTTTGTAGCGCTGTGGTCGGCGAGGGCTTGGTTGAATTTGACGAGCTGGTCCACAGCCTCGTTGCCGACGAGGGCTTCTCCGACGAAGAGTACCAGGTCGGGTTGGTTGACAGTGATCAGCTTGGCGAGGGCCCGCATCAGGGGCTCGTTGTCCTGCATCCTGCCCGCCGTGTCCACAAGAACCACGTCTATTTTAGAATCCGCCGCGTAACGGATCGCCTCCATCGCTATACCGGCCGCGTCTTTACCTGAAATCGATTAAATAAATATTAATAATTTATATTTAGTAGACGATAAAACAAATGTCTTATTAAAATCCACACAATACATAAAAATGTCTTATGTTGTTTAATAACCTAAAAAAAAACCGACCGATAAGTACTAATACAGAATAGCGCCATCTATTGGCTAGGTCGTACAATATTTAGTTTGTAAGACTGTTTAGTTTATAACAAAAAGATAGAGCTTATAAAAAAATTGTAAATCACTAATTAGAAAGTACCGGTGAAATCGCAAATAACTAGTATTGGAGTGTATTCGGAGCGAGCATTTTAGACCTAATTGTTTTTTTAGGTTTACGTGTGTAATGTTGGCCACTTATACGGCCGTCTACAAACGAGTCCATGATAGTGGTTAAGTTGACCGACATTTGTTCAAGAAGTTAGATAATTGAGTTTTAGACATGTGAATATAAATTAAAAAAAAAAGAAACTAGTATTATTTAAATACTAGCAACTTTCACTCGCGACACCATCCGCGTGGAATTAAAAAAAACGTAGCCTATGTGTTCTTCCAGACACTCTACATCTCTGATAAATTCCATCGAGATCCGTTCAGTTTAGGCTACAAACTCCACCTAAACTGTCGCATTTATAATATTAGTATGATATGCGTACCGTATCCTTTTTCATAGAGATGCACCATACGGCGAGCGTGCGCGGCGTGCGGGTGCAGCGCGTCCAGCCGCCGCACGTGCGTGCGCAGCTGCTCCACCGCGCCCGCGCGGAACGTGTCGCACGCCGCTATCAGCACCGACAGGTCGTTCTCTAACAACCAGAAGCAGATCTTCGCGAGGTTAGTCGATTTACCCACACCGTTCACCTGGAAATTGAACAAAAGTTAAATTAAAATGTGCGATAGATGGCGTTGATGTAAATTTTCTTAAACGGTTTGTAGGTAATCCGGCAGTACATTTGCACACAACTGTTTGAATAAACGCAAGTTAAATTTAAATGCTCGATAGATGGCGTTGTTTTAATTTTTTTAATAGTTTGCCTAATTATATTACCGATATTCTTTGTATTGTAACTGTTATCTATGCACGCTGTTTGTTTATGTTTTTACATATTTTAATGTAGAATGATCGTATTTACCCCACAAAACGTCATAACGTATGGCCGACCCTCCTGTTTAGCATGCATACAGTCTCGCAAGATGTCCACACGTCGTTTCGGCGACAGGATCTGCACGAGGGACTCCGTCAGCGTCGCGCGCACTGTCTTAGCCACGGACTCGAATGTACCGAGAACCTAAAAAATAATACGTACAATATGAAAGCGCCTGTGAAATTTTACATAGCAAAAATATTGTGACATGATATATTAGCGCCTGTTAATTATTACATAGCAAAATCTCAATACAAAGTTTGCAAAGGGACCATATCTAAAAATATTCAACGCAAATAATCAAAATTTTATCTAAATTAAACAAGATTACACATTCATGATTGATTTTGTTATAAGTAAAAAACGAAATAAATGTCAATGTATCATTTCCTCACTGTTGATATCAGTGATGAGAGTAACACGTAGTTTCATAAGAAAGATGGGAATAAAGTATGAAAAAAAAAATGTTTTTTGGAGTATAATCTGACCTTGCCCTCCAGTTTAGTAGCGACGGAGTCACACAGCTTGTTAGCGATGTCTGCAGCCACGTTCTTACCAATAAGATGGTCTCGCAGCTTGTCCAGTACTGGACGCATTGTTTCTGAACTTAATGCCTTCGAACCTACTAGACCTGAAAGAAAATTAAAATTTATTAAAAATAATATATAAAAAAGTCATTAAAAAAAGATTTGTGGTTATACTTTGTTTTAAACATTAAAAAAACAAGAGTATTTTCACTTCAATATTTGAAAAAGTGTTGTAAAAAATGATAAAATTGCCTTCAATAATAAAAACTGCTATCAATTCTTTAACATTTTACCTTTAAACAAGCTGAACATCCCGCCAGACTTCTTAGCGGTTGGCTGCTCATTTTCCTCTTCATCCTCGCTGCTGCTGTAATCTGACTCCTCCAGGTCCTTGATAGCACCAGCCATTTGACCCACAATCTGGAATATGGACATTTTATTTATTTCCTATAGAAAAACATAATTACCTTTATGTCTTTAACATGCAAAAAAAAATTTCTAATTCTATTGTATTGCTAAAGTAACTAGTAAAAGAAACGCATTATAAATCTATTCTATTATTATAAAGAGGAAAGATTTGTATTTTTGTATCTATTGAATGAACTCAAAAACTACTGAGTCTATTTCAAAAAATCTTTCACTATTTAAAAGCTATGTTATCAATGAGAAATATAGCCTATGTTTATTATTGTTTATTAAATCCACGCAGACGAAGTCGCAACAGCTAATATGTACAGTAAAAATTGCTTATAACTACATAGTGGGAAACTATACCCAAGAGTGGGCAATTTAGATAACTGATAGTTTTCTTATTATTTGTTTTGTTTGTATTTATCTTCATGGTTGTTATCTTTTACCTGTGTATCAGGTATAATATCATTGGGCACAGCATCCTTGTCGGTTGTATACTCGAGGGTGGGCAGATCCCGGGAGCCGCCGCCCAGTTCCCACACGCGGGGCTTCTTCACGCGATCCACCGCTTTAGGACTCTTAGGAGACTTTCTATAAAAATAACCACATCTGAGATTAGAGACAAATGGATTCTATGGAGGAATATGAAATCACCTAACAATTCCCGTCCAGGGAAGAAGGGTGTTTTGTGAAGGCCAATATCAAGTAATATATTAGACTAGTGTTTCTCTAAGTGGGCCACCGTAAACCAAAATTAGGGGTCCACGACTTGTATGTGGGGTTCCACGAATATTTTAACTGTTTTGGAACTGTGAAGATATGCAAATAGGTGCATAATGTTAACTACCAAAATTGTAAAAATCAACAAAAATAATTAGCAAATACTATATTTTTAGATAAATTTTCTTCAAGGTCACTCGGTAATCCCCACTCCTCAAATGGGGGTAAAAAACCAGTACAATTTTGAAAGGGGTCCACAATAAAAAAAAACTTATTAGAGTAACAAATTAAATAATTTTACCCTAAATCATTGTAAGTTATTTATCCTTTGAGTTTAAAATCCATTTAACTTATGTACTATAACAGGTTTATCAAGCTTCTAACCTTCAAGTAAGGCCAAGTACTAAGTATACTCTAGATTGCTTGCTAATGGAATTAAATGAAATCTTATAATGATAAATACTTTTAAACTAAGATAAAAAAGATAAGATACAATAATGTGCAAATTTAGAATAATAGGCAATATTACTAATATTATAAATGCGAAAGTTTAGACGGATGGATGTTTGTTAGTTTGAAGCCTAGTAGTTAGTTAAAGGCTGAACGAATGTCGATGAAATTTGGCATAGATGTAAAGGGTAGTCTGGAAGAATACATCAGCTACTTCCTTGTGTTTTTTTTATTCTCCGCGCGTACGGAGTCGCGGGCGAGAGCTAGTCATAGTATAAATACATAGCCATATTATAACTTAACAGTGTCCGAGTAAAGAAGCCAAGGCAACATTGACTGATAAAATTTTGTAGTGCGCAATAAAGAAATCGTAATTTTAATATTTTTTATAAAGTTTAAATAGATGTATGTTACTATAAAACTTCGCAACGGCGTAATGAACCTTGATGTAATTTGTCACAGATATAGAACATACTCTGAAATACATAGGCTACTTACTAAGTTTTTTTTAAATCTCGCAGGGATGCTAACAAACATCCATCCAAACATGCATTTATAATATTAGTAAGAAATAAGATAAGAAAGAGATTGATGGTGTGAAAGGTGACATGATAAAGGGAGTGATGGAGATGACGTATGATAGAGTTATGTGGAGGACAAAAACCTGTTACGCCGCTACGGGAGTAGGATAAGGAAGATGATGATGAAATAAGATGTAAGTCATTGGTAGAGTTCTGGACTGATAAAGACGGAGGTGACATATTAATATTAAATACATTTTTAATTATATTACTTGATCTCCTTCTTGTTCTTGGAGGCAAGTTTCTGTGCCAACTTAGCTCTGTTAGCCGCAATCACATCGTCCTCCTGCTCAGAATACTCCTCCACCTTGCCATTAGTAAGATTTTTTGATTCAACTATTTTTACTGAAATGTAACAGAAAATACTCTGAATTAGCAGGTTTTTGAAATAACTGGATGTTGCTTGTGACATTGTCCATGTGAAATTAGGAATTAGTACAAAACAGAGCCGACATTACTCACTGGTAGCATAGCCCTTTAATTGTAAAAGATTTTTTCAAATCGGCCCGTTTTTGAGCTATTTTAATACAAACAAATATACAAATCTTTCCTCTTTATAATATTAGTATAAAAGTACAGATAAGATTTAAAATTTGAAAACAATTTATATATTAATTCATTAATTTAAATCTAAAGTCAGTATTTAAATTTCATTTTGGATAATCTGAAAAGTTTTAAGGCCTATTGTATCAAAGAATTTCAAGACAGACATGAGTTTGAACAATAAAAATTTATGAAATAACAATTTCATACAACATGTGTAATAATGTGTTTAAAATATTGCACAATATTTACACTATAGTGAGATTACACAAGGGTTGCCAGCAACATTTTTTTTTTCAAAGGGAATGCAACTTGTGGTCCAATATTTAATCAAAAAAAGGTAGTTTATAACTTATATATGGATCAAAAGAGGTTGTAAACAATTTAGTATTTTGAAGTATTATAATATAAACTAGCAGTTGCTCACAATTTTGTCCATTTGAAATTAAAGTATAAAAAAATATAGCCTATGTTACTCAATGTAAACATAGCTTTTTAATTTAAAATCAGCCCAGTAATTTTAGAGTTATTGCGATACATAGAAAAATACAAATCTTTCCTCTTTATAATATTAGTATAGATCTCGATTTTTTTTTATTCTAAAGGGGGTGAACTGCTTTTCTCTGGTGATTTATTAATATTCATTCAAGACAGTAATAATTAAAACTTACCAGATTTCTTATTTTTCTCATCACCTTTCCTCTCTATCATAGATGCAACAGTCTTCTTAGATTTCTGAGAATCCTCAAAGGTTCTCATTTGTTTTGGAATTTTAGCTTGTGACTTGGCTGTGAAATTAGGTTAAATATAATGAATCTGTTCTTATGTAATATGCAGACATAAGAGAAAGTAAATAATTGATAGTAGTTTTTAATATCAAGTTTGGAAGAATTTATGTGTGAATGTAATTTGGATTATATAGAGATTAAAGTGACAGGAGACAATGCTAGACAGTGTTGGAAATGTTTTGTGCTCAAAGCCAAGACCCACTTTTTCACACTATTTATATATTAGTCTAGCTATTCAGTCAATTTTTTTGTTAATTTCATGTGGATTCAGTCTCGAAGTACAGTTAATCTTACCCCATTTCTCACACTCCTTGAGGACCTTGTCAAAGCACATTTTGAACTCATAGTTAGAGTTATAACGGCCAGTCTGAAGCTCATTTTTGTACTTGTCTCTAAACTCCAAGTGAACATCGTTCAAGAACTTATCCACGTACGACAACTGTAGTATACGCTGATATGCTACCACGAACACTAGTTCAAACTCATTATCGAGTTTATATTGTAATGTTAATGAATTATGATTAAATGTATTGTTCCCCGTTCTCTCCTGCAAATAAAAAAATATAAAATAAAGACAGATATTAGTTAATAATTTTACTGAAGGGCTTCCGATAACTTACTTGCAAAATTACACTCCGTATTAGAGCGTTTACGGATGGCGAGAATATTTCGCTGGTACTCTGGAAACACCACAGCACTATACCACCTTTACTGAAGATGCTGAATAAGTCGAGCATTTTGGATAAATATCGTAAAGTAACTTGTAAGTTGTAACAGATTGCTAAGTAGCTACGTAGTATGAGTTGGTGCAATATGTAAATTGCAAAACGTCAAACGACTTGTGACGTATGACGTATGACGTTTACATTTGTGTTGCTTGCATGATGTTCGGTGACTCCTGTGCTGTAAATACATTGATTGATAAAGCATTTGCTATTTTAACATTTAGGTAAAGCGATTTTTGCAAAAAATTGTGTATCACCTAAATTATTATAATAAGTTTGATTTGACTGTACTTCAATACTCATTTTATTTAAAAAAGTCTTGTCTATACCCAAATCCAGTGCTATTTTGTTTTAGCTTGCATGATTTTTGCTATTATTTTAATCAACAACCAATCATAATCTAGAATGATCGTAGCCTCAAGTTCTCATTGGCCATAAATGATACGCAATTTACATTTACGTAGTGAGAACAGAGTATAGTGAATTGCTTATGGTGGATGGACAAAACGAAACGAATTTGTCAAATCATCCCAGCTTACAAAAGGAATTTAGTTTGTAACAAGAAAAAGCGATCGCTGTTTATTCGAATAAAGAGTTAAAACAGAAATTAAACCAAAATGAATATCACATCAGCTGCAGGGATTATATCCCTGCTCGACGAACCGATGCATGAAGTGAAAGAGTTTGCGTTGAAACGATTGGACAATATCGTTGATCAATTTTGGCCTGAAATTTCTGAATCTATAGAGAAGATCGAGATCCTGCATGAAGATAAAGTGTTTTCGCAACACCAGCTTGCAGCATTAGTGGCCAGTAAGGTGTACTATCATTTGGGTGCGTTTGAGGACTCATTGACGTACGCACTTGGTGCTGGTGAGTTGTTCGACGTAAATGCAAGAAATGAATATGTCGATACCACAATTGCAAAGGCAATCGACTTCTATACACAGAAACGTAAAGCTTTGTTCGTGGATAACTCAGCGGAAACGATCGATCCTCGGTTGGAAGCCATCGTTAACCGGATGTTCCAGCGATGCCTCGACGATGGACAGTATCGTCAAGCCCTCGGTCTCGCGCTGGAAACTCGCCGCATGGACATCTTCGAAGAGTCCATCATGAAATCTGATGATATATCAGGTAACATTTATGTCATTTCTTTGTGTTTTGTGAAAAATGCCTTTTTAGTTTGTAAAATTTAATTATTTATAAATTTCTATTAAACTCATGTATAGAGAAACAAACAAAATAAACACAATAGATAAATCATCAGCATTGTTTTATCATCTCTTGTTGTAATATTTATGTTTAAAATTCTGCAAACATAATGAAAATGTAAAAGAAAATTATGGATATATAATTAGATGTATTGAAAGCCTGAGTGTATGACAAATATGTTTATTACCAAAATTATTTAACACTGTGATTATGCAGTCTAGTAATAATCTTGCTGATATTTTTTTTCTAGTTTTACTTAATTTGTTTTTGTGTTACAGGTATGCTTCAGTACGCCTTCACAGTTGCAATGAGTCTCCTTCAAAACAGAGGTTTCCGCAGTACTGTCCTTCGCTCTCTTGTTGGTTTGTACAGAGGCCTGAATATCCCAGACTACGTAAACATGTGTCAATGTCTAATTTTCCTTGAAGATCCACTATCAGTTGCTGAAATCCTTGATAAATTGACCCATGGACCACAAGAATCTGTTCTTATGGCTTATCAAATTGCTTTTGACTTGTATGATTCTGCCACCCAACAGTTTCTAGGCAGGGTGTTGCAAGCTTTAAGAACAACTGCACCGATACCAAGTGCCCTTGGTGGTAAACCTCAACCTCAGGGTGGACCCTTCCCAGAGTCTTCCATGGATGTAGACCAGGCACTGCCAACGGAAGAAGCTAAAAAACCAGAGAGAGATATCGAAAGCCTGAATGATGAAGAGAAAGAACACCAAAAAAGAGTTGAAAAGTTAATTTCTATTTTAGGCGGAGATGTATCAATAGGTTTGCAATTACAATTCTTAATTAGGTCAAATCATGCAGATATGTTAATTTTAAAGAACACAAAGGATGCAATCAGAGTTTCTATTTGTCATACAGCAACAGTCATAGCAAATGCGTTTATGCATGCCGGAACAACCAGTGATCAGTTCTTAAGAGATAACCTGGAATGGCTTGCTAGAGCAACCAACTGGGCAAAGCTAACAGTCACAGCTTCACTTGGAGTCATCCATAGAGGTCATGAAAATGAGTCTCTAGCTCTCATGCAGTCTTATTTACCAAAAGAAGCTGGACCATCATCAGGATATTCGGAAGGTGGTGGCTTATATGCGTTAGGTTTGATTCACGCTAACCATGGTGCCAATATCATTGACTATCTTTTAACACAATTAAAAGATGCTCAGAATGAAATGGTGCGTCATGGTGGATGTCTTGGTCTTGGTCTGGCAGCAATGGGTACTCACAGACAGGATGTGTATGAACAGCTTAAATTTAATTTGTATCAAGATGATGCAGTTACTGGAGAAGCTGCAGGTATCGCTATGGGCATGGTAATGCTGGGATCAAGGAATGCAGCGGCTATTGAAGACATGGTGGCTTATGCTCAAGAAACTCAACATGAAAAGATCTTACGTGGTTTAGCTGTGGGCATTTCCTTTACCATGTATGGAAGGCTAGAGGAAGCAGATGCCCTTGTACAACAACTACTGAGAGACAAAGATCCATTGTTGCGACGAGCTGGTTGTTATACTATTGCAACAGCCTATTGTGGTACTGGGAATAACGATTCTATTAGAACTCTACTGCATGTTGCTGTTTCTGACGTCAACGATGACGTACGTCGTGCGGCTGTTACTGCTCTCGGATTTTTGTTGTTTAGAACTCCTGAACAGTGTCCTTCAGTGGTGTCATTGCTGGCAGAGTCCTACAACCCCCATGTCCGTTACGGCGCTGCTATGGCCTTGGGCATTGCATGCGCCGGTACTGGAAACCGTGAAGCCATCGGCCTTTTAGAGCCCATGGTCAAATTTGATCCCGTAAACTTTGTAAGGCAAGGAGCCTTGATTGCCTCTGCAATGATACTTATTCAACAAACTGAGACACTTTGCCCGAAAGTTACTTACTTCCGCCAACTATACGCCCAAGTTATCTCCAACAAACACGAAGATGTCATGGCTAAGTTCGGAGGCATTTTAGCTCAAGGTATCATTGACGCAGGTGGACGTAACGTCACCGTATCCCTTCAGAATAGAACTGGGCATATGAATATGTTGGCTGTAGTGGGTATGCTAGTTTTCACTCAGTACTGGTACTGGTTCCCTCTGGCTCATTGCTTGTCACTAGCGTTTACCCCGACCTGTCTGATCGCACTTAACTCCGATCTGAAAATGCCTCAACTTGATTTGAAATCCAATGCAAAGCCATCACTTTATGCTTACCCTGCACCCTTGGAGGAGAAGAAACGTGAAGAAAGAGAGAGGGTTACCACTGCCGTGCTGAGTATCGCCGCAGCCAGAGCACGCAGGAGGGCGCACGGCACAGAAAGCTCCAGCAGCAGCAGCGCCACAACCTCGACTACTTCTAAAATGGAAGTTGACGACGAAGAAAAGAAACCAACGAAATCACCCAACCCTAACATAACTGTTCATGGTAAATCTGACAAGGATGCTGGAACATCAAAGGAAGTTAAGAAGGAAGAAAAAGAAGGCGATGAAAAAGAGGCTAAAGAAAAGAAGGAACCGGAGCCTAACTTTGAGATTTTGAGCAATCCTGCAAGGGTTGTGAGGCAACAACTTAAAGGTATAACTGTTGTTGAAGGTTCTGGATTCATACCCTTGAAGGATGTTACAATTGGAGGTATTGTGATGCTCAACCATTCCGGTGATGCGGAACAAGTTCTTGTTGAGCCAGTTGCGGCGTTCGGCCCGAAGACCGAAGAGGAGAAAGAACCCGAGCCCCCGGAACCCTTTGAGTACTTAGATGACTGATATTGTCTCTTCACTTAAAGTTCTTCATGTTACTAGCGATAGGGCCACATGAATCATAAATGTATTGAACAAGTTTATATAACAACATAAAATATTATTAAAGTACATAGTAACTGGAAATTATTGATGTGTTTTCTGTGAAATAAATGATTAAAATATACGAATTATTCATTTCATTATGTTTCCTCCATGTTTTTTTTTAATAATACCATCCCAGAAAAATGAACGAGTTCAGTCTTAAATGGACACGGAAGGTATTAATTAAGACAAAACTACAAATGTCTCGTCGGCGTCGCCAGATGGTGCGGGATGGGGTCAACCGCACCCCGAAAATCGATTTTGAATGGAAGCTGCCCCCGCCCCACTCCTCTTAGCCTAGATTTTCGGCTGGTGACGTCCATGCTCTAGGTATAAGTACTTTTTGTTTACTTTGTATTATTTATAATCTGTAGTCAATATCGTGTTGCCATGTTAAAGTTTTTCCACCAGATCACGATTATAATTTTTATGCTTAAACGTAAATACTTGTACTTAATATTTGTATTAAAAGACTTCTAATTAATTTAAATGAAAACAGCATTCTTGAAGTTCAGGATTTCTTGTTTATTTCGTTGTTGTTATGAAACGCCTGTCTCCGTTGGTATTTTAAATATGACAACACTTCGCTAGACAAGAAAATCAATATTGCGAATGAAAACGTTTGCTTTTGCGTCTCGTGAAAAAAAGAATTTGTATAAAACGCATTTAAAGGTAAGGCTGCAATTGTTTAAATATTAAAACGTTTCGAAATTGTATTGATGAATTCTAAAAATATATCTTGTTTTCAGTAATTTCTTCAGCTTGAGCTAATATGAAATTCACAAATCCAAAAAAGATGGGTCCTAAGCTTAATTACGGCGATTTGTCCTACAGCCTGGATCTAGTGGAGGATAGCGAGCAACTTAAGAATGATTTGATCGAAATAAAAGAGGTACTGGACCAACTTTTGCCTCTTAAGGCTCAATACAATACTCTGCCTCTGCCGGCGAAAATAGAACTCGACTTATTTCTCGTGTTTGCTCTGAATTCACTTCAATGGATTAAGCTGCAAATAAATGGCGTGGATCCGACCAAGTATCCCGTTGCGGGGGAATTGCAGCGCGTGAAAGCTGCTATGATTAAATGGCAGCAAGAGTGCGATCGTAATAATAGACCCCGGCTCGATATACCGGTGGTGCAACGCTTCATTCGCGGTGGGCTGCGCATCAGAAATCCTGGCCAGCCCTACGTTGTAAACCAGCCAATACATTATGATACTGATGAAGATGATAGCGATGTGGAGATGTAATTTTTCTCACAATTTTATTCTCTTATATTCTCTAAGCAGTTTAAATTGACAATTTAAACTAGCTGCTGCTTGCGATTTCGTTGCCATGAAGAATAAATAAATTAAGTTTATTAAAGTTATTACTATCAACAAGTGATGTAACCAAAGGATCTAATTATAACTTTTTGCGATTTTCACTATATGTATCTGTATTTTAATGTAGTGTGTAGGTATATAATGTTCTCGAGCAGAATAGGGATGCTTGTATATCATGAGTTATTGATGAAATTAAATAACATCCTACTTTGGACAAAAATGTTATATTTTATTTGTTATTTTCATAGAAAACAAAATCTGTTTTAACATCAAATGTTATCAAGTAAACATTTTTAAAAACATATTTAATCTTGAATGGATGAAAAACTATAATAAAAAAAAAAAAATGAAATACTAAGGAATAGATTAACTGTATGACATTCCAATGTTAACCTTAAACCATGACAAACTATAATTTACACTAAAACTTTCTCAAATAATTGTATGACAAGCCATCCATATTTTACAAAATCATTTCTTTATTTCACAAAACTAAAAAGGTAAAATGTGAGGTATATTAGGAATTCAAACTCATGTAGTTTTTATTTATTTATTGCTCATCTATCACTGAACATTGTAAAAGTTCTTAAATAAATCATATATGATAAAATTTTTGTTTCCTTTCACAAGTTCCCGAAATGTATATTTTGGAATGTACAAAGAAAAATTAAACGAACAAAATTCTTTCAAGTTAAGTAATAAATCAATTCCTTAAGCCTCATTGCATATTAAATAATTTAAACAAAAATGTTTACAATAAAAAAAGGAAGTTTGAGAGTAGCCCCAGTGGTTGAGAAAATAAGGAGTAATAGGTTAGCGTGGTATGGGCATGTTATGAGAAGGGATGAATCGCATGTAACAAGAAGGACGTTAGTTATGAATGTGGAGGGGTACACTGGTAGAGGTAGACCTAGAAAGAGATGGATGGATTGCGTGAAAGGTGACATGATCAAAAAGGGAGTGATGACTGAGATGACGGATGATAGAGTTATTTGGAGGACGAAAACCCGGTGCGCCGACCCTACGGGAGTAGGATAAGGCAGGGGAGATGATGAAAAATTTTTACAATTTGCATTGTTATACCTGGACCAAAACAATTTAGGAATTTTGTATTTAGACAATTTTTTTACAGGTGACTAGCAAAAAAATTAATTAATAATCATTAAATTAGTAAAAAAAATATAGAGGCTTTAACAATTACAATAATATAACATTAACAAGATAAGTCACAATTAGATTTTGTTCTAGTAATTTAAAGTATAAAATAAGCAGTACAAATGATTAAGGGTATAGACATAGCTGACAACTTAGTTGAGGTTTTATTGTAAACAGACCTTCAACTCTACATATCAATAGACAGGACATTTAGCATATGCTCAAAAACCTGCTACTGGTGTAGTTTCTGTTGTCTAATTTAATTGATAGAAAATGGTACTGAAAATTACAATTATGCTTTAAAATAAAGTGCACATGTCCAGTATTATATTTGAATCTCTATGAAGTAGAAAGTATCGTTCATTTCCTCTGACGAGATTCAATTTATTACAGGATAGTTTCCCCCTTGTTGTATTAGTCAATATAGTCTATAAATGTAAATATGAATTTATTTGAAATGAGAAATATAACAAAATAATCTAAATATTTTCACCTATTAAAAACAGACATATTTGTAACATCAAAACAGCAGAACTTTCCGAAATAAATTGGTAAGCAATATATAACATTTTCAGTCAGTGAAATGTGTATATCTCATTTCTTTGAATACAACAATTGTAATAATCGACAGACATGTTGAATAAAATATAGCCATCTCACTCACTCTTATAGAAGAAATAGAGACAACATTATTCAATACATGTTTGTGAATTTTCAATATGTACTCTTCAAACTCTTTATAATGGTGACAATATTTTATAGAAAAAAAACTGTTTAACATCAAATGTTATCAAGTAAACATTTTTAAAAACATATTTAATCTTGAATGGATGAAAAACTATAATAAAAAAAAAATAATATGAAATACTAAGGAATAGATTAACTATATGACATTTCAATGTTAACCTTAAACCATGACACTATAATTTATGCTAAAACTTTCTCAAATAATTGTATGACAAGCCATCCATATTTTACAAAATCATTTCTTTATTTCACAAAACTAAAAAGGTAAAATGTGAGGTATATTAGGAATTCAAACTCGTGTAGTTTTTATTTATTTATTGCTCATCTATCACTGAACATTGTAAAAGTTCTTAAATAAATCATATATCATAAAATTTTTGTTTCCTTTCACAAGTTCCCGAAATGTATATTTTGGAATGTACAAAGAAAAATTAAACGAACAAAATTCTTTCAAGTTAAGTAATAAATCAATTCCTTAAGCCTCATTGCATATTAAATAATTTAAACAAAAATGTTTACAATAAAGAAAGGAAGTTTGAGAGTAGCCCCATTGGTTGAGAAAATAAGGAGTAATAAAAGGTTAGCGTGGTATGGGCATGTTATGAGAAGGGATGAATTGCATGTAATAAGAAGGACGTTGGTTATGAATGTGGAGGGGTACACCGGTAGAGGTAGACCTAGAAAGAGATGGATGAATTGCGTGAAAGGTGACATGATCAAAAAGGGAGTGATGACTGAGATGACGGATGATAGAGTGCTTTGGAGGACGAAAACCTGGTGCGCCGACCCTACGGGAGTAGGATAAGGCAGGGGAGATGATGAAAAATTTTTACAATTTGCATTGTTATACCTGGACCAAAACAATTTAGGAATTTTGTATTTTGACAATTTTTTTACAGGTGACTAGCAAAAAAATTAATTAATAATCATTAAATTAGTAAAAAAAATATAGAGGCTTTAACAATTACAATAATATAACATTAACAAGATAAGTCACAATTAGATTTTGTTCTAGTAATTTAAAGTATAAAATAAGCAGTACAAATGATTAAGGGTATAGACATAGCTGACAACTTAGTTGAGGTTTTATTGTAAACAGACCTTCAACTCTACATATCAATAGACAGGACATTTAGCATATGCTCAAAAACCTGCTACTGGTGTAGTTTCTGTTGTCTAATTTAATTGATAGAAAATGGTACTGAAAATTACAATTATGCTTTAAAATAAAGTGCACATGTCCAGTATTATATTTGAATCTCTATGTAGTAGAAAGTATCGTTCATTTCCTCTGACGAGATTCAATTTATTACAGGATAGTTTCCCCCTTGTTGTATTAGTCAATATAGTCTATAAATGTAAATATGAATTTATTTCAAATGAGAAATATAACAAAATAATCTAAATATATTCACCTATTAAAAACAGACATATTTGTATCATCAAAACAGCAGAACTTTCCGAAATAAATTGGTAAGCAATATATAACATTTTCAGTCAGTGAAATGTGTATAATATCTCATTTCTTTGAATACAACAATTGTAATAATCGACAGACATGTTGAATAAAATATAGCCATCTCACTCACTCTTATAGAAGAAATAGAGACAACATTATTCAATACATGTTTGTGAATTTTCAATATGTACTCTTCAAACTCTTTATAATGGTGACAATATTTTATAGAAAATGTTCAAATTAAGTCCTTTTTCTTATTAAGTACCAATTATAACTTGTACATTTTATTCCTTAATGTCACTCCTGAACTATAAATAGATTCAGTTGATTTAGCAGAGTATGGGACGCACAGGAAGGGGAAAATATCATTTTTTCTGTGCATCCCCTCTTCACTTGATTAAATATAGACAATTTTTCTGCAAATCTGGATGCCTGGGCAGTGGTTGCTTCGCTAGTTTGGTGAATTCAGGGAGCCGCTTGCGCGTTTGTCAAAAAATCTATTCCAATACACTTAAAATGTTAAAATAACCGTAAATCTTCCAAATATAGCTTAATTTTGATACCAAACTATGACTTATTTATATAAATAGGGCTCTGGCAAGTTTTAGTGTTTACATTTTATATTTCATGATAGAAAAGTATAAAGATTATAAAATATTCTTTGATACATTAAGTATTTATAACATTTTGTCAATATTTTTTTTAGAATAAATATTGTATGAAATTAAGCGAGTTTAGATTTAAATTTCGACCTGTAAAACCAAACCAGCTGCCGAGATATTGTCCCCTGCACCTGCAGTCAATTGAGCTTCTGTACAAATTAATACTGGGGCAACACAAATTTCAACTTTGTCACCTTCAATCGTCTCCTCCCAGCATGCTACTGGTTTGTTAGGCTCGAAGAACACTCTACTATTATTATCATTACTTGTAGTTGTTGAAAAGCTATCATCAAGTAACAATTTCGTCTTTTCAAGGTTTATATTCTTTGAATTGCAGACATATCTGTGTGCCGTCAGAGATGCTTTAGCTGCTGCTGCAGCAGTTCTCTTCCAATCAGAATTTTGTACAGTTAAAATTGCTTGATACGCTAAAGTGTGTACATGCATTCTTGTCAACTTTCTTTGACTACCAAATGCGGTATTCTTCTCTCGTATAAGTTTGTATGTGTTCCTCATTTGATCGAGTGCTGTCGCTACTCTCGGATTGGAGTCAGCGACCACCACAACGCGGCCATGTTCTAGGACACTATTGAGGTTTGATAGTTCTTGTTCATTCATGCCAACCGAGTCGACAAATGGCAACACTTTAGTTGTAAGATGTTGAAGTAATTCTAGATCAACATAACTTGCCATCTCGAAATGGGCTAATGTGTTCAAAGGTTGTGATAAAATTTGTTCCTTGACTAGATCTAGTCTTTCCGCTCTTAAATCTGTAAAACAAATGTAGTTATTTAAATACATTTCTTGTTAAATTAGACAACATTCTTATCATTATATACATAATACAAACTACAAAAATATCTCTTTGGGACAAGGAAGACAAAACATTATCTAATAAGATTAAATAAAATTATGCAATGTTACAATATTTTCAAGGCAGTTATAGGGCTATAAATATGTTAAAGGCTAGATATATACTCAAATTGAAAGAAATACTGAATGTTTTTTTATATTCTTGTGGCAAAGAGCTGAAGGTTTGGTTTTTGGTTCTTACCTCTACCATCTTGTTTGAAAGGGAAGTTGTCCATCATTTGTAGACCACTAATGACTAGCAAATTGGGTTTGAAGTTTGGCAAATGTTCACCAACCTTCTCTAAGGAACTTAATAATGGATTGTTCTCATCATTATGCATGATGTATCTATTGGCTCTTGGCGCTTTGTATTTACCAAACATTGCATCAGCTTTATATTCTAATATCATATGAATATCATCCTTCACTTCCTCATTTTCATTATCACCAACTATGAGAATTTCTTCAGGGATATATGTTTTCAGTTTTTTACTCATCTTTGCCCCAAAAAGTACTTTCCAACCTTCAAGGAAGAATCTCTTTGCCATTAAGGGTGCGTTTCCACCTATAGCCCATCTTGTGTCTGGCAGTTTAAGAGCTTGTTCCACTAGGTCATCATATAATTTGCTGTTGGACATGAATCTCCTGAAAAAGATTAAATGAAAAATAAGCTTATTGTACTTATATTGCATACAAACTATATAGTTTTTTACATACAAAAATTCAGTTGAGTTAGGAATTCACTAGAAATATTTCATTACTGGGATCATAACAAGTAAATTAAAACTGTTAATATAAATGAAAAAAAAAAAAGACAGAGTGCCATGAATATGTAAAAGTTCAAAGGGATCTTTAGTCTCGGGTGTGAGTAATTTTTTTTTTTTAATTTAATTTTAATCAAATTAAAAAGGAGTAAACTTACTCAGCAGCTGCACCATGTTTGAAAAAATAAGTAAAGCTTTTAATAAATTCTTCTTTATTTGAGATCTCATTAAAGTGTTCAGGGCTGCCTTTAAGATCTTTGTAATCCAGAAGCGACGTAGCATTCACGAATAAATCATGGCATGCTCCATAACCTAAAGCTACCTTCGGCTGACTGTTTCCAACACCAACTTTGTTCTCACTCTCCAAAAACAGCAAATGATTCTTCACAGGTGATAATCTTTCATCACCTATGTCATTACCGCGGAAATAAACCGCATAAAACAGAACACAAAGCGAAATAAAAGAACCTAATTTCACCGGGGCACCCGCCATTTTTAACATACAATTAAATATTTATGACTACTACTGGAATGATTAGACTTTTAACTTTAACTAGATCCACGTCACCTCATATTTAATATAATGGAATGTAAATATTTAATGTGGATTTAATCACAACTGACAACCATGCAATCGGCCATTGACTCGTTGTTAAAGTCAAAAAATGACAAATGACAATCACGATTCACGATGCTGAAACGTTAGAACAACAGTGTGACCTGTATAAAATAAAATTTCCTACAAACGGAAAGAAAGTAAGGTAACCAACCACTATAAAGTCTAAAGCAACATTTACAAACGGATTTGGAAATCTAAGATTAGTGGTAAAATTATGCTAAAACCGTAGAATTCTTTCAAATCTAGTTATACTGTTAGAACCAAGATAGATAGAGAGAGAGAGAGAGAGAGTTCAGGTTCTGTGGATGTTCTTAGGGCTACATTTAAAAAATGTCTTTAAAACAAAACAATCAAATTTTTTAACCAAATAAGTGATTTTAATGATATTAATTCAATCCGGAATCCATTCAAAATACATCCAGAGAGTCAGGCTATCGAGGACATTATTACTGAACCAAAGGATATTTCGCGCTTTCCTCAAAAAATTGAATTTAAATCAAACTTATTTCGGTTTAAACATCTAATAAGTCAAACTTACTAGGAATTTGATAGCACTGGAATATCATTGATCAAAACCTCATTTTTCTCGACTAAGTTTTCAAACAAATTAATATGAAAGCGATATATTATCTAAAATCTAAATTAATTTCTTGCAACACTAAAATATGTTTCCAGGAACTGATGCATTATACGTTAAGTAAATTGCAGATAGATTTAAATATTAAGCAAACAATGCAATCATTATCATAACAATATGTATTCAAGACTATTGCAATCTTAATAAGCTAATAATACGAAGTTTATTTTGTAAATTAGATACCTATTTCCTTTTTTTAATGAAGAAGTTTTTTTCTATTCCCTGAAAAAGTCCAAAGTTACAAAAAGCTTTTTTAACTTTTATAAAGCTGACTAATATCTTGATTATGACGATGGGTCTATCTAAATAAATCAATCGTGTAGGTTTCAGTACGTGTTTATTATTTCTAGTTGTAATCCAGCGTTGAATTTGATCGCTGGACTGGAATAATATAAACTTGTGGCATTATTGTTTATTCGTTCGTTGCTAAATGATAAATCGTCGATAAATATTTTACATAACTAAAATTTGTTGACGAATATGTACTTGTATTGCAGAATTTAAATTGTGTAATTTTGTCACTTACTTTACGCTATTATACCTGCTTTGCCTGTTATCTTTTACTTTATTATCTTTAATTAAATTCACAAGAATTTTATCACTATACTGTTTACCACAGATTTTGTAAACTTAAAATGAATATTTTATTGATCGTTCTATTTTAAACACTTTATAACTTCTTAATAAACACGACTTAATACGAGTACCTTGATTTATATGAATTTTGTGTGAAGTTTTAATATTGTAATTTTCGACCCATGTTATCATAAAACAATCTTCAAACGGCTGGACCGATTTTAACGTAACCTTTACCGGAACGTAATTTAAGTAAAATCATTTTTATTTTCATAAAATAAATCATAGACTTAGGAATAGAAAGTTACACAATTTAATTAAAAAAACAATTGACATACTCAGAGTCTATAAGTCACATAAGCCGTTCCCTAGTGCAGAAACACTTTGATAAAACACAAAGGGATTGATTAAGTGACCAACTACACTGTATAGCAGTTAAAGAATAAAGTGCTAGGAAAGAATACGTTAAATTAATCACTTGCGGTATACGACACAAGCGATTTGCGCCTAAAGCTCTTAGCGACTCTTGTCTTACCATTTTAGGCGCAAGATGACCGGTCGCGCCTTTTGCAGTTTTATTTTTTCGGCTTTCGAAATTCGATTGCAGAGTACTTATAATACTTACCAAGCTTTCGTGATTTAATAATGTGTATTTATTGGGACAAAAAGTACTTTTAAATTGTTTCTCGATGTTACAAAACTGTTATTATGTATTATTTGTAGCTTACCAGTGATAAGTATATAATGATATGTTTTTAATCAACCCATCTTCATTTATTTACTACTGTTTTGCTTATTAATATTTGACATGCGGAGTTAATCGTTTTCATATTGTAAAACAGTTTTTCTAGAAGAATCTATTTTAATAATTAAAAATAATATTCTTCCATAAACACAGTAAAAATTATAAATCGTAAATGCTTGATTATTTCACAGATAAAAAATTATTTATTTATGTAATTAATGTCACAATTGTTTCACTGGAGGTTAACAGTGAGATAAATGCTGCAATCGTGGATACAAAAGACAAAATTATCATTACTAGTCGAGTTTTTAACAGTCCGTGTGTAAATGATAAAGGTTTTTTAAGGTGAAAACTTGAGTAAAAGGCATAAAGTAGGCCTTATACGGTGGTCACGTATTGTTGCCGAAATAAATGCTGCAGATGAAATCTGCTGCGAATGTCTGGCGCCGGCGACCGTACACTGCAACCACGAACGCTATAGACTTGTGTAAAAATTTAAACTATTTTTGGTGTTGCTTAAAAAACTCGTAACAGACAAATGTTTTAGGTTCGTTGGGCGCAGTCGCTGCCACTGCTTGATTTTCATTTTTAAAAACAAGAAGATTTTGGGCGGAAATCGTTCTAGGGGAATTAAAAAATTTAATAGCCAGTGCGACTTTTCAAACTCTACCTCCGTAATCTTCCTCTATACCATATTAATCTGGAAAGAATTAATAGCCCATTTATACTGCAAATGAATAAACATAATGTTTATAAATAAAAATACTTTTATAACGATATCGATAAGAGATAATTTCAAGTGATTAAATGACAATTCCACGAAAATGTATAAGTCCATAGTTTAGTTGGTCATGAGAGGCTATATATCGGGTCGAATGATTCACTCGTCCGGCGAGGTCAGGATATCCAGTTGGCGGGAAATTAATGCGGAGAGCCTACAGCCTGTAGCCATCGTGCGATATCGACTCTTGCTTCACAGCAACGCTTGTTTTCTGTTCATTGGCCTTTGCGTCGTGTGTAATTCACAAATAAAAAAAACGGTTTTTAGTACACCATTTAGCCAACATCGTAGCGATTTTGGAAGCCTACTCCCAGCAGCAGGACAAGAGGGCATTTTCCGCGTTAACAAGATTTTGATTCTTAGTTCTTTTTCCCTAATATAAATGAGCGAGTAATTTTTATAGAAATGCATTAGAGAAGTATTGGCTGCATATATTACCATATTCAAAAAAGAAAAAAAAACATTTTTTTTACATGACCGACACGTTTACATATTTATGAGCGGAATAAATATGCCTGGCTGCATATTAAGAAGTAATTTTAAATTAATACATTACACGCACACTCGTATAACGGTAATTTTTTTTTCAACTTTTTACGTTATCTTGATCGGTCTTAATTATTTTTTTTTCCACCGATATGCTTCGGCTGTGCTTTCGGAATGAAACGTCTTGTTGTATTTGTAATATATTTTTATTTATGCTCCATTACAAGTATGATTACAATTCTGTATGCAAATCTTTTGAGTCTTGGGATCGAATTTACAAATAGTATTTCTTGTGAACTAAATGATAAAAAGTAAACAGTGGAATTCGTGACACATGCAATTTAACTTCGTTGCCCAAGATTTAACATGGACGTATACTACACTAATATTATGAAGAGAAAAGATTTGTATTTTTAAATAACGAACAATTTCAAAAATTAACACAGACTATACTTTTTTGTACATTTTTTTTTATTCCGCGCGGACGTATTCGGGGCCCAAAGCTATGAACCATGCATTTATTATCTGCCTTATTCTCATCGAAAAAAAGAGCTCAAAACACAATTTTTAGGTATTTTCGTAAATAACTTTACAGTACAGTTTTTTTTCCTCCAGTTACATCAATAGCGGTGTCAATTAAAATAAAATTACACCTTTAGAAAAACCATTGCATTAAAACGTATTCAAACAGCACGACATTGATTTGTTACAAAATAACTTTAAACTTGCACGTTACGTTTTAAAAGTTGTTTAAAGTATTCGTTTACTTTATAAGGTATAGTGTTGACATGGTGTTTGCTTAATACAGATTTGCATGTTAATTTCTGACAGCGGGAGATAAATATGCGGCCAAGAGTACGAGCTCTGTTGTTTTTTTTATGGATAAAGATCTTCGGTAAGGATAGTATAGTAAACAGTAAAATAAATTAAATTAAATGCTTTACTACTGTAGGTGTCTGATGATTTTTTAGATGAACAAAAGAAAATGTGCTTCTATCTAAAAACTCGAAGCACGATCGTCGCCACCCGATGATCTAGGTCTGGGGGGCTTTTACATTTTTGGTGTGTGTTTGGGTGTGGGGGGGGGCAGCTGCCAACCTGAAGACACAAGGACACTGTCTCTTCTCTTTTTTGACGCTGATGAAATGTAACGATGCGAATACGTGTCAAGTTTGATTGCGCAATTTCGGGTTTAAGCTTATAAGGACTCAAGGTAAAACAGCTTATTTAAATACCTTTGTATTAAGATAATAATCAATTATTTACAATATTTAATCGTGAAAGATTATGTATGTAACGAAAAAAATTAAGATTTTATTTATATTCGGAATAAAAAAAATCTTAATTAAGGAACTTTATATTAAGTAGGAGATTACTGAAATGCGTTATTTTATTAAATTTCAAATAGGTATATTGCCCTGGCAGTAGCTTTTCTTAACCGACTTCTAAAATGGCTCGATTCATCTATACGTTTTTTAGGTTAGAAATTGAAAAAAAAAACGGATTTAAAAGATTATAAAACTTAATGCGGCATAGCGTACAATAAAAAATGTAATTTTTACGAATTTTAAATTTAAATAATGCTTATCTTATTCGTTAATTAAAACTTAATAAGAGTTCATTGGCATTATGGTAACGAATGTTTTGCCTCGTTTTATTAAAAATAAATAACGCATCGTAAAGTGTTACGGTTCGTAAACCCATCTCTGTTAGATCACTAGACCGAATAGACTAGAATAAAAATTATTTTTAACAAGTTCTCTTTATTTCTTATGTTTTTAAAAGTTGAAATTATTGAACAAATTAAATTAAATGTATATAGTAATTGAGTCATTTTTTTGTCGGAAAGAGAGTTTTTTTTTACCTTTTTATCAATGATGCCAATTAATATAATATTAGAAAAACTGCAATGAAAACCTATATGTTGCGAAATCATAGAAACTTCTTCTCAAAATAAACGTTCTTGTACATTCTGAATATTATTTTAATAAGAAAAATACATACATGATAGAAATTTGAATAAAACATTGAAAATATAACTAAACGTTAAAATAGGCTTTTGTTTTATTTCTTACGCCAAATAAAAAAGGCAGCGCAAGTTACAAAATCAGTAAAAAGTAGTGAGATTCTCGACTGTTAGTTGTACACATCTTACTAATATTATAAATGCGAAAGTTTAGATGGATGGATGGATGTTATTTAGAGTTTGTAGTCTAAACGGCTGAACGGAAATGGAATAGATGTAGAGGATAGTCTGGAAGAAAACATCGACTTACTTTTGTTTTTTTATTCCACGCGAACGGAGTAGTAATAGCTATTTTTCTAATAAAACATTGTTTTAAATAGTTAGGTTATTGCGATATCCCGGAGAGATTTGACATGTATCAGTCGGAGCGCAGTAATTATAGTAATTGAAGACCAGTCTGCGCAAGCGCAGGCGGTTGGCGCCACTCGTTTACAAACTATTGCACCTTTGAATTTCATCAAATTTTTAATGATATAAATTAAAAAAAAATGTTTCATGTCGAAGAATGTGGTACGCAAGTAAGAGTGACATCTTACTAATATTATAAATGCGAACGTTTAGATGTAGATGGATGTTAGAGTTTGTAGTCAAAACTGCTGAATGGATCTCGATGAAATTTGGCATATATGCAGAGTATAGTGCGAAAGAACGTATAGGCTACTTACTTTTGTTTTTTTTTAATTCCGCGCGGACAGAGTCGCGGGCGAAAGCTAGTTTTTTAATAAGGGAAAAGAGGACCTTAAATCTACTGATAATTGTAAGGGATGAAAAAGGTTGTGCGTAAGTTAAATAAGAGGATGAATTAAGACATCAATACTTGAAGAGAAACCTTTGTTTAGTTACTTCTTTTAAAAAACTCGCGGGAACGAATGACCACAGGGTTAAAGCCCAACAAAGTGAAAACAAAGAAGGCTAGGAAAAAAACAAGAGAAAGAGTAGATAAGGAGACATAAATATAAAATCTATATCACGCATATATTTAATCGGTCGGTTGTAATTCGTAACATTGATTATTCGTTTCTTTTTAAATTTCGGACTTTCGGATTTCAACAGTGAAAAAGCACCTTAAGTACGATTAATCAGCTTGATTGCAAAGCCACGTTTAATTTATTTTTGTACTATACGTGTAATTATTTAATTGAATCCGACGAGCCTATAACTCGATTGAGACCGGCCATGTGAACCACTCTGTGTTGACCCTGTAATTACTGCAAACTGTGAAGTCTTAATCTTTGACGAGATACATACAAACCCATATAAAGCTTGTCTTTGACCACGTACAATGAAGGAAGACATTTCACGTATGTTTTGAAACATATTTTTACTCTTTGTCGTATTTGTAAGAACGTCTGTATTGTCGTGTCAACATCTTCTTACAAAAAAAAAACAATAACAAAATCCGTTTTCATTGGAGAAAAGTCTTGTGTTAGTGCTAATTGGGTCTTATCTACAGGGCATCTAACCAAAAACAAATTATTTGCTAGTGGTAAACTATCATATATACCTTATTCCGATTGCCATAAAGTACATAATAAGTTACAAAATATTTTTTGAACGAACTCAACGTTCTCGGAAAATTGCCTTGTGTAGCGATATAAGTAATTCAAAAAGTTTAACAAAAAACCTGTAAGACGGCAAGTTAGTGAGCTCTAAGAAGACACAATATTGCCAATATATCATATTTTCTCGGCTTTTAATGACGTAATTAATTCAAAGAACGGTTTTAATGCATTCCTACGTCGGACATGACAGCTTGTTTTTTTTTAATTTCCTCCGCCAACTAATTAAAGTGTTTTCGATCGGTGAGTGTTGCCAATTTGCAAAATATAGACAAATTAACTCAGTGGGCATAGGCACCGGACATTATTTATCTTTCGCGCCTTTTAACGTCGATTTGTAAAATAAACGTTGTATAATTAGGGTAGATCAGATAGTTACGGTCCACTTTGCAGATTGAGTCACAAAATTCTTCGTAATTATCATTATTGAAGAGTAAAATAGATGAAAGCATGTTTTTATTAAACGAAAATATTTTGTTTACACGAACATAAACATTTTAGACAGAGTATTTTATCAGATATAAAAATATTAGTCAATTAAAATTAAACCCCTAAAAGCACAGTTTCGGTCCACCCGAGACAGTTATGGACCACCTCTGGGGTACAGTTACGGTCCACCTTTATATGACTATAATAGTTATAAAATGATTATTATTTGTCATTTGTCTTGCCTTTTTGAACAGTAAAATTTATTTATATAAAATCAGAAACTAATCAAAATAATTTGAATTACCATTTTAATATAAAGAACACACAAAAAAGTCCTATTAGTATTATCAAGGATATTAATTTTACGGGTCTCTAGAATAGAATGCAAATCGAAATATTCGTGTAAATTGCTGAAATTTTATTGTTTCAATCATACACCTTTTTTCAATAATAATTTGGATAGCTGTTTTAAATATAGTTATTTCTTAACTTTCAGGAAATAGCATTTTTTCTGCGTCCTTTTCTAATAATGTTCTTTGGAAAATTAATGTAGTATCAAAAAGTGAGATCACGTAGAAAAAGTAAACTTTCTGTTAGATGCTTTTATTTTTTTTATATTTTGATTATGTTTGTAGGATCACTAACTATAAGACTATCTTACTAAAAACGCGTTTTATTTTCCTTCCTTCTAGTCTACATAAGACTTTTACAATTTTTAAGTAACAAAGCAATGAAAGTTCAATAAACAATCTATTTAAGATTTGTTTCGATATTTTTTTTCGGAAATTTCATAAAATAAATTACCCATCCCTTTAAGAAACAGGGAACAATATGAAGTTTGGGTGGACCGAAACTGTACCTCGGCCTAGGTCCATAACTGTAAAGTGCTATGGCCATAACTGCACTCCCATACAAGCTTTAAGACAGTAGTAGTCCACTATATTTTAAGCCTTACGAAAATAATACTCGTTGTAATATCCACATAAATAGATACTAAAACATCTCTTCTATTAGACAAAATGATAAGAAAGCACATTAAAATTGAATAAGTAAACAAACTTCAATATTTAAAAAAAGCTGTCCTTAACAAAAGTGATAAGAAATTAACAATTTTTATCAGCTTCGCGCCTGATATATTTAGATCACCCGTGGCTTTTCAAATTTATATTTTCTATTACTAATTTAGATATCAAATTTGAGAATATTAGTTGTAGCATATGTTTCTTGTGGTTTACTTTCAATTAATTTCCATAAGAGCTCCAAAACATACATTTTTGTCTTAAGTGGACCGTAACTCCCCCCTGGTCGGAAACTGTCTGATCTACCCTATGTTAAAACATTTAGCATTAATTAGGTTATCTTATGTTACCTTTGACAGCATGAAATTGGCGATTACAATTTTTTTTTAATTAAAATAGTTTGCAATGAAGACACAGATAAAAATGCCAAATTAAAATTGATATCGAACGAAATTTTTTGAATTTCGAAATGTAATGAAGAAATCAGAATGAAAAAATCTGATGTTAAAGCCATAAACATTAAAAAAAGTAGGACAAGCAGTAGTCGAAGTATTTACGTATTCATGAATCGCTAATCTTCATTTGTAATTATTTTAATTGCGTCCTTAACATGTATAAAAATTTTTACACTTATTATGCACAACATATATGTCACCTCTCCTAATTGACATTAATTCATTTGTTTTCGTCAATGTTTAATTTAAGAAACGTTTACGGGATTTATGACCACATTTACATATGCATAAAACATATAACGCCGTGCTCGTTACTAAAACCTAAACAGTGCTTTGACGCTTAAACCTAAATCACAATAGATTTTTCACATACAACCGCTAGTTCAATCTTAATACCAAATAAATAAGGTCTATATTTGCATATCAGTTAGTAACATAGCTGCATTTTAATATTGGTAACGGCAACTCTGTTTCATCCTCTATAAGGGAAATCTACATCGTTTACATGCAATGTAGGGTGTAGTTTAAAGGGCTGTCAACATTTTTTAGTAACTATAATTTTTTTTTTAATTCTCGCGGTCGGCGTCACGGGCGAAAGCTAGTTAGATATAAAAATCCATTGATCACATTACCTCTTATTGTTAATGGCATAAAGCTCAAAATCTCCATTTATTGAATTGAGAATGTGTAATTCAAATAAGTGCTTACAACATACATTATTATGATGTATTTGACTCCAAGAAACAAGTAAACTATACTCGTAATGAATTATTTACAATTTTATGATGTATGTGATACTATAAAGATAAAGTATGTCCCTGCTTACCTTTATTTCTTACTAGCTGTTGCTCGCGACTTCGCCCACGTAAAATTAAAAAAAAACTTTACTAAGGCGATATTTGTAATCGACTCAATAGTTTAAGAATCAATTTATAACTCAAAGTTTTACAAATATTGCAACCAAACATTATAAAAAGTAAAATCTTGTGTAATGTTTGCGGCAACCCTAGACAAGAACCTTTGCAGTGCGATGAGATTGACAGGCATGCTTGAAGGTTTCGTTAGGTTCAGTTTAAATTTATAGCAATGATTTATATCGAGGCGTTATTGTAAACAAAACGTATAATGCAACAGGGATTCGGGACAAATATTGCGGTGAGTGGCGACAGACAGATTCGCGTTTGTATGATAACAAAACAAAACGTAACTTATAATGATCGAAATTGTTTTTATGTTAACTTTTAATTTTACAATGAGTATATCTAGTTTAAAGATTTTTAAAATCAATTAAAATCAAACACAAAACATCAGATTTTTAGGATTTGATTCATGAGCGTTGAAATATGTAAATCTTATTTTTATAAACGCGAAAGTTTAGATGGATGGATGTTAGTTTGTAGCCTAAACTGTTAAACGGATCTCGGTGAAATTTGGCATAGACTATTGTCTGGAAGAACACATAGGCTACTTTTTTGGTTTGTTTTTTTTTTTATATTTTTAAAGTGAGATGCCTTGAGGTATACAATAATTTTGACTTAACTCATCGGTATAGTTTTTTTAATGAATTTTCAGACTTAAACTAGATTAAGTGAGTACTTTGAAATATTATTATAATTAAATAAAAAAATTACTAAGGCGATATTTGTAATCGACTCAATAGTTTAAGAATCAATTTATAACTCAAAGTTTTACAAATATTGCAACCAACCAACCAACATTATAAAAAGATAAATCTTGTATAGTGTGTGCGGCAACCCTAGATAAGAACCTTTGCAGTGCGATGAGATTGACAGGCATGCTTGAAGGTTTCGTTAGGTTCTGTTTAAATTTATAGCAATGATTTATATCGAGGCGTTATTGTAAACAAAACGTATAATGCAACAGGGATTCGGGACAAATATTGCGGTGAGTGGCGACAGACAGATTCGCGTTTGTATGATAACAAAACAAAACGTAACTTATAATGATCGAAATTGTTTTTATGTTAACTTTTAATTTTACAATGAGTATATCTCGTTAAAAGATTAAAAAAATAATTTGAATTAAACACAAAATATCGGATTTTTTGGATTTGATACATGAGCGTTGAAATATGTAAATCTTATTTTTATAAATGCGAAAGTTTAAATGGATGGATGTTAGTTTGTAGCCTAAACTGTTGAACGGATCTCGATGAAATTTGGCATATTGTCTGGAAGAACACATAGGCTACTTATTTTTGTTTGTTTTTTTTTCTTTTAATATCTCGCGGTCGGCTTCACGGGCGAAAGCTAGTTAGATATAAAAATCCATTGATCACATTACCTCTTATTGTTAATGGCATAAAGCTCAAAATCTCCATTTATTGAATTCAGAATGAGTAATTCAAATAAGTGTTTACAACATACATTATTATGATGTATTTGACTCCAAGAAACAAGTAAACTATACTCGTAATGAATTATTTACAATTTTATGATGTATGTGATACTATAAAGATAAAGTATGTCCCTGCTTACCTTTATTTCTTACTAGCTGTTGCTCGCGACTTCGCCCACGTAAAATTAAAAAAATATAGCCTATGTTACTCACAGATAAATTACCTTTCTAACGCTGAAAGAATTTTTAAAATCGACCCAGTAGTTTTTGAGTTATTTCAATACATACAAAAATACAAATCTTTCCTCTTTATAATACTAGTATAGATATCGTTAGTTCATACGAACAACTTTATTAAAACAATGTAATTATATTTTCTAAGTTATAAGGGGTAGGAGTAAATTTTACTAAGATGTATTAAGGATGGGTTTGCAACTCCTTGGTGTTAAAAAACGAATTACATGTACCGTGAACATCCTAGCATAAGATATCAAGCTTAGTAAACTACGAGTACGAGTATAGTTGAAATCCTAACATAAAAAACCTGGGCAAATTGATAGGTATTATAAAGGTATAAGTTAAGGGGAGGCAGAAAACCAGCGCAGCCTTCAGTGAGAAGCTGGATGCCGCATCAGGTGAGCCATCCTTATGGTCAAGAATTGATTTTTTTATTTCATTTTTAAAAATTTGTCTTGTAAAGTTTTTTGTGTTTTGTTGATTTTTTTGGTCATTAATAGTGTAACAGATACTGCAAATCATGACACGAAAAATTACTTTATCCCCATTTTTCTCTGCTGTAACTCCTCCTCCGCCCTACATTTACAAAGTCACAGTACTATATTTGTAGCTCATGAACCATGATCGATGTTAAAATACATAACGAATACGTATGTAGTGTATGGCCACACTGGCATGACACCATGACACAAGTAAACAGTGTGGCCATACACTACAACGTGTAATAAAATCGACTGACACATAAAATAACAAAGTTGTCAATCAGATTGGTGCGGTATCACAAAATCGTCGATATTTTGCGCTTACTACCATATATGGGCAATGACCTTAAAAGGCAACGTGCTACTGGTACCCAGCATCGATTGACTCACTATAGATCTTAGTGTTATGCTATTAATATTTATTAACTTCGGCTAACCTGGTTTTGACTAATCATGGAGCGTATAAATAATTCCGTTCGTGCGTATTGGGTTAGGTAAGGGATTTTATCTTAGTTATATATTATTTTAATGAGTCAAATTGTCCATATCCTTTATGTATTTAGGTATAAGATATATACGATCTTTTCTAATTCATTCATTAATTCGATGTTTATCTTTAAGATCTAGTAACCAGAATATCGAGCTTTTGAATACGAAGTTTTTTTTTAATTATTTTTGACCGACTTCCCAAAACGAGGTACTCAATGCATCTGTTTTTTTATGTGTGTTACGGCGTAACTCCGCCCCTAGTAGATCGATTTTTTAATCATCATCATCATCATCTTCCTTATCCTACACCCGTAGGGTCGACGCAACAGGTTTTTGTCTGTCCTCCAAATAACTCTATCATACGTCATCTCAGTCATCACTCCCTTTTTGATCAACTTTAACCGATTCACCGATTTTTTAATATTGACGTGATTGAAATAATAGTGTGTATTTGTGTTTTTTATAGAAGTTTATAGATGCGCCGTTTGATTTTTAATTTTCAGAAACAAGACAAAAGGTCTTTCACCCCTTACAGTGTTCTATTTAAAGAAATAAAATTCTGCAGTTTACTCCAAGAAGAGCGAATTTCATTCAATTATTAAAATATGATATAAACCATGTTAAGGGGTAATTTCATTTAATTAACTAGGAATTTCCTTAATTAAAATGACAGATGTAATTTCGAAGCGCCAGTGGGAGTGATAGAAATCCAGGATTACAGCTTACAGCAAACTGTCAACTTTGGCGCCACTTTCGCAGCGCATTTCCCACGCCCACAATACCCGTGGGTTTCTAATTCATTTATAATGGTGCGTGCTTGCACTCACTGTTACATATGGTCATGCGGTCATTTTTGTTAGCGTTTATAAAGAAATACAATATAATATTATGATCTATTTGGTCGTGCAAAAGCACACGTCAAGTCGTGCGCGTCATTAGACAAACTTACATTTTCATAACCTCAAATTGAGTTAACTTTTATGTTCTTTGTCATAGAGTTTGCAGTCGAATTTATGTTGTTTTAATAATGTTTTAATGTTGTAGTAACGATAGGGTTTGGGAAAATGAGTTTTATTAGCATTTCAAATATTTACTAAGCATTAAATTGGTATGAACACCAATCCTTATTGTAATAGGGTCAACGTGAACCGCCAAGAAACAAAAATGCGCAGTTCAAACATGTTTTCTTTCAAGAAAAACTCGGTCGCCTCCAATGATTTCAAATAAATGGATATGACATTATGTATATGTGTTTCAATTAATATTGAACCGCAAGTAAACTGAACTATAATTTTTTGTCGCGATTTATTGCAGTTATCATTCGGTTGATATAAATAAATTAAGATTACGCAGTAAAGGTAAATTAAAATTGTTTACTTCTTACACTGATTTTTTTTAAATTAAGATTACGCAGTAAAGGTAAATTAAAATTGTTTACTTCTTACACTGATTTTTTTAAATTAAGATTCTCGTGATTTACGTAAATTAAAGAAAAAAACTAAATAAATGGTATAAAACGGAAGAATTTATTTACCAACAAAAACAAAAAAAAAAAAAAAAAAAAAAAATTTATTCGTCTAAAAATGTAGCGCATGATTAGTGGCTGTAACATTTTTTACTTTTCAATAAACAGAATATTGTTGCCAGTCTCTTTCAAATTACAATAATACCATAGAGCCATAGACAAGACATAGAACAGATTTTTTTTTTTTTTTTTATAGAAGTTGATAGATGCGCCGTTTGATTTTTAATTTTCAGAAACAAGACAAAAGGTCTTTCACCCCTTACAGTGTTCTATTTAAAGAAATAAAATTCTGCAGTTTACTCCAAGAAGAGCGAATTTCATTCAATTATTAAAATATGATATTAACCATGTTAAGGGGTAATTTCATTTAATTAACTAGGAATTTCCTTAATTAAAATGACAGATGTAATTTCGAAGTGCCAGTGGGAGTGATAGAAATCCAGGATTACAGCTTACAGCAAACTGTCAACTTTGGCGCCACTTTCGCAGCGTATTTCCCACGCCCACAATACCCGTGGGTTTCTAATTCATTTATAATGGTGCGTGCTTGCACTCACTGTTACATATGGTCATGCGGTCATTTTTGTTAGCGTTTATAAAGAAATACAATATAATATTATGATCTATTTGGTCGTGCAAAAGCACACGTCAAGTCGTGCGCGTCATTAGACAAACTTACATTTTCATAACCTCAAATTGAGTTAACTTTTATGTTCTTTGTCATAGAGTTTGCAGTCGAATTTATGTTGTTTTAATAATGTTTTAATGTTGTAGTAACGATAGGGTTTATACACCTGATGTGAACGTATTAGGCATGGTGAGCGTGCCGTCTATTGGCACACAAGAACGGTTCACGTGAATTACCGTCGGTTTGTTTCCAGAATTGGTAGTGCATTATTGGCATTGAGAAGCCGATTCTGTTATAGTTTTTGCGTCGTGCGCCCTACTTTTATTTTAGGAGTACTGTACTCGGTGCTCGTGAATCGAAGAAGGAAAAATTATGTTAGAAATTAAACGAGTTTCTAACCTGAATATATATTTTTTTACAATTGGTAGTATTTGATGTTAATGCTTTGTGACAAGGGAAGGCTTACAGCAGGAGACAACTGGATTATGATGTCATGTGTATTTAAATATTAATATTAACTAATGAAGTAAGATAGTTTTGATCAGTTTAATTGTTTTTTTTTTTTTATAGAATAATAGTAGATTTTTGTTAATTTACTAATATTTCCTTTAACCATCCCAACTAAGCTCTACGCTTGTGGTAGGATATGGTACACGACAATAGTCGAATGGCAGTATTCAAACCCTCGATTTCAAGATCGGTAGTCCGTACCCCAAACCATTAAGCTATTGCAGATAGGTTTTGGGAAAATGAGGTTTATTAGCATTTCAAATATTTCCTAAGCATTAAATTGGTATGAACACCAATCCTTATTGTAATAGGGTCAACGTGAACCGCCAAGAAACAAAAATGCGCAGTTCAAACATGTTTTCTTTCAAGAAAAACTCGGTCGCCTCCAATGATTTCAAATAAATGGATATGACATTATGTATATGTGTTTCAATTAATATTGAACCGCAACTAAACTGACCTATAATTTTTTTTGTCGCGATTTATTGCAGTTATCATTCGGTTGATATAAATAAATTAAGATTACGCAGTAAAGGTAAATTAAAATTGTTTACTTCTTACACTGATTTTTTTAAATTAAGATTCTCGTGATTTACGTAAATTAAAGAAAAAAACTAAATAAATGTTATAAAACGGAAGAATGTATTTACCAACAAAAACAAAAAAAAACCCTTTTTTTATTCGTCTAAAAATGTAGCGCATGATTAGTGGCTGTAACATTTTTTACTTCTCATTAAACAGAATATTGTTGCCAGTCTCTTTCAAATTACAATAATACCATAGAGCCATAGACAAGACATAGAACAGATTTTTTTTTCCTATTTGGAAACTCCTTGTTTAATTTTGAGTTATGTTGTTAAATCATTCGTAGCACACCTCAATGTAGTGTCTGTTTGCATTTTAAGTGGTCGGTTGGCGTCGACTGCCGTATACGATGTTGATATGTGGCGAGTGTGAAGCGCAGATCTAGGTGAGGGTTAGGATATTTTTCTCACACTAAATGAGGCCCAGCTAGGCGCCTGAGATACCTAAGGTCATGTGCACACTGCGAATATTTTTTATATTTTTTTTCTTAATTGCAGTTCTTGGTTACATTTTAAAATGCAATTATTCAGTGCTCGAATTTCTAATTTGAGTTTTTATAATAATTTTCATATTTTTAAGCTCGTAAAACAAAGCAAAAGATTTTGCGGGCTCTACTCCACCACTGTTACGATTTATTTAACTATCATTCTATTTTTAAATACAAGATAAGATCAGCTTCTAATTATAATCTTACTAATATTATAAATGCGAAAGTTTAGATGGATGGATGGATGGATGTTTGTTAGAGTTTGTAGCCAAAACGGCTGAACGAATTTCGATGAAATTTGGTATAGATGTAGAGGATAGTCTGGAAGAACACATAGGCTACTCACTTTTGTTTTTTTTTAATTCCACGCGGACGGAGTCGCGGGCGTAAGCCAGTGTTTTAATATTATTAATGACTATTAGAAAATAAACGCAGCATTATTTAAAAACAAAACGGATATAATTTTATGGTTCCTATCGGATAAGCTCTGATTGATTTTATCACGGGATTCCTTAATACAAAAACTTCCTTGGTTTCCTTTCCGCCAGCTACTGCGTTAGACCACAGACTATTTTTTTTAATAGCAATATCTTAATAGAGTAAGACATGATTTATTTACAGGTGAACCTAATACGCGTTTTTAAAGTGTGAGAAAAAATATAATTAACATCAGTATGCTGAAACCTGCATTCATATAGATTTACTAATGACCAAACATATACAAACAGACATGTATTTTTAGTAATATAGAGAAGGAAACATTTATTTGTTTTGACATAAGAATTATTTAAAAAAAATGTCATATGTCGATGGCCAGTCTTATGATTGATGTAAAAACTAAACTACTTATACTAATGTATTTCTCAATGAATGTGTTTATAACAAGGTCGGCTGGTAGTCTCGTCTGCCCACACCAATTATGCATGTCAACAAATGAACTAATCTCAATGCCCGTACAGGTAATTGATGATAACTTTGTTGTAAACCATTAGGCGTAAAACTGGGATTTTAAAAACTGTCAAGGTTAATGGATTCCTTAGCATAAGAATTCTATACAAAGGGACTGTAATATAGGCTAAGACTGTGTGAGTCAGTAAGTCATGTGCTTAACTTTGTGTTGGATGTTATAAGTGACGGCTTTTACTTCAAAATATTTCTAAATTCCTTACGCATTCTCCTAGTACTCAAAACAACTCCGATCTTTGAAGAAATTTCCAGTAAAACTACTGGGTGTCGAGGCGCAATCATCTTTACATTCTTTTTGACAGTTAACAGTTACTAACTCTTCTGCAACGGATGTCTATGGGCAGTGGTCGCTTCTCTATTTTGGTTAATCCGGTGGCAGCTTGCTCGTTTGTCACTTTGTTATATTAAAAAAAAAAACTTAAAGTTGCTGACACTTGGATACGAAACCATGTTATCTCTGTGTTTCTGATTGGATGTTTTTAATTAGAAACCCACGGGTAAGTTGTTAATCTTATTAATTAGGATACTTATGGGAGTTTGCTAGTATTTAGCATATCTACGTAAATCTAGATTAAGTTTACATCAAAGGTCGTATGTTTAATTACTTATCTTCTCTGTAAGTGAGCGTTATGTTAGCAATTAACACATTGACATGTTAGTAAGTCATGTGCTTAGTGGCCACATATAGACTTACAACTTTGGTTTTTATTTTTTGTATGTTGGAATTTATTACGTTATCCTTTAACTGCGTACTTTACTTTTAAAGTTACATGCAAATTGTAGACAAAAAAAGAGTTCTTTATTTAAAAAATACTAGCTCAAAGTACAGTGCTGATCATAAGAATAAGAACGTAATTTAAAAAAAATGTTTTATTTAAAATGGCTTTACTCTTTGAATGAAGAGATTAACGTTGTTTTTAATTAGTAATTGAATCTTGTTTTCAAACAATAGACACATTTGATTGCTATATTAATAATTTTCCTTATTTAATAAGCAAGAATTAGATAAACAGTTCCCGGAATTTGATTAAAATGTGTCAACTTTAAATAATAACATCTGAACGAATGGCTGGCTGACTCACCGCATTGCCTTTGCCTTATGATGTCACTAATTCGAAAATATATTTTAAGTATCATTATTTATGGTACTTCTTTTATTTTTACTTACAAAACAAAAAGGCAAATGCATTTTGGATTTAATGCCATAAAACGTAATGGATTTTAATTATACGAGATGGATTATATTTAATGATTTTGAAGCTTGAAATTTTAATTTGGTTAGATGAATAAGGTAATAATTAAAGATTTTATATTATGCATGTAAAATTACAACCAAATTTTTTGGAAACACGAAAAATTTTCATTTAAAATTCGCCGGATTCAATTTTATGAAGTAAATTCTTGTTTTTATATTACTTTCTTCGTATATTGGCAAAAGGCTGTTGCAGTAAATCAGTCTAAAATGTATTTTCTCATGATATAAATGTCAATTTTGGTCATTATGTTTGCTTTAAGTGATATCGCGGGTGGTCAATGGAATTGATTTGACGTTTAAATAATCTTTGGCGGGAACCTCGCCATTAATTACGTTTGCGCGGGATTTTTTATTCAACTTTATGAGGGTTCCACATACCCGCGTATTATTAAAAAGTCTTGTGTAAACTTCATTGTAATTAATACGATATTTATGTTTGGCAATATAAGGGAGAAATTTAAATTAATATGTTTTTTTTGTTTACCTTGTAATGCGTAAGCTATTAACATTATACGTATTTTTGATTTTTAGGTTATTAAGGTACTTACATAGTAGTTTTTATAATCTGTGGAATCTATTATCTCATTTAGATAACATGTTTGATAATTGATATGAGTGGTTAAGGGATTAAAGGAGATTATGAAACTAAAAGCTTTTCAGGGTTTAGTCATGCTTATTTTCATAAAGCGATAAGACATATAAAACCTAGTGTTAGCTTTTTAACTATTTTGATGTATTCTGTATTCTTGAGGGTTATTTAGGTTCTTGCTATAAATCAATACCATTGGTCATAATTTGAAATAACGATATAAGCTTTGTAATTGTGATCCAAAAACATTATTTAAATATTTATGTCATGGTTTTAAAATGTAGTCGGATGTCAAAAATAAGGGTGTTGCATTAGCTCGACGACATGACGGCCATATTGGTAAGGTTAAGTGAAAATTGGAAGAAAACATAAGAGGTAAAGAAGACTATATTTTATTTAAGCATAACATGGCTGTGACGCCCACACTAGTGTATTATTATAAACGAAAATTTGAATACGTGATATTTTTAATCTGTAACAATATTGTGAATAATGGCTTAACTACTATGTAGTTACCATGTTCTTTTTTTATTTGTCTACTAAACGATGTATTTAAAAGTGTAAAATTGAGTAGGGCGTTTCCGCCAATACAAGGTCATCTGACATCAGATGCAACATTTCAAAAGGTCATGCATTGCCGGAGGGTAAGGTAACATCGACACGAATATTACATTAAAAAGCATCATTATTTTCATTTCATTTAATAAGAAATGAAATGTCATGAAATAACTATGCACTTTAGGTATTTATTTCGTTATTACGTAAGTATTGTTTCTTTAAATCCTTTATTATTCTCCTGTTTCTTCATGTAATATGTAAGTTGATTTTTTTTACTCTTACACTCTTATTAATTACCGCAATTATGCTAAAGTCCTAGAGTAATCTGCAAAGATGTTTCTCTTACCTTGACCAATATAAAATGGTGGCCATCGAAAAGCACGTTTGCAAGATTGAGTTTCACAATTTTTGACATAAGAGGGTTCATACAATCCCTAGTTAGAATCCCATAATATCTAACTTATCCAGATACTAGCTTTTGCCCGCGAATCCGTAGGTGTGGAATTAAAAAATAAACAAAATTAAGCAGCCTATATGTTCCAGACTATATTCTACATCTAAGCCAAATTTCATCTACAACCGTTCAGCCGTTTTGGCTACAAACTCTAACAAACATCCATCCATCTAAACTTTCGCATTTATAGTATAGTATGAATTAGTATGACTTCAGGCGACAGTTATTTGTTTTTTTTTCAAAATTATATAAACCCAGTACCAAGTGTCACCAGTTTGTGTCAGGAGCGGTTTACCCACGCATCCACAGCCATGGCACTAACAATGAGAATTCTTGGACCCGTGAACAATAACAGAAATCATGTGCCCTTTGAAATAAAAAAGTAAGTCACGACAATTTTAACTTTTTAACGCAATTGGATGCATTATGGAGGTTAGTTGCATCATTACATTGCCATTTAATTTAGGAGCAACCTCATATTTTTTTTAACATCAATGTTAGGTTACATATTATAATAACAGGATATAACAGCAAGTTTTAGCAGCAGTCTTTTATTTAATTTATCTGTATGTGAATAATTTTCATATTTCGAATGTTACAATTCGTCAATTGTTTTGAGTTAACTAAATATTTATTAATCTGTAGCTTGCGATTTGTTTTGTTAAAGGTGCAATAAAATATCGGCTAAATCTCGATCCAAAAATGGCGGACAATTATGTTCAATTAGCTGTCGGCGGTCAATTTATTATTTATCACTACAAAATGATGGACAGTTCGGCGCACGGCTGTCATAGCCGAAATCTCTTTTCCGTTCCATTCTCTTCTTATAAGGAAGGGATTGGATGGGGAAGTGGATTTGACGGTGGAGGAGACGCATTGGAAGGGGAAATGTCCTCTTTATGTGCGTCTCCTCCTCCGTCGATTTAGGGTAGGCAACGCGTCTGCAATTGCGGATGTCTATGGGCAGCGGTCGCTTCGCCATATTGGCGGATTTAGGTGGCCGCTTGCTCGTTTGCCACTTTATGATACATAAAAAAAAAAAAAAAAAATCAAAATAAAACACGTTCCTGAGAGCCATTTTGGTCGTGTGTCATGTCATTTAATCACATAATTCAGTGAACTGTCATGGCGGCCGTATTTGGCGGGAAAGCAATCCGCTTAAACCGAAATGGGCATGAGCCGGGATACCGCTCTTTGGATCTTTATTGCATGACAAAATCGTTGCATAAGTTTTGCATTTTTATATACTGTATTTAAAAAGATTTGTTTTTAAAATGAAACAAAAATATCTCATTGTAACGTCAACTACACAAGCACAGATAAAAAACTTATGCTTTATTATATTTTTTAGTAGACTCTCCTTTTCCAGTAGGTTTATTTGAGAGAGTATTTAGTGTTTTAATATTTGCATATTTTAATTACTTTAAAAGATTTTAAATCGGAAATCCTAGAACTAAATAATTTAATATCATATTTATACACACATCTTTGTTAAAACTAGTTTAAAAGGATGTTGTATTTAATATTAAATTACTATAACTTCCTATATATCTAAAATCATAAATTATATTTAATACTAGCTGTTCCCGTGCGCCTTCAACCGCGTGGAGTTATAAAAACTTTATTTTATTATTTACATTTGTCAAATTATCAATTGCAAATGTCAAAATGACATGACAAACCATGGCAACCTATCTTCCTTCATGTTGGCAGCTTGTAGTTTATGGTCCCTTTCCCACATGAAGGTTTTTTCCAATTTATTTATTACCTAAGTTTTATAGCGTGAAAACATATAGCCTAAAGAGTATCGGCAGTGTGAGGCTTTTTATTAAACAATGAATTATTCGAAAATATGCTGTGATTGCTGACATCCTACGCCATAAAGAAGTGTGTGTATACGCTTTATTATATTAGTATAGAAGTATAGATATAGATATCCCGCAATTTGTTACAGTTCAATAAAAACTAAACTAGTCAATAGTTATTTCCAGTTTGATTATTTATGAATAATTTTATATATCGAATAGACTTCTTAAGGTATTGGATTGCTTATTTAGATAGACTAAAACAGTTTAAAATAGATGAGTATTACTAGTAAATGATAGTAATAACAATTATATCCCACCCACGTTATTCGATAAAATCATATAGGGCTGTGGCAAATTGCACCGGTTTATCTGGACATCAGCCCTAAGTGTGTTAACTAATATAACCATCATTTATTACTTTAATTTGGGACATCTTCTTATTTGACAGAATCTTATTTGTGTGTATGAAAGAAGTCAATAATATTTGTTATGTATTTTTATGGTCACTGAAAAAAAAAATTCAGAAGAAAACAAGTTGTCACAATTCCGGAACAGTCACAATATTTTTTTACAACGGGACATGTAGCAGGAACACAGATGTGATTTTTCTTCAGGACTTCGTCAATACTACTTATTCTTATGTACCTAATAGTTGATATTATAAATCAGTCCTGTTTGCATCAAGATGTGTGGTCACTGTAGTATGTCTGATGCAGTAACTGCGCCGGCGCAGCAATGCTCGCGCTCGTAATGAAGACAAACACGTCTGCGCTTGTCATTAGCCAAGCCTTGAGCTTTCAGCTTTGCCTTGAGGATTGTGATTTGTGTCCTGTCTGCTGGTGACCATTTTTTGTTATTTTTAACTGCTTTTAGAAAAAAAGATAGAAGACTGATTGCTTTAATTGTAATCACTGCTTCTATGAATCCTAAATTATTAAAAATATGATAATGTGCATATTTCAATCATTCACTCATTAATAATTTAGATTTTTATTCCCGTAAAAACTAAAGATATTACGAGTAGAAAAGGTAAGGAGTAAAAGGTTAGCATGGTATGGGCATGTTATGAGGAGGGATGAATCGCATGTTACAAGGAGAACGTTAGTTATGAGTGTGGAAGTGTACATCGGTAGAGGTAGACCTAGAAAGAGATGGATGGATTGTGTAAAAGGTGACATGATCAAAAAGGGAGTGATGACTGAGATGACGTATGATAGAGTTATGTGGAGGACAAAAACCTGTCTCGCCGACCCTACAGGAGTAGGATAAGGAGATGATGATGATGATGAAAAACTAAAGATATTAGTAGGGTGACAACATAAGTTAATTAAAAACCAGGACGTTCTAGGTTAAGATTTATGTTAATTTTCATTTATTGCTTATCATTGCATTTGTGACTTAGCAAATATAATTGGACTTGTAACTGCGATAGATATAGGAATATCCACGATTTTTATCTTGAGATGGTGTATCTAGAAATATATTTATCTTCCTTCTGACAACTAGAAGAACAATGAGAGAGATCGATGCGCGTGGGCAAGGCGCCGTGTTACTGCCACAAGGTTCCATCTAGTATGACGCATCATTCGAGATGCGACTCTGTAACATTTGTACGTCGTGCCCACGCTTCCTGGACCCATTATTTAGTTACACGTAACGATTATTCCGCGCCATTAGTTTCGTTAATAATTCGTAAAACCTCGAGTCAATGTTTGTCTTATTTATGATGTTTGCATATTTATTGAAGTAAGAAAAATAGAGACCTTATAACCTTGACCAGATTTGGTAGATTTTGTAAGACTTGGTCTACGATGCTGCGTAACAATGATTATAAATAAATCGCCCTTTCTGTCAGCTGTAACGATTTCTAATTGGCTAGTCGAGTCCTGACATACATAAACTATGATAAGCTTTAAAAATAGCTTCTAGACTTATTTTCAAAATTATTTGGATACATTTGTTTCGCTAGCTCTACTATCTGCGGATTTGATTGAATGGATTGTCGATCTATCTGTCCTTTTTTGGATTAGCAATATAAAAGCAAATGAATCACTTTCATAGTAATTTATGTCACGTTTGTGATGTCAACTCGTCATCATTTCAATACTAATCTTACATTATGCCGTAACACACATTAAAAAAAAAAACATACAGACGAATTGAGAACCTCCTCCTTTTTGAAGTCGGTTAAAAAGTAAGTCGTATTTATCGCTACAAATATTTTTTAATTTCTTTAAAAACACTTCGTTCAAGACACAAATATTTGTCGATTTTATTCGACGTGCAATTAAATTAAATATATTAAGAACTTAATAATCTGAATATATTAAGTCATTTAAAATAACATAAAATTGTAACGAGTAACAAAAATATATTTTATAACTTTTAAAGTGTAGGCAAACGAGTTTTGAAACTGTGTCGAATTTAATGCAATACAATTCCCGGGATCAATATATTTTTGTGAAATATAAAAACGATTGTTATGTGAACATATTTTTTATGATTTGCAATAAAAATAATAATTTAAAAAAGTAAATTTATTATTACTATGTTTTTACATCAATGGAGGCTTTACGTTTGTCTATATCTATAATATACTAATATTATAAAGAGGAAAGATTTGTATTTTTGTATGTATTGATTCACGCAAAAACTGCTAGGCCGATGTTAAAAATTCTTTCACCATTACAAAGGTAATTTATCTGTGAGTTACATAGGTCATTTTTTAATTTCACGCGGGCGAAGTCGCGAGAATCACCTAGCTATGTAATAAACCAACTAGATAATAAATTATAATATTTTTATTAATATTATAATAAAATGGCCGAAGGCTGGTGATTATGATTATCATTTTGCGGTATTTGAATCAACGACCATTTCTAATGTGACGGACATGAGGCTAGGGGCGTTACGTGTTTCGTTAACGTCTCACCCTAATTGTATAATATAAAAAGTTTTGATTATTTACACTTACATGAATATTGGAAAAGGACAGAAAAAGACTTTACAGCACCTTCATAAGCACCGTATATGATATAGGCTGACGGCACGATCTCGATGAACATAATATAGTTAAAACCTATCATTTCTAGAATGTTTTAATTGTACTGTTGAAATTTGAATGTTTTCCAATGAGTTAACAATATAGAATTATTTTGTTTCCTATGCGTGGAAAGTGCTACGGATTCGAACCCGTTACTACGAGTACATTTCTGCAAACGAACGTAATGTAATCTTTCTACTATTATAAATATAATCTACAGAATATAAAGTGGAAATTTTAAAATAATAAATAAATAAATGAAAAATCACAACGAAAACAATTTATTTTATAAAAAAAAATAGTATAAATTAATAAAATCTTCAAAAAAATATAATGCGATAGACTATGAAATAAAATTAATTAATAATATGGCAAACGTACTGTATGGGTACCATAGCAAGTCCGGCACAACACGGCACTGTCACGCGAAAGTCCTGTCCACGTCCACGTAGTCGAACTCCGCGAAGAACGTGTCGAAGGGCGAGAGTGAATCCTCCGCAAACTCTGAGGGCGTTTCCTGCCCCGTGGAGAACTCTGAGAGGTCCGAGCAGAGAGGTGACGGCCACCGGTCCGGTCTGGTCTCCGTCTCACGGTCCGTACTGGAATCTGAAGGCCAACACTCCGGTCTGGGCTCACTCTCGCGGTCCGGACTTGAGTCCCTAAGAGCTGACGAGAGAGCAGTGATGTACCGCATTGCGAGCCTCAAAGTGGTGATCTTGGTAAGCTTCTCGCAGGGCACCGGGGTGCCGGTGATAGCTGCAGCCGGGACAGCCTGCCGTAGAGTCTCAAAGGCACGGTTGATCTCCCTCATTCGACTACGTTCCCTCGCGTTGGCGGTCTTCCTGCGGTACTTGCTGAGGGGTTGCGGAGGGCGGCGAGCTCGGGGCTCGCGGGCGCGCGCGGCCCGCGGCCGTAACTGGTACTTGTCGTGATCTGGCATCGAGTGCCGCCGCACTACTGGCCACTGCCGCACAGCAATGCCGCACAGCACGGCCGCCCCGCACTCGACGCCCGCGCACCAAAATTACGCTCACCCCGCCCACTTACACTTAAGTAAGCTCAATGCGATAAGCGCTTAAGTACGGAGCTTAATTCTAACGAGGTAGAGAGGGAAAATTATCGATATAACCTAATGCTTATGCAATGGTCAGATAATAAGTGTGTTTTATTTCTTATCATTAATTATGTCGCTTGTAATTTACTCTTTACTTTAAATTACTTGAACTAAATATTAATACATTATTTCAAATACATAAATTACAAAAACAGAACTTGTAATAAATTGAAGTATATTATTGTTCACATAGCACTTATGTAGATAATAGTACAATTAACAATGAATGAAAAGGCGGTAAAGCGTGGAGTGAGGTCGTTCTGATTGGATTAGCATATTGGTTTCGGCATTTCCGTTCAGCGTGTACTTTGATAGGTAATTGTTGGCTTACCTTGCCTTACGTTCGCTTGTTAGTGTGGGCGTGTGCTGTGCTAAGACAGCGCGTAGGTGACAAAACGATCGTTATTATGTTTTGTTGATAAGAACTTCCGCTAATTAAATTAATACTGTCAATTATGTTATACGTGAATAGATAATGACATAATATAAAAAACAAAGGGGTAAAAATAGCAATAAAGGGCAAAATAACAACAAAACATTATAAGGTGCAGTCCTGACTTTCTTTTTTTTTCTCGTACGTGTCTTCGCACGTGCTTCTATGACATGCAGTCACCAAAGAGGAAGGACACAAAAAATGAAAAGTAGCTACGTAAAAGTTTTTGGGCCAATCTTTACTTGTTAGTACCTAATTGTTGCACATATTTTTTTAATCCTGTTGTATTATGGTATTTATAATCAGATTTAATTTGTATTAAGGTGCAACAGATTATCCAATTTTATCAACTATTGGGTTAAGTAGGTATTAATTGACCTTGGTATCTGGATCGCGTGGGCTCGCCCCGTCTCCCGTGTAGGCGACAGAAGTGTTGCAAAGTGACGATAGTATCATAAATCCAACAGATTATATCCCGCGTTTCTCGTTATCTAAATAAGGACCCGTTGTCTGATCTTTATGACCGCAATCCTAACATTACGGGACCAGTTTGTTGTACCGATAAGGTTAAAATGTTAAATAACCTTACATACATTGTTTTTCAGCTTTTAAGTATCAGTTTATATTTTTATTTGTTGTCAAATTTTTGGAAACAGTCAAACCTTTAAACTATAAAGAAGAATTTTCAATCTGTACCCGGATTCTTTTATTCTTGTCGCCTGGCTGCGGGATTTTATGATTTTACAATCGATTTTTGATAATTTAAAAATATGAATTTCTTTTTAAATACGTACTGCAGTTAAAGGCATTCGCTCAATTAGGTACTCGAAACAAAACACTACAAAACTAGTATTAATTTTTTAACCTAAATATTTAAATATGTAATTGTAATATTATACTTAAAATTTATTTGCGGGTAAACGAAAATGTTATAATACATTTTTTTTTCAAATTTCACTAATCCTTTTTTATATTATTACTATCCTGATTGATTTAGAATTTATTTTTTATTAATGTAAAATAACTATAATTTGTAGATCTATTATATATTCTATTTAATAGAAAAAATAATTTAAAGTATTGTTGAAGATTGTAAGATAGCTGGATTTTTTTTAATATTCTTTTGACGGAACGTTTTGGCGGGAAAATAAAAGTTCTTTTCCTAACATCGTTTTGGTCGTAACAGTTTTATTTTTCTGTCGAAAATGAGCAGCAACGTAGAACTGCAATACAAATTATTGCTATACCTGGACAAAAGGCGTGTTTTAACTGAAATGGCTAATAGCTGTGAGTCGTTCTTAGACCAATGTGTTGACAAAGCCACGAACAAATTTCCACCGCTCCGGCATTTACTTGAAATCGACGTCATGGACTTGTTCAACGATTTTCCCGAGCTTGGGGACTTTTTAATACAAGAACCTTTGCAATTTCAACATATTTGCAACAAGATATTATTTGCTTGCATCAATTCTATTGATAGTGAGAATAATAACATTCAATTAATGCAAGTAGCAACAATTCTTAGACTCAAATGTGTACCACAGTTATTTAATGAAAAGAAATCATATTATGAAGGAATTATGCTCCGAAAAGGTTTACTACTTGATATTTCAAAACCCATTTCTTACGTGTTCCATACAGTTTGGTCATGTCCTGAAGGATGTGAAGGTAACGAAGTTATTCTACAATTCATACCAAAAACACCACCAAAATGTTACGTCTGTCGAAGCGTTCTGTTTGAAAACAGTGGCTTACGAAGATGCGGTGAAAAAGTAAATGCTACTTTCATATCGAATTATGAACTTTTGCCTAGAAAATATTACATTGTCGACGATTTAATATCGAAATTAAACATCGGAAATACGTACGATCTTCACGTTGTTGTTTTAAAGAGCATAAAAGTTGTCTGGTCAGTGGAAGAAAGCGTTACTTTGCCTGCACCTATAACTTATCCAATTCCGGAAGATCTTTTACAGTTGTTTGAAACGTGTGAAGGTGTCCCTTGGAAGTTTATTTACTGCCTTGCTTGCTTGATAGGTGTTCGTGTGTGCCCATTGCATTGTTATATGCACGTTAAAATCAGCTTATTGCTCAGTTTAGTCAGCGTGAAAGCTAATTTATTATTAGGGTCTTCTATAATTAATGTTTTAGTCACAGGTCACGAAACTAAATATGTATCGGAGATAATAACTGCAGCTACAAAGTTTGCTAATAGGTCGGTGTATTTAGGTACGAATTCTGACGTCCAATTATCAATGATCGGTGGATGCGGTGGGATTTGCATTCTACCTTTATCTCTGTATCGATCTAATCAGAAACAATTAGCGTTTATACTTAAAACTTTAGAAACCGGTACTATTAGTATGGATAATAGTGAAATTAAATTAAAATGCGCAGTCTGGGGTTTATCTAACGAGTCTAAGATAAATAATTTATCAAGTGTATTCGATATTGTTTGTCGAGATTACGGTCAAGACTTCGATGACGTAGCAGAATTCATGCTTAAAGGTGCTTCAGAACGGGAGAAAATAACTAAAAACGAGGTTAAAGCTATAAATGACCTTATGGTTTATATCAATTTAACTGCTGGAATTAATGTAAATTTAGACAAGTCTGCAGAAAGTCTATTAAAGAGTTACTTTCTATCTGCGAGAAGAGAGAGTACTAAAGTAGCAACGATTGGAAGTTTAGGTGCTTTGGTAACAGTCTCTTTAACTTCGGCCAGACTTTGTCGTAGATCTGTGGCGACAATCGATGACGCATTATTTGCTATATGGTTGCATGTTTGTGGAAGTCCTCATCCTAGATTTGCACCAGAAGAATATCTTCAAACACCACCAAGTATCCACGAATTAGAGCAAAATATGACTAAATTTAAAGATTGGCTAGAACAATTCACAGGAATTAATTTTACTTAATCTATTGTTTGACATTAAAAAAATATTCTTGTTATAAATTTCTTTAATTTCAATTGTATAAGCATTATTTGAACAAATAAAAAAATATAATTTTCTCAAAACGACTTTCAATGACTAGAAATAAACTGCACACAAGAAACAAAAAAAATACAAAAAAAGTACAATAAATTTGACAATTTAAAAACAAATGCATATCTCTTAAATACTAATTTAAGGCACATTTTAAATTCTTTGGGTATTTAAATTTTTTCAAATGCTATCTTCATTTAAGAAGCTAAAATCAAAGGTAGATTTTTGTAAGGAGGAATTCTGCGAGTTTAATCTTTCACAAAGAGTTGCATGATTTTTTCTTATCTTCAAGCTATCTTGAATAAGAGATTTAAGCTGTGAATCTTCTCTATGAGGGATATAATGACTCGACACAGGTGCTCCAATTTTAAAATCTCTTTTTTGGAAAGAAACCACACTATAAGGAAGATCGGATATATCTCCTGCATCTCTAACAACAAGACTGATCGTAGACCACATACAAGAAGTCAAATCATCCGTCAAAGTTGTTAAACCAAAGGATATTTTGTCCGTATTCTCAGCAGCATTTGTTATAACATCGTCAATTTTAGACAACTCCAATGAGAGATCTTTCAATTTAAGAATAAACGCATGATTCTGCATTTCCATAAGTATTTTACTTCTCAGTTTAAGACAATCATAAGATGCTCGTACTATATCAGAAACATTATAATATTGGCTTTTATTATCTTTTGCTCGATTATCGCTGTAAAATTCACTCTTCTTAAATGCATTGTATGCACGCATAGCATTAGTGACTATAGTTGTGAAGTTATATTTCGATACAAAGTTGTTAAGGTCAGCAGAAGTTGCTTCGTTACTTCTTCTGACAGCAGACTGCAATCTAACTGATATTTGTGCCCAAGCAGTCTCCAATTTGTCACTTTTCTCCGACTGATCGTTGACATCTTTGAATATTTTCTCAAAACCACCAAGGAAATTAGTACCAATGCTGTTCTCTTTCAAATGCTCCACATGTTTCGCTCCAACTTCAGTCATCTTTATAATAATCTCTTTCTGTGCAAGAAGCTTCCCTAAGGCTTTATCTACAGAGTTATGTTTCACAAGAAGCTGTTTGCTTTTATGTTTTAAAGATTCTGCTCTAGCGAACAGTCCATTTATGAGACTGTCATACATTTTCAATTGAGAAAGAATGAAAAATAGTCCGTTTCTGTATAGGTTTTGGCTGTTTTTGTAATTATACAGAGCTTTAGGATGTTCCAGGCATCTTTTAACAGTAATTGGTACTACAGGCTCAATATTATCATCAATAATTGTTTTTTTTCCATATGCATACAACATAGGAGTTGCACTGTCATTCCAATATTTAGCTACTTGGTCATTATTTTCAATTTCAATGTATGTTGTGGTTGAAATTATTGTAAGTTCTTCAGCAGGGATTTTCATATCCACACTAATCCAAGCTTTTAGATTTTCTATAGTTGTGGAGTCATTTATTTCATAAGCTAAATTTGACAGTGTTGTCACAGAGAATATATGAATAATTTTCTTAGCCAATATAGCCTCAAGTAGATCAAATATGACAACTTTACTGGCAGCTTCCTTTTCCTCGGATGGTATATTAAATGTAACTTTTGAAGGTGCATCCCTGCCTCGTAGTCTAGGGTCCCACTCTAATGCAACTTGCAACCATTTTTCCATTAATATTTTTAATGGTTTTGATATATGATTTTCTGAAAATATTTCATTTGAATACTCTATGTCCTCATGAAATGTTTCATACACACATATATTTTCATGGGTTTTTTTCTTAACATGGGGCATCCATTGGACAGGTGCCAAGTATGGGAGAAATGGTCTAACTCCACATATAATCTCAAAAGCAAGAAGACCGAAAGACCAGAAATCAACAGAGTTGCTATATGTCTTACTATAGAAAATTTCTGGTGCAAGATATTGCAATGTACCAACAAAACTAGCACAAACAGAGTTTGAATCTATTTCTTTGGCATATCCTAAATCTATAAGTTTATAAGCAATTTTCTTCTGCCCTAGGTTATTATTTGAATTATCCAATATATGCAGTACTATATTCTCAGGTTTTAGGTCACGATGCGTAATTTTGTTTGTGAGCAAAAATTGCATTGCGTTTCTTATATCGCTTAGAATTTGTCGAACCTGGGACTCCTTTAAGCCGCCACAAGCGTCGGGATTATTCAAAACTTGTCGTAAATCACCTCCACTACAGTATTCCATACAAAGGATCGGCAATTTCGATGGATTAGCACGCTCTAAGCCTACAAGAAATTCTGGCGGTAAATTTTTCGTTCCGACTATATTCGGATTGTTGCAGCATTGCAACATCTCTACCTCTTTGGTCCATCTTTCTTTGTGTTTTGCGGTCAACTCGGGGCCCCATTTACAAGTTTTTATAGCAAGTTTTTCCTCTGTCTGTTTATGTTTCCATAAAACCACAATTCCAAAACTTCCAGATCCCAAAACCCTGTCTTTTACCCAGTCACCGATAAAAACTATATCGTCCATAGCAAATGAATTTAAACACTTTGCACTAAAGTTACAGTAGGACAATTTGTAATTTTATAAAAATAACTTGCGTTCTAATTTTTCCTTTTTGTCCTAACTTCGCGCAACACATCACAGCACAGATGACTTTGACATTGACAGACGATAAGTCTCGAATCTCAATTGTTTTAGCTGAATTTTTCAGAATTTTCTCTTCTGTAACGCGAAATAACTTTCATGGTTTCATCAAAGAATTAATGAAATCCTTCATTAGACTTTAAATTAATAAAATGGTTTTGTTGTAAATAAAATGAAACAGAAAATTATGGTAGCAAATCTTTGTATTGTTTATGTCGTTGACATTGACACTTGGTGTCAAGTTTTGAAATGTCAATTTTCATTGAAAATTATTTTATTCGTTTGTAGTTTACTTAACTCGGCTTATTTATTGTTTTAAATTCTTTATAATTGTTGTGATTATAATAATGACTTAATATTTTATATTTTTGTAATCGGTACGTATCTACGTTTGCTTATTAAATATAAACCACTAATTGAAGTTAGAACCAAAAACACTTCAAATAAAATATTTTATCAAACAAAGAAGAAGGTGGAAAAAGAAAGAGGAGCTTAAAAATTGATTGTAATTTGAAGAATACAAAAATTAAAGTATTTGTCTAATTCAATCGTGAAAACGTAATGGGAGTGTATAAGCAAAACTTTTGGTGTAATTTTTCAGCAAGAGAATCAAAATTTAATAAAAATCTTTAAAGAAAACAAACATTCTGTGGTATAATTTGAAATAATCATTGAGTTTAGATAGAATTCTGTTGATTTTTCTTCAGGTAGATTAAAAAGTAACATTTATTACCGTCATTATATTGACAGAATTTATTGTTTTGTATAACAAGAGAGTGGAAATGTTATCTTTTATAGACTTCCAGTCCTTTTTTAAAATTCAACTACCAAAAGGGTTACACAAAGTGACCATAGGGCCATGACTGTACAATCTAATTATCAGAATAATTTCTTAAAAAGTGAACTTAAAACATTTTTGTTCACAGGAAGGAAATCTTAATGTTTGAAAATGGTTGATATATCAGTGACATGTCGTACTTGTATGAAAAATGATGATAATCTTGTGAATTTATTTGGAACAATGAAGATGGCACAAGATAGTGAAATGTTGTATGTTGATGCACTTATGATAGCTTCAACATGTCAGGTAATATTTTAAATTAAATTGTTGAAACTCTTGTGAAACCTATACACATGAATGTGATCGTTTTTAATTAGTTTTTAAACTATTTCAGACTGTAATAGAACTCTGTTACAATTTTCCTGAAAATCTATTTAGCAATTTTGAAGTAAAATCGTTCAAGGATCCATTCAAAATAAGCTGTCGTATTTAACCTTATCAATCAGGACATAGAAAAGAAAATTACAAATCTGTGTTCTGCCAGATTATATTCTACAACTGTACCAATTTTCATCCAGTTTCATGCCATTCCGAAGATACCTACTAAACATGCATCCATCCAAAGATTTATAATATATATCTTTATCAAAGACCGGCAATGCCTCTGCAGTTCCTCTGGTATTGTGGATGTCCATTGGCGTCAATGAGCACCTCAGTTTCCCACTTTTTTTTGTTGCCATCTCTTATAAAAAAATATTAGTATGATATTTGTTGGGTTTTTGTCTGGCTTTTCCTGTCCCACTAGGTTGCCTGTAAGAAATTGCTTATAGCAATAAGGCCGCCCTTGCACAAATTTTGTATTTGTTTAGTTTAATTATATGTATAGTAATTATTGTGCAAAAAGAATCAATAAATAAATAAATATTTTTAATTTCCAGGTCACAAAAGAGGATGGTCTACCACAAAGCATTTGTATGGACTGTGCGAATATATTACGAATTTTTATAACATTTAAAGCAAACGCTTTGAAGGCTGAAGATAATTTGAAAAAGTTAATATTCCTTGATAATACATTGAAAGAGGAATTCAAAGATGAGGATGACAATTCATATGAGGAGATAAAAATCTGTGATGATTTATTTCCTAAAGTTGAACAAACCGAAGAAGATTTATATGTATGTAATATATGTCAAAAACAATATACACATCATAAGAGATATTTAAATCATCTATTAACACATGAAACGGAACGAACCGAAGTCAAAATAGAAAATGATTTCGACATCAATGGTATTGTCGATGAAACTGATTTTTCAGATAAATATGAATGTGATGAATGTGATAGAACATTTACTAAAGAAAGGGCTTTAATATCACATAAAAGAAAACATAAGAGTTGTACAAAAGATACAAAAAGAGATAACTTCGAATGTGATTATTGTCATAAGATGTTCTCTATGAAACCGTTATTAAAAAGACATTTAAAGTTGCATTCAACAAATAGACCGTTTCCTTGCACACAGTGTTCGAAATCTTATACAAGACAAGATCAACTTATGGAACATATAAAAAAACATGATAAAGTAAAAGCACATGTCTGTTCGTACTGCAATAAAGGTTCTTAATTTATTTAAATTATAAACTCTTTCTATTACCTAACTAAGAATGGAAAAGTTCTAGCCTTCAATTAAATTTATTACACCACTTGCAAACAAAGAAATTAGTCTCATATTTTAAATTTTAGTCAGACTTATGTAATTGCAAATACTATTATAGTAAATCTGAAGTCTTTGATAAATGCAGTAAAATTTATATGACAAAGGAATTTATTACAACTATTTTTTTACTAGCAATTTCAAGTGTATACTTAGGTCAATTTCAAGTGTATACTTAGGTCAATTTCAAGTGTATACTTAAGGTCAATTTCATAGTGTATACTAAGGTCAATTCAAGTGTATACTTAAGGTCAATTTCATAGTGTATACTTAAGGTCAATTTCAAAGTGTATACTTAAGGTCAATTTTAAAGTGTATACTTAAGGTCAATTTCATAGTGTATACTTAAGGTCAATTTCATAGTGATACTTAAGGTCATTTCATAGTGTATCTTAAGGTCAATTTCAAAGTGTATACTAAGGTCAATTTCATAGTGTCTACTTAAGGTCAATTTCATAGTGTATACTAAGGTCAATTTCATAGGTATACTTAAGGTCAATTTCATAGTGTATCTTAAGGTCAATTCAAGTGTATACTTAAGTCAATTTCATAGTGTCTACTTAAGGTCAATTTCATAGTGTATAATTAAGGTCAATTTCATAGGTATACTTAAGGTCATTTCATAGTGTAATACTTAAGGTCAATTTCATAGTGTTACTTAAGGTCAATTTCATAGTGTATACTTAAGGTCAATTTCATATGTATACTTAAGGTCAATTTCATAGTGTTATACTTAAGGTCAATTTCATAGTGTCTACTTAAGGTCAATTTCATAGTGTATAATTAAGGTCAATTCATAGTGTATACTTAAGGTCAATTTCATAGTGGTATACTTAAGGTTCAATTTCAAAGTGTATACTTAAGGTCATTTCATAGTGTAATACTTAAGGTCAATTTCATAGTGTATACTTAGGTCAATTTCAAGTGTATACTTAAGTCAATTTCATAGTGTATTACTTAAGGTCAATTTCATAGTGATACTTAAGGTCAATTTATAGTGTATACTTAAGGTTCAATTTTCATAGTGTTATACTTAAGGTCATTTCATAGTGTATTACTTAAGGTCAATTTCAAAGTGTATACTTAAGGTCAATTTCATAGTGTATACTTAAGGTCAATTTCATAGTGTATACTTAAGGTCAATTTCATAGTGTATACTTAAGGTCAATTTCATAGTGTATACTTAAGGTCAATTCAAGTGTATACTTAGGTCAATTTCATAGTGATACTTAAGGTCAATTCAAGTGTATACTTAAGGCAATTTCATAGTGTCTACTTAAGGTCAATTCAAGTGTATACTTAGGTCAATTTCAAGTGTATACTTAAGGTCCAATTTCATAGTGTATACTAAGGTCAATTCAAGTGTATACTTAAGGTCAATTCAAGTGTATACTTAAGGTTCAATTTTCATAGTGTATACTTAAGGTCAATTTCATAGTGATACTTAAGGTCAATTTCATAGGTATACTTAAGGTCCAATTTCATAGTGTATATTAAGGTCAATTCATAGTGTATACTTAAGGTCCATTTCATAGTGTATACTTAAGGTTCAATTTTCATAGTGTTATACTTAAGGTCATTTCATAGTGTATCTTAAGGTCAATTCAAAGTGTATACTTAAGGTCATTTCAAAGTGTATACTTAAGGTCCAATTTCATAGTGTATACTTAAGGTCAATTTCAAAGTGTATACTTAGGTCAATTTCATGTGTATACTTAAGGTCCAATTTCATAGTGTATATTAAGGTCAATTTCAAAGTGTTATACTTAAGGTCATTTCATAGTGTATATTAAGGTCAATTCAAAGTGTATACTTAAGGTCCAATTTCATAGTGTATACTTAAGGTCAATTTCAAAGTGTTATACTTAAGGTCAATTTATAGTGTATACTTAGGTCAATTTCATAATGTATACTTAAGGTCCAATTTCATAGTGTATATTAAGGTCAATTCAAAGTGTATACTTAAGGTCCAATTTCATAGTGTCTACTTAAGGTCAATTTCATAGGTATACTTAAGGTCAATTTCATAGTGTTACTTAAGGTCAATTTCAAGTGTATACTTAAGGTCAATTTCAAAGTGTATACTTAGGTCAATTTCAAAGTGTATACTAAGGTCAATTTCAAAGTGTTATACTTAAGGTCAATTTCATAGTGTTACTTAAGGTCAATTTCATAGTGTATACTTAGGTCATTTCATAGTGTAACTTAAGGTCAATTTCAAAGTGTATACTTAAGGTCAATTCATAGTGTATACTATTAACCTTACAAATAAACGCGGTATAAAGTTAAGTTAACTTAGAAATAAACTGAGTATAAGCAAAATTTATACTAATATATGCTTATACTCAGTTTATTCCTAAGTTTAACTTTATACCGCGTTTATTTGTAAGGCTGTAAATGTCCATTTCATAATGTATACTTAATGTTAATTCATAGTGTATACTTAAGGTCAATTTCATAGTGTATACTTAAGGTCAATTTCATAGTGTATACTTAAGGTCAATTTCATAGTGTATTACTTAAGGTCAATTTCATAGTGTATCTTAAGGTCAATTCAAGTGTATACTTAAGGTCAATTCAAAGTGTATACTTAAGGTCAATTTCATAGTGTATACTTAAGGTCAATTTCATAGTGTATACTTAAGGTCAATTTCATAGTGTATACTTAAGGTCAATTTCAAAGTGTATACTTAAGGTCAATTTCAAAGTGTATACTTAAGGTCAATTTCATAGTGTATACTTAAGGTCAATTTCAAAGTGTATACTTAAGGTCAATTTCATAGTGTATACTTAAGGTCAATTTCAAAGTGTATACTTAAGGTCAATTTCATAGTGTATACTTAAGGTCCAATTTCATAGTGGTATACTTAAGGTCAATTTCAATAGTGTATACTTAAGGTCAATTTCAAAGTGTATACTTAGGTCAATTCATAGTGTATACTAAGGTCAATTCATAGTGTATAATTAAGGTCAATTCATAGTGTATACTTAAGGTCAATTTCATAGTGTATACTTAAGGTCAATTTCAAAGTGTATACTTAAGGTCAATTTCAAAGTGTATACTTAAGGTCAATTTCAAAGTGTATACTTAAGGTCAATTTCAAAGTGTCTACTTAAGGTCAATTTCATAGTGTTATACTTAAGGTCATTTCATAGTGTATACTTAAGGTCAATTTCATAGTGTATACTAAGGTCAATTCAAGTGTATACTTAAGGTCAATTTCAAAGTGTATACTTAAGGTCAATTTAAAAGTGTATACTTAAGGTCAATTTCATACTGTATACTTAAGGTCAATTTCAAAGTGTATACTCAAGGTCCATTTAATAGTGTATTTTGAATGTCCGTTTGGCAAGGTTCAACTGCAAGGACCACCTGAAGCGCCACCAGCGCATCCACACTGGAGAGAAGCCGTACCGCTGCAAGTACTGCGAGCGCGCGTTCTCGCAGAGCAACGACCTCATCAAACACATGCGCATGCACGTCGGACAGGATATATACCAGTATGTATTTAACTACTAGCTTTTGCCCGCGACGCCCTTCGCTTTGAAATAAAAAGAAACAAAAGTGACCCTACGTGTTTCAAGCTATCGTTTACATCTATGCCAAATTTCATCGAGATCTGTTCAGCAGTTTATGCTACAAACACTAACAAACATCCATCTAAACTTTCGCATTTATAATAGTAGTAAAATTACCTTTTGTTCGGGTTTTGCCAGGAATTAAAAGAAACTAGTAATAAATTGAGTTCATTGATTACATATAGAATTACAAAGATTTCATTCGGGCATAATTCTTATGGGTATTTATGCGCGGACGAAGTCGCGGTCAACAGCTAGTTATCATCAAGTTGTAATTTAACTGATTCAATATATTGCTATTGCTCTCGACTTCGCCCGCGTCGAATTAAAAAACACAGCTTATGTTACTCACATATAACGTAGCTTTGTAGAGCAGAAAAAATCGGCCCAGTAGTTTTTGAATTGTTAGTCAATACATGCAAAAATGCAAATCTTTCCTCCTTATAATATTAATATAGATGTTTTAAATTTTATTTCTTAACTTTAGCTTTAATACTTTAGAAGAAATTTTAGTTTTAAAAGTGTTCTTAATTATGACATTGAGTATACTTGTTTTTTTTCTAGGTGTTCAGTGTGTCATATGAAATTTCGTCTGATGAGAGATCTAAAAAGGCATTATCCGACACATTATATAAATGGTGGTAACACCCCCACGGTGCCAGTGGGGAATGGCATGGTGGCACCAATTATGGTACTCAAAACTGACACCGATGTGCGGAGTGTCAACCAAACTGACATCATGATAACTGTCAACGAAGGATTATCGAATGGCATTATTATAAATATACCACCGCAGGAAACTTAGTATAAAAGAAAAACATAATTTTTTTTTTTAAAGTGTGTCCAACATTTTTTTTCTTATATATCTATGTACAAAATTACTCATTATATTTCAACAAAATTATGCTATTTTTAAAATGTAATGTCATCCGCCTCATGTTTGAAACTTGACATTTTATAGGCTCCTACGTACAGTATCGTAAGTCTCAATTTCGCGATTTACACATTATTGTGTATTTTTACAAATTTTATCGATAAATACTAATTTCTCTGTGAATTTGAAAGTAACTAAGAATTGTAGATTTTAACTGTCTATATGTTCATGATTGATGCGTAATTAAAAAGTTCGTTTCAGTGTGAAATAAGTGAATTTATCAGCAAAATATTTAAAATTTAATTTACAATAATAATAATATTTTTTTATTACTTAAAATCATACATTTTTACAAGTATCCGTTGCTGGGATATTCTTGACAGCCCACCACCACCCATGGCCCCACCGACCCTCGATGATGCTTGAAAGGTGACATGATGAAGAAGGGAGTGATGACTGAGATGATGAACGATAGAGTTATGTGGAGGCCCAACTTTAGTTATTTTCCTTCCCACTCTTTTTCTCATAATAGGATGGAAAGGGAATGTGAATTTGACGATGGAGGAGACGCATAGGAAGAGGAAATATCTTCTTTATGTGCGTCTCCTCCGTCGATTAAGGGTAGGCAACGCATCCGCTATTGCGGATGTCTATAGGCAGCGGTCGTTTCGCCATTTTGGCGGTTTTAGGTGGTCGCTTGCTCGTTTGCCACCTTATAATGTATAAAAAAAGGACAAAAACCTGTCGCGCCGACCCTACGGGAGTAGGATAAGATGATGAGATGATGAAAAACTTAATATATCTTTTATGTATAAGTTATGGAGGATAATAATTTTAAAATTATAAGATCCTTGCTTTTTATATAATTATGATTTAGATATGTAATATTGGTGATATTAGAATAATTTTATGTAAAAATAACTTGAAGCCATGTTGCCTTATACGATTATAAGCTCTCTATCCTTATATATTATTGTATATAATAAACATATCTATTAAAGATAAACAGCCTCACAAATAAACGCGGTATAAAGTTAAACTTAGGAATAAACTGAGAATAAAATTTATAGTAATATTTGCTTATACTTTTAGACAATTAAGATAATCGTAACCAGCGATATTAATTTAAACACTGAACCACACTGAACTAGCGGCCCCGCCAGCAATGCGCGCGAATATCCATCCTTCCAAAATGACATTGACAGCTGTCAGCTAGGGACGTGACGTTTATGCCGATAATCTAGTGTTGCGCCAATGTTACAGCACGGTACTAATTTTCTTCTTAACAATACTCAGTTTATTCCTAAGTTTAACTTTATACCGCGTTTATTTGTAAGGCTGAAATAGTATAGTTTTTGTAGATAGCTATGTTCTATAATATATAAAATGTATTTTAATTTATTAAAAGAAATAAAAAGTCTTTATTGTCTTTAAACAATAATAAATTCCTATAATTTAGAAGATACTCATTTAAACTATTTAAAAAGCTGATTTAATTTTATTATTTACTTTACATTAAATAAAAATTAAAATAAACTATACAATTGTCCTCTGAAATGTAGATATTTGCGAAAATATTATAACAAATAGGTTCAAATGATTTCACAAGACTACTTATGTAATATAATTCGTAGATAAAAATTTAGCTAATGGTTTTGTTATCTGCTGTCACCACAAAATGACAGGCTTGAAGGTGTGATAATTATGATAAACATTTAATTTTATGAAACTAATTTTTAATTATACTTCATACTTCATAGTAATATTATAAATGTGAAAGTTTAGATCGATGGATGGATGGATGGATGTTTGTTAGAGTTTGTAGCCTAAACGGCTGAATGGATTTCGATGAAATTTGGTACAGATGTAGAGGATAGCCTGAAAGAACACATAGGCTACTCAATTTCGTTTTTTTTTAAATTCCACGCGGACGGAGTCGCGGGCGAAAGCTAGTCTGCTAATAATTCATTAATTCTTTGTCTTATTTGAATGACCATCTCAAATGTATGAAAAGTAAAAAAACTTGATGATTGGAAAAACATATTTGATTGATTATTAGGCGTAAGAAAGAGGCTATGTTTTTTTTAATGTAATCTCATTTAAATTACTTTTAGTTTTAATTGCACAATCATTTATAATTACGTGATATTGTTTTCGTAAAGTTTATAGTAGGATTAAAAAATCTTGATACTTGTTTTATTATTTGCATTTTATCTCATTTTAGTTATTATTTATAGGATAAAATAGGAATAATCGCCTTTGATATGGCTATGATTATTAATAGAGAGAATAGATTTTGTACGTAACAGTAATAATTTAAGAAACTAATTTAATAGGAATACCACCACAGAATCTTGAACTGTCAGGTTTGTAATAGGACTAGACATTTTTATATTGTTTTTCATAATATAACTAATCAGATTATAAACTGATTCACAAACATTTACTCAACATCTTCACCTGACGAGATATTCTTTTTTGACTATACTCTAAACGCCATCTCGAATTATAACTGATTTTTCACTTATCTTTCAGAAACATATTGCTTGCTGTGTTTTTCTAAGGAGAAAGAGGGAACTCGTTATGTTTTCTAATTGCTTTAATAGTCAAAAATCAGTCACTTTGGTATAAAGACTTTCGGAGTTTTTCTATTAAATCTACGTATTTGTAGAGTTCCTAATTACATTGTGCCTTTTATACAGAAATAATTTATCTGCTTACTTCATTAATATATATAAATGGATAGGCAATAAGACGGAATATTGTGGGATTTTTTCCGCCTTTTTGGTGCTTAATTTGAAATAATAAAGATAGATTTCACTGTAATATCTAAGTCTTATTCCTTTCCATTTATGTCTGTGGCTAATTTAAATAGTTTTAAATTAACTATACTATAATTCTCCGCAATTGCAATTTCGTGTCCATAATTTGTTTTAATAATTTAAACGCAGTGTCCGAGATTAGTTTTGTTCTGATGTCACTCTTGTGTAATATTTTTTATATAATATAATATAATAAAATATTATAAAATAAGAATCAGTTTTCTTTCCCAACTGTGCTCTAGAAGTATTCCTTTCGTCCTGCCAAATCCTTTAAGGGTAGGCAACGATTATGAATTTAACACTGTTCTAAAGATAGATTGAGATCCCAGACCAGGATGACGACACTTAAATTCAAAAGCTTTACTGTTTATTAGATAGTACTCGTTTGTGATGTAACCGAATGGCCATTAGTTATCCTGTCCAATGGGGCAGTTACGGGCTATCACGCGCTGAAGTTGGTAAAAAATACACCTATGTAAGTTCACTTATTTTCACAAAGCTGATTTTCACATATGTGTTGGAGACCACTGTAAGAATTACTAAACAAATACTGGCAGACAATTTCCGTGGGCCGTTTTCGAAGACAGACGATTTAAAGTTGCCAAAGATTTGACTAAATTTTATTTTTAAATGCTTTAAATTAATTATACCATAATTCTCCGCAATTGCAATTTCGTGTCCATAATTTGTTTTAATAATTTAAACGCAGTGTCCGATATTAGTTTTGTTCTGATGTCACTCTTGTGTAATATTTTTTATATAATATAATATAATATAATATATATAAATGGATAGGCAATAAGACGGATTATTGTGGGCTTTTTTTCGCCTTTTTGGTGCTTAATTTGAAATAATAAAGATAGATTTCACTGTAATATCCAAGCCTTATTCCTGTCCATTTATAGATATCTGTGGTTGATTTAAATAGCTTTAAATTAATTATACCATAATTCTCCGCAATTGCAATTTCGTGTCCATAATTTGTTTTAATAATTTAAACGCAGTGTCCGATATTAGTTTTGTTCTGATGTCACTCTTGTGTAATATTTTTTATATAATATATATAAATGGATAGGCAATAAGACGGATTATTGTGGGCTTTTTTTCGCCTTTTTGGTGCTTAATTTGAAATAATAAAGATAGATTTCACTGTAATATCCAAGCCTTATTCCTGTCCATTTATATCTGTGGTTGATTTAAATAGCTTTAAATTAATTATACCATAATTCTCCGCAATTGCAATTTCGTGTCCATAATTTGTTTTAATAATTTAAACGCAGTGTCCGATATTAGTTTTGTTCTGATGTCACTCTTGTGTAATATTTTTTATATAATATAATATAATATAATATAATATAATATAATAAAATATTATAAAATAAGAATCAGTTTTCTTTCCCAACTGTGCTCTAGAAGTATTCCTTTCGTCCTGCCAAATCCTTTAAGGGTAGGCAACGATTATGAATTTAACACTGTTCTAAAGATAGATTGAGATCCCAGACCAGGATGACGACACTTAAATTCAAAAGCTTTACTGTTTATTAGATAGTACTCGTTTGTGATGTAACCGAATGGCCATTAGTTATCCTGTCCAATGGGGCAGTTACGGGCTATCACGCGCTGAAGTTGGTAAAAAATACACCTATGTAAGTTCACTTATTTTCACAAAGCTGATTTTCACATATGTGTTGGAGACCACTGTAAGAATTACTAAACAAATACTGGCAGACAATTTCCGTGGGCCGTTTTCGAAGACAGACGATTTAAAGTTGCCAAAGATTTGACTCAATTGTATTTTTATTTTTAAATGCTTGATTTTGAATTTAAGTGTCGTCATCCTGGTCTGGGATCTCAATCTAATACGTTGAGAGGTAATTAAACTAAAGATTATAGTAAAACCTTATTAGAAACCTCATTTGTCAATTATTACAAATATTAGGTCGTGTACGCACTAGCGACTAGCCGGAACACCTTCGGCTTTTCAAGTGATTGAAAACGGTTGCGAACCGCAACGTAGTTGGAATGACAATTATTTCCACGCACACTTTATTCTCTGTAGTTATGATTGAAATTATGTATTTTAAATTGATCGAAAGGCAGGGACATTTTATCAACTGCAGTTATTGACGGCCACCTATCCGCACAATGTGTACAGGGACTTAGCCTCGTTGGTTTCCATAGCAACTGTCATCCTATGTTAGGCAAAAAAATATTTTGGTTTATAAATAGAAAAATTTTAGGTTACTTTTTAAAATCTTTTGCTGTTTTTGGAATCCTATAAAAAATGTTGTGGACAATTGTTTTTCGGCATGGAATTAAAAGTTTAAGGTATGGTTCTTTCATGTTTAGTAAAAGAGACTTCTTTCTCACTTTGATAAATAGAATTATCTTATAAGAGATACATGATAAACAAATTATGTGTTTATATATCTTGGATGGTATATCAAATGTATCGATATTTGTCACGAAAATTTACGAATCTACCTTAAATCTAATAATACATTTTGAAATAGAAATAGAAATAATTTTATTGAAAAATAAGAGATTAACAATTACAATAACAGTTATACCAAGTAAAAGATAAATACAAATTGTGGTTAATGTACGATAATCTGGTGATGCCCACACTAGGCAATGCCTGTATCGTGGGCATCGAAAACAGCAGGAAAAATCTTTCATACATTAAATTACTAAAAACCTACGCTTACGGCGTTTTGGTATAATTTATGAATTATATATTGCTAAATGAAAAATAAATATGCAAGATGATAAATGGTATATAAAATAAATAAATAATATGTAACAATAAAACTAAATACTTAAATGAGAATAAATAATATATGTTATATATGTATGAATATCTATGTTATATATTATATATGTATGTATGTAATAAATATTTATAAACGTCCTAACAAGATTAGGTATTAGGTAGAAATTTTCAGAAGGGTCTCGGTGTCATTATAATTTAAAGTTAGCAACCATTTCAGTAAGCAGGACTTGGCTTGTGGCAGAGATTTTTCTAGTAAGTCACAGTGTTTTAATACAGAATTGTAGATATGTTTTTGAATAAAGGTACCCGTGCGTTGCGCAAAGAGTGTTTTAACTGAAGGCGTAGGTAACCGGTGGATTTATGCACTCATTTCAAATCAATAGGCTACCCTAAGGCGCTATCTCTGACTACCCTTGTAGCGTCGATGTCACCAAGAGTGGATACTTGAGTTTCCCTCCCCTAGAAAATAGAAAATTGTAAATTAAACATAAATTAATTCAAAATACATTTATAACAAAAAAGACTTGGCAGTTTTTATTTTAAAAATTTCATCGGCTGTCGACGACCATCTCTATTAAATTTCAAAAATATAATTTTTCTTTTAAGTACTAAATAAATTTAAAAAATAAAAACGAATTGTATGGCAAGCAAACTGCCAATGTCACTTCAGGATATCGAGTACACTCAGCGCTCCACTTATCTGGTAAATATATTCAGAAAAGTGCAAAAGTGCATTAAAGTTGTTCAAAGTCTCGCACTTTTATCTCCACCTCATTCTTGAGTTCAGTCGTATTCTGAATAGTTGCTAATTAACTAACTATTGGTTAGTTCTATTCTATTACTAGCCTTTACCCGCGACTCCGTCCGCGTGGCATTAAAAAAACAAAAGTGAGTAGCCTATGTATTCTTCCAGACAATCCTTTTCGTCTATGCCAAATTTCTTTGAGATTCAGCCGTTTAGACTACAAACTCTAATATCCATTCATTCATCCATCCATCTAAACTTTCGCATTTATAATAATAGTAAGAGTAAGAAGTAAGATATCTTTTACATATGTTAGGCTAGGAATTTTGCCCTTTTTATTATAGGTATATTTAGTTTAAGGAAATTATTTGCAACATTAAAGTTGATTTACGCAATTATATTAGATTTTATTCTTTTTTTACACAAGCCATACGCATGTATGACGAATGTATAAAAGCAATATTTCATAGTAAAACTTGGGTCGATTATGATTTACATTTCATGTTGTAAATCTCTGTGTGTGCATTATTCTTTGCCGATATAGCACTGCACAAAACAGCTCTACGATTTACTACGAGCTTATACTCAATAGAGAATATTTTGTACTAAAATAATGTATAATTTGACAAACGTAAACGTAAATTGTTACAGTATTAGTACTGCACTTAACTTAAAAATACAAAACATAAACGGCTTAGTGAAAGCTTCTATACCCATAATGCTTTAAATCTTTTAAAAATAAAAACATAAAACTACTGAAATCTGCATTTATGCACCCTAGGCTAGCAAACATTTCTTAAATACGTTCATCAATAATTCATTAAAACATAACTATCAAATGCTTTAGAAGTTTACATAAAAAGAATAGCTAAAAATCATAATATACCTAACTGCATATCTGCTTTCATATTCTTTGCGCCAGGGCGGGCGGGGCGCGTTTCAGTTATCACGGGATCAGTGCGCACAGGGCGGTCCACGGCAACGCACGAGGTGAGTTACTCCACACAAAATATACGTGTATTTGTATCTATTTTGTATTACTACATATTTTTGTTGCCTTTTTATTATTCCCTTTGTTACTAACAGATTTTTGTTTTTTTTTTGTAGAGATTTTTTTGTCTTTGTACCGTTCTTATTATTTCAGGAATTTAATGATAGTTTTCTATAAATTTATTTTCTTTGTAAGTTTGTATGGTTTTGATGGTTTTTTTAATTTTATTGCAACAGCTTTTTCTGTCTTTTGAATTGATGAATTACAAATTGAAATATTACGATTCATTTGATCGATAAAGTAAATGTAATTTTTTTAATGTCTGATGTAAATTAATATTTTTTGGAAAAAAAATCTAACTATTCATCACAAACATTTGTTAATTAAAACTTTCTTTAAAGTTAGGGTAGTTTCCGGCGTATGACAATAAGCTTGCCCCTTATCGTATCTGAGGCCAGAAAAGTAAATGAAAGTATGAACTTCGTTAAATTATGAATCTTTATTTTATGTATGAAAGAACCATTAATCTTACTAATATTATAAATGCGAAAGTTTAGATGGATGGATGGATGTTTGTTAGAGTTTGTAGCCTAAACGGCTAAACGGATTCCGATGAAATTTGGTATAAACGTAGATGATAGTCTGGTAGAACATATAGGCTACTCACTTTTGTTTTTTCTTTAATTCCACGCGGACGGAGTCGCGGGCGAAAGCTAGTTTGTATATAATAATACAATATGTATCTCGTTAGTAGATAATATATTGTAGAAAGCTTTTTGTTTGATTAAAACAAGTGTAAGATAATTATTCGTTGACCTACATCGCGCGCTACGGTACACTGAATATGAACTTACTCCATTTATTATATAAAGCTTCATTAATTATCAACATATTGAAATTATTTTATGTTTATTATGAAATGATTTAATTTTCTTTTTAAAGCGTATTTGATTATAATTATTGATAATAGAATTGAAATTATGGAATCGGCAAAAAAAATACTATAACAGTTTGAAAATAATCTTTTTTATTATTGTTTAAATGTTTTGACCGTAGCAACTCTGGTTTTTAAAGTAATATATTTACATATATACATAACAGTGTACACTTTTATGAAGATTTTCTCTTTACTTTCCATCGACATATATAAGAATAATGAAAACTTTTTTCATTAATAATGTAGGGATGTTTTTTCTGTGATAAATTCCGAGCGAGGTCTCTAATACTCGGCTGTCAGTCATATTTGTGGGGTGGGAATGGGGTCGTACTCCCTCGGGGTTGATAAATCGGGTAGGGAGTTGTTAATTGAACTATTGATTTAGCTAGTTCGGCAATTTTGTTTAGAATTGCATGCATTTAGATTTGGTAAAAGTGTTTTTTTAATGTTTTCATTTTCTTTAATGAATTTGTTTTAATGACTCAGCATCAATCTGTTTATATTTTTCAGGATTTTAATGAGCCATTTTATAATGGCCAATAAAAAACCAATACCCTAAGTCCTTTTGTACACACTTGATACTTTTCACTTAATAAATTAACGTAAATATCCTTGCACCTTCTTATTTACACTTTATTATCTACTTAAACCATCTAAGACATATGTAAAATGTTAACTAGTTAATATATTTTCTTATATAAAAAACAACCTTAACTAAGTAAATGAAACGAACCTTATTACCAGTTTTATTGCGCGGAGATGAGGTGTTTAGGACGTCTACAAAATCCTAACGGCGTAATAAAACAGACTGCGCAGCGGGAAAATTTAATTAAACCTAAGACGTTTTAAGTAAAGTTTTTACATATTTTAATTTAGAAAAACATGATCATTAAAAAATTTACAATAATTACATTTCATTAAAATTTTATTTTCAAATTTTTAATGAAATTTAAAATTATATTTTCAAAATTTTAATGAAGATGTTTTTAAAAAAATAAATGAAATATATTTTTAACGTTCGTATCGCCAGGTATTTGGCTGAGGCAGACATTTTCACGTATATCGTGAAATACAAAGGCATTATTAAATTCTCCAGTTCATAGCGAACATAAACCGTACTGCGCGTTTTATTTATTGAACGGTATGTTTATAACAGCTATTTTGCGTTAAGGTACGATGAAATAAACAATTATTATAAACTCTTATTATTTGGTGTTACATATTAATTTAAATATTTCCTAGTTAAATTTAAGCCCAAATCTGATAGAGATAAATTATTTAATAATCAGAATAGATTCTGAATCTGAATGAAATCTAGAAAGATGGATTTAAATATTATAGTAACAATTATGTTAAGATTTTCTGTAATTAAATCGCTCAGTAACGAAGGATATTTTTATATTTTCGTTGAAAGCCAACGAGTATTCCATAAAGATTAGCTTCGAGCTTTGAGAATGAATTATTTATGACGTCGATTTCTGAATTGAGGACAGGACTAAGAATTGGGGACATTCTCAGATATTAAGGAAAGGTTTCCCACTAAGAGGTATTTATTACTAGCTTTGCTCTTTATCCGCGTTTAATATAGCCTATGTTATTCAGTGGTAATGTAGCTTTCATATAGTGAAAGAGTTTTTGAAATCGACCCAGTAGTTTTTGAGTTATCACAAGTTTTCTACATTGCTGTTATTTTTAGCTAGCTGATCACACCTTTTATTGCAAGCAAAAAGTGTCATTTGTTATGATTTTTTTTTTAACTTTTTAAAATACAAATATTATCAGGCGTTTTTAGAAAATCCTTGTAAGGTTTTTATTAATTATCTGCAAATTGTTTAGTGAACGGTTTGAGGACTAAGATACATTGATTTTTAACCTTTGTACTAGAATATGACTTAACATCGTTACTAATATTATAAAGAGAAGATTTGTATTTAAATTCTTTCACCATTAAAAAGGTACATTATGAGTAATATAGGTTATATTTTTTTAATTTTATGAGAACGAAGTTGCGAGCAAAAGCTAGTCTTTAATACATGTCTTTCATACTGAATATGCAATAAGTAAGAGGTTATTTATCGTCTAAAGATTGATTCGCGGCCTTGGATCGTATATTGTCGCTCCCGGCCGACCTTGGCCCGATATCCCGGGGACTTATTACCGCCTTGTCGCTATACTCCAGGCGCCCTACTCCCCAGGCCCCCCTCCCTAGATTCCCCTCCCTAGGCACGGTTCCCTTTATCTATGTCCGACTAATGGAATTCCTCTGATCAAATTGAAGTCCATTTGTTCTTTGTTGTTGAGTTAAATTTCAATGTCCGACTATATGTGAACTTTTTTTTATTTAAAAAAATGCGTTTAGTGTCTGTGAATGTATTTAATATAATCTTTTAGTTACTAAGTTATTATTTATTAGAATATGGATTATTTATATTACATAGTTGTCAGAGTAAGCTTTCACAGAGCGCGTTCACGTAATAAAGAGCTTTTCATATTTGATCTCAGCTTTCAACAACTCGCGAAGTAAATTCATGGATCATAAAGGAAATCGCCGCGACCCCTCGAAGCCTCTGCACTCTTAATGGAGGCATGACTTGGTTTTAGTATTTTTTATATAATAAATTTGTGCTTTAGAGGTCTAAATATTATTTCTTAATAAGTGGATTTTATCATAAGCTACATTTACAAAGTTTTCTGTTGAATGTTCATGTATTGTACATGTCATTTATAGTCCTAACTTCTTTTTCTATTTCTACACTACTACTATGAAGTATTCAAACTAAATCTTCACTAAGAGTATCCTTTAGAGACATTTAAGCGAAGCGCGGCACAGCTTTTACTGTCTTCTTCTTACTTACTTCTTCCCCCTGATATTTGTCACAGATTTGGAACACAGTCTAGAAGAACACATAAGCTACTTATTTTTTTTTAATTCCGAGCGATGGAGTCACGGGCAAAAGCTATTTAATTACATTGCTTTGGATCCAGGTATGGCGAAGTTCGTGAGGATAAATGTTGAGATGGGGGAGGCGGTGCTGCAGCATTTGAGGGATAGTTTCTTTGCTGATGAGCCGCTCAACAAAGCCGTGGGATTGTGCGAGCGTGGACAGCCCCATGCCGCACTCGAACGCCTCTGCACTGCTACTATAGCTGATGGGCTGTCCATAGCTGCGATGGAAGGAGACACGGTGATCATTACTTTTACTAGGAGACTAACGGCCGAGTACTGAAACGAATCTTCAACACGTCGCTTCGAAATTGCCGCTGACTATCTGATGAAAATTTTAATGGAATTGCGAGTTAAACCGTGACCTTGAGACTTTGTTATACTTTTAAATGTCGTTTCAGTATTCGGCCGTAACACATCCAGAGTATATAGTCTTGTAGATTTAGTAGAAGAAAAAAGGCTTCAATAAACAATTGATCTTAAAAAGCAGACTAATAATCGAGATTATTTTTGTTGTAAGAAATAGTTACTATAAATTTTAGAATGAATAAGTTTGTATATTAAGGTTAGAGAATTAGAAAACACTAAATTTAATATTTGTCATTACTTTCCAGCTGCTCGGCGTAGCTCTCAACGGCATCTTATGACCCGGGGACATAGAGCAGTCTATCGAGAAGATACAGCAGTCTTCAGACGAGAAGTACAACAAGATCTTTACGATACTCTACACTGTGAGCAAGGATCTGGATCTCTTCAATACGTACCAAGTGGATCGCATACTGGAGTGCAGGATTATCTCCGTGTCGGACGCGGCGCGCGGCAAGGGACTGGCCAAGGAATTGATGAAGCGAAGTATCGATATCGCAAAGGAAAAACAATTTAAGGTTAGGTTTGATTATTTTTTATATAGGATGAGACTTCTACTCTTGGACTTGACAATGATGAAAAAAAAAGGTCAAATCCTATTATTATTATTTCATAGTGATAGACGCTAGTGACAACATCTATTGAACGAATTGGTCCGCGCGATTTGTACAATACCACGACTTTATTGTGTTCAAAGCGCCAAGCAATTCCACGTTTCTCCTGATGACTGTGCATGTTGGAAATTTAGTTTTGGTCCCATTTCCCAGAGGAAAGGGGTAATATCCTCTTTCTATTCGTATCTTATGACTAAATAATTCGACGTTTTTACGGATGTCTATGGGTAGCGGTTTTTTCGCTATTTGGAATTCAGGGTGCAGTCTCGTTTGTCTGTACTAATATTATAAAGAGGAAATATTTGAATTTTTGGATTTTTGTATGTATTGAAATCACTCAAAAACTTCCGGGACGATTTCAAAAATTCTTTTACCATTTCGAAGCTACGTTCTCAGTGTGTAACATAGGCTATATTAATTATTATTTTGTAATTTCACGCGGGCAAAGTCGCGAGCAACAGCTAGTTATTAATGAAATAATTATTCCTTGCAGTTGTTCAAAGTGGACGCGACGGGCGCGTACTCGCAGCGTATCTGTAGCTCCCTAGGTCTGCGTACTCTGCGGCGCGTGAGCTACGCGGACTACTGCGGCGCGGACGGTCGGCCCGTGTTCAACGTGCCGCCGCCGCATGACTCACTCGCAGTTATGGCGTTGGAGTTATCTTAAAAGATATTAGTTTAGGTATCAACTGCCATATATATTATCCTATTTGGAATAAATAAAAATAATGCAGATATATGTAACGATAATTGGAATTTATAGTTAAAATTGTCGGTTTCCTCCGTATACTTGTCGTCAGTTACTGGCTTTGTAGTTGAATTTAATTGACTGTAATGAATGTTATTTTTGCAGTTAAATCATGCCTATGTATTATCTGTTGTATTATAAATATGTATTTAACATTATCTAAGCACAATTTACACGCACATTATGATTTAGTGTCAAGAAAAATTATAATTTTTTTATACCGTTTCATAGTAGAATCATATTCCTTATGTGAAGTCATTGTGATGACAATGCCAAATTAAACAGACTTTTAGTAATTACTAAATAAAATTAGTTCCACACTAAAGTATTGGGCTTTTGAGATATATTTCTAACCGTGCGTAATATCCTTAATATGGCTAAATTTAAAAAGTATATAAGATTATGACGTATATAAAGATGTTTAACGTATAAATACTGTTGTTTAGATGTTCTATTAGATGAACTATATAATGGTGTATGTTATACAATTAACTAATATCCTTTTATATATGTTTACAATCTTCTTAGAATTTAGATGTAGCAATGTTTCCTGCAAATATACTATTGCTATAAATCTATATGTTAGATCATTTATGTAGCGTAAGATATATAAAATTATTACAAATAAAGTTTACTCCAAAGTAACAATTTGTTTTAATTAGAAGTTCCTTTCCCTTGGTAATAGTATTTTAGTTTCAAGCGAATATTGTACACATTGTTGCTACTTATGACTAACGGGTATGCTTAGTGCGTACCGAGAGAGATATGCTATGATAGGTTTATCTACACTAATAGTTTAATGCCCGAATATTAAAACAAATCTTGAATACTTCGCTTCGTTAGCTCTGCTTACAATCTGTCAAAACTCTGATGGAATTTGCAATTTAAGCGAGGCCTTTCCTAAAATTTTGTGACATTAAATGTCGTCCAATATTAGGCTGAATACCACTGAGTGCTTATTTATTTTTGCTGCTGATTTACAGATAATTTATAACTCGTAGCACCGCTACGTACATCTACGAGAAACAATTGAAACATGGTTTCACGTTTTCAAGACTGTTTAGTAAAAGTAAACTAGATGGCGTTTTATTAATATTATTAAAAGAGAATCAATAGATGGCGTTGAAGTAAAAATTAAGATATGATACACTTTCTGTGGTCTTTTTACGTAAGTTCATTGTTGTACAAGAACTTGTTTCGATGAAGTCCTGGCAAATATATATGCCAAAGAAATACTAGGTTCAATAAACGTATCTAGCTAGTGCTTTTGGCAAAGTATGTTGTGAACACGCAATGGAAACGCACGACTTCTCACGACTTAAGGAACTGTGATTCAAGCGTGTAAAATATGCGACCTATTTACAACATCTTAAAGATGTTAAGTAAATGAAACCAAACTCAATAAATTTTAAAATATGCTTTTATTTTATTTTAATAAGCACATGGAAACAGAAATCAATTTAACTTAAACTAACTCTTTAGTTAGAATTCCTTTGAATTCTTTGAGTCGATTACTATACTCTGATATACTCTGAGTAGGAGGATTAGATGTTCGAAGCAGACGGCCTTTTTCATTGTTACAATTTTATAAAGAGATTGTTTAAAAAACACAAATCATACCGTTAATGAGATTAAGAAAGTCCCAAATTGAAAATATATTACTACTTTATCGACTTTAAAGTTTACTCCAGTATACTGAGTTAACAAAATAATTTGGCAACGAATACCACGCGGCGACTGCGGCTGCGGTCGACGATGCACGTATGAACCCTCAGGCTCACGTACTCTCTGTTTGGCGATAGTATTCAATACCAAGGAATCCTACTGCCAAGACTATGTTCTTTAAACGGGCAAAAACCCCTTTCAATATTTAAAGGTATTCCTCTTTTATTTTATAGTTTTTTTGCGGATAATATTATTTAAGTAGTTTAATTGAATATTGCCAAAGGTAACTATGGTCTCTTTTTTAGTGTTTGTGAAACTATAAAAAGAACAGAAGTAGAGTACATTACAAGACTATTAAAAGCCGCGATTTGAGTACAGTTCTCTAAATATCGTTCATAACTTTTTTTTAATAATGAGTTTCAAGTTAAAGAAATTGTTTTGCAAGGGTTAGATGAGGGCAGGTCGAAGGGTCGGCTAAAATTAGCCCGCGATGCCGTCGGTGAATTATTTACTGCACCGGATCGAAAGCGCGTCGCCACGGATACGAACGCGACACCAACCGTGTCGTCATTGCAAGTGTAATGCAATGACGACACGGTTGGTGTCTGTGTACAAAGACAGCATTCCATTTACCAGATCTGTAGGAGGGTGGTGTATTACCATTCCACTGTTAAATGTAGCTGTCTAATTATGTACACTAGCTTTCGTCCACGACTCCGTCCGCGGGGAATTAAAACAAACGTAAGTAACTTACGTGTTCTTCCAGACTATCCTCTACATCTATGACAAATTTCATCGAGATCCGTTCAGCAGTTTAGGCTACAAACTCTAACAAACATCCAGACAAACTTTTACATTTATAATATTAGTAAGATTTAGGAAACTTGTATAGTTAGGCCTTTGCTTTGAAAATACGTATGTATGTGTTGGTTGTGTATTCATAATTGGAAGCATACGCTATACGCGTTATTTTTTAAATCACGAGCGTATACAATCGCAGTACCATTGGAGATTTCGCCGACCTCACTATTTGACTTGAGAATAGCAACGGAGGGGGTTTTAGTCAGTAGAAGCAACACATAATCTCCTATCCCCTAAAAGGCCCACACAGTGGTAGAGCCCGCTTTAACATCTTCGCACGAATGGGTCGGCTCGCCCGGTGCAATACCACGACCACACAGAAAACAGGCGTGAAGTGGAAGCAATTCCGCGTTTCGTCTGATGAGTGTGGTGCCGGAGGCCCAACTTTAGTCCCTTTTCCTTCCCACCCTTTTTCTTATTAGAAAAGGATAGGAAGAGAAACGTGGATTTGATGGTGCAGGAGACGCATAGGAAGGGGAAATATCCCCTTTATGTGCGTCTCCTCCGTCGATCAAGGGTAGGCAACGCATCCGCTATTGCGAATGTCTATGGGCAGCGGTCGCTTCGCGATTTTGGCTGATTTGGGTAGCCGCTTGCTCGTTTGCTACCTTATGATATAAAAAAAAGGCAAGGTATCTTTCGAAGATATTCTCCTCGAATACAAAAAAAAAGTGCAATTGGCAATAACTTTAAAAATTCCTGTTAATAAAATTGTACGTTCAATGTTCATTTAATTATTAACTATCATCATCTCCCATAAGGTCGGCGCAACATTTTTTTTCCTCCACATAACTCTATGATCCCTCAAATAATGATGATTTAATTACTATAGTTGGGTTAAGGTTATGATTATATTTGTTCAATTAAAATCAGGTCATATGTAACGGTAACAAGACGTGTAGGCGTTTTATAGTCCGGTTATACGTCATTTCTTTATTCGTTGTACGCAAACGAAAGCTATAAAATATACGATTGTCTGATCGCGTGGGAGGGAAAGGTAACTAATGTTAATTTATTAATAACCTACTTAACGCACTCCGTTTATGATTCTTCTTAACGACTTCAAAAGAGAGATGTTATTAAAAATAGCCACAAACATTCAGTACTGACTTGTGAGTTAACTTGAATTTGAAAAAACAAATACAAAGGAATTGATAACTTTCTTCTTTTGGAAGTCGATTAAAAATAGTGAATATGGTAAGTGCTTTTGCGTTTCGCTCGTAATTTATTTAACGTTTGGTTTCGAGATTATTCGCTGAATTATAAAATGTTTTAAATTATGTCTACTAAAATATTGTCTACTATGAGATGTTTGTAGTCACATGAAAGTTTAGTCAATTATAATACATTGAGTCTTTTTTCTAAATCATATAATATGCTTTATTGTATTTGTACTGCACTGTGTCGTAGCAGCACTACGTGGCGAGTGCTACGCGCTACGCAGCGCACCACTCGACATCCGCGCTTTGCCTGCGCTTTGCCCACTGTTATTTCGGAATGGCGGTCACTTTGGCAAACAAAACTATTTATAATGTTAAATTGTATTTTTATTACATTCTTATGGGTACTTAGTATACATACAATGATTTTGTTTAAAGGATTTCAGATATCAAAATTTAACGGCAACATTTTAAGTATTTTATTGTTTATATGTTAAAATATTTATTTAGAAGGATATACAAAGTAAAATATTCTGTAATAATTATGAAAAAGTTGATTTATTATTAATATAATTATAATAATTATTATAATACAGTTTACAATAATTACAAGCGATCACCAAACGGGGTGAAACAAAACGGCGTATTAACTGAGCGGGCGGCCTCGGCGGCGCGCTCAGCCGGCAGCGGCGCGGCGCGACCCGCCGGGCTACCTTACACCGGTCCTGAATAATTATTTATAAACGATACGACGAGTCGGAGTAAATCTGAGTCGAGAGCGGCGGAAGCGGGCGGCGGCGGCGGCGGCGGCGCGGCGAGTGGCGCTAGGGCTACGGGCAGTCACATTCCTCTACCACCATCTCGGGCAGATCGCGCTTGATGATGTTGGAGTCGGCGCCGAAGTAGATGAGCGAGAGCGCGGAGAAGCGCACGGGCGCACAGCAGGCGGCGCGCTCCAGCCGCGCGGCCTCCACCACCTGCGCGTGGTAGTTCAGGAAGGGCGCGCACGCGCCGCGGCAGTAGTTCGCATAGTAGCCCTCGGGCGCCACGATCCAGTCGTCCCAGCCCAGCGCCCGGAAGCTTACGTAGTACGTCTGTCGACAGCAGCGGCCGCGCGCCGCCGCGTCGCAGTCGAGCGCGCGGCGTCGGCGGGCGGCGCGCGCGGCCAGCGTGAGGCGCAGCAGGGGCGCGCCGCCGCCGCGCCACCCAGCCGCAGCCGCACGCGGCCGGCGCACCCGCTGCAGTCGAGCAGCAGGCGAAGGGGAGCGCGTGCGCCCCGCGCCGCCCACTGTCGCGCGGCGCGCGTCACGTCCAGCCGCTGCCACGCGCGCCCCGCGCCGCGCGTCGCGCCCGCCAGCGGCCCGACGCGCGTCTCACTGCCGTTGCCGGCTACGGTGAAGGCCCACAGCGTGAAGCGCGGCCGGCGCGAGCGTACCTCGGCGCGCACCAGCAGCTCGGCGCGAGCCACCGCCAGCCCCTGCTCCGACTCCGCCTCATGGCCCAGTCGGAACTCGATTAGTCGCTGCCCGTTCAACGTCTCTCCTGCGACAGAGGATATCAAGTTAATTTAATGTTACCTCCGGACCACAGTTCCACATAATATCTAGTGGCACTGTTGGTCTATCTCGGTTTCCGCCTGCTTATCGTCTACCTACGGTGTACGGCGAAATGACTCATGTAAACCGACAATCACGATGTCAGAGCGAGGGATGTTACTATGGTATGCGGAGTGCGCGCGGTGGGCGTCCGTGGCTGCAGACTCCGCGTGCGTTGCCGCCGAGGCCGCTCGGGCGACCACGAGGGTTCACGTTTGCGGTGGCCGCGCGCACACCCGCTTCAATCATTCAACAACGGCCTAATGTAATGCAGACACCGCGATCATCGGTTATCTAAAAAGTATTCTATGTAAAACTCATGGTCCGTTGTTAAGTAATCCAGCGAGGTACGCCTGCTTTTTCATACTCCTGCAGCCTTCTTCCCGGATTATCAACATCTGTAAAAGAAAAATGTCATGTCAATAGATATTTTATCACAATACGTTAAGATTAAATGCTGCGATTACTGCGCCAATATTTATTATTTTGCCACAAATTAAAAAGATTGCAAACAACTTTCAGAAGTTGCTTCAAAGCTTCATTTGGCTGAAAATCGATCGAGCACGCAGTAACAAGGGCAAGTCTTTTGACCGTCAAATGTGTGCTGTGGCAGTGTGTATGCAGCTTTACATGGACTTGTGGAGGTGAATAATTGACTGCGGCATTAACGTAAATGAGCGTTATTGCGACTTTATATCCATACTAATCATTCAAGTTGATATCCTGACTGAAGAGACTGAGACACATGAAAAATTTTAGGGCGCAGACTTAATGTTCTTGAAATAAAACTATGAAATGTGTGTGTGAAAAGTGTGCACTAGCCCTTAACCGCAAAATAACAGGCGATAACGCCGACACTTAGTAAATGGACTTAACCATGATCATTGCGGACTGGACACGCGACGCCGCGCCGATACTTGCTTTGCGCCTTATGGAATGTGTGCCGCAAAATTAATGCATCCAGGTCAACTTGTTTTATAAACATAATTTAGAGTTATAATTCGCTGTTAATCGTTAATGTATTCCATAAATAGAAGAATGTATTTGAAGGTTAAACATGTTAAGAATAGACAGAAATATTAAGTACCATGAAGTTTTTAGACATACACTTATATTTTCATCAAAGCACAACAAAAATATTAAAGAGACGACCGAAAATGGAGTCATATTCCATAAAAAATATGTATCATGTATAGCTTGGAAATAAAACATTTTAATATCTACAGTCATTTCCCTCCTAAAAAAATAATAAGTTATCTATGGAATCCACCTAAAGTGCTACAAATCACAATTCTGTTATTTGAAGAAATAAAAAGTATATAGTTTGGAGAAAATAACGCTTAAAATCTTACTGATGTTATAAATGCGAAAATTTTGATGTATGGATGGATGTTCGTTAAGAGTTTGTAGCCTAAACTGCTAAACGGATCTCGATGTAAGTCATAGATGTAGAGGATAGTCTGTCGAACATATAGGCTACTTACTTTTTTAATTCCTCGCGGCCGGAGTTGCGTTCGAAAGCCAATATTTAATAATTCGTCCTTGGTATTCGGGACTCTAGTGTAAGCAATAAATGTCGATAATGTACGTAACAATGGCAGATCTAGGTTTCGTATACAAATAGGCCTCACTCACATGTCTTAGACGAAACAAATGACATACGTTTACTAACAGGAACATAAGTAATAATGTTTCTACCCAACTGACAAGAGGATAATGTTACTCGCGTGTGAAATTTTATCATGTAGCTTTTGCCCGCGACTTCGCCCAAGCGGATACAAAAAAAATAGTAAGTTTTGCTACGTCTTATTAATTATGTATGTTTAGTATGTTTGTTAAAGTTTGTAGACTAAACTGCTGAAAGGAACTCGAAGAAATTGGGCATAGATGTAGATTAGAATCTGGAGGAACATAGAGGCTACACATTTTCTTTAACTACACGAGAAGGGAGTCGCGGGCGAAAGCTAGTTTGTAATTAATTACAGCGAGAGTTTTGGAGATACGTAGTAAATATCGATGTGGCAATTAAAAATTTCGCATTTATAATATTAGCTGTCGCCCGTAATTAAATCTGCGCGGAATTAAAAAACCTTTACTATGCGTTCATTCACATTATGTTCTACGTACGAAATAAATTTATTCGAGATCCGTTAAGCCGTTTTGGATATATAATAAAAAACATTCATGCATCCAAATCTTCGCATTTATGAGTGTATTTTTCAATTATTGTTTTTTCTTTAATTCACTACTGATTTTAATATTGTTACATTTTCAGATAGAATCGTAGTCAAGTCAATCTTATCGAACACAAAAAACTTTTTTAGTCGCTAAATGCATTTAAGTAATATGCTCCACAAGAGTATAATGTTTTTCGCAAAGCTATAATTACTTAAGTTTAACTTAGAAGGGTTCTTAGTAGTGCGTAAGTAAAATGTAAAAAGGGATTAAAGGTCTGGGTTAACTTACTCCTTAGTGTTCGAGAGAAACCTTAAAACTCTTTCTGAAGGAATGACAAAAAAACAAATGTGAAAATAAAAACTTGATATGATGCAATAGATCGATGAGACTTTATTAAATTCGTACTTTTTAAATATGTATTTACAGAAATAACCTATTATTTGTACTCTTGAAGTTAAAAGTGTGCGTTTAGTTAAAAAAAAATAGTTCTAATTCGACTGTTCAATACAACTGGTAGATATGTAGCGAATTTTATAATACGTTTCTTATAAAATACAGTTTTTGTTATTATAAAATTTTTCGCATGTAATTTCGAGCCTTTTCTTATAAGGAAAGGATGAGAAGGGAAGTAGACGCTGAAATAGATGCATAGGAAGGGGAAATATCCTCTTTATGTGCGTTTCCACTGTCGATTAAGGGTAAGGAACGCATCTGCAATTGCGGATGTCTGGGCAGCGGTAGCTTCGCCATTTTGGCGGATTCAGGTGACCGTTTGATGATTGGCCACCTTATGGTATTAAAAAAAACGATTTTCATATGTTTTCCATAATAAGTGACGTTACAAAGTTTAGGTTTGGAACATAGTCTAGTTGCGTGTTGATTGTCATACGGTAGTCGACGTGTCCATAGATTTGTAACTATCAGATATTATCCAGTATTCAGTCAGAAATCGCGACTTTGTTGTGTATGTTAATAACGGAATATCACGCGAAAATTATTAGCAAAGTTCGTGTAACAAACATAATTATTTAGTATACTTTTGTAATAAAAATGATTCAAAGTCAAAACGTCGACATGGACAGCAATCTCATAGAATCGAACCTTTTCTTTTATTTTGAAGCTAATTTAAATGGATTCTATGATCTATTTAAATATTGTAAAACTTTCATTTTCCACTATACCTTTTAAATTTTAACAAATACTAACCTTTAGTACCTTGTATGAAAAGTTAACTGAATCTAAGAACTTTTTTAAATTACTGTTTAAGCTTTAGTAAGACGAAATAAAAGCTTGTTTATTATAAGTGATATTTAATCATAACTTAGATCAATTCAACAATTTCCTAACAGTTCGTATAATCGTTAGTTCGTTAGCCAAGCCTAGACTTTCACTAACCTCACTTATGAAGCACTTTGAAAATTAAATATCAATTCTACGAAACTCTTAACAAATAAACTACTTAAATATAACAAAAACTGTTCATAAATTCAATATTTTAATATAATTTTTATAATATACCATTTCTTACCTTAATATCACGTTGGGAAATTTTCATCAAGATTTTCGCGTAAAAAGTTAATCATTTGTATGAAGCGGCGTGCAACCCTCGCTCTAGGGTTGCGGATCGCGACTGGCTCGTCGCAGGAAACTACCATCCCTTATATACTTTGTCGGGGGTAAGTTTTCTTTAGTCGTGATTCAGTTTGGGAAAACAGAGGGTGGGATGCCCGGATGACGTTACGATTTAGTTTTTGGCAACGGTTCAAATTGTTACAACTCATACTGGCTACTGGTATGAATTTAAAAAGGTTAACAGTAACAAATAATTTATTAAAATATAGAAAAAAGATCTGACTGTTAAACTTACTTTAACATAAAAACTTCGGTCAACTAACTTAGGTTGTCTTTACTTATCTTACTTCTTACTAATGTTACTAATATTATAAATGCGAAAGTTTAGATGGATGGATGGATGTTAGAGTTTGTAGCTTAAAAGGCTGAATGGATCTGGATGAAATTTGGCATAGATGCAGAGCATACTCTGGAAGAACATATAGGCTACTCACTTTTGTTTATTTTTTTTATTCTACGAGGGCGGAGTCGCTGGTGAAAGCTTTTTTTATAGACTTTTTCATCGCCAGTTAATGCAATTGTTTTGTTAATACTTACTATGAAGGTTACTTCTACTTGAAGTATATTTTAAACAATAATAACGTCCGGTACATCACTCAATAAAAAATGTACGATTTAGTTAATTCGACTAATTTGATATTTATTTATCTATACTATTATAATAAAGCGTAAACACACACTTCTTTGTTGCTTAAGATGTCAGCAATTACAGCATCATCATCACATCACCAGCTCACCATACGTCCCCACTGAGGGGCTCGGAGTCTACCCTAAGTTAGGATGACTAGGCCATAGTCAACCACGCTGGCCAAGTGCTGGTTGGTTGACTTCACACATATCTTTGAATTTCTTCGCCGATATGTGCAGCATATTTTTGAATAATTCTTTTTTTGATAAAAAGCCCTACACTTACGTCACGCTTTAGGCTACATATTTTCACGCCAGTAAACTTAGGGGGTAAATATTTTAAATAAAAACCCTAAAGTGGGAAAGAGACCATAAGTTGCTGCCAACATCAAGTTAGCAAGATTGCCAATTTGTAATGTCATGTCATTTTGACATTTGCAATTGACAATTTGACACATGTGAACAACAAAATAACATTTTCATAAGTTTATGCGGATGAAGTCGCAGGGGAACAGCTAGTATATATATATTAACACATCTATTATCTGTAACTATGTTTAAATAACAAATATAACAGAAGAATTACATTTATATCTATACTAATATTATAAAGAGGAAAGATTTGTATTTTTGGATTTTTGTATGTATTGGAGTAAGTCAAAAGGTACTGTACTGATTTCAAAAATTCTTTCACTATTAAAAAGCTACTGAGCATAGTATTTTTTTTCTATTTTTTAATTCCACGCGGATAAAGTCGCGAGTTACAGCTAGTCAACTAAAGGCAGAAAATCTTTAACACACTTAACAACAATGATATGAGAACTAACATTTATATAAAGATCTAAAAACGGCCACATTGTATTCCAAAGGTCGAAGCTATCAAGGTTTGTTAGAATGAACGATGATAGACGCCATAAAAAGTAGACCTTCAACATCCGCGTATTCGATTGTGTGAAGAATACCCACTTCTGTGCTTCGAATGTGATTGAAGGTCTACATGAAGGATACCTGCCATTAGCATGGTTAATCACAAACTATTCGAGTAAGGGTCAATGACCGCACATATAATTTATTACGCCGTGTCAACCTTTGCTGGAATGCGAAATACTAAATTATTTTAAGGGTACGTATACACTGACACGATTCGAGTTCTCTTGCATAGGAAATGGAATACATTTACGAGGGATTTCATGTTTTATATTTACTTAATTTTGTTTTAGACTTTTTTTTTATTATGTTCATAAGTTGTATAAAAATAAACATATTTAACTTCATTTTAATTGTATTCTGTTTTAGAAATTTTATACTAAAATAGAATATGCTTTATTTTAGAGTTTACTTCATATTAGTTATAAGATTTAGTAAAAAGAAAAGGTTTTATTTAAATAGTGATTATTTTTAATTTAACTAAAAGTTATCTTGTTTGTTAAATCAAAACAAAAAAATCGAATGAACAGTGTACACTCACCTTTACACACTTTTCCGGTTAAAATTTTTGAAGGTCACAAAATACCTAAGTACAGAAAAATGTTAGAGTTTGTACAAATTAAAGCACGCATTAGCATATTTAGCGTTTAGTATTACAGCTATAAGGAAATTTGTATTAAAATTGTATATTTTTGGATTACATAAACCTTGACCGTAAATAATCTTCAATGACCTTGAAGATGTTATTAAGAAAAAAAAACTATTGTCTATGCGTGTCTTGTTCAAAATGGCGGCTAAATCTGGTCAAACGGTCAGTATAAACCTTAACTACAGAAACCATTTTAATTATTTAGATAATTAAATTCTGTATATTTGAATAAAATTATTTTCAAGCTTTTGCCCGCGACTGCTTTCGCGCGAAATTAAAATAGAAAATTAATCGATGTTCGTTTAACCGTTTCCTACTTGCAAACCTCTTCATTTATAATATTCGTAAAAAGTAAGAAAGTGGGTTTATGCGCATTCTTACGATATAATGAAACTGCTACTTTAGATTTCTCTTTCTAAATCCACAACGATTCACATTATCGTCTTTAAGTGCAGTAAATATAAAAATAAAGAGTATAATGACGTAACGAAGGATAATAAACTGCTGAGCACGTGGAGAATCAATCATCCGAAACCTCGGGAACTGACACCGGAAGTTGACGCAGTGAAGGTTGCGCTACATTATTCAATTATAACTTATTTAACTTTAAGTTGAGATAACCCGATAAGTTATCATGTTAATGAGCAATTAAAGATTAAGTGTTAAAATAAGAGTTGATAAATGTTCTCATAAAGTCACAAAAAGTTTTAAAAACTACTAGCTTTCGCCCGCTACTCCGTCCGCGTGGAAAAAAAAGTAACTAAATAGTCTATGTGTTCTCCCAGTCTATGGTCTGCCAAATTTCATCAAGATCCGTTCAGAAGTTTAGGCTGCAAACTCTAACAAACATCCATCCGTCTAAACGCACTTAGAACGAGTGGTTAAAGGTCTATGAAAAAAAAATCAGAATAATTTCTTCTAATTTATCTTACAAAAAATCTAAACTCAGGGACTCTATCCTTTAGTCTTTGTCCCTTAATAAGAGATAAATAGTCGCTTAATATAGGTTTAACTAAATCTACACTTAAGTCCCGCCTAAGATCAATAAGTACACTACATGTAAAACTAGTTACGCATCCATTTAGTTATTTATCTGAGCCAAAAAGTGACATGAATATATTGAATGGGCAGCCGTTGGCTGGTCCAGGAGACAGGGAGAGCCGGCGGCCGGCGCCGAGCAGGCGGGGTGCGAGTTGCGAGCTGCGAGTTGCCGGATTGGCGATCGATGGCTTCACGAGACACCGCGGCGCCGCTTGCGTCGACAAACTTACGATACACAATGGTATGTAGCTGTATTGGTTTTTTCAAAGCATTTTTTTTATTGTGGCAACTTAGCGAGCGTTACCTAATTAAGCTATGATAGCGAAGTGACCACTGCTATCGTTTGTAATAAATCAAAAATTTGCAAAATCGTTGCTTACCTTTTTTAAAGAAAAGGGTGGAAAAGAAGAGAATTAGGACATTTGATTGACATTCAGCTTTTATCGCCCACAGGCAATGTATGGATTGGTGGAAATTAACAGTGTTTTTTTTTTAATTAATTTGGTAAATTTAATCTGAGTTTATGGTCATAAGATACACAACATAAAAGCTTTATGTCTTAATTTTCCTATAATTTGATGGTTAATTCTAAAAGCTCCAGAACTCGTCACTAAAATCTCCTTCATCTGAATTTTATGAAACTCTTGTTTGAATGTTCCTAATATATAGTAGAAAATTATCTTGCAAATAAAACAGCTACTTACGTTAGTGCGGTGCACGCGGCGCCCGCCGGCTCGTCTGCAACAACAGTAAACAGTCGAACTTGCCGCATCCCATTGTCTCCACCACATTATCTGCGTCTGTTTACACTGACAGTGCCTCGATACTAATGCTATCGCTTAATTAAATTAATGTTGCCAGTATTTTTTAGCATTTTTTTTTTCGTTTCGAGCTGAAAGAGTTCTTTCAGTCCTTTATTTGTAGCAGAAGACTTATAAATGTATTGTGATTTGTAACCTCTTCTTAATCTGAACTAAATAAAAGAAATTAACCTAAATTTTATACTTTGTGTAATAAGATCAGATATAAAATTCTTAAAAACATGAGTGTCAAGTGATCAATATTTTTTTTTATTTGAATAACAGCAATTTCTGCAGAATTTTATTTAGCTTTACAATTTACCCTACATATGACGTTAGTAATCTATTTCGTACTAATATAATAATCTGTATAAAACACTCACTCGCTAATACTTAGAGCGGGCGCACACCTTTGACTAAACTTTGCACAACTGTTGTGCGATTGTCGAATGTTTCGCAATCCATACAACTGTTTAGTTGCAATACTAAAAATCCAGTAGTGTACACACCTCCATATAAGCTCATAGGAATCAAAGCATACACCTTCAATTTACCTGAACAATCGGACTTTTCAGTTTAAATATAGTTATTGTAAGCATATTGAGAACTTAGCAAGAAGAAGGTATAGCTGGCTTAAATAGTGTTGATCAAGAATCATCATCTCCCCTGCCTTATCCTACTCCCGTAGGGTCGGCGTACCGGGTTTTCGTCCTCCAAATAACTCTATCATCTGTCATCTCACTCCCTTCTTGATCGTCACCTTTCATGCAATCCATTCATCTTTTTCTAGGTCTACCTACACTACACCCCTCCACATTCATAACTAACGTCCTTCTTGTTACATGCGATTCATCCCTTCTCATAACAAGAATTGATAACTCAGTGTTGATCAAGAATGTCAATCGCAATACCAGACGATTGCGGTTAACACAAACATCTGTTGTAGCAGCAACTATGCAGGTATTCTATCGGCATGCCGTATTCACGAGTATACCTAAATACCATCGGTACAGATAGAGACGGTTTCAGTATTACCTCCCTGGGCGAGATTTGTACGCTTAAATGCAATACAAACCCATACTAAAAAGGCGCCTTCCTGTCCGTCGCCCTGGGCGGTATCTCTACCTCTTCCTCAATACAGACCAAGAATCTTCAAGGGCGTAGTTCACGTTGGTATTTGCCTCTAGTTTCTCATCTACTAAAAACTACGACATAGTTAAAATATATATATAAGAATAATCCTTCACTTTTATCTTAAAGCAGAGAAGTGGGGTAAGAGTAGGGGACTATACGAGTAGTTAGGCCTTGAAAGTAATTTTTTGCAGCTTAAATGTGTATGTTTTAACTATACAAATGTTATAAACAGTACAAATTTGTATGTTTTGTATGTATAGAGATAACTCAAAAACTACTTGGCCGATGTCCAAAATACTTTCACCATTAAAAAGCTATGTTGTGTTTGAGTAATATAGGCTATTACTATTTTTTGTTTACACGTGGACGAAGTCGCGTGCAATAACTATTTTATATTATAACAAGTCGAATCCTTTATAAATTGAAAAGGCATTGTTAACTTCCTGTTGGCTTTTGTAAGACAGAAATAAATGATTTTGTAAGCTTGTAGAATTAATAATAACAGTTACCAAGTGGCACTTGTTAATAAAATTTCATTGATTATAGTTATTCTCACTTTTCGAGTCTGTAAGATAAATATTCAGAAGTATCTTTAGGGAAGGTGCGTGGGCGAAGTGTAGTCTCGAATATTCCTTTGAAAAGCGAAAACTTTTTAAAGTAAACGTTTTCAATCAAATTATGTTAAAAATAAGTTTTATAAATTAGGTTAAACTTATTCTTTGAGAGTTTTAAATTTCATTTCGGAAAAGTGCTAATAATAATTAAAACTGTTAAAAGGAGGTTATTTTAGAAAATATCGCTTTAAGATATTTTATTTAACTAATACTTTTTCTAGGATATGGTTTACGATAATGCTAAGTTCCTATTTCCACTAGCTGCGTATGATTGTTGTAGTATAAATTAACTTATTTCCACTTGACCGCATGAACTCTTGCGGCTAGTGAAAACAAACACTTATGCTAACCAGCTTAGCGGTACAACCTACTTATGATCATCAACTGATGTGACCTTATACCGGTATGCCGACTGTGTACTAAGTTTTTAGAAAGTGTGTTACGTCTCTTTCACACATTATGAACATATTTGCTGTCTCACTCGAACACAGTGCGAAGAAAATCAGTGTTACTACAGAACATGTGAAGTGCGTATTGTTTTTCTAAAAGTAATTCAATAATACTGGCTGATTTTGGTGTGTTTGTTGTTTGTATATGGAACGTAAAATGGACGAAATGATTACAGTAAGTATTGTTTATTTTAGTTATTCCTTGGTTCATTAAAGCTTTTTATTTAAAATATTATTATAATCAATTCCAAAATACTAAAATCTTAAACAAATAGCTTAGTTTGTTATGTTTCAAATATGTTTAGTTTAACAAATTACAATTGTTAAATCAAAAAGTTAAAAACCATAAGCTCAATATCTTTTTACGTGAATTATGTTATAAAAATTCTAAACATTTAAACTCATGATAATAATTTAGATATAACTCGATAAAAATAACTCCGATTAAATATTAACAAGGAACTTATCTCTTGACCAATGATAGCGTGATATTAAAACATTTTTAGACTTTAACCAGATTAAATATACTAGATACGAATTAATTATTTATGGAATTACATAATATTTAATATCAAAAACTAATGCATATCACACTTGGAATGTATAACTCATTGAACCATCAGAAATACTGATAAAAAAAGACTTTGAAATAGTGTCATTGGTTAAACAGTGGATTCTTTCACGTCTATTTTCACTTTCGATATCAAATATTGACTATAACTTTTTAAAACTTTACAATGGGATAGGTAGAGGTTATTAGAGCAGCACATACTGTGCCGACTCTCCATAAGGGATAAGGGCAAGTTGATGATGATGAGGTAGAGATTATAAATTCTTCATAAACATGTATGTACAGTTGTGGAATTCCTCGGTGTTGCATTTGCAGAAAAAAAACCCTTATTCCTTGCAACGAGATATACTACGCCTTTTCTTAGCAACCAATAAGATAGTCATCATCATCACCAGCTCACTATACATCCCCACCGAGGGGCTCGGAGCTTACCCTAAAATAGGGTGACTAGGCCATAATCAACCACGCTGGCCAACTGCGGGTTGGTTGACTTCACACATATCTTTAAATTTCTTCGCCGATATGTGCAGGTTGCATCACGATGTTTTCCTTCACCGTAAGAACGTCGGGTAAATTATGTACATGTAAAATTCGAAAAATCGAAAATCACATTGGTACATGGCGGGATTCGAACCCAAGACCTGTAGATTACAAGTCAAGTGATTAAACCACTAAGCCACCGACGCTCTCTAAGAGATAGTAAACGACAGTATATTAAGAAGTAATTAGGAAACTTTATATTTTTAGATTGAAAAAATATATATCCAACCGCTTATCATTTCGTATTCCCTATATCAATTTTCCGGTTGCCAATAAAAATAGAATACATTTAGTTAATTGTGTATTAGTAATAGCGTATTATGCTCTACCTTCTATATTTATCATCCAAGAAAATAATAAATATCTTATTTATTTATAGGACACATCAACAGACGAAAAGGAAAAAAATAACAACGAAAGTAATGGAGAGACAGATTTCATTCATGGAATATGTCGACGAAAATATTATGAAGGAAATTATAACATATATTTATTAATATTTATTATAGCAGTGTCTATAGGAGTGATTGTACAGAATTTAAAATTAAACAATACCAAAGATTATAAAACCGACAGAAGGAAGTACTGGGTATATTCTGCCTACAACGATGTAGAGAACAAAAATGGATTATTAAAGCATGTCCATTTAGTTCTTGAAAGAATAGGTTATGAGAAAAGTTCCAACACAACTCCATGGAGTCTTTTATGGTCGCACGATTACCCTTTCCGAGTGTTATATCCAAATTTACATAGATTAAAACCAAATCAGATGGTCAATCACTTTCCCGGTACAGGATTTATAACTAATAAAGTTGATTTAGCAACTTCGAACTCTACATATATACCCAAAGCGTTCAAATTGCCCGCCAACAAGAATGAGTTTCTTCAATACGCATCAAAGAATAAAGATGCATTATTTTTGGAGAAACACAATCAACACAGAGGAGTGTTTCTCAAGAATGTGAGTGAAATAGACTTGTCAAGTGGAGAAAGTTTCGTCCAAGAGTATGTGCAAAAACCGTTCTTAGTGGATGGACATAAGTTCGATATTGGTGTGTATGTTGTCCTAACGTCTGTTAATCCTCTAAGAGTTTATTACTACAAAGGTGATGTATTATTCAGGTAAATATGTATAGTTTTCTTATCCTAGTTTATACGTACTACTGTTCGATGACGTCAGTAGGCTTTAACGTGTCACGAAAACAGAGTAGCACTCTGAATTTTTTTTAGTCTATGATTTTCACGCATATCTTTAATCAACTATAGATAAAGCTAAGAAAAAATACGTAATTTACATCTTAGTTACCTAAATAAACTCTCCTATTAATAAATTCAGATAAGTTTTAATTAAATTTAGTATTAATTAGATTCAAGAATAGAAATTAAGGCCACTACGTCTGCTCTTCATTTAAAAAAAAAACAAGTAATTTATTAAGATATAGCAAAAAAAAATCAATTTTACGTCATTACTATCTTGTAAACAAAATTCCTTGTTTCAGATACTGTCCAGCAAAGTATTATCCATTCGACCCCAAAGTTTTAGACAAGTACGTAGTAGGAGACGATTATCTTCCAACGTGGGAAGTGCCATCTTTAGCACATCCCTACACCGCGCTAGGGTTCACTATGAAGGAAGCCTTTGATACCTACGTGAGGTCTAAGGTAATAGTAGTAGGCACAAAATTAGGGTTGTCAAGCACTAGAACTTTATTGATTAAAAACACGATCTAAAATCGTCGAGTAAATTCAATCTTCGTAAGAAATCGCAAACGGATAAAAGAGAAAATGAAGGCAAGGAACGCCAATAACCTAATTGTTAAAGAATACTATCGAAAACGCAATCGTGGGTTCGATTTCCGATATTAAGAAATTTTTAGTTTTCACGTTCAAGGGTCAAGAAAATATAAAACAATATGAACCGTTTCCTACTAACAACTAATAATTAAGATAAATTTCTTATTTATTTTGCTAGTATACTTATATTCAATCAATAAATGTCAGGGCAAAGATCCGGCAGTAATGTGGACCGAAGTGGAGAACGCCATATCTGAAGTATTTCTGAACAAGGAACATCACATCATTGAGGCAGTAAGTATATTTATTATTTACTAGCTTTCGTCCGTGACTCCGTACGCGTGGAATTAAAAAAAAAAACAAAAGTGAGTAGCCTATGTGTTCTTCCAGATTATCCTCTACATCTATGCCAAATTTCATAGAGATCCGTTCAGCAGTTTAGGCTACAAACTCTAACAAACATCCATCCATCTAAACTTTCGCATTTATAATATTAGTAAGATATGTTTTTAATAATAAATCTATTAATATACTTTTAATACCAACTTAACATTATTATTACACATCTTTTATCAGCCACATCTGATATTTTTATTTCGTTTGATTAATTACGTTATCATTCTTTTCTCTGATTTTATTTTCATCCTCACCACTAGTACAATTCACAGTATCATCATCTCCCTTGCTTTACCACGCTCATGTGAGTATGACGCACAAGCTGTTATAGACCTCAATGTTTTAGCTTCATACTTAAGGCCGTCCTTGGGAGAAAAATTGCAGTTAAATATAGAAAAATGCGTGAAAACGAAATTCCAAATGCACCAGATAATTTATTTTTTATCATCTTTCTGTCAGCTCAAAAACTATCCATCAGAAGACAACTTCTTCGAGATGATGCGGTTTGATTTGGTTGTAGACGAGGATCTAAAAGTGTATCTTCTAGAAGCTAATATGTCACCTAATTTAAGCTCAGCTCATTACCCGCCAAATCAGCTGCTATACGAACAAGTCCTGTACAACTTATTCTCTCTGGTTGGTGTTGCCAGTTATATTAATGGACGAGGAAATACAGATTTAAGGTAAAATATGTTATTTATTTACATTTATGTGTATATTTGCATTTCATTAAATAATAAATACTCATTAACATGACACATCATGACTATTCAATCTTTAACTCTTAATGCTGATTCATTTTTGTGATTACTGCTACGTCATACATTATTTAAGATTGTAGTAAACTATCTAATTACATTTTATAAGCATATGTCGCCATATCAGTGGCTTATGCTGGGTTTCTGAAGTTTCCATTTATTTTGTCATTACTTAATGATTAATTATTATTACATTGACTTATGTTTCAACGGAGTTAAACTCATGTTATGTGGTTCGGAAACGCATTTCATGAAGTTACCGTAACGAAAATTGTTAAACGAAGCAGGGAAAGCTGTCTTTAATAAGATTCGTTAACATTTTTGTTTTCAACTGTTCTCAACAAAAAAATCTTCGAATCAGGCAATTGTACAACAGCCAGCACATGTGTAAGTGGTCAGTTTTTAATAGTTTAGGCAAATTTTTCATACGAATCCCTTAGTAAGAAACACCCAAATATATATTGCAAGCATCCGTCGTTAAAAGTTTTATGACTTCACTAGAAAGGATCTATCTATTGTTCGATTTATTTTTAGATATAGCGTTCACTTTTGAACTAGGAAATTCCCAAATGTTAAAAAGCGACACGATTATATTGAAAGAGCAAACATTACTAGATTACTTATCTTTGATAAAACCTAAACCAAGAATTTTTTCTCCTAATCTAACCTAATCGTGAGGTTTATTCTCTCTATCAAACTGAGATATTTTTTTTATGTGTTAAGGCAATGGACTGATATAAGTTTAGCAACTATTACCATTTTAAAACTCCATAAGGGCAATGAATGTACAGCTAAAATGTTTTATTTTTTAGGGAACAGACACAAGCAGAAAATATGGTATCAGCACAGAAAAATATAGCAGTGTGGAGTGACGAATGCAGAACAAAATGCAGAGATCGGTGCGAAGTGTCACCAGTTTGTAATCTGTGCAGACCCTGTCTTGGCGCCAAATTGAGAAGAAATTTACTCAAAGCTCATAGAGAATTCTTACACAAGGGTGATTTTAAAAGATTATTTCCACCTGAAATGGTAAAATTATTATTACTTTTTAATGCTTCCTCTAGCCTCTAAATGAGTAGTCATACTAATATTATAAATGCGAAAGTTTAGATGGATGGATTGATGTCTGTTAGAGTTTATAGCCTAAACAGCTAAACGGGTTTCGATGAAATTTAATATAGTTGTAGAGGATAGTCTGGAAAAACACATAAGCTACTCACTTTTGTTTTTTTAATGCCACGCGGGCGGAGTCGCGGGCCAAAGCTAGTAACTTTATAATTTCCAACGTAAATTGCAAAACATTTTGATAGTAAAATATCGAACTTTACATGGACGTATATTATTTTTATTCTCAATGATTGTTCTATCCAATTATAACTGATTTCTCATTAAACTTGTGTGGTAACAGCGAAGTTATCAGTTACCCACCCACAACTTGTAGACGTCTTATCAAATATTTACTTAAAAAGTATAAGATATGTGGAACACTTTATGTTCAGGTCAACAAATTGTCGCCAAAAAGATTAACTTATACCATGACAATATAATTGCTATACCGCAGTGTGAACGATTGCACAATTCGATGAGTCACGAGATAAAAAATCGATAATCTAACCAAGTCAAGTTTACGTTAAAATTTGTTGATAATTTTTCTAGATTATTTTCGTATCCTGTTTTACTTTTTAATTAGTCGATCTACAGATTTATTTTAGTAATTCATTGATCAAAACGATCAAAAAGGTCAATCATGAATATTCGTGATAACGTTTTCGTAGCGTCATCCACAAAACTTTTATTAGATTAGTGCATTGCCCAACGGTTTCTAACGTACACAAACAAATCTCTAAGTTCTCGCAACTATCAGACAAATCCGTAATAGACCCTCTGTTGCCAAAGATTTCTGATTGAAAAGTGTTAACTCATAATTTTAATTTCAGACACAAAAACAAGTGACTACAGAGCTATTTACAAGCTTGAACAAAATGAATCAACTGCAGTATTTATGGTATCAAGGAAAATGTAACATCGACATCACATGGTGTAAATAAAATAGATTTATAAAACAATTTATTTATTAAAAATAAAACTTATTTATTAAATTTAAAACATATTTTCTTATCCTATGTACTACAGAAGTATCTAGATAATTTGCAAAGTAATTGCCGAAAATCTGACATAAACATCGCCATACTCACATTGAAAAAAAACATAGATTAAAAATATGTTTTGATTTCAGTGTTTGTTTCTCTCTGAAACACCCGGTAACTGGCATTCAACTCACATACATGTATGTACATTTTTAACTTGTAGAATCCATCAGATAAAAAATCTGATAAGAATGTCGTACAAGGCTATTGTATTGCATCATTAGGTTGGTTTAGAGACACCTGCTCTTAACCATTGGTACTCTGCTGATTGAGGGCTTTGTCATTGGACCATTGACTGAAGAAGTCCCAATATGTAACTCCCTAAATCCTCATCCTGACTGGTCCAAGATACGTAAATGTTCTTTGTATTATCATTATCACCTTCAAACTTAATGAGAACAGATTCTACAGATATATTACCATCAGAAATAGTGATGGACCATCCTTGTAATTTCTCTTCCAGTAATGCTTTAAGTTTCTCTGCAGTTTTCACAGCAGGACCGCTATCTTCGAAACGAACTGTGCTGGTAAAACGAATCACATGTCTATTTATGCCAATTTCATTGCAAACCTCATCAATATCAAGGAATGAAAGTCTGTTATCCTTCACACATAAAATACCATGGACTATTCTACGTCTTTTTGGGTCTGGGGGCTGTGCATTGTATCTCACGGATTCAGCTTTAAGTAGTCTTAAGGAGACATCAATTGGGATCTTTGTTGGGGTACTAATTGTACTTGTTTCTCCATTAGCAGGCATGTAACAATTAATCTTAAATTCCTTTTCAATTTTATCCTTTAAGAACTCCATTTTTTGTGCCTCTCCATGTACTAATAAGACATTTTTAGGTTCACAATATTGTATCAATTGCATTATACCCTTTGCATCAGCATGTGCTGAGAATGACATATATTCTACAGCCATTTTAACATCAACAACTTGACGATTCTCAAATTCTACCTTCTTTGCTCCATTAAGAATTTTGTGACCCACAGTACCTTGGACACAGAAACCAGGCATTATCAACATATTCTGCTCATACGGTGCCCATTTTTTAAATATGTTCAAAGACAAACCAGCATGCAACATGCCTGGGGTAGCAAACACAACCATAGCTCCAGGATTGTCTATGTATGATTTATCAAAAGGTTTTATATGCTTAAAATCAAACATATTTCTTTGCACAAAAGTCTTCCTGATCTTTTGATTAGTCCATGTTATAAACATTTTATAGTAATTGTTTGCTTTTTCAGTTAGACCCAAGGCAAAGTACACTGGATATTTCAAATTCATTCTCTCCCAATATGTTTCAAGTAGAATACACAATTCTTGTGCTCTACCCAATGCAAACACTGGTATCAACACTTTGCCACCTTTTTCAACACATTCATGAACTTTTTTAAGGAAATCCCGTTCACGGCAGCGTTTTGAGTCACGGATGGTTGTTGCATAAGTGGACTCTGTTATCATTAAATCAGGTCTGCATTTATCTATCCAAGCAGCTCCAAGATGTCTGTCTGGTGTCATATTATAATCTCCAGTATACACAACAGATTGATTGCCAACTCTTACCCAAAACATGGCAGCACCTAGGACATGTCCAGCATAGTATGCTTTAATCTCCAACTCATTATCTACCATTACAGACTGATGCAATGTGACTGCAGTCACCTTCTTTATGCAATCTTTAATCATTTGTGATGTAAAGAAATTGGACTCTCCCTTCCTCTCTACGATAAGCTTCCTCATATCTTCTAGTAAAATTGGAGCTATAGCTTTTGTAGGATGGGTCATATAAATCGGTCCAGTATATCCAACCATTTCGGACATATAAGGTAACGCGCCGCAATGATCCAAATGAAAATGAGATATAATAACACAATCTATCTGACTTGTAATGGGGCCTTCGGGAACAATGTATGAAAAATCAGGAAATCTACGTTCATCGTTATATCCCATGTGCATACCACAATCTAACATGATGTTTTTACCGCCCATTGAAAGAAGAATGCAACTGCGTCCAACATCCTGACCAGCTCCTAAAGGAGTGATCTTTATGTCAGGCATGTTGATTTCCTTGTTTACACTTTGTTAGTTTTTTGTCACGATCTTTGAATTACTTCCTATGGCGTAATCTTAAATTAAACACCTTATCACGCTACTGTACCTCGAAACTTTATTATAAAACTTTTTAATAATGAATCGGTCATCACATAGTATTCTTTAAAGTGAAATAATTAAATAAACAATATCGTGTTTATACGATATTCTACATTTATTTGAAATTAAGCCTTATCTGTATAACAATAGAATTTAAAATAGTCTATGACAAAAATATCGTGTTTATACGATATTCTACATTTATTTGAAATTAAGCCTTATCTGTATAACAATAGAATTTAAAATAGTCTATGACAAAAATATCGTGTTTATACGATATTCTACATTTATTTGAAATTAAGCCTTATCTGTATAACAATAGAATTTAAAATAGTCTATGACAAAAATATCGTGTTTATACGATATTCTACATTTATTTGAAATTAAGCCTTATCTGTATAACAATAGAATTTAAAATAGTCTATGACAAAAATATCGTGTTTATACGATATTCTACATTTATTTGAAATTAAGCCTTATCTGTATAACAATAGAATTTAAAATAGTCTATGACAAAAATATCGTGTTTATACGATATTCTACATTTATTTGAAATTAAGCCTTATCTGTATAACAATAGAATTTAAAATAGTCTATGACAAAAATATCGTGTTTATACGATATTCTACATTTATTTGAAATTAAGCCTTATCTGTATAACAATAGAATTTAAAATAGTCTATGACAAAAATATCGTGTTTATACGATATTCTACATTTATTTGAAATTAAGCCTTATCTGTATAACAATAGAATTTAAAATAGTCTATGACAAAAATATCGTGTTTATACGATATTCTACATTTATTTGAAATTAAGCCTTATCTGTATAACAATAGAATTTAAAATAGTCTATGACAAAAATATCGTGTTTATACGATATTCTACATTTATTTGAAATTAAGCCTTATCTGTATAACAATAGAATTTAAAATAGTCTATGACAAAAATATCGTGTTTATACGATATTCTACATTTATTTGAAATTAAGCCTTATCTGTATAACAATAGAATTTAAAATAGTCTATGACAAAAATATCGTGTTTATACGATATTCTACATTTATTTGAAATTAAGCCTTATCTGTATAACAATAGAATTTAAAATAGTCCATGACAAAAATATCGTGTTTATACGATATTCTACATTTATTTGAAATTAAGCCTTATCTGTATAACAATAGAATTTAAAATAGTCTATGACAAAAATATCGTGTTTATACGATATTCTACATTTATTTGAAATTAAGCCTTATCTGTATAACAATAGAATTTAAAATAGTCTATGACAAAAATATCGTGTTTATACGATATTCTACATTTATTTGAAATTAAGCCTTATCTGTATAACAATAGAATTTAAAATAGTCTATGACAAAAATATCGTGTTTATACGATATTCTACATTTATTTGAAATTAAGCCTTATCTGTATAACAATAGAATTTAAAATAGTCTATGACAAAAATATCGTGTTTATACGATATTCTACATTTATTTGAAATTAAGCCTTATCTGTATAACAATAGAATTTAAAATAGTCTATGACAAAAATATCGTGTTTATACGATATTCTACATTTATTTGAAATTAAGCCTTATCTGTATAACAATAGAATTTAAAATAGTCTATGACAAAAATATCGTGTTTATACGATATTCTACATTTATTTGAAATTAAGCCTTATCTGTATAACAATAGAATTTAAAATAGTCTATGACAAAAATATCGTGTTTATACGATATTCTACATTTATTTGAAATTAAGCCTTATCTGTATAACAATAGAATTTAAAATAGTCTATGACAAAAATATCGTGTTTATACGATATTCTACATTTATTTGAAATTAAGCCTTATCTGTATAACAATAGAATTTAAAATAGTCTATGACAAAAATATCGTGTTTATACGATATTCTACATTTATTTGAAATTAAGCCTTATCTGTATAACAATAGAATTTAAAATAGTCTATGACAAAAATATCGTGTTTATACGATATTCTACATTTATTTGAAATTAAGCCTTATCTGTAGAGCAATAGCATTTAAAATAGTCGATGACAGAAATATCGTGTTTATACGATATTCTACATTTATTTGAAATTAAGCCTTATCTGTATAACAATAGAATTTAAAATAGTCTATGACAAAAATATCGTGTTTATACGATATTCTACATTTATTTGAAACTAAGCTTTATTCGTAGAGCAATAGCATTTAAAATAGTCGATGACAGAAATATCGTGTTTATACGATATTCTACATTTATTTGAAACTAAGCTTTATTCGTAGAGCAATAGCATTTAAAATAGTCTATGACAAAAATATCGTGTTTATACGATATTCTACATTTATTTGAAACTAAGCTTTATTCGTAGAGCAATAGCATTTAAAATAGTCTATGACAAAAATATCGTGTTTATACGATATTCTACATTTATTTGAAATTAAGCCTTATCTGTATAACAATAGAATTTAAAATAGTCGATGACAGAAATATCGTGTTTATACGATATTCTACATTTATTTGAAATTAAGCCTTATCTGTATAACAATAGAATTTAAAATAGTCCATGACAAAAATATCGTGTTTATACGATATTCTACATTTATTTGAAATTAAGCCTTATCTGTATAACAATAGAATTTAAAATAGTCCATAACAAAAATACCGTGTTTAAATCTCCTAGTAAGATATCAGAAAACTATACTGATAATATACGATATTTTACAGTTATTTGAAACTAAGCTTTATTCGTAGAGCAATAGCATTTAAAATAGTCTATGACAAAAATATCGTGTTTATACGATATTCTACATTTATTTGAAATTAAGCCTTATCTGTATAACAATAGAATTTAAAATAGTCCATAACAAAAATACCGTGTTTAAATCTGCTAGTAAGATGCCAGAAAACTAAAACACGATATTTTACAGTTATTTGAAACTAAGCTTTATTCGTAGAGCAATAGCATTTAAAATAGTCGATGACAGAAATATCGTGTTTATACGATATTCTACATTTATTTGAAATTAAGCCTTATCTGTATAACAATAGAATTTAAAATAGTCCATAACAAAAATACCGTGTTTAAATCTGCTAGTAAGATGCCAGAAAACTAAAACACGATATTTTACAGTTATTTGAAACTAAGCTTTATTCGTAGAGCAATAGCATTTAAAATAGTCGATGACAGAAATATCGTGTTTATACGATATTCTACATTTATTTGAAATTAAGCCTTATCTGTATAACAATAGAATTTAAAATAGTCCATAACAAAAATACCGTGTTTAAATCTGCTAGTAAGATGCCAGAAAACTAAAACACGATATTTTACAGTTATTTGAAACTAAGCTTTATTCGTAGAGCAATAGCATTTAAAATAGTCGATGACAGAAATATCGTGTTTATACGATATTCTACATTTATTTGAAACTAAGCTTTAATCGTATAGAAATAGACCATAAAATAGTCCATGACAAAAATATCGTGTTTAAATCTTCTACTAAAATATATGATTTTTTGAATTGCGACGGATATACGGTACCGTACCGCTCTAATGCAATATATGTCTGTCTCTTGCGATTTGACGCTGTCGTACAGACGATGCCGATGCGTGTCGTACCGCGTAGGTAGAAATATATAGTTATTGAAAATACATAGTTATCGAACAAGCCCGTATACGATTTTGAGATATTAATTCAATATATAGTTTTTGAAACTATATATGATTTGTATCGCCCACCTCTAGTGAATTGACAAGATATGAGCGACCAATGTCAATGACAAGTGACAAGTGATGGCAAGCAAAAAATATTTTTTGTTTATCGACTTGGTTTCAATTTAAATCCAATCTTTTTGTCTATATTGCTTAAAATATAATGAAATTGTAAAATAATAGGAGATTTTTCTGTTAAATATAAACATATTTATCGTTAGTTGTACGTAAAGCAAATACAACACCTTTAAATTAGAATTTCAAGTGTTCAAACAAGTAGTTAATTTCGTGATAAGCTTATCAATGTTTTGCCGGCTTTCCCGGCGTCAGACGTGTTTCTATTAGATTTGAGAATTTAAAAAGTTTGTTATTTATTAAATAACTAAATACAATGTCGGGGGAAAGTTCTAATTCTAATGGTGATAGAAAAGTAGCTCTCATTACTGGTATAACAGGGCAGGTACGTATCTTTCTTTTAAGTGAATTTCAAACAATAAGTCGAGTAATTTATATACGTGTACGAATTTCAACAATAGCTGTGCTATACAAAAAAATCTTATTAGAGTAAATACAGTATAATAAACTGAAAGGTTCAATAAGAAATTCAAATAAAATTTAAGGTATAATTTTATGACCCTACATTTCGTACAATTAACTACGTGGCTATCACTAATTTGGTAAATATCATAAATATTTATTTTTGGGACACAAAATATTTATTTTAAAAATTTTTTAGGATGGTTCCTACTTAGCTGAATTTTTAATTGAAAAAGGATATGAGGTGCACGGCATTTTAAGGCGATCTTCGTCATTTAACACTGGCCGCATACAGCATTTGTATGGCCAGCCAGCGTGCCATACGGGTGGGAAGATGCACCTTCATTACGGTGACCTTACCGACACCACTTGCCTTATTAGTATTATTTCTAAGGTAAGTCAATTCATTTATTATCATTCATCATTATCACCTCATTATGTATCCTCACTGAGGAGCTTGAAATCTATCCTAAGTTAGGGGGGGACTAGGACTTAGTCAACTACCCTGATCTGGTGTGTGATGGCTTCACACATATGTTTATGATTTCTTCACCAATATGTGCAGGTTTCATCACAATGTTTTCCTTTACTGTAAGAATTTCATGTAGAAATGAACATGTTCCCCTTCTACAATATTATTTAGTAAACACTTATGTAGCTTAAAAAAGTGCTAAAGCAACATTTATAAGGAAGCAATGTTATTTTAACCTTTATTGTGGCAATGTTGCTGTTTTGAAGAAAAGAAAAAAAATAGATAGATAAATTAAAAATAAGTTTAAATTATTTTATAGTGATTGTCTATATCATCTATAAAGTTATATGTGTGGTATACACAATAAAAAGGGTTAATACCAAACACTCCAGTAATAAACTTAAAAATATGATAAAAAACGTTAAACAAGTTTTTGAAGTATTTAATAGGATTATCTATGCCTCATAAATATACAATCTCATTTACATATGTGTATGTAGTTTTAATTATATTTTATCTATTGAAAGTAATTACAGCAGATATGTATTATTATGTCTAACATGTATTGTTATCCGCTTACATAAAAGGTATAAATATACATAGCAGAAACCTTCAATATATATAAATATTTGCATTACAAAAAGCATAAAAACCTCTAACAATTTTCTATAATATAATGTATGTCAACACTGGTAAATGTTCCAATAATCTATATCTAAACATAAAATAAAATTGGAGTGTCTGTTTGTAATATCAAAAGTAAAATTCCATATTTCAGAAAGATGATGTATTTGCGTTGCTGATAACGAAAATCCCATATAAAAAATTCCTGTCTGTCTGTCTGTCCGCAAGTCGCGTTGGTTCCGGGTAATCTCCGAAACGGATGGGTCGATTTCGACCCGACTTTCACTGAAGGGTAGCTGACACAGACGGGTATATTATAGGCTACTTTTTGTATCTTAATATTGCGTGGACGAAGTCGCGGGCAACAGCTAGTGAAAAATACGAAATTAAAAAATATTTGACATTCCAAAAGTAATTCTCGCGCAAATAAAGAACGAAATGGCGGGTTAACAACAGAGTTTTATGCTCCTATTGTTATGTCTATACTAATATTATAAAGAGGAAAACTTTGTATTTTTGTATTTTTGTATGTATTGAAATAACTCAAAAACTACTGGGCCGATTTTAAAAATTCTTTCACCATCAGAAAGGTAATTTATCTGTGAGTAACATAGGCTATATTTTATTATTACTAATGTTTTGGAACTATTAATAAACAGCGTGTTTCTGGACGCCGGCGTTAAAAATTCACTAAACTTTAACTTTTCTCGGCTTACGCTGCCTAAACCGTTAGAGGTATATAAAAATGATATATGAAAGAATTTTAGATCTCAAAAAGTTCTACAGAAAAGTCCGCGATAGCATATATCTATCTTTAACGGTTTTCTTACAATAACCACTTTTTTGTTTACAAAATGAATTAAAAACGTTACGCTATTTGCAGCGTTCTTTTATTGGTTTCAATATTAATCCTTATCCAAATAAATGCGTTTGTTATCAGGAGAATTTAATGTAGAATAAAATTGTTCTTTACAGTATTTAAATTGGACTAATAGTTTAGATGATATCGCGAACACAAACAATAAGGGTAACCGAAAAATCAGCTTACAAGCTACCGGGCTTAGAAATTTGGAATCTTGCATCGGTAGATTTCCGTTATTACGTAGATTACTACTAAGTTAATACTTTTGGTGATAGGTTGAAAAAAAGGGCGAACGTAATAGGTTATATTTGTAATTTCACGCGGGCGAAGTCGCGAGCAACAGCTCGTATTGTATAAAGATAGATACGTTGTTTATCATTTATAAATACGTTGAAACATCTGGTTTCAATTACTACGAACATGATCGTTGCTTTGTAATAATGTTATACGAGCATTGTTTTGAAAGTGAAAGAGACAAGGCGTTACACTTACTTAGTTAAGTAATTTATACTAATATTATAAAGCGAAAAGATTTGTATTTTTGGATTTTTGTATGTATTGTTATCTCAAAATCTACTAGGCGAATTTCAAAAATAATTTTACCATTAAAAGGCTACGTTATCTGTGAGTAACATAGGGATTTTTTTTATAATTCCTCGCAGGCGAAGTCGTGAGCAACAGCTAGTATACAATATTCCGGAAATGCCAAGTAAAATAAAAATTTATAGCTTTTTTAAAACCTAGCATCAGACCAGCACCATTGAAAGACTATTCGTCTAGATGATTCAAAGAGTTACGATGTTTTAATTAAAGACTAACCGACATTTCCGATTATCGTTAGATTAATCGCGTTAAAATCGATAAGATTAACAATACTGTAAAGCCATTAGTGCCTAATCTATTACATGAAAGTAAAAACCCTTTTAAGTTCCAAGTATTGCGATATCCATCTGTTTTTACAAGTTCCAGATTGTATTTATAAGAAATACAATTGGAACAAAGATAAAGTACTATTTATGATAGAGTATGCTACTTTTTACTACAGGAAATCGTACAATTCCCTCAGTTTAACAGCTAATTAGAAAGTCTTAGGGCCTGTCCCACCACTGGCTGATAGAGGCTTAGATAGCTTAAATGTGACGTCACTGTCAGATTAACTTTAGTAGATTAATTTTAGTCCCTTTCCCTTTCCACTCTTTTCTTAAGAGGAAAAGTGGATTAGACGGTGGAGGAGACGCATAAGAAGGGGAAATATCCTCTTTATGTGCGTCTCCTCCTCCGTCAATTAAGGATACGCAACGCATCTGCAATTGCGGATGTTTATGGGAAGCGGTCGCTTTCCATTTCGGTGGATTCAGGTGGCCGCTTGCTCGTTTGCCACCTAATATAATAAATTAATAAAATCCGATATTTCCATTACGTATTTTACACGTTGGATTGTTATCAGACAATTTACAATTTGGTGGGACAGGCCCTTAGATAAATGTACTGTTTTCGTTCCAGACTCGTCCTAAAGAAATTTACAATCTAGGAGCCCAGTCACACGTTAAAGTATCGTTTGAACTAAGCGAGTATACGGCGCAAGTGGACGCTCTTGGTACTCTAAGGTTACTAGAGGCGGTCCGCGTGGTCGGTCTAGAGAAAGAGACCAAGATATACCAAGCCTCGACATCTGAACTGTATGGAAAGGTGGTTGAAGTTCCACAGACTGAGAAAACTCCGTTCTATCCAAGGTCACCATATGGTAAGTAGACCCACACTTTTGTGGAAATTTCAGTCATTTGCTTCGGTATATCTGATTTTTTTTAATTTGCAAATCTCTAATTTTATTCAACCTATTTTACAATATACACGCAGGGTCCAGGGAACTTAGATCACCCTGTGAATCACTACACTGAAGAACATTAGTGTTTAAACACTAAATGTGACACTTAACCCTATTATCACTTAGTGCAGGAGCACCTAACTTGACTAAACTATCACACAACTGTTGTACGATTTTCGATTGTTTCGTAGCAAATTCAACTGTTTAGTGGCTCAACTAAGAATCGAATGGTGCCCCCCATATAATCTCATAGGATTCAAAGCTAAACAGTTGTGCGATAGTTTAGTCAAAGATGTGCGCCTTAAATAGGCTTGGCGGAGGCTTAGCTTCCAGTGCCAAGCTAGTACTAGTTGAGTCTTTACCGAATGTTTTGTATATTTTACTAGCATGTGCAAAGCTCTACGGCTACTGGATAGTGGTGAATTACCGCGAGGCGTACAACATGTTCGCTTGCAATGGCGTCCTCTTCAACCACGAGAGTCCGCGTCGAGGCGAGAACTTTGTGACTAGGAAGATAACACGAGGGGTCGCTAAGATAACATTAGGTCTTATGTCCTGTTTGGAATTGGGGAATTTGGACAGTAAACGAGATTGGGGACATGCGAAGGATTATGTAGAGGTAATTTTTGGATGTATTTTGATTGATTTCTAGATTTTACTGGTAAAAATCGAATTGGAAGAGTTTGTGAAGTGAAAACTTTGGCTACTGCTATCATATATTTTTATTTAATAATTTAATTTGTTTGCAGATTTTCAGTAAATTAATCAGTAAAACAAATGTTCAATTAAATTAAAAATACTAAAATGTCTACAATCCCTGGAGACCCATATAAATAACTTTAAAAACGATTTTTCAGTTTTTTTTATTTTAAAAATTGGATTACATCTTGATAAGCATTCTCTTTGGATTCTGTCCCCCCACTTGATTATTGCCCTGCCCCTGCCCCTCTTGTTCGCTGTCCTGTCGCCCTTTGTTATAAACCTGTCCCCCCCTTGATCATTGGCTGCCCCCCACTTGATTATCCATCCTTTTCTTTGATCATTGCCCTGCCTCCCCTCTCCTTGATTATCATCCTGCCCCACCCCAAGATCACAGACTACTGGCGCCCATACCACGTCAATATTAACTTAGGGATTATCATAAATCCATTAGGCGATGTGGCTGATGCTCCAACAAGAGCAGCCGGAGGACTTCGTGGTGTCGACAGGGGAGGCGCACAGTGTGCGGGAGTTCGTGGAGGCTGCGTTCGCGCAGGTGGGGCGCGCGCTGAGCTGGCGCGGGGAGGGGGCGCAGGAGACGGGACACGACGCGGTCACGGGGGACACACTTGTTAGAGTCAACCCAAAGTACTTCAGACCTACGGAAGTGGTAAGTGAGGGTGGATAATGCAGTTTTTCAAACTTTTTTTTCAATTTTTTTAGGAAAGTGTAGCGACATGCGAAGAAACCGTTATTATAACAGACTAAAACAGTGATGGACATTTTTTTTAAATATTTTATAACAATCCTAATAATACAAATATGGTTGGATGTTTGCTAGAAAATCTTCAGAATAGCACAACGGATGTCGATGAAATTTAGCAAAGATGTGATAGTCTGGAACAACACATAGCTTACTTACTTTTTTTTTTAATTACGCGCGGACGGAATCGCGGGCAAAAACTTGTTTATAATACAGTATTGATATTGTACTGTCTATGGAATATCATTTTTTTTTACCACAATTTGTCAACGTTCTTGTATACCTAATTATTGCCTTCAGGATCTCTTGCTAGGCGATTCCAGCAAAGCCAAGGAGAAGTTAGGCTGGACCCCCAAGGTCACCTTCCAGCAACTCGTCAAGGACATGGTGGAAGCAGACCTTGAGCTCATGAGGAAGAACCCAGAAGCCTAATGTATTGATTTAACCAAGATTTTAATATTTTATTTATACAATAGCCGGAGTATGAGTTGGCACGTCTAGTGGCATAGTTCTAAAGTTACCGACGTGCCAAGTTAAATGCTGTAAAAAATTGATAAAAATATTTGTTTTATGTATAATAGAAAAGTTAATTAAGACTTTTTGAAGGCATGGAAATAATGTGTTGAAGATGAGTTCTAATCGAATTAAGTTTTAACTAAAATTTACTATTTTTTTCAAATATCTTTAAAAAAATCCTAAACAATTTTTTCATTTTTACAAAAAAAAATATGCCTTTTTTATTACTGCATATAAAACAGTAATAAACCCAAAGAAAATGATCTACTTCTAAAAAAAATTGCAAAATACAAATTATTTATAAGCTTATATTTATTTTTAAAAAATTATGATTACTCTTAATAAGGATGCATAAAAACTTTGTATGTTAGCACAAATACGTTTGTTTTAAAAAAATAAGGTATCTATTATATAATTCGATTAAATGTTTTTAGCCAATTGATTTATCACATTTTTTATTTGTACCTTTTCACCAGTTTTTATTAAATTATAAAATTAAAAAAAATATTAGATTTAAATTTTAAAAAGATACGTTTATTTAGGATTTTACCATGGCCAGTAACATTGTCGCCGACTCGCTTGTACTCGCATTTAGGTATAGTTTAACCAAGAATATGAAAAATCTTGCTTTGAGGATACTTCAATCACCTTTATTATAACACTTTCTTATTTACGAAAGTAAATATTTCCGTAGTTTACCGCATTAAAGTGAAGTTTTTATATTCTCGGTTAAACTATTAGAATCTTCTGGAACTATTGTTGACTATGTTTTTTATTCTTCTGAAATAGATTTAGGAGTAGTAGAATTAAGTTTTTAATTTATAAGACAATTTTGAAATCACCTAATATATGTGTAATGAGCAAAAATTATGAAATATTTATCCAAAATTACATTAAAATGTGTACATTACTAATCTGCATTGAAATATAATGGTAAAATATATGGTTATTTTTTTTTTCTTTTCATTAATTTATTGTTAAACATTCCTTAAAAATGTATTTTTAATGACGTCGACGTTATTAATGTACAGTTTATTTTTGTATTATCAGTTAAATTAATAAATATTTGATTTACCTAATTTGTGTTTATTTAAAAATCTCAATAGAAAAATTATAAAGTAAAAATAAAACTCTATAGAAAAATCATAATGTATTTATTTACAAATTTATACAAACAGCACAATATTAAACATTTAAAAGTCAATAAAATCACTCAAAGCACATCTGCATTGTAGAAACATGTTTCGGCAATTCAACGCAGTAAACAATCAACATTTAAAAAGATAATTAAAAATAATTATTAGACAGTTTGAGGTATCAAACACCTCATTGTATTCTAAAAGATTAAAAATACATTAAAACGATTGAAATAAAAAATGATTTGACATTAAAATTAAAACATTCATATTGGAGAATTTAAATCTTAACATTTTTATTACAATCAAAATCAATATTCTTAGGCTCATTGAGTCTCAAAACTGTCATACTTTAAATTAAATCTGTCGAACAAAATGCAAATCCTTTCAACTGTAGAAACATCACGTATCTCTTTAAAAAATGAACAACATTAAATTATATTTTTTAACGAATATTTAAGTAGAAATCCAGATTAAATCGAACCAGCGATAAGCTAAAATAAAAAGACATTTGTACTTTTAAGGTCAATTACAATCAATTTTTCTTCAAGAAACATTGAATTGTCACGTTCCTGGGCGAAGTGTGCGAGCGAGAGCGCTACACGAGCAATAGAGAGGCACTAAAGTATGTGACGTCATCACATAAAATCATCACTGCCGAACATTTTTTTTTATATAAAAGGACTGTACTTTTTTTTTTTTTTTTTTTTTTTTTTTTTTTTTTTTTTTTTTTTTTTTTTTTTTTTTTTTTTTTTTTTTTTATATAAAAGGACTGTACTTTTTTTTTTTTTTTTTTATATAAAAGGACTGTACTTTTTTTATACCTTTTAGGTAGTTTTTACATGATTTTAATACTCAAACTGCTGTCATTACCTTTATTATTGATAAAAACAGAAAGCTGTTTTGAATTTTGTATTAAAAATAACAACAAAGCCAATAGTTAAATTAAGGTGTCAAATTACATTAATATATTTTTCTCTAAATCTATTCTTTGTCGTAAAACACCACCTAAAATGAACTCAGGGTTGACTATTGTCGCTCCCCTGCGCTTTAGCGAGGGCCAGAGAGCCCTATCTTCTATAGTTGATACACAAACCCACTGCGAGCCACCCTCCTTCCAATTCCCACCGGAACATTCTACAATCACTGGAACACAATACTAATATTATAAATACAATACTTTCACAAAAAAAAAAGTTCACACTTTGTTATGTAGGATATCTGCATAGCATATTTTTGGCAACATTTTTTTAAAATAAAAATCTTATATTGCAACACGTTTGAGGCTATACATTTTCGCGCTATCAAACTTAGGGGTGAGAAAATTGCAAAATAGTGTTTTGTGAGAAAGGGACAAAAACTACTAGGCAATAGCAGCAAAGAAATAAGATTGCCAGTTAATTAAATTCTCAGCCAATAGCAGCAAAACAATAATGTTGCCATAGTTACTTAAATTCTCAATCAATAGGGAGGATCTTTGCTATCAATTGAGCATTAAATGTTAATATTTGCTATTAAAACTTTAAAAGAAATACAAACAATAAACTTTATGATAATGGCATGTGAAAAATCATGGGAACAGCTAGTACTTGATTGGTTATCCTAATTGGTGAAATTCAACAAAATATAGTACTTTAAAAAATCTAGGACTTACGTTTCATCTCATTAGGACCTGGTTCCACTTTAGGTGTGGAAGAGATATTGTATCCCTTAAGGAAATTCCTTTTGCCTCTCAGAGTGCGAGCTAACTCAAAGTTGAACCGAGTCTCTCTTAGCTCGTCTTTTAGTAAATATAACCATGGATCTATAAGGATAATACAATTTATTAAAACCTCTAAAAAGACACACATTCTTATAAGATAAACTTATAGGAAAGATATGTTTAAGCAATTTCACTTTGATGGGAGGAGAGTAGTGAAATTAAGAAAACAACGTTAAATTGATTGTAAATGTGATTGCAGACGGCAACGACTTTTAAATCTTTACCAGTCTCATATAAATCTACGCTTAAGCTCCGAATTACATTCAAATGTTGGAGTTTGAAAGGTTGCAAGCCGCACTCGACAAGTGTTAATGATTGAATTAATTAGTATGATTTAATTAGTATCATAGAAACTCACCGACAATCATACTAGAATCACGACAGGCTTGTATCCAAGTTGTGCCGACGATGGGTCTGCCCAGTCCCACCGCGCACAGCAACTTAAACGTCCGCTTCAACTCTACAGTTACTACCACTGTGCACGACTTAACATCCGTCACTATAACCGCATCTAAAAACAAAGCTTTTTTAGCAAAAATAAAAACTACTGGATAGTTTTTAATTTTGAAAAATCTCTGACATGCTGAGAAATGCCAACTTTTGCGAAACAAAAAAAAAGATCGTATCTTAAATCGGATCGAATTGAGATCTTGCTCCTTTTTGAAGTCGGTTAGAAATTAAATCACGGTATAATAAGAATATAGTTAACAAGCAATAAATACTGTGAAAAACACTTTCAAAATAAATATGAATATGTTAACCTAACCTCAATTAAAAAACGACTAAGGCTCTAATTGTGTAATAACGCCATCTATCACCTGCATGTGAAAATGTTAAAGCAAACATTTAAAAAAAAAATTTAAACTATAATTGGCATATAATACTTTCTTATTTTATAATATACTGAAAAAATAAAAAAACAACAGTGAAAACAGTTACTTATCGAGACCTGAACTCTACATACTCTCATTCTAGTTGGGTAAAAACTACCATAATTTAATATCGCAGATACAAAATCACTTACTTAGTTTCTCCAACAGATGATACAAATGTTGATATCTGGATGTGAAAATGCCGTGAACAAAACTTTGTGGTTAGTATTTTTTAAAGCAGTTCTTCGTAACGATCTCCTATCAGGACTGGATGTGCCTTCAGTTTTGTTCATAGTAACATCTTTGAAAGACAAAGCACTTCTAGGAGAACTAGATCTTGATTCATCCGATTGCTTGTATATAATACTTTTCTCTCTCTCATAGTACGATGTTATTTCATTTTGTATTTTCTTATTACTTCGCGTTTTCTTTGTATTCCTCTCTTCTATTTCTTTTTTTATTTTTTGTCGTTTACTTCTCCTTACTTCTTTTTCAGGTGATTCATCTTGTATTTCTTCTTCGTAACCACGTTTTCCTTTAGGCTTTATGGAGACTTTAATAATGTCTTTTTTAGGTTTATTTTTGTCTTCTTGTCGCTTTATTCTTGTACTGCGTTGTCTAGTTGTGTCAGTTTTAGAAGTTTCTGGACTTTGTTCTGGTTTTGTTGAGTCTAAATTATCACTTTCGTTTTTTTTAGTTTTACGTTTTTTAACTTCATTAGTTGAAGGATTTTTATCAGTTCTGCTTTTCTTTGAATCACTACGATTTTCAGGACTTTCATCGTTCTTTTGTACAACACTAATCTCTTTGACTATTTTATTAGATTTCAATTTTTCCTGTTTTGTGTAAACTGATTTTATGCTTTCGTTTTGATTTGATTTTTTCTTTTCTTCTTTATTCTTTGTATTTTTTATTCGGGATATATTAGCCGCAATGATTTCTTTATCAACATTTTCACCCTGATCACCGAAAACTTTAGGCGCGAGAATATTTTTAAAAGTATTTTTAATTTCGGAACTGTTATTTTCTACTTTAGCTGTAGGTTTTCTTTTCCGAGTGATTGTTCTCGAAGGAAGGCTTTCTAATTCAAATTTCTTGGTCAAATCTAGTTTGGTGTTTTTAATTCTTTTGCGCTTGTGATACAAAATTGGTGTGTTTTGTTCCGACGTATTATCTTCTGAATCACTAAAGGATTCCACAGCGATTGGTTTTGAATTAAATGTTATATTTTTTACTATTTCTTGACTATTGGGTGGCTCTGTGATCATAAATGTAATGTTTTTCTGTGAATTATTTGGAGTACATTCTAAATCAGAGCTACTTGCGCTATCTGCACTTTTCTGTTTTGTAAGTTTTAGTTCATCGACATCCATCTCTTCGAATTTATTTCTTACAAACTTATCACCTTTTCTACCAGTTACTTCAGGCATACAATGCGCATTTCCTGAATTTGAAGACTTATTCTCTGTATCTATTTCTCTCTGTGTACATAAATCTTGAAATATATCTTGGGTCGCTGCATAAAAATTTTCATCATCATCTTCACATATTTTTGAAACATTTTTAATTGAAGAGTTAGTATCCTTTCTTCTGGTACTTTTAACAGTCTGAAATGGAACTTTAAAAGGACTTTTTTCTTGGACCGTTTTATTTTCTTTTAATACTTCCTCTGAAGTAAATGATATCACTTGGGTAGGTAAATCTTCAAAACTTTGTTCTTTCGGACAATTTGAATTATCAACTTCAATTTGATCTTTTACTACTTCAATGACTTGTGTGAGCATATCTTCAAAATTTGTGTATTCTGATGTTTGGTCTTTTAGATTATTAATTTCACTTTTATTTGCATCTTTACTTTCTGTCATTTTCAATATATCTAAATTAGATTTTACTGTTATTTTGTTATTCACATTAACTTTGTTATTATCAAACAAATCATCTTCACAATCAGTACTATCGTCATCTATGTCTAGATTTTTATTACAACTTACATTGTCCTTATTAGGAATAATGCATTTTTCAGAGGTTGCATTATTTTGATTTAAGCTCGGTATTTTTTGTGTGAGTAACATTTCAAAATCCTCACAATCGGTAGATCCTTCAGATTTATTATCACATTCTTCTATAAATTTTTCCTTTTCAACATTTCTTTCTATGGACTTATCAGAATTCAGGACATTTTCTGTACCATCTATTGTTTCTGAAACTAACAATGGTTGAGATGCAAAATCTTCATCCAATGGTTCACCATCTACTTCTTGAAAGATAATTTCTTCATCAGATACACTTAGTCTGGATTTAGATATTTTTCCAGTATTAGATATATTTCCTGTGCTATTTTTACTATTCACATCACTTTCAGCGATTGTAAATTGTGTATCTGCATTGTATATACTATTATTGTTTTCTTTGTTTTCTACATTAACATCCAATTCTTTTTCAGGTCTTGTAGTTTTTAGTATGTTTGTTTTTGAAATTCCAGGTTGTAATGAGTTATCACATAATTGTGTTTCAGCAGAATATAAATCATCAATCTCATTTGAAGGTATTTGCGTTTCCATATCATGAATGTTTTCTCCAACTTCTGTATGTTTTATAAGTCCAGGTTCGGTATCAGACTCGTTTAGACTCATATCAATAGATACTGATTTTTTTGAAGAATTCCAATAAATATTGTCAATCTGCTTACTTCCTATCGGTTGTATGGCGATTGTTCTGCCGAATGATTTTATATAATTCTGTGAAGGACTTTTAAATACATCATGATTTTTAGGCTGTGATGGAGCAATAAAAGATTCATCCTGCAATAAAATAATGCGATTTTAATCTTTTTATGCAACATTATGAGTTAAGACTGTTTAGCACATTATACCATTTTCATATTTTTATCAGTTGTATTTAAAAAAATATACTTGAAAACTTGGATAATGTTTTAAATAACTATATTTATAAAGTTTTATCTAAATAAACTATTTTTATACATACCTTGTCACTGATATCTGGAGATTCAGGTATCACAGTGTGAGGAAAATTATTTAATTTTGATGCATGTTTGTTTACAACTGGTGTGTCAGGAATATCCAAAGCTTGAGTCATTGGTAAATCATTTTCGTCTTCAAGCAACCTGAATACCCCAAAAATTTGTCCAAATTGTACTGTATCACCATTTCTTAGAGGCTGTGCAATGTATGGTTGTAGGGTTTTCTGATACAGAAAAAAAAAAAAAAAAAAAAAAAAAAAACATACTTGAGAACTTGGATAATGTTTTAAATTACTATATTTACAAGGTTTTATCTAAATAAACTATTTTTATACATACCTTGTCACTGACATCTGGAGATTCCGGTATCACAGTGTGAGGAAAATTATTTAATTTGAAATCAAAGACGATATTCAACAAAAACTGTCCTAACAAAATTACCATATGTTTGTTTGATGTTTTATTGAAGCTTTTTTTAACATTACAGTTATATTGTACAAACTTCCGCCCGCGACTCCGTCCGTGTGGTATTAAAAAAATCAAATGTGGGTAGCCTATGTGTTCTTCCAGACTATGCTCTACATCTATACCAAATTTCATCGAAATCCGTTCAGCTATTTAGGCTACAAACTCTAACAAACATCCATCCATCCATCTAAACTTTCGAATTTATAATATTAGTATGATTTGGAAATAAGTATTACATACATAGCTTAAAGCCAACAAATTCAATGGTATTAACTCTCTTGGGGAGTTCACTTTAGTAAAAACTGCAATTCTAGAATATAATGTATTTAATCATCATACTAATATTATAAATGCGAAAGTTTAGATGGATGGATGGATGGATGGATGGATAGATGTTTGTTAGAGTTTGTAGCCTAAACGGCTGAATAGATTTTGGTGAAATTTGGTATAGACATAGAGGATACTATGGATGAACACATAGGTTATTCACTTTTGTTTTTTTTTTAAACCACGCGGACGGAGTCACAGCCGACAGCTAGTTTAAACATAAATTGAAAATTGAAACAAATCTTATTGCCATAGATGTATGAAATTGAGAATTGTAACTATACTTACATTCAAATTTAAGACAATTTCACAAGTTCCAGGATCTCTACCTATTTTATTTGGGCCTTTCCTTATTGGATACTTTGTTCCACATATGCCCAGGAATCCAATCTGAAGACAAAATTGATATTTAGAAATAAATAAATGGTCAAAATTTGTTTTGATTGTGCTTTAATTTTTTTTTTGTAGACCAATTTCAATTTATTCCCAAGTAAACAATTACGAGTCTGATACACTTTGTTTTCTACAAGAGATCAAGACAATATATGTTCAATTCCAAAATAAACATTACATGCCAGTAAATAAGTGATAAACTTTAGACAATATATTTAAATAATATTACACCTGTTCAAGAAATATCCTCTCTTGAGGATTTTGACATAATTCTTGCGTACATTCAATCCTCTGCGTACACTCCATTTTACATTTATTCCAAAAGTACACTAACACAAGTTAACATTCAACCATTATTATTGAATTGAACGACAACAAAAAGTGTCACAAATAGAATTAACAGAGAAAATATAAAGTTTAAACAATACGATAAACAAACACGACGAAGCCGTCAGCCATAGACTGTCAACTGTCAGTGATATGCCATGGTGACAGTTGTCTTGTCTGTGCCATAGACAAGTTATATTTAAATAACGCCACGGGCAAACCAACTGTCTTGAATGTTTTATGAGAATTTAAATTGGAAGTTACTGTACTGTAGGGTAGATCAGACAGTTTCCGACCAGGGGGGAGTTACGGTCCACTTAAGACAAAAACGTATGTTTTGGAGCTCTTATGGAAATTAATTGAAAGTAAACCACAAGAAACATATGCTACAACTAATATTCTCAAATTTGATATCTAAATTAGTAATAGAAAATATAAATTTGAAAAGCCACGGGTGATCTAAATATATCAGGCGCGAAGCTGATAAAAATTGTTAATTTCTTATCACTTTTGTTAAGGACAGCTTTTTTTAAATATTGAAGTTTGTTTACTTATTCAATTTTAATGTGCTTTCTTATCATTTTGTCTAATAGAAGAGATGTTCTAGTATCTATATATGTGGATATTACAACGATTATTATTTTCGTAAGGCTTAAAATATAGTGGACTACTACTGTCTTAAAGCTTGTATCGGAGTACAGTTATGGCCATAGCACTTTACAGTTATGGACCTAGGCCGAGATACAGTTTCGGTCCACCCAAACTTCATATTGTTCCCTGTTTCTTAAAGGGATGGGTAATTTATTTTATGAAATTTCCGAACAAAAATATCGAAACAAATCTTAAATAGATTGTTTATTGAACTTTCATTGCTTTGTTACTTAAAAATTGTAAAAGTCTTATGTAGACTAGAAGGAAGGAAAATAAAACGCGTTTTTAGTAAGATAGTCTTATAGTTAGTGATCCTACGAACATAATCAAAATATAAAAAAATAAAAGCATCTAACAGAAAGTTTACTTTTTCTACGTGATCTCACTTTTTGATACTACATTAATTTTCCAAAGAACATTATTAGAAAAGGACGCAGAAAAAATGCTATCTCCTGAAAGTTAAGAAATAACTATATTTAAAACAGCTATCCAAATTATTATTGAAAAAAGGTGTATGATTGAAACAATAAAATTTCAGCAATTTACACGAATATTTCGATTTGCATTCTATTCTAGAGACCCGTAAAATTAATATCCTTGATAATACAAAAAAGGACTTTTTTGTGTGTTCTTTATATTAAAATGGTAATTCAAATTATCTGATAACTATAACTGTAACTATCTGATCTACCCTAGATATTTTTTTTATAACAGCCAATAGGGTAGATCAGACAGTTTCCGACCAGGGGGGAGTTACGGTCCACTTAAGACAAAAACGTATGTTTTGGAGCTCTTATGGAAATTAATTGAAAGTAAACCGCAAGAAACATATGCTACAACTAATATTCTCAAGTTTGATATCTAAATTAGTAATAGAAAATATAAATTTGAAAAGCCACGGGTGATCTAAATATATCAGGCGCGAAGCTGATAAAAATTGTTAATTTCTTATCACTTTTGTTAAGGACAGCTTTTTTTAAATATTGAAGTTTGTTTACTTATTCAATTTTAATGTGCTTTCTTATCATTTTGTCTAATAGAAGAGATGTTCTAGTATCTATATATGTGGATATTACAACGATTATTATTTTCGTAAGGCTTAAAATATAGTGGACTACTACTGTCTTAAAGCTTGTATGGGAGTACAGTTATGGCCATAGCACTTTACAGTTATGGACCTAGGCCGAGATACAGTTTCGGTCCACCCAAACTTCATATTGTTCCCTGTTTCTTAAAGGGATGGGTAATTTATTTTATGAAATTTCCGAAAAAAAATATCGAAACAAATCTTAAATAGATTGTTTATTGAACTTTCATTGCTTTGTTACTTAAAAATTGTAAAAGTCTTATGTAGACTAGAAGGAAGGAAAATAAAACGCGTTTTTAGTAAGATAGTCTTATAGTTAGTGATCCTACGAACATAATCAAAATATAAAAAAATAAAAGCATCTAACAGAAAGTTTACTTTTTCTACGTGATCTCACTTTTTGATACTACATTAATTTTCCAAAGAACATTATTAGAAAAGGACGCAGAAAAAATGCTATTTCCTGAAAGTTAAGAAATAACTATATTTAAAACAGCTATCCAAATTATTATTGAAAAAAGGTGTATGATTGAAACAATAAAATTTCAGCAATTTACACGAATATTTCGATTTGCATTCTATTCTAGAGACCCGTAAAATTAATATCCTTGATAATACAAAAAAGGACTTTTTTGTGTGTTCTTTATATTAAAATGGTAATTCAAATTATCTGATAAATATTTATGTTTCTTCTTAATACTAGTTTTTTTTTTTTTTTTATTTTTTTTTTTTTTTTTTTTTTTTTTTTTTTTATTTTTTTTTTTTTTATTTTTTTTTTTTTATTTTTTTTTTTTTTTTTTTTTTTTTTTTTTTTTTATTTTTTTTTTTTTTTTTTTATTTTTTTTTTATTTTTTTTATATATATCTAATGATAAATATTTATGTTTCTACTTAATACTAGTTTTTTTTTTTTTTTTTTTTTTTTTTTTTTTTTTTTTGGTCGTTTATTAGAATTTAGGGATTCTATGAGCTCATGCAGCCGTGGAGCCATTAGCTTTGGCTGCCAAGCGCATTATAGCTAACCGTACTCTAGAAACATAATTCTTAGTTTATCATTTCCATAATTGTGACTATGTTGTTTTTTGTTATAGCGTGATCCATCATTCTTTCATAGTCATATCGTTGTTGGCATATCTGGGACAGCTTAGTATAATGTGTTCTATTGTTTCAGCGTTTCAGCAGTAATGTTGTCACATACACAAGCTGGATCAGTTGCCAGCTTAAACCTATATAAGTATGACCTTATGCCACCATGGCCTGTGAGAAGCTGAGTACGTATGTTGGCATGATTGTCATTTTTGAAAATTCGATAAGCTACTTGAACATCGTTGAAAAACATTTTTAGGGAACTATTGGGATTATATTCCTCGTAACGTTTCTGCCATACTCGCGTGGTGGAATCCCTTATTGCGCGCTTTGCATATGAGATGGGGAATTTATCGTATGCTGGCGACTTTTTAGATGTTAATGCAGCGTTTTTAGCTAACTCATCTGCTCGCTCATTACCGCAGAGGCCATGATGAGCTTTGATCCAGGCAATTTTATTTTTCCAGGCAATATTCAGAGGTTATAATAACCAATAGACATTTTTTTTATAACAGCCAATACATAGAACTAAATACTGTGCCGACCCTCCATAAGGGATAAGGGCAAGTTGATGATGAATACATAGAAGTTATAAAAATACATAATGTTTAAATATTCCGTTACGGCTACGATCTTTTGCATTTGCACTTTCAGTATGTTACAAAGTACTCTGTGGCACTTGTACTCAAGCCGTTCAAGACCACAGAGGTCACGGAGCACTTCACTGACAGCTGACTGACAGTTTTAAAAAGCGATTTTGGCAGTTTTCTGGGAAATGCGTGTTCCGTGAGGATTTATTGACTATATTATGCTTGAATAATACTGTTAAAAGTTGTTTATTCATTTAAATATAGATATTTGTCTCAAAGGTTGTTTTTATTTAGTGTTTCAAGGTATAATTTGTTTAAAAACATAAGATTAAAGTGATTGATTTTCAAGTGTTTTGAGTTGAGTTTTATAATGAAATCACCTAGGGAAGACGACGTATCAGATGAGGATATTCCAAGCGACTTTTTCGATGATTTTAATAAAGAAGAATTTATGGAAGGTCTCAGTGTAATTGATAGCTGGGATGTTAAAGAAAAGCCGCAATCACGAAGTTCGAGATCGCGAATCGACGCCGCGGCAATAGATGGCGTAAGCGACCTTCGAGAACTGATCGGCGATAGCCGAGAAGACAGAGATCCTAATGTTGATGATATGCAGGATCAAATCAAGATAACCGAACATCGCGAGATGTCTAATAGTAGTGACCATGGTCATTCTAGCCAACTCGACAACTATATAAAGCCTGGAAGTCGTCGAGATCTCCGTAAAACCAACGAAGCTATAAAGAAAGATAAAGCGGTTAAAGTGAAAGAATATTTAACCAAACATCTAGACTCAATTGACAACCTTAAGCCCCCTGGAACTGAACTTGATGATTTTCTAAATGAATCTTCTGCACCTTCGAAACGAAGAGCACGATCACGGAGTCCTGGAAAACATTCCCGACATTCAAGTCCCAGAGATGCAAAGTATTTAAAGTCTCCAAAAAGGGAACATCTATTTAAAGATAAACGAATTTACTACAATAATAGACATTATGAAAATCCGCGTGGAAAGCCATATTTTAAACCCTATCACAAATTCCGCCAGCAAAGCCCAAATTGGAGAAAATCCTATCATTACAATTCAAGACCTCGTAATTATTCTAGACAAAGTCCCCTTCAATTTGGTCCTCGTGCAAGAAGCCCCCGGCGACGAAGTCCACGTGCCCGCAGCCCCCGAGGACGCAACTCCAAAGGACGTAGCCCACGAAGACAGAGCCCACGTTGGCGCAGCAGAAGTCGTTCACCAACCTCTTCAAAATATAAATATAGCAATAAAAAAGCATCCATGGAACTGAAAGATTCGTTTCTGTATCCAGTTGAGACATCAACAGTACCAATGCCCATATCAAATAATGAAGGGGACACTATGCATGGAGAGTTCTATGGGAGTAATTTAACAGAATATTCTTCAGGAACACCGGGGTATTCTTATATGCAAAATTCTTATCCTAGTGGCGGTTATGAATACGGACCAACAACAGATACTATGAATCTCGGATTGCCGCAGCCTACTTCAACACAAATCATAAATGCAGCACCGTCAATGGTTCCTCCTCCGTTCGAAAGCAGTCCAGTGACCCAGCAAGTTCCTCCTCTCAGTGTGCAAACTTCAAGTGAAAATCCATTTGATGCTTTAGCTAAAGTAATAATAGTTATATGTTAAATAAATTGCACGTAGATTATAGTTAATTTATTAATTTAAAAATTAAATTTCAGTTGGTTGTTGATGGCAAGCTTTCCAAAGAGGACTATTACAAGCTGGCTCCAAATAAAGGTAAGGGTCAATTATGTTAATATAAAACTTCTATGCTTACTAATGGCATTTTAAACTTTTTTAAATATTAACTCTTGGTTTAATGGAATTTGATTGTGTTTATTTCAGGTCCATTCATGGACAGGACTGTGGCTACACAGGTCAGAGTAAAGGGTAGGTAAAATGTCTATTTTTATATAACATATTACTAATACTGTCTAAATAGGGTATTATAATAAATAAAAAAAATTACAACTAAAAATAGTTCTTAATTGATTAATTAGTGTTTTTACATTTTTATAGCCAGCTTAATATAGTGTTTTAACTGCACTATGTTATGATTTGTATTGGACTCTTTTTTTTGGTCCTCTAGTCTATAAGAAGGTGTCAAGGTTGAAGATTTTTGTGTCAAATGTATTTTGGTCCAATTTAAAAGTTTCTGTTTGTCCCAAGTGTTATGTTCTCATTTATATGTTTTGCGTTCACAGTGTTAGACCGCTGCCTCCAAGCATTGACTAAGCTTTCTAAGTTAGAAATGCCAAATCGTTTATTTCTAAACAATGCCCTTATTGAACAAGAACAAAAGAGTTTAACCCCCAAATATTGCTCTCCATTGAAGAGGCAAGCACCTGTGGAATTTTACTTCACAAAAACTGATTGTGAATCGGAGACAGTGCGGAAAAACAGACAAATTATTGATAACATCATTTCATCAATAGGGTTAAGTGACATTGTTTTGCGTTCAAAAAAGAACAACAACAAGAATATGGCAGATGCGGCTGTTCAAACTATGAATCCGTTCTGCGAGGTGTGTCATATACGTGAAAATACGAAAACCAACGATGCCGTTACTTCGATCGACCGTGAAGATTTTACAGCGACAGTGCATACTCAAGTTGTGGATGAAGATTTGCTTAATTCCAAATCAGTGTTTAATCCAAGTGGCGGTGCCGGCAATCATGAACACATTTCAATAGCCCATCTGACTCCTGCTCAGCTGGTGTCTCAACTCGCGGCCCGTGCGAAGACTTTGAAGCAATCCCAGCCTCAACGCTCTCAGTTCAGCAGGCGAGTCCCGGGAAGTAGCTACGACTATGGAGGAGGTGGCAGTAAGGATGACGGTTATTACAACTTTTCTAATCAATGAAGAATTTTTCAACTGTTGTAAACGTGAATTCCACAGCGGAAAGACATGTATATTATCGTCGTTTCATTCTCTTTGAAAAAAGAGAGATGATTATGTTTTGGTACAAGTATTTCTGCTATGGAAGTCATGGTGAAGACATACATATTGTAATTATGTAAAAGTTCATCGTAATTGCGCCCAAACACTATTTATTTTATGTTTTCAATCGATTTTTTTGCTTGTAGGAATCAACCAATATTCCATTTAGAACCTTGGAACAATTAACAAGGTCCAAATATGGATTGGTGACTAAAGTGATTTCATGAAAGACATGAATGAACTTTGTCTTTTTATATTTTTCTTTATTATAGATTTTTCAACTTTTTTAAAATTATATAACTGCTGCAGTATTTCAATAAAGGGCAATGCGTTATGAAGGAAGAAAATGAAATGCAAATACTAGTTTTAGCTTACATGAAGAATGATGCATGAATCAGAACCGGTTTGCTGCTGGAACGTCATCAGTTGTCAAGAAGCGTCACAAAATGGAGCAGTCTCAAGATGAAACGACGTGCGTGCTACAATTTTATTACAGAAGATATAAGTTTTTATTCTAAGGATTTGATTGCTAATGCTTTTTGAAGCAGGTAACAATAATTTATACAAATCTAAAACGCTTTGAAAAGCTATAAATATTGTTTTTTAATATTGTAGATTGCGAGGCAAAGATGGGTTACAAGATTTATACCATACCAATAAAAATATCCTCTTTTGTGTATAACTACTGAAACAAAGTCTTAAAATTTATTATACTACTGAAACAAAGTCTTAAAATATAAATCTTTGCCTAATATTTAGTTTGTATGTTTTGTAGTTTATGTTCCACTTGAATCTTTCGTAGAATGTAAAAATATTGAAATTTTAACTTTTTCTATTGGTTCATTAGATATGTTTTATGTGTAATGATTTATTTGTACTGATACCAAGTAAAATATAATTTTAACCAAAACTCATGAAATTATTATTTAACAAGCGATAAAACTATACGTCTGACCTGTGGGTACGCACAAATTCCAGTTTTTATTTGGTCACACATTCTTTTTACATATATTTACATTTTATATCTTTCCTTAGATAACATAACCTCAAACAGTTGTGAAGTCCTTTTAAAGTTGAAAAAAATCATGCATAGATAGATGTATGAATGGAAGATTTTGGAATGGATGGAAGATTCGACATTCATGTTGTTTTTTCAATCTAAGAAGGCAATAGCTTTGCTTTTATTTACAACAGTACAAAGCAACGCTTACCTTAGATACGATTTAAAACAAATTACACTGGACGTATGATTTCATTTTCCGTTAAATCTACACTGAAGTAGAATCCCCTTCATATACAGTTTTTAAAAGTGCTTTCTCTGACAATCTTAGAAGATCGGAAAAGAATATTTTAAAAGTTGAACAAGAGTCGAACTGCGCAGAGATGTATCTTCGATTGCAAGAATGTTGCTGAAGGAACTGAGCTAAAGCTATGGTGGGTAGTTTTCGAATCCAGTTCAGGTGGAGACAAGGGAATGAAGTTTTGTGAAAAATGCAGTTTTCGTCAAAGGACTAGCGGCGATAGAAAACTCAGCTAGAATCTTGCTGCTTACATTTGTTATGGCTTTAATAAAAATATGGTAAGTCGTCATTAGTTCAATTTAATAAAGACGTTGACACTTTTGATTATCTAAACGTTTGTGGGCCGTAGTTTCTGGTCATTCCGTTTATGATTTTTTTAAATCAAAACTGGTGACAATAGCTACAACACTGTATGAGTATAGTTTAATAAAATCTGATGGCTTCCTCATATTATCATCATTATTAAGACTAACACTTATTCTTCAATGACAGATCGATTTGATGAACGAAAACCTATGCTGAACTATGTAAGTTTGAGACGAGGGCCGGGAGACAGAAGACGATGAAATTGGACTAAGGTAAGTAGTAGTAGTAAGACGGATTTATTGTTAGTTAAACAGTGTTTAAATAAGTTGTGCATAAAGTTAAGAAAACCTATGATCCTCCTTCGTACTCCATTACTTTTTCTATATTTTTGCAAATTGTATATCCTTTAACAAGTGGAAAAGACAATAAAGACAGTGCATGGAGCTCCATTAATTACAATGTGGATCGTTCCAATGACGTAGATAAAATTAGGTGGTCCTTTTTTCATATTTTTAATGTACAGGGTTAATGTAAAATGAGGTAGCGAAAGCATAAAGTTTTACAGTTTATTAGGAAGTTAAGTTTAAAAAAAATTGCTGTACTTTGACTTAATAAAATAAACAATTTGAATATTTTTATCGTTTTATTTTTCTTAATTATAATTTATATATTTCACCAGCTTTTGTTAATGTTCATAAGAAAATATGTACTTGAATATTAAAAAAAGTCTTATCAGGATTAACATTTTACTAAATTTCTAATGACTCATTGTCATTTTTCTTTCAATAAATTACCGTAAATATAAACTGTCAATGATGCCACATTTATAACCATATACTTTTAGCGAAATATAACTAATTTAACAGTATAAATTACATATTCAGTGTTATAACCTGGCACAATAACTTTCATACGAAAACTAGTAGTGTAATAATAAATATCATACAACACTTTTTGAAACCGGACTAGACAGAAATAATGAAGAAAATAATGCGTAACTTACGAAAATGATGACCCGTCATTTAAAATAGTAAGACATTGTTACATGGAATACAATAACTTAGCCATCTAAGAAATCATCAAGCCACTTCTCAAGATCCTCCGGAGATTCAATAACTGGGTTCTTTTGTGGTTCCTGTTCCTTTACTGGACTGATATCTGAAAATAATACAAGTTTATTTGAACAAAGACTGAATATTCTTTTTTTTATATGAAATTTAAACTTATTATTAAACTAACTAACTTACTATTAAGAATGTAAACATTAGAAAGAAAAGGCGGGACCAACAAGGTGATAAAGGCAGTGTGTGAATTTTTTTTATATAAAACAATAATCAGTGTTTTACCAGACTATGATTTATTTTTGTGACAAATTTTAGTAAAACCTGTTTAACCATTTAGGAGATACATAGTAAGAAACATCCATCCATCCAAAGTATCACATTTATAATATTGGTAACATTACTTACTTTCAACCACTGATGTGACAGCAGCTGTATTTACTGAAATTTTTGGTTCAGATTTTATTGGACTTTCTACTTTTTTGTTTTCAACAACAGCTATAATATCATCAATGTTTTCTATATGTTTATTGTCAATAGATTTTTCTTTCATGTCACCTTTTTCTTCTATTTCAACAAATTGTTTCACAGATTCTATTTCCTTAATTTCGTTTGTATCATTAGTTTCAGGTTCAATTTTAGCTAAATTATTAATCTTAACAGGACTAGGTTTAGAAGTTTTTTCATCAGTTGTCTTAATTTCTTCATTTTCTATGTCATTTTTGTTCCCGAGATTTGTAAAATCAACATCTTTGGCTGTAACTTCGTCTTTTTCATCAGAAACAGTACATTCCTTTTCATCGGATTCCCTTAATTTCTTTAAAATTCTATCCTGGGCTTCCATTTCTGGTGTACTATAACTTTTGTCATTGTAATACTTTTGTTTAAACTTCGTAGCTCTGTTGTTCATATTTAATATATCAGTTTCACTAAATAATGATTGGTCTATACTATTCCTTTCGTAAAATGGTATTGTTGACAGAGCTATAGATAAATTGTCCATATCAATTTCGAAATATTTATCATATAGAGATGGGCCGGTGGTATTGTCCCATGACTTCTCATGTTTGAATTGAAAATGTCCACCGACTGACAATGGTGCTTGGATTAGAGCCTGGAAAGTGGTAAAGATATTTTTAGGTTCATCAATAGTTTCATTCTTTAGTCAGAGAACCAGCAAAACCACAATCATATTCATCTTTTTACTGAGATTTAACTACATTTCAAACATAGACAGGCCTAGAGATAGATGGGCTGTATGATAGATGACATGGTCAAGAGAATGATGACTAAAATGATTGAAGATAGATCAATAAATAGAATGAAAACCTGGTGTGCCAAGCTTATGTAAGCAACAAAATTGAATAATATTTTAACCTACTCAATGGGACCATCTCATCTTTGGAATAAATGGGTTATTTTAAAAGCGCAAGCTGCAGTAAATGTAACATTAAATGAATAAATACCTCATAATCGGCACCCACATTCTCCTGTTCCTCAATTTCATTGTAACTCTCAATTGGCATTTCATATTTAGCCCAATTGCTTTGTATTTCCTTATTCTTGTACTTGGAATTTGCTTCTTCTGTTATTTTGAGTATGTCATCTGTCTCCCTCTTCAAATTTTTATAGAACTCAGGACCAGGTGGTTCATATGGAGGCTTCTCGGGAACTGAAGCTGGAATTGGAACGTTTTACATTTAATTTAATCTTACTTACTAAAACTTATTATAAATAGTATTGGTATCCTTCTCCAGTCTTACTAGTTTATAAAGATAAAACCTTTCTGATCTCTTACTAATATTATAAATGCGAAAGTTTAGATGGTTGGATGGATGTTTATTACTAAGTATCTCCAGAATTATCAGACCTTACTGAAATTCGTCATAGATATAGGACATAGCTTGGAAGAGTACATAGGCTATCAAGTTTTTTTTTTCAAATTCCGCGCTGATCGAGTCGCGGTCTTCAGCTAATTATTGATTAAGATTTTAGACTCATTATTATATGATATTCAAACTGGTACTATTAGCTCAGAAATTAGTTCTTGTATTTTTTTATGTTATAAAAAAAAATATATAAAAAACTTTAAGTCAAGCATTACCTTTAGCAGGTTCGGTGTCCTTTTGCACTGGTACGGGCTGAGGTTTTGGTGCTGGCTGTTTATCTTTCTTTTCGACTTGCTGGTCATGACGACGTCGTGATTTCCTCTGGTCTTTTGGGTCACTTTTGCGGCTTAAATATGAAGTAAGTCATTTATTAAAAGTATAGATTTACATGTTGAATGTTTCAAAAGTGTACTTACTTAGATTTCTTATCCTCCGGCATAATTTTATATCTGGATAAAATGTATGCGGCAAAACATTAAACAATTAAATTTAAGCTAATGAAGGTTGTCTTGATAATGAATAAATAAATGTGAAAAATAAAATAATAATGAATATAATTAAATTTCAATCCAGCTGGTCACTTCGTGTAAGTTTTGGATTTTTGACAATTGATATGACATTGACAATGGTTTCTGACTTTGACATTTGTACTAGACGCATCAAAATAAAGTAACACACGTGAAATGAAACGTTTCTTAACTAAATTAAATTATGAATTAATTTTCGTCTTTTAACTGTTGGTATGATTTTGTACATCAATTCCCTTTCTCTATTGTGGATTTTGCTAATTTGCTACCAATACCAATAATGTCCAAAAAACTAGGAGAGTTAAGCAGCGCCATCTAACAGAATTTTGTATTTACCAGTAGATTGTGACGCATTTTAACAAAAGATGTCGCTTCAAATTCGTTTAATTTTTATTTTGTATGTTATTTGTCAAAGCCTTTTCCGAGATAACCGCTACAAAAATTACCCTTCGGTGATATCTAGTGTTGTAATTACCGATTGCGACTAGATGATGATCAGGGTTTGAATCCAGGTAATTTGGGCCTCCCACATAAGTTGTGGTTTCGATCAAGTTTCGATACTTGTGTAAGATTCTTGTTACGATTATCTTCCTTAAAACTAAAATCGTTTTTTAATTAAACTCGAAAAATTTGTTTTCCAACGCCCATATTTTCTAAGTCCTTGCACCGGTAAAAATTAAAAGCGCTTATAGGGGTCGTAAGCCGTCATTGTTTATGCATGTGTCGTCCTACGTAAATTCTCGTTTCGGTCGCGCTTTGTACTCACACAATTATGACAAACAACAAAACATACGACCACCACGGTCTGGGATCACTAAACCAGAATCGGATACACTGAACTAGTTTCACCCAACATTGAAAATAACACTTAACTCCTTGAGATAAAGTTGAAATTACCTTATTATAGTAGTGTACTAAACTATAGGCTTTGAGAGGCGTAGGTGTTGTGTAGGCGGTAGTCCCGAAACGTAATGTATCATGATAATAGAGCACATCTCAAATAGAAAGTTATAAAGGGTGATTTTTTATGATGGATGATGGATTTCAAAGTCTTGAGCCAATACCATCCAGTGTGATAAGGACGGAATAGTCTTAAAAAGCATTTAAAGTAAACAATTTTAATAAACAGTCGGAAAAAACTAAGAGTCGGTAAAAAGTGGTAATATTCTAAGAGTCACCCTTATTGACTTGTTTGCAGTAGTAACGTAACCTACGACTAAAAACAGTTGTTTATCACGTTCTTATTACAATAAAAAGTTTCAGGAAGAAGGAAGGAAGGGCGATAGTCGGGTGTGACAGGAACATACGGCACGGGGGTGACGCACCGCGCATGCGCCGCGCAAGGGGCGCCACGCGCAGTCGCCACGCGCCCGTCCTCAAAACAACATGGCGTATGTTCGCGTCCAAGGACACCTTTGACAGAATACGATATTACAGCTGTTATCAATTCATAAATACAACGTTTTTAGTGGTTAAAAAGTGTTGTGTTTTTTGTAGTGGTGTGTTGAACTGTTTTTGATTATTGGAATACCGGCGTTTTGCACGCCGATATTAAAAGGTACGCAAAAACTGTGTGACATTTGATTGCATTTTTGAAATGCAATTAATAATGTCAATTAATTGATTTATATCGATTGCTTGATATTTAGAGTTTTTATAAAATTAGATAATAATGAAATAATGCCTTAAATTTAGTCGCATTAAAATTTTATATTCTAACGGATATAACAAAACGCTAAGTTGCTTCGATGCCTTATTGGTTATTGTCATTTTTTAAATTTGCGATGATTTAACGGTTATCAAAGTATTAGGATTTTCAAAACAGATACTTATATTAAATCTTTGCATAATTTCGCTTTATAAAGGTTTACATATAATAATCGACCCAACGTACTGATAAGCCCCTCCCTTGCATAGGACTTTTAAGCTCAGTGAATTAGCAAGAATCTATCTACCCTAATTGGGTTAGAAGTCGTGAGACCTTTACCATAAACTATATCTATTCCTGGTTATTAACTTATATATTGTAATTAAAAACAACCCATGATTTGTAATTAGTGTCGAATTAAACTTTCTCCTAATAAAGGAAATTATTAATAACTAATTATATTTTTTTTATCATATTCGTGTAGAATTTTAACAGCACGAACGCTGACACGAAAAATCGTGTGATAATTTTATTATTTACCTATAAAATATGTGTAAAAACATATAATTTACGCAATATAGTGTATTAATATATCAACGCGAGTAAAACAGAATTGTCGACTGTCCAATGTATGTTGCAAGTTTTAAAAAGGTATATAGAATGTAGCAGGTATTTGTCCAATTTTAGTTACGAAGTCGTACTAGAATTTGGAGTAAAAACGCTAAATGGTTAATCTAAAATGTCATTCGCATAGATTTGTGGCATAGATTTAAGGTAAAATGCGCACAAATCTTGCTTCGAGATTGGTAAAACAATTATATTTACTTTTGAAATTAATTAATAATTAATGCTTATTTGCAATTAAAGCGTGGTGAAGATGAACCACAATAGACATATGAAAGTAAAATGCGTAAACATTCATTCGACCACCCCTCTTTAATTCGGTAATGAAAGATCGATACTAGGGACAATCGAATACCGATTCGGGAAGACGGATTGCCTTCCCTTCTTCTAAGGGAAAGATAACATTTAAAATCCTTAACTTCAACTCGATATTTGATATATTTTTCTGTATTAATTAGCTTGATTATCAAAAGTTCATTACTGTAATTATTGTTTAGTCCCCTTTCCTTTTCTTCCCCTTCTATAGGAAGTAAATTTCACGGAGTTGAAGACGCATAGAAGAGGAATATCTTTTACACGTCCCATCTTCCGTCGATTAAACAATCAAATCTGCTGTTGCGGTGTCTGGGCAGCGATCGATTTGCTATAATGAAATAACTCAAAAACTACTAGGCCGATTTAAATTTTTTTTCACCATTAGAAAGGTAATTTATCAATGTGTAACATAGTTTGTGTCTTTTATTATTTTTTTTAATTTTACGGGGACGAAGTCGAGAGTAACAGCTAGTATAATATAAAAAATAGATTATTGTAGGTTATTCGTTTATTTGTATCATTCTATCGTTGATTAAACTGTTAACTTTTATAATCTGTTCAATTCAGTTTTTATACCAACATAAAAAAATTAAACCGCTTTCGTAGAACACAATACATACATTTAAGGCTCGCGCTTCCCGTTTGAAAATTCGCGTCTTACATCATCGTGGCCGTATTAATAATTAGCATGCTAAATACAGCGTGTTGCCGTTCGCACTTTCTTTCACGTACGTGTTGGTGCTTTTGCGAATTCAGTAATATGCAATATCCATATTCATTATGAAGCAATTATGCACATGAACGCATCTAATGTAGCTATTATTGAATTACGTACTTATGTCTGTGATTATGAATACAGTTAGCTGCATAAGTGTACACATTTTAAATGTAGAAACTAGCAAATGTTTCATTACTTATCCATGTGTTTATCAATAGGATTTAGGATATCTACGTGCATATTTTTAAACTGAAGGAATATAAGTTTCTGAAGATTTGTATTGCTTACATATTTATGCATCTGATTACAATTAGATGTTAAACAATACATCCCCAATCCAGCTAAATCTAATTAACTATTAGCAACAGGAATATTTTAGCTATCATTTAGAATATACCGTTTGCTCTGGCATTTAATATGACTAATATTTTATGCTAGCTTGTGCCCGCGACTCGGTCCATGTGGAATTAAAAAAAGTAAGTAGCCTATGTATGTGTTCCAAACTATGTCCTACATGCGAAATTTGATCGAGATCCGTTCAGCCGTTTAGGCTACAAACTCTATCAGACATCCATCCATACATTTATAATATTAAGTACCTAAGATCGTAAATTCTGTCAGCTATTCCGTCTAAGAAATGGCAGGAATATTGACGTAATTACCTGTTGCTTACATTATTATGACTCGATGTGCAGAAATGATAACACGTGTCGTTTGTATTAACAACGGCATGTGTCTAATGTTCACAAAACGTAACCATAATGTACACTGTTATGTACCCTATATAGAGTGTTGTAAGTTACATAACACAGTTGTGTACACTCTATGATACTCCATAGAGTAAATCATAATTTGGATAAATATGTTTTGGTGTTACGAAAGATTTGAGAATTCTTACGCATTCAGTAAAGGATTAGTAAGGCCTTTAAAAGTAAGTAAGGCTTATTTAAAATGTTTGTATATGATAATAATTGTTCACAACTTGTAGTGGTTTATTCACGCCTTTGTTGGTAGAGTGCGGTCAGAATCCCGCTGTTCTCTTAATGAATATTAGGATTATAACGCATCTGTAGTTCCTATGGTATTGTGGATGTTTGTAGATGTCAAATAGATGACTTACTGTTTGTTTGAACCCTTTATTCTATAAAAAATGAAGCAACCATACAATGTATTGAAAAAAAATCATTAAAGATTGACGCAACCTCTATCACAGCCTTCCCACGCTGTAGATAAAGCGTTTGACTGAACATTTATACATGTATGGTATATGTATGAATGTATGAACAGATAACAAATATTCCCCATAAATTGCGCAACGATTTAGGGGAAAATTCGATTCATTTGTTTCTAGGAATTTGTAGATTTTTTGTCGATGTTTTTATCGCAAATTTAAATTTAAAACTTGAACATTATGTTACAAAATTATGATAAAGTTAATTATAAAAGTCACTTTGTTTTAAATTTTATGCATATAACAAGGTAGCATTGTTCGTTATTTAACAATCAGTTAGTTGATACGCCGTTAAACGTTGTCGAGTAATTTGTTATTTACAATTAGCTTCATTTCAATGCTAATACGTGGAACTGATTTTAATAATATACGTGTAGATGTTGTTTTAAAATGTTACTCTTTTTAACTAATATCGTTATCGATATATTAATACGTTAAGGGAAAACTTTGTACCCCTTCTATAGAAATTGCGGGGACTTTGAAATGGGTGGTTTCTAGGTACTTCTAAGTTTCTGTCTAAAATACAAGAGTGTTTTAACGTTCCATTGCAATAATATTAAGTTAATAAATTAGTTGTCACCTCTATTTTAAAATACACATAGGAAAATAACTTAATTTGTTATGTTTTCCTTGACTGAATAATCAGTTTTCCTCAACCATGGTGATTATTAACGTCATAAAAGTCACAGTAACAAATAAAGTCACATAGGAATACCATTAATGTGACTAATTTATAACAAACTTCATAATTTGTAATTATCATACTTCATACTATCATATCATACTAATATTATAAATGCGAAAGTTTAGATAGATGGATAGATGGATGGATGTTTGTTAGAGTTTGTAGCCTAAACGGCTGAACGGATTTCGATGAAATTTGGTACAGATGTAGAGGATAGTCTGGAAGAACACATAGGCTACTCACTTTTGTTTTTTTTAATTCCACGCGGACGGAGTCGCGGGCAACAGCTAGTTATTAATAATTTATTAAGTTTGTAACAGAGTCTAAAATTTTTTAAATTTGATTTCCATTGTCTTGTCTGTATTCGTTTATCATTGGTCATCTTTTGTAAATTTGTCATTTGTGCTTATTTAATTTTTTTAAGTAGTGCTGGAATGTCAATTGCTTTCATTCGTTATTTGCGCTATTGACGCTGCATTTTCGAAATTCAGTTTATTGATGAAAAGTCAGCAATTCAATTGTGCTTGGTGCCATAATCGTTGTGTAACATTAACTAGGTTATGCCTTAATTTAATATGTGATTTTCTATTACTGTTTATTCGATTTTTTTACGGTAAATCTTTTGAGTGTTTGATTTCCTTCTTACCATATATAATTTAAATAATGGTACATCTGTTCTGTTCTATTCGCGTCAATTGTTACTCACACGCGCCAGTTAGTCAGCGTGAAAAGCAAGCAAAAATATTACTCACTGGCGTCAAGTGGATGCCTTATAGACTGTGCAAAGAAACAAATTCTCTTCCTACTTGGGATTATCTTCAGTAGAATGTCACCATAATACATTTAATTTATGTATATTAAATACTAGGTATTGCTCGCGACTTCTCTCACATGAAAATAAATAGATTGCCTATGTTACTCACATATAAATTACCTTTCTAACGGTGAAAGAATTTTTAAAATTGGCCCAGTAGTTCTTGAGTTATTTCAATAAATACAAGAATACAAATCTTTCCTCTTTATAATATTAGTATAGATTGGTCTATTTGTATGTTGCTGTGACAAGTTTATGACCTTACTAGCTTTCTCCCGCGACTCCGCGTGGAATTAAAAAAACAAAAGAATATAGCCTATGTATTCTTCCAGACTATACGTTACGTCTATGCCAAATTTAATCGAGATCCGTTCAGCCATTTAGACTACAAACTAACAACCGTCCATCCGTCCATCCATATTTTCGCGTTTATAATAAGTAAGATAATAATTTTAGTAAGATTGTACTGTGAGTGACAATTGATTTTATTCCAGTGGGTAGGAAATAAACGTCCTCGACTGCATCAACGTATTTACAACTGCATGTTCAGTCGATGGCGTTGTATAAGGAAGTATTACGCTGGACTTATGCTATTCATGTTCAAATGGATATATTTACGGTAGCGTCTAGACCGTCTGGTGATAAATAGACATGAAAACAGTGACGTCTTAGCCCTGAAAGAAGGCCTTTAGGGTAAGCTTTACAATTTACATCCTTCGACCACGTTACCACTTAACTATAGGTGGAATCGTGGTCAAGCGCTGTTTTTAAAAATCATAAAAAAAAATTCTTGTTAGAAATTATTATTTAATCTGTAAAAGATTTATGAAACGTTTGTTTAGTTTAACAAAGGTTTCATAGATGTTATCGTATCTGTCCCTGAACTTGAGGGAGGTCGTAAAGTGAGTCTTTATCGGTGGGCCGCTCGGTCCTTGAACCCCCCCAAATTCCCCCAGCGGCAACACGGTCTATATTTAGAACTGCACGCTTCAAAACGAGACCAACAAGATAGGAGCAAGATTTAATGTTGCGTCATTAGTCAGTTTTGTACATGATTACGGCGTGTTGCGTAGTCAGAATAACTGTAGGCTTCCACTGATTATTTAATGTCTGTAAAAGATGTGTAATTGTACTGTTAAAGAATTACCCATTCTTCTTTATTTAGGTGCGATGGATAGGATGGAAGACCTAGTTTACTTTGAATCAATGTTCAGTAACTTCAAAGTTAGAATTGGCTAAGTCATCATCATCATCGTCATCATCTCCTTATCCTACTCCCGTAGGGTCGGCGCAACAGGTTTTTGTCCTCCACATAACTCTATCATACGTCATCTCAGTCATCACTCCCTTTTTGACCATGTCACCTTTTACACAATCCATCCATCTCTTTCTAGGTCTACCTCTACCGATGTACCCTTCCACACTCATAACTAACGTTCTCCTTTTAACATGCGATTCATCCCTCATCATAACATGCCCATACCATGCTAACTAATTTGCTAAGTATTTGCTTAATTTTGTTTGTTTTGTCTGTAATTCGGCATGTAACATTATTTCTTAATGAGCCCTTTTATATGCCACTGGAATGTGAAAAATCTTTGGAAGGAAATTTTTCTTGCTTGACAAAGAGTTATTAATAGCCTTAGAGTACAAGGTTGAATTTAAATTAAGCTGCCGAAGCATAAAAGAAGTCGATTTAAAACAATAAAATGTACTTTATCAATGTAAAGTTTCACGCACACTAAACGCAATATCGCTCTATTTTAAATCAATCAAATTTGACACACATTTGAAATTTGCGAACATAAAAACTGTCCGGGGGGTTTGATATAGTGTTTTCAGATGGTAACCGTATTAAAATAGCAAAAGCACATGTTCTATGTAGTCATACTTTGAGACCTATATTTATAGTTAAGAAATAGTAATCGGCTCAACTATCTATACTTCTATACTAGTGTTAACAGGAAAGATTTGTATTGAAATAACTCTAAAATTACCGGGCCGATTTCAAAAATTTTTTCACCTTAAAAAGCTACGTTATCAGTAACATAAGGTATATTTTTTTACTTCACGCGGGCGAAGTCGCGAGCAACAGCTAGTCATATTTGAAATTATAACCATGGAAATCTACTTGTATTTTGATTTGTCTCTTTTTTTCGGAAGGGATGGCAATATGTTTTATACAATCAGGTTTTCTTTGATAAGAAAATTAATTGAATTAAAATTATAAGCTTAGTGTGCGTTTGTCATTATATTTCTCATGCATCTTTCGTACGGTCCATTACCCGATCACGATGTTGGGACCAGTTTTTTGCGATCCTCTTCACGTACCGGTCGGGATATTGAGACGCTTTTTACCATTTTGTCGGTGACGTGATTAGTCGTAATACAATGGGAAGAAACTACATTTTGATCACTATAGATGATTCCAAAGACTTTTGTCAAATAAAGAAATCGGCGCTTTAAGTCTTCCATCCCGTTCTCTTCATTGTAACAGATTAGTTTTAAAATGAAATAAATAAAACACTACTTATTGACAAAAAAAAAGCTAAATTAATGAAACATATTAATGAAATAATTATAATAAAAAAAGGTTTGCATATTAAGGTAAATAACACTATGATTAGTCAAAAGAAATTAAGTTGAAATGTTTGTAAACTATTTAAGTTTTTTCCTATTGAAATGGATGCAGACATAAACAAATTCAATTATTATTTCAAGTAAATGCAACAGTAATGAAAAAGGTACAGTCAGCTAAACATATGAAACGCAAAAACGACAAGTTTATTTTCAAGCGCCAATAGCCTAATGGTTTGGGGTACGGACTACCGATCTTTGAGGTCGAGGGTTCGAATGCCACCATTCGACTATTGTCGTGAACCATATCCTAGCACAAGCCTAGAGCTTAGTTGGAATGGTTAAAGGAAATATAAGTAAATTAACAAAAATGTAATTGATGAAGTTACAGGTTTCTGTATTTATCAATCTTTTCATAGATTATTCACTCTTAAAACTCATATGCCTCATCTAATGTTAAAAATGATGTACATGGTTTTTAGTAGACAAAGCATTATAATGAATTTGTATGTAGCTATTGTTATCAAGAATGATTTAATATGGTTGTATAATTTATGCAGTGTTTTCACTACGTGAGCTTACTAATTGATTGCGAATAAATAAATAGTATTTGTCTTATATGGGATCAGTGGCGACGATTATCCTACGGTGATGTCATTCAACGCACGTTTAGTTTGAAGACTGAATGAATGATATGATGGTTACATCATTCCATTCATTCCCTTCGTTTTTATATCTGGGATAGGAATGAGTAATCTGAGATACATATCACAAGATTAGAAGGAACTAAGTGTGTCTAAAGTCTTAGTACTGAAAATTTTCTGTATAACCTCAGTTTTAGTTAGACATTGTTTAGTTAAACATGTTTTAACCTATTGATTGTCATTTATTGATTTTATGGATTTTCGTGTTTATTTTTAACTAAAAAAATATTTTCATACTGCTTTAAGTATTATTACTTTTTAATTTTTTATCTTTGATAGTACAATTAAAAGTCTCATAGAGTAACACCTTTCAAGACCTACCACAGATTAAAGAAATAAGAGAAGGTACAAAAGAATTAAAATAAATGGCACATGTCTCAAACATTGATTATATTACGCTGTGTAACGTGCAAGTGTGCAGAATTTTGAAACCCTATAGGAATTTGAGGCGACGCATTGTGTTCCGTACATGGAAAGCTGATGGAAACTAAACACCGAGCGGTACTGTTTCACCGCACTATGCTACGATATATCTATGTATACTACGATGTTTTTAAAATCAATATTATAAAGAGGAAAGATTTGTATTTTATTATGTATTCCATTCACGTAAAAAATACTGGGCCGATTTCGAAAATTCTTTCACCATTAGGAAGGTAATTTATCTGTGAGTAAAATAGGCTATTTTACTGGTTTTTTTTTTTAATATTAACCCCGTGGAAGTTGCCAGCAATAGCCAGTAATTATTATATTAGACGCGTATAGGGAGCGATGGGAATGAAATATCCATAGATTTACCATTCTTTGCAATTGACAACAAAAGAAATTTGTAAAGTCTACTTGTGATGGGATCCCAAAGGAACGTTGTTGTGTGAAGTCATAAACAGGTATGATGTTTTCACTTGTTTTGGACATCGTTCAATCGTTTATTCAACAAGGTTTGTGATTAGATTTTGTTTGTTTATGTACAGTGAGATTTGTTGTTGGTGGAACTCTAAATGGTCGTTTGAATGTCTTGAAACGAATCGTCGGTATGTTATAACAATCTTCCACCTTATACAATAGTAAAGTATTAAGAAGGCTTTATGTAAAATCGAATTGTAATTTTATCCCCTATTAATGCGAATGAATCTGACTGTACTTTGTGCTTATATCATATTGAAACAATGAGGAAACTTTTAAATAATTATTTAAATCATGAAGCATTTCATATGTCAATGTATTTTTTACACCGTTCTTTGTACAAATAGTTAATAGCAGTCTATGAATATCATTATGCAATGACAGTTGACCATAACTTCCGTCATCGTGCTACGTATCTATTTAAATACAATGCAATGAGTATAGAGAAATTAACACATTCAGTATTAATATAATGTTAAATGAGCTTGAGTTATTATCTAATTATTAATGGTAAAAATGTCTATTAATATGTTCAAATTAAATTTAATAGTTTGCCGCAATCTTACTTCTTACTGTTATAGATGCGAAAGTTTAGATGGCTGGATGTTTGTTAGAGTTTAACGCCACAGCTAAAGGGATCTGGATGAAATTTGGCATGGATGTAGAGCAGTCTGGAAGAACACATAGGCTACTTACTTTTATTTTTTTACTACCATGCGACCGCGACTCCAACCGCGTTTAATTTAAAAAAAAAAACAAAACTGATTAGCCTATGTGTTCTTCCAGACTATCCTATACATCTATACCAAATTTCATCGAAATCCGTTCAGCCGTTTAAGCTACAAACTCTAACAAACATCCATCTATCCATCCATCCATCTAAACTTTCGCATTTATATTATAATATTACTAGCTTTCGCCCGCGACTCCGTCCGCGCTGAGATCTAAAAAACAAAAGTTAGTAGCCTATGTGTTCTTCCAGACTATCCTCTACGTCTATGCCAAATTTCATCGAGATCATTTCAGCCGTTTAGGCTACAAACTCTAACAAACATCCATCCATCTAAACTTTCGCATTTATAATATTAGTATGATATATACTAAGATTACCAAGCTGACGGACTCTCGGGCGTAAGCTAGTAGTAATTTTAAGATTAGAGAAAGATGACAGTTTTCTGAAATTTAAATCATATTTTGAAGTAATAAACTTTTAAATTAATTGCTCTTTTTATGACAATGTAAAGTTTCATTACCTTCAAGTACCATTAGTATATTTTTTTAAATAATATTCACACGGTCACTTCCCAGTACGGACAATTAGTGAATTATTAATACGTTAATATTGAAGTATGTGGGATTACTGTTATAAATCGTACCCGGAACCCTTAATTTATTTATGTTAACTTTATTTAATGCATTCTGCGGGGCAGATGTGTGTCGCTTGATCGATATTGTGCAGCTGTTGGAATGCAACCCCCATCACATATGGAAACAATTTCACTGGATTATCTGCGAATATTGCAATGTTTTGTATAAGAAATAAATCTTACATATCTATACTAATATTTTTAAACAGGAAAAAATTGTATTTTTTTATTTTTGTATGTATTGTAATAACTTAAAAACTACTCGAATTTAGAATTCTTCCACCTATTAAAGCTACGTTATCGCGGAGTGTATTTTTTTGTTATTTTTTAATTTCACGCGGACGAAGTCGCGAGCAACGACTAGTTACTAATATTAGTAATTCGAAAGTTTAGATGGATGTTCGTTAGAGTTTGTAGCCTAAACTGCTGAACGGATCTCGATGATATTTGGCATAGATGTAGAGGATAGTCTGGAAGAACACTTAGGCAACTAACTGTTGTCTAATGCAGACGAAGTCGCAGGCGAAAGCTAATGTTAAATAAAAGTTGATTCAATAGTTTTAAATACTTGGATATTTATAGGTTATTAAAAACCTAATAAGAACCATATTTGGATAAAATTTTAACAGTTCAGTTAGTCAGAAATTATGTTTGTTTTGTATGATTAATTAAATACATTAATCTATATGGGGTAGACAAATCGCTTAAGCTTTTTTATGAATAATAAACGCCACGTAATCACTTCAGTATGTGGATAATTTTAGCGCACACTCATCCTTGTTAGGGTTGCCAACTAAATGATTTATAAATAAAATATTATTTTCTTTTCATCATTGTAAGTATAAAAATTGTTAAAAAATTTTGTTCTTCATATATTTGGCAAATAAAATTTCTGTTCTTATGAATCCCAGATTGTTATTGAAAAGATGAAATAATTATACTTTATTGTGTCAATGTATTTTAGTAATATTAATTTTACGTTAGTAATGTATACGATTTAAACGAATATATTGTTACGTAACCTCATAAGTCTTGTTAATAATTTGATAAAATTTGTTTTTTTTTTGTGGTTATTTGTGGCAACCCTAATATATAGCGCCGGGACCAAGTCAAATAAATCTCGCTGACTGTTCCTCGAACACGTGAGTCCGTACTAATTGTGTTACGTACGTGTTGTATCTTTAGGGAGTTGCAGGAAGCTGCCATTTGGGCAATGCACGTGCCACTACATTGATTATATCAAATTGTATCTTATCCTAAAGTAGTAAGGTTTAAATTTCCGTGACATTGAAGAGATGAGTTAAACCGTTATTGCTTTAATCTGGGTAATGTAAGGAAATGTGAGTCGTGTTCAGCTTTGTTTAAAGATCATATTTGATAAACAATGCTTAAGTTAGTAAGAGAAGAAAGCCTTGAAACTTCTTACAATTAATTATATCTATTAGTACTTAGACATCTAAAGAAAACTCAGTATACGTCACAAAGAAGAGTTTACTCTTAATTAGGCCTTACAGCCGATATCTGAAACGAATTTTCAACACTTCGAATCGTAAGCGTCGCTTACCATCTGACAAATGTCAACACTTTGATGGAATTTGGAGTGAAAGACGCTGCTACATATTGGAATGTCGTTTCAGTATTCGATCGTTAGATCTACACTGGCTTTATTGATTGTTATAATTTACTCTAATAATTACTAATAGGAATTTAAAATTAATTCTATTAATTCCAGATTAACAAGAGGAGCGTTTATAATTTATCTTTCAAACATTCGTATCTATGTATATAGAGATACATTTAGGATACTAGGTGTTACTCGCGACTTCGCTCGTGTGAAATTAAATAATATATGTTACCCAAAGATTACCTTTCTAACGGTGAACGAATTTTTAAAATCGGTTCAGTTGTTTTCGAGCTATTTCAATACATACAAAAATACATTACTTTCCTCCTTACCTTTATAATAGCATAGATAGATCCTATATCCGTAGAGCTTAATGTTGTCAACGCAACAAGCCCTTAAGTAGTGTGTCGAGATGTGACTCACCGTATCCCGATTTATCCCGATTGGGTTCGCGACCGGAAGCGAGCGCAAGGGGACATCGGGACCGGCTGTTTTAACTGTATGATCTGATTGAAAATAAACTCAAGCACAACCAACGTGTGTAAACTTACTAACGGTGTTTAAAAATAAATGTAGATTTTAAATTCAAAATTGTCTGGAAAAAATAGTAATAGTTGGTTAATTCATACAATATTTCGTTAATTAGTTCTTCGTAATGTAAATCATCAATAAATTTGCTTTTAGACTCTAGTATTTTTAATCTCTTAGCTAGGTCAAGAACCCATTTAAGTTTCAATACACATTGAATTAATAAAAAATTTTATAAACATTCTTGTTTCATAATTATGCAGGAAATTATTTACAACATATGATTTCGTGTTTAAATTAACTTTATATTCAGTTGATTTGTTGCAATAATTTCTAGAACAATAGCTTGATATTTCGTAACAACTTATGTAATTGTTTACTGTACGAGTTACACATTCATTTCCTTTTAATATGTTAAACATTTATTTTATAATTTACATCAATAGGTTATAAACATCCTTAAATAGATAAAAAATATAATAGGAAGGAAGGAAATAAAATGTAATGCTTTTGATAAAGTTACTGTGTCATTTTATTCGAACTTCTAAAACTGTAAATCGACCTTATAGTCTCCCTAATTTATCTAGACAGGTGATAGTGTTTTAGCTGTTAGGTCTGCAAATACATATGATAGACACACAAGGCAAAATATAACAATAGGGGAACCATAGTTTCATTCCTATTTGCCGGATAAATTTGTCGCAATTCACAACATCAATGCTGAATTTCCTTCAGTATTTAGTACTTAGTAAAGTACATAATTATGGTTAAAGTATTTGTAATTGGCTCGAACACTTGTATGTCTGATGGTCATTCCGATTCTCGTAATTAACTTTCATTAAATATGTAGTCGTCGAACTTTTTATTAAACGAAATAATTACACGTACAGTACTTGTAGATGTTTTATTGCGGAACAGGTTGCACATAGCAACAGTAACTTGTATCCGATGGATTTTCATTTTAATTTACTAGTAAAAATGCCAAGAAAAATTCAATGATATTATTTAATTAAAGACACAAATGTAATGATAAATTATAATATAACTGAATAGTGAAGATTATTTTAAAAGGCTAACGAGCTATTAAAAATTCACAAGTTTTCCACAACGCCTGCACAATTATAATATATTTTCACACGATACCTATTAATTTTGTTGCTATGTTAAATCTAGCAGGCGCTGACACTTTTACATAACATCTACAATGGCATGCTACGATGTAATTAACAATCAAAGTCCGTAAATTTAACTTATGGAGAGTCATCCGATATCGCGACTCTTGAGACTGGATTACCAACCCACCCACTGAGTTGACAACAATTTATAATTTTAATTTCCCAGTAAATATTTTTGTGTAATGAAGCGCATCTGATGTCTTTTGACGAAACTACTTTTTTGGTTATATGTAATTTGTTTGTTAAAGATTTATACATTATTTTATTTTCTTGAACATGGAAATAACAATTAGGCATATAAATATAAATTACTAGCTTTCGCCCGCGACTACGTTCGCGTGTAATTAAAAAAAAAATTAAGTAGCCTATGTGTCCTTCCAGACTATCCTCCACAACTGTACCAAATATAATTGAGATCCGTTCAGTCGTTTAGGCTACAAACTCTACCAAACATCCATCCATCCATCCATCTATCTATCTAAACTTTCGCATTTGTAATATTAGTAAGATAAGATTTGATAACATAAGTTAAGTATTTTAAGATTCATGTATTACCCTTGCCACAATGTTGTATATGTAAATGTTTCATCTATGAGGAAGTTACATTGTCCTTTATGATTCCCAATAAGTCGATTGGTCTCATTCTATATGGAGGTTTTAAGAGTGGTAGAGCCCGCTTTAACATCTTCGCACGAATGGGTCGGCTCGTCCGGTGCAATACCACGACCATACAGAAGACAGACGTGAAGTGGGAGCAATTCCGCGTTTCGTCTGATGAATGTGGTGCCGGAGGCCCAACTTAGTCCATTTTCCTTCCCACCCTTTTTCTTATAAGAATAGGATGGAAAGGGAACGTGAATTTGACGGTGGAGGAGACGCATAGGAAGAGGAAATATCTTCTTTATGTGCGTCTCCTCCTCCGTCGATTAAGGGTAGGCAACGCATCCGCTATTGCGGATGTCTATGGGCAGCGGTCGCTTCGCCATTTTAGCGGTTTTAGGTGGCCGCTTGCTCGTTTGCCACCTTATAATATATAAAAAAAAAAGGTAAAGCAGATATTTAAAATGATTTTTTCATATAGGATTATAACTTTCAGAGCGAGAGAGCTTGTGTTGTGTGTTTAATAGTTCATTACTTTTAGTTTTGACAAGCTCATGGTAGAAAGTTGTAGAAATCTGTAAACAATATGTGATATTTAGTAATTACTCTCCAAAGCTTTAAGAGTCATTTCCAGGGAATTCGCTGGTATGTTACGTTTCTTGTCGACATTCCGATACTCGGACGAAGAGTTACTTCATACTATATGTAACTCTGTGTCGAGTACTAGAGTTGTAACTTTATACGTGAGATATCATGAAAGATGTAACTTTTTTAGTTTGATTAGTTATGTGCAGCTCGTTTTTAAGTTTTTAAGGTTAATTATTTTCTCTTATTCAGCTAAAACAGTTGCTACTATTCAGAGTAAAGTGGTACCTAAATTATCGGTCTACATCCGTATGTCTGTTGACCCCTATTGCTGGAGCACGTCGCGGCCTTCGCACTTGTGTTTGCATGCGTCGTACATCCCGTACTAGCTAGAGATGGGAAACTATCGATAGATTTTTATCGATATGTTAAGTTTTGTCTTTGAATAATTTTGGTTTAGTTGTTTTTTATGAATTAATATGTCTCTATAACTGAAAAATAATAATCATGTGTCGATGCATGCTTTAATTGATTTCAAATTCAAAGCAGGGCGTAGTCATTGCTTTCAAATGTATCGATAATCTAAATTATACAGAGAAATACGTATTTTATATAATAATTTGCTTGATCAAAGTAAGACGTGTTGATTAACAATGTTTTAAACAAAACACTATCGGTGACGTCATCGACGATCGTCATTTCATTGTAGTATAAAATGTAACACAATGGGTGTGTATTTAATATCTACTTGTAATAATTTATAGTATTGAGGTTTACGACCTGTATTAACTTTTGTATGAAGCAACTTTCACTGAAATTCGATAAGGCAATAAAACTTTATCATATGACTTATCGCTTTATCGATATGTGTCAGTATTGAGTAATGTATCGATGTGCATCGTACATCACTTGGCGTGTATTACGTGAGTAGTACGAGGATATTAAATGTATTGTTATTCCCCGGGCATGCTACGATGGTCCCCTTTCTCCAAAGTATCGTAGGTTCCTTTTCGACTAAAAAGTTTTTGGAAAGACCTTAATTATTTTACACATTTAGTTGTCGTTGAAACTACACTGCGAATGAACTGAATTAAATATTGAACTTGTTTTGTCGACATCTAAGATCGAAATTCAGTCACTACATATGTAGTTCGTTTGTTTGTTGTAGTATAGTATCGTTTTTAAATTCTGTATTAAAAAAGATTATAGAATAATCTCTTCTTGTCTTGGGTAGTGAGCATAAAACTGTGATTCCAGTTTATTATAAGATTTAGCGATACCATTTAAAAATTAAAAAAGGCATTTTATAATAAACTTAATTTAATCTAATAGTGCTTACACCGCGGGTTCCTTGTGGCCGACTTGCGGTGAATTTGCAAGGCTTCCTTGCTTTGACTAAAGCTTTTCTTCGTATATTGTTTTTTTTAATATTCGTTGCACATAATTTTCAGTATCTAGTTCATATTTTTTATAAAGTGTATTAGCCTGATATTCTTGTAGCCGTTCTAAAATACAATTCTATCTTCAATTATTTAAATCATTTATTAATGTACTAGCTTTCGCCCGCGACTATGTCTGCGTGGTATTAAAAAAAAACAAAAGTAAGTAGCCTATGTGTTCTTTCAGACTATGCTCTACATCTGTGCCAAATTTCATTCAGATCCATTTAGCCGTTTAGGCTACAAATTCTAACAAACATCCATCCATCCATCCATCCATCCATCTATCTAACCATCTATCCGGATGGATAGATGGATATCTATCTAAACTTTCGCATTTGTAATATTAGTATTAAGTATTATAATATTAGTAAGAAGTAAGATTAAAGTGAATGAGAATATGTTATCGTTTTCTGTGTTATTTCTTTCGAATTCATATTAATTCTTGTTAGTGTTAGCGCGTGCGCAATGCGAACATGTGTGAAGATGAATGCATCGTCTATTTTTACCGACAAACTTAACTATTCGTGGAAGACCCTTCCTCTATAACTTTTCTCTGAATGAGGTAAACGAAATCTGTGTTTACACAACGTACACGTGCTGTTGTATTATTTTTGTACTCTAGTAATACACTTTAGAACCAATCTATATCTATACTTCTATACTATTATAATAAAGCGTAAACACACACTTCTTTGTTGCCTAAGATGTCAGCAATTACACCATATTTTTGAATATTTTTTTTTTTTAAAATGCCCTACACTTACGTCATGCTTTAGACTATATATTTTCACGCCATTAAATTTAGGGGGTAAATATATTGGATAAAAACCCTAATGTGGGAAAGAGACCATAAGTTGCTGCCAACATCAAGAAAGAAAGATTGCTAAAGTTTGTCATGTCATGTCATGTCATGTCATGTCATGTCATGTCATGTCATGTCATGTCATGTCATGTCATGTCATGTCATGTCATGTCATGTCATGTCATGTCATGTCATGTCATGTCATGTCATGTCATGTCATGTCATGTCATGTCATGTCATGTCATGTCATGTCATGTCATGTCATGTCATGTCATGTCATGTCATGTCATGTCATGTCATGTCATGTCATGTCATGTCATGTCATGTCATGTCATGTCATGTCATGTCATGTCATGTCATGTCATGTCATGTCATGTCATGTCATGTCATGTCATGTCATGTCATGTCATGTCATGTCATGTCATGTCATGTCATGTCATGTCATGTCATGTCATGTCATGTCATGTCATGTCATGTCATGTCATGTCATGTCATGTCATGTCATGTCATGTCATGTCATGTCATGTCATTTTGACATTTGCTATTGATAATTTGACAAATGCAAACAATAAAATAAAGTTTTTATAATTTCACGCGGATGAATCCGCACGCGAACAGCTAGTCTTTTACAAATGTATAAAACGTGAATATATGTACTCGTACGTGTTAAATAGTTTCAATGGAATTGTTAGAAATTTAAAAGATCACTCGTGGTCACAAGATTTAGCCGTGAACAGTATCAGCGGTAGGGCGTGTTGGGCGACCGCCCAGGGCGCTGGGCTGAAAAGGGCCTCACAGGTCAGGGAATTACAGTTTCACCTCCATGTTACTTCCACCAAAACCAAATTGCTCTTCCGGCAATGGGGCCATGGGTGGTGGAAACTCCACCAAAAGCTTGGTAGAAAAATGGGGCGTCGTAGAAATATCGCACAGGGCGCTGGTAGCCTTAAACCTATACTGGGTGTAGATGAGAGCTGTTTGAGAGAATTTTGATAATTTATATTTTAATTGACAAGTGAAACTAGATAAGGTACCAAGTATTATTTTCCTACATTAATTTAGTATCTGATTAGGAGCTTTATGCTTTCAAACAAAACAAGAACACACAATTAGCAGTACACTTATTGCAATTTAACCGGTCCATATTCGGTTGCATTTGGTTCGTGTTATTTTTGCAAGCTCGATGTGAAACAATAGGTTGTTTAGTTAGAGCGCAACTGGGATTGGCTTCAAGTGTACCAAGGTCAGATGATTTGTGCCGCAGTCGCGACCAGGAATGTGGGATCTAAGTGTTAGGCTGCAGCGATTGTTAAAGATAATTTAAATAGCCGAAAGTGCTTTATCAATTAGATTTCTGTGATGTTTTGTAGTAAAACTGTGTGTCCTAATTTTCAAATGAAAAAATAGCCATAAGTTAGGCGGAGACTATTCTCTAAGAATCAAAATCGTTAGAATGTTGATAAAGAAGACAGATCGTTACATGTGCTGGGAAGAAAATGTAGTCATAACTCATTAAACATTATATTTATAATAATTTAATTAATTTGTTACAATTCACTTTACTTAATATCTAGAGATTTTCTAATTAAAGTAAATGTGTTTTTAAATAGCAAAGGAAAAACAAAAGTATAAACATTAATATTATTTCTTAATAATCCGCTAACCTCTTGTTAGTTAAATTGTGACTGTCACAGCCTTTGCCGTTCTCGTCTGTCGCACGCCCCTTTCTTGCTCACATCAAATACTTAAGTGTAAAGTTTTTAGACGTGACTTTAACGATTTCACAAAATGTTAACAAAAAACTATGTATCTTTTTTAAACTAATTGCAGTAACAAAATCTTTAATACGGACGTGTAAAGTGACTTATCGTCGCAGAAACATTTGTATTATATAAAGGCTGGAATTAAATTTTGATTATAGTTGCGTTTACCGTTATAAGTTTCCCGTGGTCATATCCTGTTTGTTGCGGTTGTTGTTGTGTCTAAAATTAACCGCTTCATTTGTTGTCGTAATGATTTTGTGCATTAATTGCGAATACCTTTTAAGATTGAAGATATTTGTCCTCGGCGGTATTTCCAAATCAATACGACTTAGGGTCCTTCAAGAACCGAGCCTATAATTTTCTCAAAGTTCTGCACTGCATCTGTAGTTACTCTGGTGTTGCGGATGTCCATGGGCGTCGTTGACCACTTCTGTGTTCCCGCCGCTCGTTTGCCCCCTTCTCTTATAAAAAAAAGATGTTTGTTGTCTGGTTTGGTAACAAAATACTGTATCCAAGACAGTAAAGTTATTTTATAAATATAATAGGCGGTAGCAGAATAGCTACCGAAGTGAAACATTTTTACTAATGTAGTTATGTTGGCACAATTAAACAATTCATAATTAAAGTATGATGGATAAGTACGAATATTAAGGTATTATTTATAATATATTAATAACGTATTATCTATATAATATTATAAAGAGGAAAGATGTGATTGCATTGAATAGACTCCAAAAGTAATGAAACGATTTGAAAAAATATTTTACTGTTGGGAAGTTACACTATCAACGGGTGGTTAATTTTTTTTTTTAAATTTTGTGTGTACAAAATCGCGAACAAAAGCTAGGAAGGAGTATATTTAGAAAAAAAAATGTATTGAATGCGGAGGTTTACAAGGCAAGCGAGTTGTTCAACGTGTCGACTGAATGATGAATTAATTGTCGAATCGAATCGAGAGTGGAAAATCTTCGTAATAGTTGTCAAAAAACAATGTTTGTGTTTGAGGTCAGATGGTGTATCATCAATATTCGTGAGAAGGTTTTCGTAACGTCATCAAAAAAATGTATTAGATTTTTAAATCGCCCCTACTGAATCTGAAATATACCAGCAAATCTCATACAAATTTTATCGATGACGTTACGAATAGATTCTTGCAACTGTCATGCAAATAGCGATAGACCCACATAATTTGGAATGTTTGGAGATGTCGAATATCACCTTCACGGTGTGTTAACATATGAGATTTTAGTTATTAAATAAAATTTATAGACATATTATTCAATATTAAAGTTAAAATAATAGTCCGCGAATTTGACTGACATTGATTTATATATTTTTGAGGTTTGTTAAGTGACTTAGAAATATGTTAAATAGCTCAAGTGAAGTATATTAAAAGTACTTTAATGTCCTTGTGTTACATAGCAACCCCTTAGTGCAGATTTCACATACTAAAGCAACACTAAGGATCTCTCTTAGTGAACAAATGTCTCATAGTACGATTAAATGAGTTCTCTCGAGGAATTTATAGCTAAATAGCTTCTACATAGTTTTCCATACATTGTCATGCTAATCATTTCTGATTATATGGTTGCATGTTTTTAGACGGCATTGTCAAAATATTTATAACTAGCTGTTGCTCGCGACTTCGCCCGCGTCAAATTTAAAAATAATAAAACATATAGCCTAAGTCACTCACAGATAAATTACATTTCTTATGGTGAAAGAATTTTTAAAATCGTCCCAATAGTTTTTGAGTTTTTTTTTTATTTTTTAAATATTAGATTTTTGTTAATTTACTAATATTTCCTTTAACCATTCCAACTAAGCTCTAGGCTTGTGCTAGGGTGGTTCACGACAATAGTCGAATGGCGGGATTCGAACCCTCGACCTCACGATCGGTAGTCCGTACCCCAAACCATTAGGTTATTGGCGCTTATTTTAATACATAAAAAAATACAAAAATACAAATCTTTCCTCTTTATAATATTAGTATAGATTTGTGATTAGAATTAGTCGGCTGATCGAGCAATCACGGCCCACGGGCCCTGCATTCCTTGCAGATCATGTTTGAATGATTAGCCCTTGATACATTACATAAATTATACCCGAGTTTAAAAATATATTTTGTTAGTGGATGGCAGGTTTTATCTATACTTCTATAATATAATATAATGAAGCGTAAACATACACTACTTAGTGGCGTAGGATGTCAACAACCACAGCATATTTTTGAATAATTCTTTCTTTAATAATGCTTTATCGATATGTGTCAGTATTGAGTAATGTATCGATGTGCATCGTACATCACTTGGCGTGTATTACGTGAGTAGTACGAGGATATTAAATGTATTGTTATTCCCCGGGCATGCTACGATGGTCCCCTTTCTCCAAAGTATCGTAGGTTCCTTTTCGACTAAAAAGTTTTTGGAAAGACCTTAATTATTTTACACATTTAGTTGTCGTTGAAACTACACTGCGAATGAACTGAATTAAATATTATATTGAACTTGTTTTGTCGACATCTAAGATCGAAATTCAGTCACTACATATGTAGTTCGTTTGTTTGTTGTAGTATAGTATCGTTTTTAAATTCTGTATTAAAAAAGATTATAGAATAATCTCTTCTTGTCTTGGGTAGTGAGCATAAAACTGTGATTCCAGTTTATTATAAGATTTAGCGATACCATTTAAAAATTAAAAAAGGCATTTTATAATAAACTTAATTTAATCTAATAGTGCTTACACCGCGGGTTCCTTGTGGCCGACTTGCGGTGAATTTGCAAGGCTTCCTTGCTTTGACTAAAGCTTTTCTTCGTAAATTTTTTTTTAAATATTCGTTGCACATAATTTTCAGTATCTAGTTCGTATTTTTTATAAAGTGTATTAGCCTGATATTCTTGTAGCCGTTCTAAAATACAATTCTATCTTCAATTATTTAAATCATTTATTAATGTACTAGCTTTCGCCCGCGACTATGTCTGCGTGGTATTAAAAAAAAACAAAAGTAAGTAGCCTATGTGTTCTTTCAGACTATGCCCTACATCTGTGACAAATTTCATTCAGATCCATTTAGCCGTTTAGGCTACAAATTCTAACAAACATCCATCCATCTATCCATCTATCCATCTATCCATCCATCTATCTAAACTTTCGCATTTGTAATATTAGTATTAAGTATTATAATATTAGTAAGAAGTAAGATTAAAGTGAATGAGAATATGTTTTCGTTTTCTGTGTTATTTCTTTCGAATTCATATTAATTCTTGTTAGTGTTAGCGCGTGCGCAATGCGAACATGTGTGAAGATGAATGCATCGTCTATTTTTACCGACAAACTTAACTATTCGTGGAAGACCCTTCCTCTATAACTTTTCTCTGAATGAGGTAAACGAAATCTGTGTTTACACAACGTACACGTGCTGTTGTATTATTTCTGTACTCTAGTAATACACTTTAGAACCAATCTATTACAAATGTATAAAACGTGAATATGCGTGTTGCGTGTTCAATAGTTTCAATGGAATTGTTAGAAATTTAAAGATCACTCGTAGCTCCAAGATTTAGCCGTGAACAGTATCAGCGGTAGGGCGTGTTGGGCGACCGCCCAGGGCGCTGGACTGAAAAGGGCCTCACAGGTTAGGGAATTACAGTTTCACCTCCATGTTACTTCCACCAAAACCAAATTGCTCTTCCGGCAATGGGGCCATGGGTGGTGGAAACTCCACCAAAAGCTTGGTAGAAAAATGGGGCGTCGTAGAAATATCGCACAGGGCGCTGGTAGCCTTAAACCTATACTGGGTGTAGATGAGAGCTGTTTGAGAGAATTTTGATAATTTATATTTTAATTGACAAGTGAAACTAGATAAGGTACCAAGTATTATTTTCCTACATTAATTTAGTATCTGATTAGGAGCTTTATGCTTTCAAACAAAACAAGAACACACAATTAGCAGTACACTTATTGCAATTTAACCGGTCCATATTCGGTTGCATTTGGTTCGTGTTATTTTTGCAAGCTCGATGTGAAACAATAGGTTGTTTAGTTAGAGCGCAACTGGGATTGGCTTCAAGTGTACCAAGGTCAGATGATTTGTGCCGCAGTCGCGACCAGGAATGTGGGATCTAAGTGTTAGGCTGCAGCGATTGTTAAAGATAATTTAAATAGCCGACGGTGCTTTATCAATTAGATTTCTGTGATGTTTTGTAGTAAAACTGTGTGTCCTAATTTTCAAATGAAAAAATAGCCATAAGTTAGGCGGAGACTATTCTCTAAGAATCAAAATCGTTAGAATGTTGATAACGAAGACAGATCGTTACATGTGCTGGGAAGAAAATGTAGTCATAACTCCTAAAACGTTATATGTAATTTAATTAATTAATTTACTTAATATCTAGAGATTTTCTAATTAAAGTAAATGTGTTTTTAAATAGCAAAGGAAAAACAAAAGTATAAACATTAATATTATTTCTTAATAATCCGCTAACCTCTTGTTAGTTAAATTGTGACTGTCACAGCCTTTGCCGTTCTCGTCTGTCGCACGCCCCTTTCTTGCTCACATCAAATACTTAAGTGTAAAGTTTTTAGACGTGACAACGATTTCACAAAATGTTAACAAAAAACTAAGTATCTTTCTTAAACTAATTGCAGTAACAAAATCTTTAATACGGACGTGTAAAGTGACTTATCGTCGCAGATACATTTGTATTATATAAAGGCTGGAATTAAATTTTGATTATAGTTGCGTTTACCGTTATAAGTTTCCCGTGGTCGTATCCTGTTTGTTGCGGTTGTTGTTGTGTCTATGTGATTTTGTGCATTAATTGCGAATACCTTTTAAGATTGAAGATATTTGTCCTCGGCGGTATTTCCAAACCAATACGACTTAGGGTCCTTCAAGAACCGAGCCTACAATTTTCTCAAAGTTCTGCACTGCGTCTGTAGTTCCTCTGGTGTTGTGGATGTCCGGCGTCGCTGATCACCTCCGAGTTCCCACCGCTACTTTGCCCCCTTCTCTTATAAAAAAAAAATGTATTAGATTTTTACATCGCCCCTACCGAATCTGAAATACGCAAATCTCATACAAATTTTATCGATGACGTTACGAATAGATTCTTGCAACTGTCATGCAAATAGCGATAGACCCACATAATTTGGAATGTTTGGAGATGTCGAATATCACCTTCACGGTGTGTTAACATATGAGATTTTAGTTATTAAATAAAATTTATAGACATATTATTCAATATTAAAGTTAAAATAATAGTCCGCGAATTTGACTGACATTTTTGAGGTTTGTTAAGTGACTTAGAAATATGTTAAGTAGCTGAAGTATATTAAAAGTACTTTAGTGCAGATTTCACATACTAAAGCAACACTAAGGATCTCTCTTAGTGAACAAATGTCTCATAGTACGATTAAATGAGTTCTTTCGAGGAATTTATAGCTTCTACATAGTTTTCCATACATTGTCATGCTAATCATTTCTGATTATATGGTTGCATGTTTTTAGACGGCATTGTCAAAATATTTATAACTAGCTGTTGCTCGCGACTTCGCCCGCGTGAAATTTAAAAATAATAAAAAATATAGCCTAAGTCACTCACAGATAAATTACATTTCTTATGGTGAAAGAATTTTTAAAATCGTCCCAATAGTTTTTGAGTTTTTTTTTATTTTTTAAATTTTGTGTGGACAAAGTCGCGAACAAAAGCTAGGAAGGAGTATATTTAGAAAAAAAAAATGTATTGAATGCGGAGGTTTCCAAGGCAAGCGAGTTGTTCAACGTGTCGACTGAATGATGAATTAATTGTCGAATCGAATCGAGAGTGGAAAATCTTCGTAATAGTTGTCAAAAAACAATGTTTGTGTTTGAGGTCAGATGGTGTATCATCAATATTCGTGAGAAGGTTTTCGTAACGTCGTCGAAAAAATGTATTAGATTTTTACATCGCTCCTACCGAATCTGAAATACGCAAATCTCATACAATTTTTATCGATGACGTTACGAATAGATTCTTGCAACTGTCATGCAAATAGCGATAGACCCACATAATTTGGAATGTTTGGAGATGTCGAATATCACCTTCACGGTGTGTTAACATATGAGATTTTAGTTATTAAATAAAATTTATAGACATATTATTCAATATTAAAGTTAAAATAATAGTCCGCGAATTTGACTGACATTTTTGAGGTTTGTTAAGTGAGTTAGAAATATGTTAAATAGCTCAAGTGAAGTATATTAAAAGTACTTTAGTGCAGATTTCACATACTAAAGCAACACTAAGGATCTCTCTTAGTGAACAAATGTCTCATAGTACGATTAAATGAGTTCTCTCGAGGAATTTATAGCTAAATAGCTTCTACATAGTTTTCCATACATTGTCATGCTAATAATTTCTGATTATATGGTTGCATGTTTTTAGACGGCATTGTCAAAATATTTATAACGAGCTGTTGCTCGCGACTTCGCCCGCGTGAAATTTAAAAATAATAAAAAATATAGCCTAAGTCACTCACAGATAAATTACATTTCTTATGGTGAAAGAATTTTTAAAATCGTCCCAATAGTTTTTGAGTTTTTTTTTTATTTTTTAAATATTAGATTTTTGTTAATTTACTAATATTTCCTTTAACCATTCCAACTAAGCTCTAGGCTTGTGCTAGGGTGGTTCACGACAATAGTCGAATGGCGGGATTCGAACCCTCGACCTCACGATCGGTAGTCCGTACCCCAAACCATTAGGTTATTGGCGCTTATTTTAATACATAAAAAAATACAAAAATACAAATCTTTCCTCTTTATAATATTAGTATAGATTTGTGATTAGAATTAGTCGGCTGATCGAGCAATCACGGCCCACGGGCCCTGCATTCCTTGCAGATCATGTTTGAATGATTAGCCCTTGATACATTACATAAATTATACCCGAGTTTAAAAATATATTTTGTTAGTGGATGGCAGGTTTTATCTATACTTCTATAATATAATATAATGAAGCGTAAACATACACTACTTAGTGGCGTAGGATGTCAACAACCACAGCATATTTTTGAATAATTCTTTCTTTAAGAAAAAGCCGTACATTTACGACACGCTTTAAGCTATACATTTTCACGCTTTTAAAATTAGATGGTAAATAAATTGGAAATACCTTCATGTGGGAAAGGGACCATAAACTACAAGCTGCCAACATCAAGGAAGCAAGGTTTCCATAACATACATGTAAGGGCAATTGTTATCTAAAGGCTTTTGTTGTCATTTGTGTCAAAGTTATAAAAATAATAAATGTGCAAGAATAGAGGACTATTGGTTGGTGATTGTTACTTTTTAACGCATACGTAGTATTGTTTCTTACATATTGGTTTAAGTAATTCATATCGCTTCATTTCTTTGCGAGGCGTTGGTCGGAAGTTAACATTTTTTGTAGCAGTTCTATTGAATTGGAAAGTGCGTGTACAATTTAACGCTAAACATTGGATGTATAATAATTACGTTATACGGAAGTAAATGTAATACGATTATATCCCTATTGGATGATTTGGAAAGGCGGTTTTTTATATCTCGTGACTTAGTTCGCGTGACATAAATAAACATGAGTTAGTACGAATTATGCAATTAAATGCACTGCTTTATTTGAATCGTTGCACTCGTTAATCAATCTAGTGTAGATTTGGCATTAATGTTTTAATAATAATAAAGACCCTTAGGGTCTTCTATCTATACTTCTATATCTATACTATTATAATAAAGCGTAAACACACACTTCTTTGTTGCCTAAGATGTCAGCAATTACAGCATATTTTTTAATAATCCTTTTTTTAATAAAAAGCCCTACACTTGCATCACGCTTTAGGTTATATATTTTGACGCCATTAAACTTAGGGGGTAAATATTTTGGATAAAAACCCAAATGTGGGAGATAGGCCATAAGTTGCTGCCAACATCAAGGAAGCAAGGTTGCCATAACATACATGTAACGGCAATTGTTATCTAAAGGCTTTTGTTGTCATTTGTGTCAAAGTTATAAAAATAATAAATGTGCAAGAATAGAGGACTATTGGTTGGTCATTGTTACTTTTTAAAGCATACGTAGTATTGTTTCTTACATATTGGTTTAAGTAATTCATATCGCTTCATTTCTTTGCGAGGCGTTGGTCGGAAGTTAACATTTTTTGTATCAGTTCTATTGAATTGGAAAGTGCGTGTACAATTTAACGCTAAACATTGGATGTATAATAATTACGTTATACGGAAGTAAATGTAATACGATTATATCCCTATTGGATGATTTGGAAAGGCGGTTTTTTATATCTCGTGACTTAGTTCGCGTGACATAAATAAACATGAGTTAGTACGAATTATGCAATTAAATGCACTGCTTTATTTGAATCGTTGCACTCGTTAATCAATCTAGTGTAGATTTGGCATTAATGTTTTAATAATAATAAAAACCCTTAGGGTCTTCTTTAGTGGCTAATTAACAACTCTGGCCGAATCACATTTTGAAAAATTGATTTCAAATTAAATAAACCGTCGAGTTATGAATTAAATTAAGTTTTTAGAATGTTTCCTCTTCAATTTAATCCGAAGTAATACTTGGAAATAAATTTTGTATAGAATTTTAAAACTTTTGTACTTCTTGTTGTACATGTTTTGTGACCTCCAGGTTTTTACAACGAAAGAAAGCGACAATCCGTGTAAACATGAGAGAAAGGCTTGCATCCTGCAATGCTGCGGGCGACGGAGCGTCGTGTGTAAATCTTACACGAGGGCAGAAGAGAGACAGAGCAGTAGAATACTGCTATTGTTTGAACATATACTTCAAACAATACTATTTTAACAGAAATACTTGTTAGGCAGCACTACACTGTGTTTTGTTTTACCTTACTGATCTACCCTCCTGTGAAACTAGCATTACGCCTTGTCCCTTTGTCAGAGTCTGTAGAGTTCCCTCGCTTTCCTTCGACGTTCCCTTTCATTGGGAGTAAAATATTCACTCGGAAGTGAGTGGTACGAGCTAAGTGAAGTGTCATGTTATACGACTAAAGTGAGGATGTAACAGTCGGATGCAGAAGCAAAGGTTATTTACTGTGTTGTTTTGACTATTTGTGGAAATAATTTTAGAATTCTCATTTAGGTGCTGTATAGGTTTTTAACACTATCAACAAAAAACATACAGACGATTTGAGCACCTCCTTTTTTGGGAAGTCGGTCAAAAATACTAATGTAGTTGGGTTCATGTAGTAATCGAAATCAGATTGTGTTCTTAATAAATGGGAATAAACTTAAACACGATATTTGTTAAATCAAGAGGAGCTAACTTAAAGTTAACACAACAATTAACTAACTAATGGCCGGTTTCCCAGCAACGTTTAACCATTCGTTAGTGTTTTTGGTTCCATTAATTCTTGAAATGCGTTTCCGAACTATGTAACTTGAGTTGTATTCCGTTAAAACTTAGGTCAACCTAACACTAATGAATCACTAGGAAAACTTCAGAAACCCAGCATAAGTTAATAAATGTTTACATTTATCGGAAGTTTTATAGTTACAAGATTGCAACATTAAATTCCTCATATAAATCTACCTGCTGGTTCATACGTTTGAATCGAAATTATTTGTTGCATTAACTTTATGTCAGTTAACTTTAATAGTGTCATTTTGTTGCTCAAGTAAGAACATAGTGGTAAAGTTTAGTTGCTAGGCAATATCAAATGAATTGTGTTATAGTCTAACGAATATATCCAACTTGGTGTTGACAGTAGGAACTCGGGAACCTAATTTTAGTCCCTTTTTATTTGCGTCTCCTCCTCAATCCATTAAGAATAGGCAACGCATCTGCAATTGCAGATGTCAATGGGTAGCGCTTGCTTCGCCATTTGAGCGGATTCAGGTGGTCGCTTGCTCGTTTGCCACCTTATGTTATAAAAAAAAAAAATAACTTACGTTATAAAACACTTAGCAGCAAATTGGATTTAAAGGTGGAGAAGGATAGGAAGGGGATCCTTTTTATTTGCGTCTCCTCCTCAATCCATTAAGAATAGGAAACGCATCTGCAATTGCAGATGTCAATGGGTAGCGCTTGCTTCGCCATTTGACCGGATTCAGGTGGTCGCTTGCTCGTTTGCCACCTTATGTTATAAAAAAAAAAAAAAAAAAAAAAAAAAAAAAAAAAAAAAAAAAAAAAAATAACTTACGTTATAAAACACTTAGCAGCAAATTGGATTTTAAGTATGTGATAAAACATTTGTATCAAACTTTATTGGTCGTAATATCGATCGGAGAGAGGATAATAAAGATTATTGACATTGAAATGTAATTGATTTTAAGAGGAATAATGCAATTTGATCATTAATGTGAAAGCGATTTATACTTCTTGATACTTTAGCAATTGAAATTTAATAGAATTTTCTCTAAGGCTATAGAAAACAGAATTGAACCACGTTTCAACTTTCATACGTCAATTAGTGGATCGTAAAGGAAAATATACTGTCTGTCAGTGTGAAGGCTGTATGTATTTTCCTCGTAGCCTTTAATGGTGTTTAATGTTCGCTTCAAAGTGACTTGAAATAGCCGTTGAAGTTAAATAAAATTTGCACGAACTATTCATGTCTTAATGAGAAAAAAAACTAGTAAGCCGATTTTAAAAATTCTTACACCATTAAAAAGCTACGTTATCAGTGAGTAACATAGGTTATATTTTTAATTACTTTATAATTTCACGGAGACGAAGTCGCGAGCAATAGTAAGAAAAAATTTTATATTATAAGTTTATAATTGACATTTAAAAGCTCCTTGTAGAAGCTTTTGCAGTTAAATACTCTGTTTTAGAAACAAAAAATTATATTAATGTTGTTTAGCAGTAATTTATTTAAGAAGAAATGACAATGTTATCATCGTCTCCACAGGGCTTCAGCGTAAGATACCAAATTGTTTTTAAACCTAATATTGCAACTATTTATATTCTAGTATTTGTAGACTATACGTAGCAAATTGTAAGATGCCAGTAATGTGATATGGCTTGTTATTTCCTTGTGATTGAACTACCGTTTGCACGAGGGTCGTCGGCGACGCTTGTGAACTAATCTAATAGCGGATATGATGCGCGCAGTGATGCATTTATTAACAAGAAAGGATTAAGCTACAAAAGAATGTAATTATAAGATCAGTTTGTTAGAAAACAAAATTTTCACAATCAATTAGTAATTGTGATTCTTTGCATGAATGTATACGTGTGGCATTTATTTGCTAGATGTTTTTACATCTACACCCCCTGTATATTCTTCCCTCAATTTAATGGTAAAAATATTGATGTTTCAGCAGAACAGGTGAATAAACTCGTCGTTACGTCGTCGTAACGTCATTGCTATGGTATGCCAAGAAAAGGCAGGTTATGACATAACACGTGTCGTCCCATCACAAGCACTTAAGTCACATTGTTGCCGTTTCACCGGCGGCTATTTATTTTATAGTCATATACAAGATATTTGACCATATGAGAAACGAAAGTCGACCATATTTGGCTTTACGACTGTTATCAATGAATTACATATCCTTTTACACTTTTTCTTTCGAACACGCATTTAAATGTCCGTAATTTTTTATTGAGTTGTTTTATTTTAAAGTTTTTTGCATATACTCAACTCTTCTTTAATATCTTGAGTTCATTTTGAAATCTTCATTTTAGACTCTTTTTCCTTTTAATATTTATTATTTGTTCCGTCATCGATATCCGGAATCCATCTTGAGTGTAGCCTTCCGTTTTCCTTGTGTTTGCTAGTCAAGCGAGTCCCTCTCTTATGTTAGTGGCGCCACCTGGCGCCCGATGTGCCAACTTCCCCCTGAGGCGCTCAATCGCCAGCTCAGGGCTCAAGTTGCTTTCTTTCGTCATTATAGCGTCGTTTTTCCTAGTGTTCAGACGTCTTAGCGACTAGTATATTGTAGTAACTTTTAGAACGTTAAAGTTATACTAAAATAGATAGAAAATTACCCTCTCTTTGTTAAAAGTTATTTTGAATATTAAAAAGTGTTTTAGCATTATAATTTGCGATGGAAAATAATTTAGTGGATGAAGAAAATAGAAAGAGATGTATCAGTTCAACATCGTCTTTGGATTCGAGTTCGGAGAGTGAGGAGCGAGGATCGGCTGAGGAAGGAATTACTAGGACTTCGAGGAAGCGGCAACGTAAGGTAGGAGATCTACAATATGAATTTTTGTCACAACAAGTAGCCTTTTTAACAAATTTGATTACGCATTCTCAAGGCAATATTGCACAGACATCTAATAATATAGATATGTCATCGAAGACAACAGTAATGGCGGATAATGTAACAGATCAAATAATTTTAAATCCACCGTCCATTTCTAATACTGAAAAATCGCAATTTAGCATATCCGATTATGCGACAGTAATAAAAGAACCGCTTTATCCGAAAGCGAAAGAAAATTTCTTAAAAAGGCTAGAAGCATTACAACATTTCCAAACAAACGAATGGAATGACATACGCTTTTCTGAGGCGCAGAAAAAATATTTATGTACCCCCGGGTTCATAGAATTGAAAAATAATGAGGATTTGAGGCGTTTGGAACAATTTCATAAAGATGATTGTCTTTTAGAACGCACTTTCGCAGCAATGACGAATGCATTTCTTAATCAAAAAGAGCAATTACAATCGTCTTTACAAACCTTAATTAATTGGTCGGCAGAGAAAGAGACTCAATTAACACCTCAAACTCTCTTCGAAAAAATTGAACGTTTGTTTAACAAAGATACAGAATATCAAAAAATTTGTGACGATTTATTACAAATAACTTGTGGTAGAAGGAGCCGATTTTATTAATTCTCGTCGAGAATCTATTCTTAAACACATACCCGACCAATACATTGCCGCGAGTCTTAGGAAAATACCCCCAAGTTCGGAATATTTATTTGATGCACAACTACTTGATGATTATTTACGCAAAATTGGGGGGGCAGAAAATCTATTGAAGGCACCAGTTGCCACAACATCTGCAACAGCACAGACTAATGCTCCTACAAGTCGTTTAGTTAATATGAACGAATATAAAAATTTTGCTTCAACTTCTAAACAGTCTAGATCTAAGACCTTTCGCAGCTATGGAAACCAAAAGCTTAAGCAGAATAAAATCCGCAAAGGAAAAGGTTCCGGTGTTAAGCAAGGACAAACTCAAGTTAAGCCACCTCGCTCCCGCTCTCCACCCAGGAATCGACAACGCCGCGCATGACTCGCGGCCCTTTCGTGGCGGCTGTCTGGTACAATATCAACATATTTGGCGCGATCTGGGGGCACCCAACGAAATATACAAAATATTAGGCGGGATTCGTATCCCTTTTATACTAAAGCCGCCTCTATTGTACCCGAGCAACATAGTCCTCGCGAAATATGCCACGAACAAATCAATTCTAATGTCGCAACAGATAAAGGATATGGTTCGAGACCAAATTCTCGAAGAGGCGGAGATATCACCGAGTTATTTATCAAAGTTTTTCCTAATACCCAAGCAAGATGGGACTTGTCGCCCAATTTTCAACCTGAGGCAATTAAACAACTTTGTGAAAATTCGGAGATTCCGTCTGTTCAGCCATTTTCGTGTACCCACATTTTTACAGGAAAAGGACTGGATGGTGAAACTGGATTTAAGCCAAGCTTACTATCATTTACCAATACACCCTCAGCATCGCAGATTCCTCAGAGCCAGTTACAACGGAACGCTGTACCAAATGACCTGTCTTCCATTCGGACTGTCGTCAGCTCCGGGACTTTTTGCAACTGTTACCAACTGGATCGCAGAACACCTAAGGAAACAAAACATTCGCTGTGTGGTATACCTCGACGATTTCTTGCTGGCCAATCAATCCTTCGAGATTCTTCAGGAACAGGTGGCATTGGTAATACAGCTGCTGCAACACCTAGGATGGAAAGTCAACTTCAGCAAATCTGTTTTGGTTCCGACCCGACGTCTAGAATTTCTAGGCGTCACCTGGGATACACTGGCCAATTCCAAATCCCTGTCGGAACCAAAATGCCAAACGCTACGCAGGGCATTACAAAAACAGATTTCGCTTGGCAACTGGTCTCTCAGACAGGCCCAGTCCCTAATGGGAAGACTCAGTTTCGCCTCGTTCGTCGTCCGCAGAGGGAGACTACATTGTCGCACAATACAATACCACAGTCGGCATCTCCCAACATCTCAACCACGCCGACAGTTCACAATACCGGAACCGGCTCTTGTCGAGATGAGATGGTGGATGAAAGCAGTGTCCGGTTCGTCACCACTGCACGCGGAACCAATTACATTTCTGCTGACGACCGATGCATCCGAGACAGGATGGGGAGCCCAACTAGGACATATAAAAATGTCTGGTCTTTGGACAGGAGCCCAGAAGTCTTGGCATGTCAACTGCAAGGAACTTTACGCCGTTCATGCTGCAATCTCACAAAACCAACACCTATTGAAGAACTCGCACGTCCTATTGCAGACAGACAATTGCACAGTCATGGCCTACATCAACAAAGAGGGAGGCACGAAGTCGAAGAAACTCCTGCACCTGACACGTCGGCTCCTAGAACTCTTGGACAGTCAAGATGTGATTTTAACGGCAAAGTTCCTTCCAGGCCGTTACAACATGGAGGTGGATGCACTGTCTCGCAACAAGAGGAACCCAGAATGGCATCTTCTTCCAGCAGCGACGAGAAAAATTTTCAAGAAGTGGGGTACTCCGGAGATAGACCTGTTTGCCTCGAGGACCGCTCATATAGTGCCGGATTATATCTCCTTGGACCAAGAGGACAGAGAAGCACTCTCTCACAATGCCTTTCTCAGACGTTGGAATTACAACCTCGGATGGTTATTTCCACCACCAAATCTGATACCTCAAGTGCTAGCACATCTCAATACAGCCAGTGGTCAATATGTCCTTATAGCTCCATGCTGGGAAAAAGCTTTTTGGAGAGCAGACATACAACAGAGAACAAGTCTAGCACCGTACCAAATACAGGACCTACCAGGGTGTTGATCGATACGAGAACAGGACGCCATCCCCCGGATATTCGCAACATATCCTTGGAGGCATGGCTGATACAAGGTGGGCGGATCTTGTAGCAGATTGGACAACGGAAGAAAAAACCTTATTACTAAGTAGCTGGCGGAAATCTACGATGAAAACCTACATGGCAGTGTGGAGCAAGTGGAAGAGTTGGTGTTCACAGCAGTCTGTTGACTTCACATTTGCAGAGCCGTCGGTAGTCGCCAGGTATTTGGCTTATCTCCATAATACTGAAGGCCTAGCATACCGGACAATATTGGTTCATAAGTCTGCTATTTCTACGCTTGCAAAATCTAACAATCAAGGTGTATCATCCAATTTTTTAGTCAGGCAAACCTTAAAAGCCATTTCAGTTGCAAGACTTAAAAATCCTAAACCGCCTATTTGGAATCCTAAAATTGTTTTAGACTATCTTGTTTCTAAAAATCCAGATGAACACAACTTATATCAAGTTTCGAGGAGAGTCGCAATTTTGCTTTTGCTTGCATCGGGTCGGCGAGTACACGACCTCACCCTCCTTAGAATCGGACCGGAGCACCTAATAGACGAAGGAGATTCTTTGATTTTGTGGCCTGACTTTGGTTCAAAAACAGATACGGCTGAACATAGGCAGTCGGGCTGGCGTTTCGAGCCACATCCGGAATTAAATTTAAATATTTTATATTGGATTCGTATATTATTAAAAATATCGGAGCAGCGACGTTGTGAAGGAGACTGGAAGGAATTATTAATCTCAACAAGAGGAGTGTCTAAACCAGCTACGAGAACTATGATTGGAGGATGGGTTAAGAATGTGCTGCGTGATGCAGGTGTGGAGGCACCTCCACGTTCCGTACGTTCGGCAGTCTCGTCATTAAATTGGATAGAGAATTACACTATGGACCAAATACTCTCCACTAGCAATTGGAAGCAAGAACATACATTTAGAACCTATTATCACAGGCAGATTAAAGACATGGAAAGGAAGACAAGTAATTTAAAAGTTTCCTTGTCAAAATATTTCAAATCGGTATAATGGATTTGATTTTATTATACATTTGTGATCATATTAATATAGATTTATTTGATTACTGCAATTAATATAATTTTCCCTTGTCTTAAAATATTTTTATTTTTACCTAGGTGGTTACTTCTATACATCTGTATTAAGTAATTTTCACATACCATATCTAACATTACACATTATAGCATCAATATAAGTTTTGTACCAGGAGAAATCAAACATTTCACTCAAGATGGATTCCGGATATCGATGACGGAACAAATAATAGAGAGTTTTACCTACCAATAAAACTTACCTATTATTTTTCCTTGAGATATCCGGAATCCAGATAACTCCTTCCTGGTACATACGCCGCATAATGACGAAAGAAAGCAACTTGAGCCCTGAGCTGGCGATTGAGCGCCTCAGGGGGAAGTTGGCACATCGGGCGCCAGGTGGCGCCACTAACATAAGAGAGGGACTCGCTTGACTAGCAAACACAAGGAAAACGGAAGGCTACACTCAAGATGGATTCCGGATATCTCAAGGAAAAATAATAGGTAAGTTTTATTGGTAGGTAAAACTCTCTATTTATTTCGAGTTAACTGTTCATAATAAACTTTCGTCAAAAATGTATCTAACATTTTTTGGTTCGTGACTTCCTAAAATACTTTTGAAGCCAATTTGTCGCGTTCTTTCACTTTAATCTTACACACGTAAATAATGTGACTGAGACGTTCCTAATTAGGTTCCCTACACACCAATGTGATAACCAAAATTAGTACAATTATTTACTTTATATCGCATTTATTAGAGGTGATGTTTAAGATTTTATTCAGGTAATTGATCAAATTTTAAAATATTGAACGCCGAGGTATTCATTGTTGCATCATAGGACGTCTATAGGCAACAATAAGCAACACCTGAAGCACTGCCGGCCTTTGGGGAAAACATGTATATCTAAAAGACATTCCTCAGAGTAATAATAAAATTAATTATAATCGTAAACTATCATTATTATCTACGGGTCCCTTAATAATCTTTTAAATTAAACTCCACTCCGGCAACCACTGTCTCCACATTTAACCGGCCCATTTCTTATTTATATTGGACTTAATATAGCATGCGGAAGCATTTTACTAACATCCCATTCCTGGATACGTATTCGGTAAAATTATAGCTAAGAGGGTTTAACATTTTTGACGACCGAATATAGAATGTTTTTAATAAACGTGGATTTTGTTTTATAAAAATTTAAGGCTGATGACTCGATCACGATCATTGCATTATATGGTTATTTAATTGTGTTATTTTCCTGTTAAGATTATTTGACATTTACGTAATAATTGTATTTATAGACTGATAGAGTTTTTATGTTTCTGCTGTTTTGTAATTACATTTGAAACTTAATAATCAGTAATTGTAAAATGTCTTTTATTAAAAATTTTAGCTTTACATGATTTGGATGGTTTTAGAGAACATATCCGTGATTCATCATCATCATCATCATTACCAGCTCACTCTAGGTCCCCACCGAGGGGCTCGGAGCCTACCCTAAAGTTAGGGTGACTATGCCATAGTCAACCACGCTGGCCAAGTGCGGGTTGGTTGACTTCACTCATATCTTTGAATTTCTTCGCTGATATGTGCTGGTTGCATCACGATGTTTTCCTTGCTTGGCAAGAATAACCTTTATTTAATACATCTTCATAGTACAATGCTTTTAGATCTACTGATTCTCTTTGAAAATTCCTCTGGGTTTGTTGCCAAACATTGCAAATTGCTATACAGCGCTCCGGTTGTCTCAAATTGCTTTTCGCTTTGTTGCGTCCAGGTATGAGTATCTGGGACAGCGTCGTTAGCTTTTGTGTGTGATTTATGCTACCAAAGTTTTTCACTGTTTTAAGCATGTATTTGATTTTTAGGATAGGTTAAAATGACTTTATTGTCTGAAGAAACTTTTAACTTGTAATTTGGCTGACCAACAAGTGACTAAGAAATCATTTTGTATACAGAACTTTTAAGTCTTATATCTTCCGACTTTTGGTGTACAATATAAGAATGAAATCGATTTAAGGCAATGAAATATTCGTTTTTTTTCACCACAATCTCAAACGAAGCATTGTCCAAGTGCAGACGTGTTCCTAGAGGCTGTAACGTAATGATTTTCGTGACGTGGTATAATGTAACAATTACACTACCAACAAAATTGACTTGTTCGTTCAAATCTTTAGGTTACTTACAATGGTCTATCAAGAAGCTCGCTTCGATTGTAGACGTCGGTTATGCGTTATTCGACTTTTTATGAACCGAAAAAAGAAAGTTTAATGATTTTGAAATGGATGATTTTAAGTGAGAAGTTTTTTGAATCTCTGTTGATATTACGCTCTTGCATAAGTTAATCTAACGATAGTTTAAACTTTGAATAGTTTGTACTTTGAACTGTCGTCACTTCAGAATAGTCTGTAATATCCAATTATTGTATAGTACTTTTCGCTTGCGACTCCGTAGGCGATAAATTAAAAAAAAAAGGTATGTGTTCTTCCAGACTATCCTTCACATCGATGCCAAATTTAATCGAGATCTGTTCAGCAGTTTAGGCTACAAATTCTAACAAACACTATTCATCCATCCAATTTTTAGCATTTATAATATTAGTGAGATAGTAAGATTAGTAAGTAGGTAGTTTTATTAGTTAGTTTTAATTTGTTCGTGAAAGATTGAAGGTGAAACGCGTCGTCAAACCATAGACATAAGTGTGTCCACCATAGAGCCGGCACAAAGGCTGTCTATGCCATATACATCTCAATTGGGTTAACGTGCACATAGGTTTCACGGCATGGTGCACTCACATTAGTGCAGTGTACCATTGCTATAGAAACGCATGTCCACTGGAAGTGGCTAGAAATATTCATTCAAGTGTCATTATTACCTTAGGTTATGTGAGTAGGAAGTAGTTAATAAAATGATAAGCGAACTAACACATTTTTTTTTAAATTGAACTCTTAACTGATAAAGTATAGGAAGAATTAAGAATAGACTTAATTTTCACAGACTTTAAGATGTTCAGTAATTTTTCACTATCCTTTTCTTAGGTTTATTTTGTCACTTCCAGTTTGTTTATATCGTTATTAATAACAATACAATAACAACGATGGGCGCATGTCGAAATCACGGTCATGCCTTTTGCGGCTATCTACTTTATGGTGTTGCGTGAAAATATTGCAGGCGAGAGCCTTAATGTGTCTCACAATTAATGTACTGCGTTGATGTACTGCGCATATACATAGTTGATAAAGAAGGTTTTCTGTGTCTAAATGTTTTAAAGCTTTTTGAATTATTGAAAATAAAGATTTAATGTACCATAGCTGATGTAAGCCGAATTACAGATTTTACTGCCTAACTTTAATCAGTTGATAAGTGTACAACACTTTCACGAAGTAACCATTTGACGTCTCTGAGTGTGGAATGTGACGTTTACTTTACTTCATATTTCCTATGGAACGTTTAATTTCTATGTGAGAAAAAAAAACTGTATTTGGCAGTTATGCTGTGAGTTGATCGACTTTAACAACAAAGAAAAAAATGTATGCAATGTTGTTGTGAGATTCAATAGTGCTTGTTTCTGTATGAATTTCCTTGCGTATGGAGAATTTTACGAAAAACATTTATTGTCGAGCGTTAGTTGCTTAGGCGTTTGAACACTTGACTTTAAATTCACAGGTCCTGGGTTCGAATCTCGCCATGTACCAATGCGATTTTCGATTTTTCGAATTTCATTATGTACATAATTTACCCGACGTTCTTACGGTTAACGAAAACATCGTGATGCCTGCACATATCGGCGAAGATATTCAAAGTTATATGTAAAGTCAGCACGCACTGGGCCAGCATGGTTGACTAAGGCATAGTCACCCTAACTTAGGGTAGGCTCTGAGCCCTCTGGTGTATATGTATTGTAGATAATGATGGACCTATCAACACTGAAATCACAGACGATTCAAATGAACATGAATTGACGTTTCTCGTTACAATCTCCACCGACCCTTCTTATGGAACCCTCACAAGGGCAAGTTAACACAAACTATGCTCTGTATGGTGATTGTCCCTATTTTCCTTTTGAATAAATCTTGCACCGTCTTTGCTGTAGTTACAGCTAACATATTTGCATGTACTATATACTGGCAAGTGGCAGCTATAGACATAAGAACGGTAACTTACATGACAGTACCTGGCTTACACCAGTAGCTAGTTTCCACGGCTGAAAAATTGACACAACGTATTGGAATCGCTTTCATTCTCTGTGTCACGACAGTGGGCACTGAATGAATATTAGATAAATGGTATGATTTTCTTTTTAAATAAAGTGGATTGTAGACGGATAACTACGAGGAAAACAATTGTATCATGTTATTAAATTAAATAACAAAGAATCCTTTTGATGTTATAGTTTTCGAAGGAAAATGAAATCATCGTATAGTCTATCAAATCGCTCCCTACAATGTTTGTTGTCGGAAATGTAAATATTTTCGTTGCATTGTTTGCGATTCCATCTTCAATCTATTGTTCTCTGTTTGCTTCACGTCAGAGCTATCCGTCATCAGTGTCTTGTTGTTTTGTGAGGAAATTAAAACTGTGAGATATTACGCTGTTTACTAACGGCCGAAAATTGAAACGAAATTTAAATACGTAACAGCGTCTTAAATAATAAGATCACTAAACTCTTAAATTCCACATGTCATTGAAATTTTGATGTAAGGCAGATTGTAAGCAATGCTTACTAAGCGAAGTGTTTGTTATACTTAGTATTAAGTGAAAAATTAATTACTTCTTGTAATTCGAAACATGGTTTAAGTCTTTAAATTTAGATCGTCTTAAAATAAATTTACCGAGTCTAGAAGTTAAGCCTAAAAATAAGTTATGGTTATCATTGAAATACTCGTGAAGAAAATCTCAGTACATTTGCGAATGAATACAGAATTCTAGAGCATGTAGGTCTAGATATTAATATGAAAGAAAATGAATCTCACTAACAATTTACTTCTAAGAAACTCAATCTTAAGTATAAGGTGTTGGCATATGTGCAACAGCCTAAGTGATAAGAGTTGCAAAAACAGAAATAACAAAACACTATCACAATCTTTGATTGAAAATTTGTAAAAGAAAACTATTCTAGAAGACCTATAGTGTTGCTAGATTTCAAAGCAATAGACGCTTACCTAAGCAATAAATCCAATTAATCTTATGACCATTTTATCGCTGTGACGTTCATTACCATACATAGTTTTATAGATTTAGAAATTCGCTATAATTGTATGAATTGTACCACACAGTTGTAATATCTACCTGTATAGAGTGCTGCTCCGCCCCAGTTGTCAGACAAATCAATCAGGGGCGGCGAACTCTCTACACCTAGGGCTGTGCCTAACTCACCTTTGAATTTCTTAAGTAATTTAGAGTTCTAATGTAATTAAATGTAATTGCATTAACAATGTTTAGCACAAAGTCTTTTTGACATTTCCATTTAGAGTACAGTCTGGTAACAGAAGCCTATTAAATATGCGCCGATTTAAATTATAAATCCAATTACGATTGGATTATTTATACCAATGAACAGTGATAGTGCCCGCTTTAACATCTTAGCACGAATGGGCCGGCACGCCCGGTGTAATACCACGACCACACAAAAGACAGGCGTGAAATGGAAGCAATTCCGTGTTTCGTCTGATGAGTGTGGTGCCGGAGGCCTAATTTTAGTCCCTTTCCCTTTCCACCCTTTTCTTAAGAGGAAAGGATAGGAAGGAAAAGTGGATTTGACGGTGGAGGAGACGCATAGGAAGGGGAAATGTCCTCTTTATGTGCGTCTCCTCCTCCGTCAATTAAGGGTAGGCAACACATCTGCAAATGCGGATGTTTATGGGCAGCGGTCGCTTTCCATTTCGGTGGATTCAGGTGGCCGCTTGCTCGTTTGCCACCTTATACTATAAAAAAAAAATCTTTGACTGAATCACAACGAATGAAATGAATCATAATAAAATGACGAATGTAAGTTTGAAGCAGGGAAATCTGGTGTGTTGACCCTACGAAGGATAAGGACAGTGTTGATGAGGGCTTAACAAATACTGCTTAATAAAATATTTGCGTAATGGATATATGGAATTTCGCGAATAAAGTGGCAGAAAAGTAAAAGGTTCTACTCTCTCCGTCATTTTGTGATGAATAAAATTGATAACCAGCGACTTCTGCGCTCAAGGTAGCCGAGAAAGTGGGATCAAAAACATACGTGTCTTAAGAACTTCCTGATTTTAATCTAAATACTTCCACATTGTGTCGTTCCGTTTTACTTCCAACTCTGAAATTACATGCAGAATATGCAAACGACGCTACGGTGCACGGATAAGGGCACGTTGGAGTTTTTTTTATTTATTTAAATGCTGTCTCAGACTAATGAGGATGTATGGTAAAAACTTGCTCTCTTATTATTATCTCTTATTATTGAAAGTTTAGTGCAATGCTTGTGAATTATTTGTTGACAATCATTAACTTTTGGGTGGAGAAACTGCAGTTCCCCAAATTTGTTATTACGTTTTAAGAGAACGTTACACGCAGGAAATTTATGGTGTGGTAATTGGTTTAGCTTTCCTGATTATGGCGATAAGTAACTAATCCAAAAGGGAAAAATAAGATAAAGGTTCCATAATAATTGAGATGTAACGTTTACTTTTGTCGTGTAGCATTCGTTACGTACACAACGCGCGGAAGACGGCAGCCTTTCAATCAAGATAAGATAGCTGTTCTCACGCCTCGACAGCAATCACAGCCGTGTCATCACTAACAGTACTAAAACATACATACTGATTAAAAATTTTACGTATAGCACACGATATTAGACCTGAGATTTTATGATCCATTCTTAATTTAAAAGATGGGTAGTCTTTACTTACTATAGGATCATATCTATGCGAAGAATACGATGAGATTTTCTGACTACTTATTTTTAAAAATAATCTCGCTCTCGTCCTTTATCCAGCGAAGTGAATTTCTCTTCCTTACAGTTTTTGATAACATTTCTTTATATATTTGATTTTGCTTTTCTTATGTACCTGGCTCTCTTGAAGTTTGTTTAGGTTTTATCATCATCCACTGCTATCATCATCATCATCATCGTCTCCTACTATTGTTTGTGCACATTTTTCTACAAATATTATTTTCTTTTAATTTTTAAGCTTCTGCTATATTAAACGTCACATAACAAAAGCTGTATGATTAAGCTTGATATAGAATTTAATCCAGGTATAAAATAAAGGTTGAAAACTTTTTTTAAAGTACAAACATACGAACGTACGTCATTAAGCTTTGTGCAACGCCCTTTGATAAATCAAGTCGAGGGGATGGCTTGTTCAATTCAGTGCCTGAAACGTTTGTACTACGAGTGCAGCGTCTGAGTGTAATTTACATAGTATTTTGTACTAGCTGTTGCTCGTAAATTCGCTTGCGTGAAATTAAAAAATATAGCCTATGTTATTCACTGATAACGAAGCTTTTTAACGGTGAAAGAACTTTTGAAATCGGCCAGGTAGTTTTCGAGTTATTTTAATACATACAAAATCACAAATCTTTCCACTATATAATGTTAGTATAGATAGGTGGTGTTTTAATGTAGGTTGTGAAATTTTTGTTTTTTTTTTAATTTATTTTGTTTTGGTATATTAGTGCTATGTTAGTAGAAAGAGAAGTTTTAGTGTTTTTTACTAATTATATTTTAAGACTGTTAGAAGTGAATTACAAGACTAACATATTTATCTTTCAGTGTTCTAAATCTATTAAAATTACGATAGTTAATAAGTTTGAATTTGCACAAATGTTTTTTTTTTATGTATACAACATGTGTTTTTAATTGTTTTGTAAACAAAAGACGTGTGTGTGTTCGATAGTATTTTGTCTGTCCGTGTTATGACCTCGATCGTTTTTCGTTCCAGGTGGGCGATAACCGTCCGTTTTGCATGCGAGTGGTGTCCGCTATAATAGACGAGGTTCGATTCCGTGAACGGTAAGTGATGGAGCTTGTTTTCTATAATTTTCTCCGGCATACCGTGACGTTTCTTCCGTTTTAGATGTTTACTTTGACCTACTATTTTAGGTTAAGTTTGTTAGATTAGATTAAGGTTTCGGTGATGTTATTTTACTGAAGTTTCACAGATATATAATAAACTAGCTGTTGCTCGCGTATTCGTGAAATTAAAAAATAATATGGCCTATGTTACTTAGTGATAACATAGCTTTTTAATGGTCCAAGATTTTTTGAAATCGGTCCAGAAGTTTTTGAGTTGTTTCAATACATACGAGTACAGAAATCCAAAAATGCAAATCTTTCCTCTTTATAATATAGAGTATATATAGTATATCAGTATAGAGTATAGATTGAACGTTATTTTTTCAAAGATAATTATATTTTATGTTTTCTTTAATCTTCGATTTGTCATTTTTTAAGATGGAAGTGATTTGGAAATCTATGACTAAAAAGTCCAAACTAATCCTGTCGTAATTCAGCGACGATAGTTTTTGAAAAAACAGAGTTAGTTGGTCCCTTAAGTAAAGTCCTTTAGTACTGCACAAATGCATAGTACTATCTAGTAAATGCGACGAGACGGGTCGATATGTTCGGATATTGAAACTGCACAGTCTCGCCTCGCGTCAGTCCAACGCCGGCTCTTGGCTGTACCGCGCGCGTTTTAAAAAATTCTTCCGCAGTGTCTATGTTGACAGTGTTTTTTCGGTGGATATATCGATATTTTTTTCTTGAGGTTTTAATGTGATTATTTGATTTTTTTGGAATATCGATGAAGTTTTTATGTGTAAGTTTGACGGTAGATACGATTATTTTTTACTTTTTTTATTACAAATATTTTTTTTTATTAAATCGAATTAATTTTATATTTTGCTAGCTGTTGCTCGCGACTTCGCCCGCGCGAAATTAAAAAATATAGCCTATGTTACTCACGGATAAATCTAAAATCGGCACAGTAGTTTTTGAGTTATTTCAATACATAATACAAAAATACAAATCTTTCCTCTTACGAGTAATACGAGTAATACTCTTACGAATAATATTAGTATAGATTAAGTAGATTTCAATATAGAATCTATTATTTCTACTTATAATTTGGATTTGAATTATAGATGAATAAGATCTCTTTCCTTGATTTTTATGAATTGAAAATATTATTAATATTAGGAATATTCCTATCAGAGATATTGTCTTCCTTGATATGATAAAAAATTCAATATGACGCAGCAATCAATCAAGTTTTATCTCCGTGTTTTATTTTGGTCAACCTTTCTACGTTACTAGACTACTTTCGTACTAAATGCGTAAAAAAAAAAATTAAACCTTCATTATTACAATACTTTTATTCAGAAGGAAAAATTAGCACTTGATCACTATCCTAATGTAGTCAAAATACGAGTATAACACGTTTTTTTAGAATTACCCTAGGTAAATTACAACCAGACGGCATTCACTATTTGCCGGTGACATAAATGTTAACCATCAATGTGAAGGTAGACGAGTCCTTTGTTAGAATCTACAGAGCCTTACGTTTTAGTTAGACTTACTTGAAGCTGGATTATCGCTTGCTAAGCCGATTTAAAGCTTATAGCTTAGTAAGTTTCTAGCGATTATCTTTTAAGCATGTAGGTACTATAACTTTTTTTTGTCAGTCTACGTTTGTGATTCATTAGTAAATTCCGTGGGAATTAAAAGTTAAAAGTCGTTGTTCATATGTTTTAAGATAGTAATTAACGCAATTTGATACTTAAGACCACAACAGTACAGTTGTAAATAGTCTTGGTATTTACAGACTGCAGTTCGAATTATAATTTTATTTAGATGTTGTTTAGAATACTTCTGATTATTTAGATGAGGCCAATTCAGATGGATTAAAACTAATCAAATTGTAGTAATATGTATTATGTACACAAATATATACCGAAATGTTCAACAGTAGTATTGTAATTGGAGGAGACTTTTACCTCTACAGGACAAAAAAATGCAGTGCTATGCAATAACTAAATTATTATTGTTAAACTGTAAAATTGTATCTATTTTATATTGTTTAGCACTTTTATATAAAATAAAAAAACTAAATAAATGCATTGGGTAACGAAATATCTGCAGTGATCTAGTAAAGATAGATAAAAAAAAAAAAAATTAAAACCATAGCCTATGTTACTCACAGAATAATTACTTTTCTAATGGTGAAGGAATTTTCAAAATCGTCCCAGTAGTTTTTGCGTGAATCAAATACATACAAAAATACAAATCTTTCCTCTTTATAATATTACGAGCCGTTGCTCGCGACTTCGCCCGCGTGAAATTAAAAAAAATTAAAACCATAGCCTATGTTACTCACAGAATAATTACTTTTCTAATGGTGAAGGAATTTTCAAAATCGTCCCAGTAGTTTTTGCGTGAATCAAATACATACAAAAATACAAATCTTTCCTCTTTATAATATTACGAGCCGTTGCTCGCGACTTCGCCCGCGTGAAATTAAAAAAAATTAAAACCATAGCCTATGTTACTCACAGAATAATTACTTTTCTAATGGTGAAGGAATTTTCAAAATCGTCCCAGTAGTTTTTGCGTGAATCAAATACATACAAAAATACAAATCTTTCCTCTTTATAATATTACGAGCCGTTGCTCGCGACTTCGCCCGCGTGAAATTAAAAAAAATTAAAACCATAGCCTATGTTACTCACAGAATAATTACTTTTCTAATGGTGAAAGAATTTTTAAAATTGGCCCACTAGTTTTTGCGTGAATCAAATACATACAAAAATACAAATCTTTCCTCTTTATAATATTACGAGCCGTTGCTCGCGACTTCGCCCGCGTGAAATTACAAATATAACCTATTACGTTCGCCCTTTTTTTCAACCTATTACCAAAAGTATTAACTTAGTAGTAATCTACGTAATAACAGAAATCTACCGATGCAAGATTCCAAATTTCTAAGCCCGGTAGCTTGTAAGCTGATTTTTCGGTTACCCTTATTGTTTGTGTTCGCGATATCTTCTAAACTATTAGTCCGATTTTAATACTGTAAATGACGATTTTATTCTACATTAAATTCTCCTGATAACAAACGCATTTATTTGGATAAGGATTAATATTGAAACCAATAAAAGAACGCTGCAAATAGCGTTGGATTTTTAATTCATTTTGTAAACACAAAAGTGGTTATTGTAAGAAAACCGTTAAAGATAGATATATGCTATCGCGCACTTTTCTGTAGAACTTTTTAAGATCTACAATTCTTTCATACATCATTTTTATATACCTCTAACGGTTTAGGCAGCGTAAGCCGAGAAAAGTTAAAGTTTAGTGAGTTTTTAACGCCGGCGTCCAGAAACACGCTGTTTATTAATAGTTCCTGAACATTAGTAATAATAAAATATAGCCTATGTTACTCACAGAATAATTACTTTTCTAATGGTGAAGGAATTTTCAAAATCGTCCCAGTAGTTTTTGCGTGAATCAAATACATACAAAAATACAAAAATACAAAAATACAAAAATACAAAGTTTTCCTCTTTATAATATTAGTATAGATAATAGTATAGAAGTAAAGATATAGATATAAATGAGAACTCGAGGAACTTGTAATTCTTTTCGTATAAAATGTCGATCGTTTTATGTTTATTTTTGGAATAATCTTATGACATGGTGAAGCATGGAGACTATGGAATAGTGCTTCCTATAATTTATACTGCTATTAATTCTGTCTGTCATATTGCTATAAGGATCTGTTAATAAAAATATTACAATAGTAGTTGTGAATTCTATTTGTTGTTACGTTATTGTAGAAACGATCGCGTAGGAATTGATCAAGTATAACTATTGCAACGAAATGCAGCAAATTTGCGTACACATGTCGAAATCGTTTTGTAATGCCTAAATCGGCTAACTCGGTTCGCGGTTTTCACAATGTTAGTGCAAATTTTGACTCAATTCTAATGGAAATTACAATATCGTTAAATGATATTTCAATTGTGGTTTTAAAAATATAACAAATTTTGTTCTTTGATATTGGCTAATATAAATAACATAAACTTTTAAAACCTTTTTTTTTAATTATTACTAGCTGTTAGCGTGCGGATTCATCCGCGTGCAATTATAAAAACTTTATTTTATTGTTTACATTTGTCAAATTATCAATAGCAAATGTCAAAATGACATGACATGACAAACCTTAGCAATCTTTCTTTCTTGATGTTGGCAGCAACTTATGGTCTCTTTCCCACATTAGGGTTTTTATCCAAAATATTTGCCCCCTAAGTTTGATGGCGTGAAAATATATAGCCTAAAGCATGACGTAAGTGTAGGGCTTTTTATAAAAAAAGAATTATTCAAAAATATGCTGTAATTTCTGACATCTAAGGCAACAAAGATGTGTGTGTTTACGCTTTATTATAATAGTATAGATTTACTAGTTTTTTTCTCCTGACCAGTTATAGGTTAGGAAAGGAATACATCCGATTGCGCGGTTGTGGGTTCGCGTCTCGCTTTTCGATTATCGTCGCACTAGTCTAGATTTTAGTTGTAATGTTTATAAAAAAATTTAGTTAACATTAAAAATAGTTCGAAATGTATTTCATTGAAAAACATTTTTAGAATAAAGATGTGAATTACATCATAAATTACTTTCGTTATTTAAAATGATGAATGAACATTCAAATTCGACTAGAAACGTTTTCGCTCTATGGTGGTCATAACAATGGCTTTAATTACACGTCTGGGCGCAGTGAAAGCGGACCCTAGAGCTCGCCGGCTCTAAACGAGATTCGTTTATACGTCTGTATTAAACGAGTTCTGAATTGTTAAAGTAGCTTATTTAATTAGAACTAACTCAATCATGTTAGTAAATTAATTAAATGAGAGAAGGCAGGTACTATTTTGGATTTAGGATATGTTTAAAATGTTTTTTTCATAAAAATATTTTTAAATATTTCCGCGCGTGTAATTTATAAAAATGTTTTTTTCATAAAAATATTTTTAAATATTTCCGCGCGTGTAATTTATAAAAAATGATGACTTTTTGATATGAAATTTTATTTCCCAGTTGCAAAATTGAATTTTACGTAAAACTTAATTAACAAAAATGTTTAGATAATTAAAGAATTAAAAATCTGTCAGCCTTACAAATAAACGCGGTATAAAGTTAAACTAAGGAATAAACTGAGTATAAGCAATATTAGTACAAATTTTGCTTATACTCAGTTTATTCCTATGTTTAACTTTGTACTGCGTTTATTTGTAAGGCTGTATATGTTTTTAAATCATGGTTAACTTTAAATAATAATCTAGGTGTTCTAATTTTTATAAATAAACGGTTAGCAAACCTTTGTTATTTACGACAAAAACCATTTGTGCTAAATCATCGAGGTCAAGAACCTGTCGGTGGGAGCCAATCAATAACAAACAAAAAAACGATCACTAGATGAAAAAAAATATGTAAGAAAGTGAAACTGATAGCAAGCAACGCCGCGGTATGATTAATAGTTCCGTTAAGTGAAAGCACGTCTGTTTGTACGTTGCCGAAAAATCTATGAAATTGAAATCTTTCGGAAATTTCCTATATTACAGTACTAGTTTTATATTTACACTTAATTGATCAATTAAAAAGCCTGTGTAATTAAGCTCTCTAAAGACCAAGTACTAACTGACTGTTGATATTTTGACACGCACCAAACGTGTGTAGCGGGCTCTAAAGCTATCAGACAGATGAAGATTTAGAGCCTGCGCACATCTTGGACTAAAGTATGGCCTAATTGTAGTGCGATGTTCGATTGTTTCAAGAGCGTCGGTGGCTCAGTGGTTTAAGCACTTGACTTGTAATCTACAGGTCTTGGGTTCGAATCCCGCCGCCATGTACCAATGTGATTTTCGATTTTTCGGATTTTCATATGTACATAATTTACCCGACGTTCTTACGGTGAAGGAAAACATCGTGATGCAACCTGCACATATCAGCGAAGAAATTCAAAGATATGTGTGAAGTCAACCAAATCGCACTTGGCCAGCGTGGTTGACTATGGCTTAGTCACCCTAACTTTAGGGTAGGCTCCGAGCCCCTCGGTGGTGACGTATAGTGAGCTGGTGATGTGTTCGATTGTTTAGCAGCAAATTCAACTGTTTAGTTGCACAACTAAAAATCGAGTAGTGTGCGCACCTCCATATAAGCTTATAGGAATCAAAGCGAGACTAAATAGTTATGCGATAGATTAGTCAAAGGTGTGCGCTCTAAGTTGTGAAAAATTCATTTGCAATTAATTTATTCGCTTAATAATTTCTATTTGCTGACAACGTTTTTGTGTTGCATAATTTAGTCATGGACAATCTTTATTGTAATGTAGAGTTATGAAGATTTAGAAAGAAATTGATGAGTAGTTTTATTGGTTTTTGATGTGTCATTTTAATCTCTTATCGGAATGCTTAGTAATTCATTATGTTACATAATGATGGTTATAAGATCAATCAAATTGTAGACAAGTGGGTACGTAACGTGTACAAATGTACAGTATGCTGTAACAGGATGTGAGCATATGATATTTTGTTGAACTGTACCTATGTAGATAACGTATACTGCCGTTAGTGGCTCGGATAGTACTGGCCTGAAAGTAACAATGACGACTAAAAAAAAACACTGACGATAGTGCTGGTACTATAGGTTTCATAAAATTGTTTTTTTATTTATTATTATTGTTTTATCTAAGATGTTTATTGTAATTTATAATTATAGTGTTTTGTGTCCGGATGTCTATGATGTTAATTGCTAGAGGTCAAGGTTTCGAAGTGAACTGCCATAAAATTTGTTTTTTAGATATTTTTATTACAATTAAATTGTATTGAAAAATATTGTTTTAGGTTTTTAAAAATGAATTTATTCATGCAAAGATTGTCGAAAATGTATGCTTATACATTTAGTTTACTTGTTTAATATTTTTAATATCAAGGTTTATGACGTTTATTTCAAAGTATTTATTTTACTTTGTCATAATATTCATATTGTCATGTTTGATACAAAATAGCTATTGATTACACTTGAGTTAATTTTTACTATTGAAATTGTGATTTACAATAGATTTAATTATTACGAGAGATCGAATTATCGTACAAAAATCTTTTAGTATTCAGCTTTTTATATGAATAGGATGTTGATTGCCTTAATATCGTTTTATTAATAATTGAAAAGCATTCTGCGATGTATTGAGCACCTCTTTGTCAAAATTGACCTTGACTTTTGCAACTTAGTTCGACCTAGTTTGGAACTTTTGAAATTATTAGTGTTATAGTTTTTTTTTTTTTTAACGTAAATAAACCAGCGCTTGACCTCGACTACACCTAAGTTAAGTGAAGACGCTGCCGAAGGATAGAGCGCGCTAGCTCAATAAGTGCCGATTCACCCTAGTAATCATTTTATTGTACCTTGTGATATGTGCTAGTATTCATAAAGTTTTTATAAAAAGAAAAGGAATATTCTGTTTGCATTTTTACAACCGTCAACCGCATTGTCGAAACATTTAAAACATTTTTTTTTCATCTCAGTATTTGAAAAGAGAAGTGAGAAGGATAGCAAATGTTTTGTTATCTTTCCAACTGACCCGGTCATAACCTTTCATTAATATTCATCAAAGTGAAATATACATAAGTCCCTACTCTAACAATTATGCAAAGTCTTTTAAAACGGAAATTATATTAAATTTCGATTTCACTATACTGTTCGGTAAAAGTTTATCATTCTATGTGTCAACAATCTCATAGACCAAAAAGTTATGGATTATTCCCAACCGTCACACCGCTCTGTCCCCACGTGGGAACAAATGAGAATAAAAATATTCATTCGTCCTACCTTTTGCGACGAAGGGACGGTTGGAACTTATTTTATTCCATAACGGTTCCATCTGTCGCCTTATTGATGAGGGGATTAAAAGGTGGGACGGATGAAACTTTTTATTCTCGCGTGGGGACAGAGCGGGGTGACGGTTGGGAATAATCCAAAGTTATTAATGTATCAAATGATATCGCGTATCTATAATTAAATGTATGTAATGTCTAATTAAAGCTCTGATTGATTCGATTTGTGAATGATTTGTATTGTGACGTATGACGCGTGCATACCGCAAGGATTTCGTAAGTCTAATGATCGTTTGTAATTGAACGGTTCAATTATTTGATACCTATCTAAATTCATTGCTCGTATTCGTAACGTGCGCTTTCTTTTGCGGCCTAATTTGTTTTACGTCATTAGTGTTGACTGGGTTTATATTGTCGATCGTGTATTGAAACATGTTGAGATACATTCTCTCGAGGAAATGCGGATAGTGAAAGATAAAATGAAGTGGAAAAATTTTATGTAGATTTTTGACTCTCAAGGTCAAAGGGCATTTGTATTTTAGTTGTGAAAATGTGATTTGATCATGAAAAAATCACGTATAATTTGTGATTTTTCAAATATACCAATTTTATCTATCTATCTATACTAATATAATAAAGCGTAAACACACACTTCTTTGTTGCCTAAGATGTCAGCAATCACAGCATATTTTTGAATAATTCCTTTTTTAATAAAAGTCCTACACTTACGTCATGCTTTAGGCATATATTTTCACGTTTTATATATCACCCTAATGTGGGAAAGAGACCATAAGTTGCTGCCAACATCAAGATTGCTAAGGTATGTCATGTCATGTCATTTTGACATTTGCTATTGATAATTTGACAAATGTAAACAATGAAATAAAATCTTCATAATTCCATGCTGATAAAGCCGCACGGGAACAGCTAGTATTCAATAAAGAATTATAAGTATGTAATAATATTTATGTGTCCTTATAAGAATAACGTCATGACCCAAATGACATTGTCGTGATCTTTCGAAATGAGACAATTTTTTTTTGTTTATTTTTTGTTTTTAAAAGAGAGTGTCTTGCAAGCGATTAGTAAAAGGTCACTGTGACCGTTTTCTATCACAAAACGCTTCGTTTGCTAATAGTCAGATGTTTTTTTATGGAAAGTTGCGTTCGTTTGAGATAACATTATCTCATACTAATGATTGTTAAACGTCCGAATGTTTACCTTTCTCTTTGTCGATAGAAATGTGAAATTGTATTGATTTAATTTAGTTAAGATGTTGATTGCCAGTTTGTAATTATTTAGCTTAGTCTTGTGAATACTTTTCTAGTTTGTTTTTTTTATTTTACGAATTGATTGAATAAATAATAGAGAACCTCAAGTGAAAATAGCGATGTTTTTGTAGTATTGTGTTGAAATTAAAAGTGATGATGACGAATGATAAAATGTGACATTTGCGAGGACGAATTATACAAAAATCAAGATGTGCAGCAAGGACCAGATAACGCATATCCTCGGCAAGATCAATGTGGTGAGTACATTTTTAATTTCATTTAGATTATACTTGGATACAGTTAAGGTTTTTACTATCTAAGTACGAGTACCTTAGAATATCTAGCGTAATTTAGTAAAATGATTTTGAACTGTCATAATTCGTAAACGGATGTAAAGGGATATTATTGAAAATGTTTTTTCAATTAGATTGATTCGAGTTTTTGTAACCATACTTCATACTAATATTATAAATGCGAAAGTTTAGATATATGCTTTTTTACTAAACGGCTGAACAGATCTCGATGTGATTTGGCATAGACGCAGAGGATAATCTGGAAGAACACATATGCTACTCACTTTTGTTTTTATTATTTCCACGCAGACGGAGTCGCGGGCGAAAGCTAGTTTGATATAATTTTTCTAATGATGTTTCTTCTCAATCTCAACTTATTTACAGATGTGATAAGAATGATGATATAAGAAACATATCGAAATGTAAAAATGTTTACTGTGAAAAAAATCTATACGTTTCATTGTTTGGCATGTTTGCTAGTAATGACGTATCTAACTTTTTTGTCATTAAATTAAAAAGTTCAAGACATATGTGTTCACTTTTTGTATTCCTGTTATCGGTTGAAACATTAATATTATGTCACGTTATATCATAAAAAGTGGTATAAAACAAAAAGTATGAAATATCGCTTCTTTGTTACGTTCTATACTTATATTACAAAGAGGAATGATTTGTATTTTTGTATGTATTTTAATAACTCAAAAGTTACCGGGTCGATTTCAAAAATTCTTTCACCAATAAATAGCTACGTTATCACTGAGTAACAAAGGCTATATTATTATTATATAATTTTTATTTCCACGCGGACGAAGACGCGAGCAACATCTAGTGTGTTATAAATACAATGTGAAGTTAAACAACTTTAATAAATATTTAGAAATTAGTTGTTGCCCGCGACTACGTCCACGTAATATTAAGATAAAAAAGTAGCCTATAAAATGCCCGTCTATGTCAGCTATCCTTCAGTGAAGGTCCAGTTGAAATCAGCCCAGTTGTTTCGGAGATTACCCGGAACAAACGCAGCTTGCGGACAGACAGACAGACAAAATTTTTTAAAATACGATTTTCGTTATCAGCATACGCAAGTACATCTTCCCGAAATCTGGATTTTTTTTTATATGACAAATAGACACTCCAATTTTATTATATGTATAGATAGATTTCATACATTTTTGACACATACAGGGGGACTGTTATTATAACTGTTTCTATCTAAGTTGCTAACTTGATAATTAATATTGTTTCTAGAGACCTCATAAGAATTTTAAATGATTTTTTTCTTTTTATTATATGGCATTTTAAAAAAGAAGAAATGAATAGAAAGTTTTTTTTGGAAAAAGTAACCAAAATTCGGGTTCATTGATCTGTAAGTAGTCTAACCGGTTTTTTTTAATTGCTTGTTCTTAATTCCTCCATTTTATCACTTTCGGAAATAATGGAAATTACAATATTAACATTTTTAACAGAAAAAATGTTTGGCAAAAACAATTGTTTTCGTACATCGGCGTTTCCAAAACAGAAACGAATTCTGAAACAACAGTAACATTTTTTCCAATTGTCGGAGTCAAATATCTCTATACCTGTGTATGTTTCAAGTTCATAATATTTTTAATTTAACAACAAAATAAGATTAACTAGTCTAGTTAATGTATTTATTAAGATAATGGCTTGATGTAATTAATTCGTGATAATTTCAATACAATTCACTTAACATTGACCCGGTTTTTTAGAGTTGAGATTTTTATATTTTTTTTTAATCTGTCTTACTTGAAATAAAGTGAGGTGTTTTTATTGGATGGTTGGTATATAATCAACTTATTTAGTTGCAACATGTAAATATTTCGTTTACTCTTTAGAATTTAATCTTATCATAATTTTGTTTTGATGATGTAATTTTAACTAGCTTTGAATACATACAGTCTTATATTTTGTGATGTTATGGTCAAATAAATCCAAATTTACATATGAAATTATGCATTTTGTATAATAACTGTAACTTTCGAATGCGCCCCGTTTTTAGCGCGTCATAAGTTGCGAATGACGACTTCATTGTCAAGGTTGTATACGGTATATGGACACGGTTCATACGATACAGTGCTAACCAAACTTTATGGCTATTCGAAATCTATATCTATATCTATCTATACTTATAATAAAATTGGAGGGTCTGTAATATCAAAAGAAAAACTCCCGATTTCGGGAAGATGATGTTTTTGCGTTGCTGATAACGAAAATTTCATTACTTTTTGTCTGTCTGTCCGCAAGCCGGGTTTGATCCTTGTAACGTCGGAAACGGCTGGGCCGATTTTAACTGGACTTTCACTGAAGGGTAGTTGACATAGACGGGCATATTATAGGCTAATTTTTGACCGACTTCCCAAAAGAAGGAGGTACTCAATTCGTCCATGTATTTTTTTTTTTTTTTTATGTGCGTTACGGCATAACTCCGCCCCTGGTAGACCGATTTTGAAAATTCTTTTTTTATCCGAGAGGTAGTGCTTGCAGGTGGGTCCCATTTTTTTGTTTGATTTTTGGAGTCAAAGACTACGGCGTAGTTAAATAGTTTAGCTCAAAATTGCGTGACGAAATTTGGTGTCTTTTTTGCTTTCTATGCTTTCGTAGCCTAAACTATAAGACTTACACAAAAATTGTGTATGGAAGAATTGTAGCCCTTTAAATTTGCTAAATAAAAGTCCACGATAGCATATATCTATCTATTAAGGTTGTCGCACAATAACCACTTTTTTCATTAAAATTTCGATCAAAATCTATACCCCACTTTCGACGCTATTACTCGTGTTCGGTATGGATCCTTATCAAAATAAATGTGTCCACCATCAAGAAAATTTAATGTAGATTATAAATGCCCTTGGAACTGTGTAATTCCGATCAATAGTTTAGGAGATATCATAAATAGCAAATTACGAGTCGCAGAAAAAAATACCAACTTGTAACAAAGTTTGCTTTCTTGGCTTACGTAGCCTAAACTATAAGACCTACATAAAAATGATGTATGAAAGAATTGTAGGTCATTCAATTAGCTGAATTAAAGTCTGCGATAGCATATATCTATCTCTTAAGGTTGTCACACAATAACCGTTTGTTCCGAGAAAACCGTCAAATAAGTGCAATCGACTTTATTTAAAAACGCTTTTATTCTTATTTGGTATGAATCCTTATCCAAATAAATATGTTTTCACGATAGAGTATTATATGTAGATCGTAATTGCCTTTTACAGTATGTAATTCTGTGCAAGATTCTAGAAGTTATCAAAATATTAAAACTCACGGGCAACAGCGGCGCGCGGCCGCACCGAATTATGAGTGAATGATCGCAACGATGTATTAGTTGTTTACTTAATTTCTTAGATAATCGATTTAGATAACTCATTATTTGTTTGAAAGCTAGTGATTATCATACTGCGATGTCTAGATTCACTAAAAATCGAGAAATAAATAAACTTTTTATTAAAAAACAAAACCGACTTCCATACAAAATACACTAAAAACAAAATCTTCTCAAAAAAACAGTACACTAAAAAGTAACGAAATAATTTCTTGAAAATAGTAAACCTCCCTTATTGTAGCTGTTATGTCTATATTGTACAATTATTATTACTTTGAAGTCGGTGTCAGTCATTACTAAAAACGTTACTATACTTTCAATTGTCAATTGTTATGGTAAAAATGTAGAAAACCTTACGTAGAAATATCACTGCATATACCTCGGCTGACACCGACATCAAAGTAATAATAATTGTACAATATAGACATAACAGCTACAATAAGGGAGGTTTACTATTTTCAAGAAATTATTTCGTTACTTTTTAGTGTACTGTTTTTTTGAGAAGATTTTGTTTTTAGTGTATTTGTTTGGAAGTCGGTTTTGTTTTTATTAAAAAGGTTTTTTTTTCTTAATATTGCGTGGACGAAGTCGCGGGCAACAGCTAGTTTTACATAAATCGCACATCACTATAATTAGAGGTAAAGGGACGCGTGGATGGATGGGTGACACGCGTTATTGAGCCCACCTGGTAACCCTTCATGCGTTTGTAGATCGTTGATTGCGCCGAGCCTCAATAAAGTTGGAGTGTTAATTCCGAACGGCGAAAGCTGGCACTGTTCTCTCGATCATCGATAGACAAGGTTAATTTTAATCTATTCAATAAAAATCTATGCTTTATTGTTGTCGATTTGCATAGTCGTATTATGGATTGTGTACGTACGATTGTCGTATTACGGAATGTGAATTTTTGTCTATAGTTGTTAGAAGTTTGTGTAGCCTATTTTATGCTGTTTTCATTATATTGTTACTTAATTAGAAATAACCGTTATCCTAAATTTTGAAAGCACACAGTAAGTAGCATCAGTGTTTTATAAGTTACCTAGTTTGACATAATGTCAGGTCTTGACAAATATTCGTTACTTTTTTTACATTGAATGGTCTTCGCTTTCGCCGTTTGGTTTCCTTCTGGTTTCATGTTTATGACTAAAAACAATTTTCATGTTACCGTTTTATAAAATCACTTTCTAGTAAATCTCGTTTACTTTCAGTGCGGGTCACTTGATCTGTTTTTACCTTGTTTCTATAAAATCTGGCTCACTATCAAAAGAGATATCCCTTGCATTCTTGCACGGATTCAGTTGTGCAAGATCGAAATAAAATGTACGCTTTCCTCGGAATTTACGTGATAAGATTTGAGATAAATTTGTTAAAGGATAAAATGTTTGAGTTATGTTAAATATTTGCGATGCAGTAAACGAGCATTCCATTCACTTGTACTCGATTTTATTTCATTCAGCTTTTAAATTTTCAATGTTGTATACGTAAACTATCAAAGATAGACGAAACGTGATTGCGCTTAGAGTTTGTTATGGTCTACTATGATAACCTGCTGCAGTGTGGCATGTATGAAAGCATTTTTATGTCATTTTAATTCGTTGACAAGTGGGTGTATGTTCACGCCCTCGACTGGTATGATACATTGATACCCCGAGGTGTAAGCCCGTGGTTACACGACTGACCTTTAGAGCTGAATGAATCATGATACTTCTAGTTTGTATTTAGGTTACGTCAGTTCACTGTCAAATTCTTTTGTTTTTTCAGCTTCCTTAGGTGTAAGTTAATTTTAAAAAAATTGTATTAACCAATCGTGAAATTAAAAAGGTGTAAACTGTAACCACATTGAGGTAAAGATTTTTTTTTTATCACAAACAAAATGTCACATAAATCGAGGTTAATTTAAAATGTATTTCTTGCGTACGATGTATAAAAGCGAAGTGATTGGTCAATTTGTATGCGCGCTGCGAAAAGCGAAACTAAAACATAAAATTAGAATGTGTACATGTTGAATTGTAAGCGATTGGCACACATAATGCACCAGATCGAGTGTATCCTTTTGTTTTTTTTTTTTTATCACAAACAAAATGTCACATAAATCGAGGTTAATTTAAAATGTATTTCTTGCGTACGATGTATAAAAGCGAAGTGATTGGTCAATTTGTATGCGCGCTGCGAAAAGCGAAACTAAAACATAAAATTAGAATGTGTACAAGTTGAATTGTAAGCGATTGGCACACATAATGCACCAGATCGAGTGTATCCTTTTGTTTTTAAACTTACTTACCTGGGTTACCATTAATTAAGCATAGGTAGAGTTTAGACTGATCGTCTTAGAATACAATAATCCTAACAAATCCTATAAAACCGAGGCGTTAATGCTGAAACTATGGTCAATAAACAAGTAATAACAATATCTTCTATGAATATTTTGTCAGTAGAAGCCCACGGTAAGTTGGTACGGTTGCCCACTCGTGCGCGACGCCCGTGTGCCTCAGATTTTCTTGATCCATTGTTTTGACAGGTTACATGATCTGATTTTGATGTTCGACAACTGTTGCTAACGTTTCATAAATAAGCTTATATTAAAATGTCATGGCTTTAAAACAAGTTCCAAGGTTCCGTGTGGTGGTTTTGATAAGCACGGTTATTGTCTATTGATTGAAAATGTGGGAGGCTTATTAGAGACAATGTGCCGAGCATATAACTGTGTAGTGCACTTATCTATTTATTGACGTAACTACGTAGTGGTTATCCATAACTGTTTTATATCATGTGGGTCCAAGAGCATGTTTAAAATAATTGAAATCATGGATTAGCATGTCTCTTCTGTAAGTTCATGATATTTCTTTTGGTGTTGAAGTTTGTGGTTAAATATATTTTTTTCTTTATCTTCTTTGGTCTTTTATCGTGATTCTTAGTGATTTAGTTACTAGTCTAGTAATATTATAGCTTTCAAGTACAGACAGGTGTAGACGGGTCATTGACTACGTTATGATACTCGACCTGATTTCTCTCAGCTCTCTCAAGATACTTGAGTACGGAGGGTGGCCCTTGGAAGATAGAACGAGTATTAAATTTTTGATTTTTATATTGCCTGCAAGAGATTATTATTAACTTTTAGACTGCTTAATGCTTATTAATCTATCTACATCTAAGCTATCGAAATATTATTTTGTTTGTTATGTTCGTTTGCAATGATGATGGAAAACTTTTAGATTGTTAAAAGGCATAGTTTCGTTATAAAGTTTGTTAATTCGTTTTGATTTCGATTTTGATATGTCATAATTCAAAAGGTTTAATTGACATAGTTATTTGAACATGATCGATGTGTTGTTAACGCCCCGATTGTGCGTGAGGCGAGGTAATGGGTAGAGGCATTCCCTCGGTAATGGAGTGTTGTCATTTCCCTACCTCAGCCGACAATGCGGGCAATGCACTTAACGCCTTAATTAACTTGTAATGTATTCGATACACAAGGTTGCCGCTCTATTTTAATAAAGTATTTGTTAATATAGCTTGTTAGATGAATTTGTATGTTTGTAATTTTTAATTTATATTGTATGACCGCAAGTATTCAGATTTTGATTTCAAATTAATATTGGGAAGCTTCGAAAGCTTTGTGTTTAGGATTTGGTTAACTTGTACTTTACACTACTAATGGTTTTTAGAGAAATCTACATTAAGAATTGCACTTGCTCTTGCTTCATTATTCGCCGTGAGTTTAGATTAGTTCTTTTTGTATGCCAAAACATTGACTTAATCTGTTTCTATTTTCATTGTTGTATTTATGTCATCGATATATTGTTCAGTACGAACCATTGACTACCCATGTAAATATTTACTTTTTGATGACATCGTCTGTTTGATTTAATTGTTGTTTTGTTAATCTGTTCATTTGAATGACAATGCAATCAGTTTGTAATAATACTGTCTTCGGTTGTGCGTATCGTCGTGTCTGGATTAACTTTGAAGGTGTTGTTATGGGATGTTTTAATTTGTAGTTCAGTTTAATTGTGGACTTAAATAAGATTGTCTAATTCAGTGGTTGCTAGTCATGAAGTGTTTGTTTTTCCTGGATGTTTCGGTGAGCCATAAGTTTTATTTTAATTTGAGTTTAATTTTAATCCGCATGATACTATAACTTTGAACAAAATGCGTTCAATTTTGGATAGTTTTGTCTTCGTAAGAACTTTTTGAATGTCTTTGACGTTCAGTTCTTAGTTTTAGATATTTTTGTTATATCCTCCTTAAGCTTTTATTTCGAGTTATGTTTCAACTTTATTTTAGAGTAATAATGAAGTGGTTTTATCTGATGATTCTAAATTATCATATCAATACCAGGATATCCTTTGCTTTTGATGTTGTTATGCAAATATTATTCGATATCTAGTTTTGAAATATCAAATATTTGTACTATATTATTTTTGCTAGGATTTTCTTTGCCGTGGTACACATTTGTGTTTCTAGTTTTAGGAACATTTGTCAACGAAGGACATTGATTGTTAAAAGAAATCTCGATGCGTTTTATTTGTCTGGAATATGATTGGATTAGAATTTAACTATGATGTATTTTAGCTCGTTTTCATTTACCACTTTCGGAAGAGAAATAAATTATAACACAGTGAGATTTATAACAAAACAAATTACATCGCGAATTCACAAAACTAGAATTCACTTTTATTTCAAATTTCTATTATCGTTTTCACTTTTGATGGAATGTAGCTTTGTGAGTTTGTGGGTGGTGATGTAAATATTAATGTACTTATGTTAAAAAGAGAAAACGGGAGTTGCAGACGGATATTTTCATAACCTGATCGGCTTCGCGCCGCAGGAGACCATGAGTAAGGGCTCGTTGGGTCCAGCTATGGTTTTGTGAAAGTCTCTTGATTAGATAATATTTCATTTGAATGTATTTGTGGTTATCTAAAGGTAGATGTTTGATGATGCCATTATGATCTCAATTATTATTAATATTAACTACTCGTGTCGGTTAAAAACAAATTGTTAATCTATACTTCTATCTATCTATCTATCTATACTAATATTATAAAGAGAAAATATTTGTATTTTTGTATATATTTAAATAACACAAAGACTCCTAGGTCGATTTAAAAAAAATCTCTCACCGTTAGAAAGGTAATTTACCTATGAGTAACATATGGTATATTTTTTGTTATTTTCTTAATTTCAGACGGACGAAGTCGCGAGCAACAGCTAGTAATAGATATTTCTGTTATTCCTAAAATATCATTATATTTTAATTTTTTGCTAACCTAAGAAAATTACTCAATAAATACTAAGTGTGTGCGGTGTAATTTATTATGTACTTGTTTTCGCCTGCGACTCCGTCCGCGTGGAATTAAAACATACAAAAGTGAATAGCCTACATATGTGTTCTTCCAATCTATCGTCTATATCCATACCAAATTTTATCGAAATCCGTTCAGCCGTTTAGGCTACAAACTCTAACAAACATCCATCCATATAAACTTACGCATTTATAATATTAGTATGAAGTATAATATGATTGTTCGTGATTAAATTATTTGGATATAAAACATGTCCGGGACTGAAATTCTCATAGCGTTTATATGCAGGAAAGCTGTCGCATTGTTCGCTAAACGAAACGTTTGTGCACCTAAATGTTGCTATGAATTTTAACCACTGTTTAATATTTGTGATTGTACTGTATAAAAATGTCGTATGGGTATTTGTTGATTTATTTCTGAACTTATGCATTAAATGTGTTAATACTTTGTTTCGAGTTTTACAACAAAGTTTTAAATTGTTAAAGTTTCCCGATTTTAGTTTAGCTTTTAGCTCATAACATTCATCATCAACTTGCCCTTATTCCTTATGGAGGGTCGGCACAGTATGTGCTGCTCTTCCATACATCTCTGTCAGCCGTCATATTTGCTCATAACATTGGATTTTAAAATTATAATGCTGTCAATAATGTTCTAACATTAAGCTCAAATAAATCGTTTGCACTTGACCTGTTTGACTAAGGCGTGTTTGAACATGGCCGTTGAACAGTAAAACAAACTTATGCTTTATTGTTGGGGGGTCAAAGTAACATACGAGGGGCGGGCTTGTTTATAATTTGTCAATAGTCGAAGGTCGCGGTTTATAAGGTTTATGATTTTATAATCTTTTGAAGCGTAATTGTATGAGAATTAATGGAATTAATTTAGTAAAGGCATTGATAAAATATAAATACTGGCTTTTATTCTATTTGATAGGTGTGGAAGGGTACATCGGTAGAGGTAGACCTAGAAAGAGATGGATGGATTGCGTGAAAGGTGACATGATTAAAATGGGAGTGATGACTGAGATGACGTATGATAGTGTTATTTGGAGGACAAAAACCTTTTGCACCGACCCTACGGGAGTAGGATAAGGAGGATGATGATGATGATGATGATGTGATTTGTTTCTAATATAAATTGTAAAGACTTGATATCATGTAAGATATTAAGGTAACTGTCTTGTTTATGTGATCATTGTCGATCGTCATCATAAATTAGATTGTCCTAAACCTTCTAAAGCTGAGGTTCAACATCTCACAACAAAACTTACAGGCTCGGAGAATGTGTATGTCAAAATTAATCTATACTAATATTATAAAGAGGAAAGATTTGTATTTTCGTATTTTTGTATTTTTGTATGTATTGAAATAACTCAAAAACTACTGGGCCGATTTTAAAAATTCTTTCACCATCAGAAAGGTAATTTATCTGTGAGTAACACAGGCTATATTTTATTATTACTAATGTTTAGGAACTATTAATAAACAGCGTGTTTCTGGAGGCCGGCCTTAAAAAATTACTAAACTTTAACTTTTCTCGGCAAACGCTGCCTAAACCGTTAGAGGTATATAAAAATGATGTATGAGAGAAATGTAGATCTCAAAAAGTTCTACAGAAAAGTCCGCGATAGCATATATCTATCTTTAACGGTTTTCTTACAATAACCACTTTTTCGTTTACAAAATGAATTAAAAACCCTGCGCTATTTGCAGCGTTCTTTTATTGGTTTCAATATTAATCCTTATCCAAATAAATACGTTTGTTATCAGGGGAATTTAATGTAGAATAAAATTGTTCTTTACAGTATTTAAATTGGACTAATAGTTAGAAGATATCGCGAACACAAACAATAAGGGTAACCGAAAAATCAGCTTCCAAGCTACCGGGCTTAGAAATTTGGAATCTTGCATCGGAAGATTTCTGTTATTACGTATGTATATTACTACTAAGTTAATACTTTTGGTAATAGGTTGAAAAGGGCGAACCTAATAGGTTATATGTGTAATTTCACGCGGGCGAAGTCGCGAGCAACAGCTCGTAATATTATAAAGAGGAAAGATTTGTATTTTTGTATTTTTGTATGTATTGAAATAACTCAAAAACTACTGGGACGATTTTGAAAATTCCTTCACCATTAGAAAAGTAATTATTCTGTGAGTAACATAGGCTATGGTTTTAATTTTTTTTAATTTCACGCGGGCGAAGTCGCGAGCAACAGCTAGTTTACAAATAACACAAGTTGGAAATATTAGTGATTCCAAAAATTCTCGCAACGATTATGATTTTTAATAGTGCGAAATATAATTAAATATTTATATGCAACAAAATTACCATAGAAATGTGATTTCTATGGATATTTTGTTGCATTGATTTGAACTGCGACCCGGCCTACTGAACTGATTGCTTCACGTTTGTGTCAGGACAGTGAGTTAATTACTAATAATGCAATCTCATATGGATATGATTTATTTGTAGATAATTTATTAAGAAATTGTCAATTAGTAGCATTGATATTTTTGGATTTTATAAAAATAAATAGGAAAATTTCGTGACTATACCTTATTCTAAGTCTGAAGTAGGGTGTGAGGGACGATTTCAATTATGTTATTACTTATCCATTTTATATTTTTTTTTGTTTGAGATGCTTATCATTTGGTCATCATCAACTTGCCCTTATCCCTTATGGAGGGTCGGCACAGTATGTGCTGCTCTTCCATACATCTCTATCAGCCGTCATATCTGAATCCACTCCTTTCTTAAGCATATCCTCTTTCACACAATCCATCCATACTTTCTTCGGTCTTCCTCTTGCTTATCATTTGGTAAAGTTATATTAAACTTTACAATAGCTTATCTTTTTTAGTCTTTCCAAAAAAAAAATTACATCATTGTAATTTATTATAATATAATCTTTTCAATAAGAATGAATTTAAAATTAATTGTCTGCATATATTTAATTAGTGTTTGTATTTCCGTTACTAACAAACAAAAGACGAGGCATAGTTAAGGAAACGTAATTTCCTTGATAAAATGAACGAAGATAATTGAACGTAATTAAATATGCATTTTAAAGCTTATTTCTTTTTTGTATATAAATGTTTTATATGAATATATATTTTTTTATTGACCTTGCGCTATTATGATATGGAAATATTATTTTAAATATTTGATGTTTTATTTTTAAACTTATTTTCAGCCGAATATGTACCAATATAATTAGAGGAATTTATCAAAAATAGTTTATCAAACAATTATACAAATAAAATATCTTATTAGTACTGATAAAATCAATTCTATACTACATTAAACAATAATCTTCAGGAAGTACTCATCAGTCCACTAGGAACAATTTAGATGCATTAATTGAGGTCGACTAGTGATGTAACTATCGACTACATCCGACAAGCTTCCGCCCACAACTTTTTTATCGATAAAAAAAGTTGTGCGATGTAATCCATCACTACGCGTGCCAGTTGTTTGTGTGTTTGCTTTCTTAGATGATTTATGTAATTTATTTGAAGTCAATATATATATTATGCAACCTAAGACCTCTTAGTATGTTGGTACACTGTAACATTTGCACGTTTTTGATTAAATATTTTTTATGAATAATTTTTTTTAGTTTATCATCCTGGCAATAATGTTAACTTAAGCCTGATTATGTAGGTTTTTGTTTACTTTAAATTCTTGTATCCTCTACATAACACCGTAGTTTGTACAGAAATACGAATACAAACCGCTTAATAAACGTAAACTCTAGACAACATTGACATCTTATTTAACTTGATAATGAAGTTGTTTCTACTTGTAAACTTGAATATAACAATGTTACTCTAGTCTGTTGTGTTACTGCTCCCAATAACTCAGTGCATCCTGGTGTTGATCTACATTCATTCGGCGACGGTTCACAGCTCCTTTCAGAATTATTCCTGTCGCACCTTATTGTGACCAACGCCCTACACTTGTTCAGGGTTGCCACATAATATGCAGAGAATTAAAACTTAGACAAACGTAGCAATTTAGACTGATCGTAATATTTGATTATGTTTTCAGTAGGGAGTTAATTGCAATGCGCCCTTAGTAAATATGTGAATTAGCTGGTGCACTTTATTTTAGACTAGCTATTGCTTGTGACTTCTTACACGGAGAAATAAAAAGTAATGGAAAATATAGCCTACGTTAGTGTTACTCACATAACGTAGCTCTATAATGGTGAAAGAATTTTTCAAATCGGCCCAGTAGTTTTTGAGTTATTTCAATACATACAAAAATACAAATCTTTCCTCTTTCTCTTTCCAATTAGTATAGCTTAATTTTTTTTATTATTTCTCCTTATTCATCTTCAATATACTACAATCCTATAAGTCGTGTGATAAAATGTGAAATAAATTATAAATCAGCAAGTGTGTAGTCTGACAACCCTACCCCTGACAACAATGTGACATGAATAATGCAACTGCGGTTTAGCTTTTAAGCTGTGATAACAATTTATTGCTCGTACTCCATTGCTCTGTTTGTACCGACGATCTTGATTTGCTGATTTTTTGCGCTAGAAATGAAAGTGATAATAACCGGTTTGTCGTGGGGTCAATGCTTGTTTAGAGATCGTTGTATTTGAAATTGCTTTCGATGGTTGCTGCCTTAAAGGGCGTGTATAAACAATATAGATCGATATGAATTAAGTCAAGTTTTTCAACTTAGAAATCTTAACTGGTATAGAAATGGAAAGGTAATTGCCGTTATGAATTGCAATTATAAAGAAATATGACGTTTTCTAACGATTTATTTAATTATTTGTTCAATGTTGTCGTTTTTCATTTTAGAAAATCAATTAAACATTTACATACTTACAAATAAAAGCGGTATAAAGTTAAACTTAAGAATAAACTGAGTATAAGCAAAATTTGTACTAATATATGCTTATACTCAGTTTATTCCTAAGTTTAACTTTATACCGCGTTTATTTGTAAGGCTGTAAGTTTGCTAGGCTACACTTTCCTAATAAATGTGTTGTCAATTGGGTGAGCCAGTTTCACGGCTATTGAATTAAATTATATTTTAAAATATTAAATAAATCAAAGTTTAGTAACAAGTTATGCAACGTACCTGCAACTGTTTATTCAAAGGTTTTCGAAACGTATCAAAATGAAAATTCCGCGTTTAGTAATTATGTAAATTGAAGTGAAAAGCAACAGCTGCCAGCTAAGTGGGTTATGGTTAGAGATAAATTAAGCTGTTTTGTTTCCCGATTGATTTAAATAAAATAACAATTGATAAGTTATAAACGTATCATTTTAAAAGCTAGTAGCTTTTGTCCGCGACTACGTCCGCGTGGTATTAAAAAAAAAGTTAGAAGCCTACGTGTTCTTTCAATCTAGACATCTGTGTCAAATTCCATCGAAATCTATTTAATTGTTTAAGTTACAAACTCTTACAAATATTCAAACTTTCGCATTTATAATATTAGTAAGATTTCTGGAAACTTATAAATTGCCAGTATGAAATGTTAGTAGATGGAATCTAAAAAAATTTAGGACTTTTTATTACGGGTGTAAAAAAATAGTGGATTCTGTCTGTTTATAATTTTATTATTACTTAAAATATGTTATTGCCTTTGCTAAAATATTTCGCCATAAATCCATTTGTAACTCGCGCTGACATAACTTGGCTATAATGTCAAGGATGCAATCATTGGAATCTAAATTGATCAAATTAAAGCAAAATTTGTTTTATTGTGGTTATAATGACTTTAATCTTTTACGAAGATTGTAATTTACCACGTTGGTGGTTCGTTATTACGTTACTAGTTTACCATTTAAAAATATATTCTTCATTATAAAACAGTCCACTTTTGCAGTATTAAAAAATCCAGAGTTCCTAGGTTTAAAGATTTAGTGCAGTAAAATTGTTATAAAAACTAGTAACTGTTAAAAATGTCTTAAAAAGATTTGTATATTTGGATTTTTGTATGTATTTAAATAACTCAAAAACTACTGGACCGATTTCAAAAATTCTTGCACGTTTAAAAAGCTATGTTATCACTGAGTAACATAGGCTACCTTTTTATTTTTTTTTTTAAATTTTACGCAGGCAAAGTCGAGAACAACAACTAGCACAATATAAAATTTTATAATCATCAGCTACAGAAGCCTATATCTCCCTGTATTATACAATTTGAACAATGACCTCAATATTTGTATTGCAATTTTCTCAATACTTTTATTTCTCTCATGATCATGGTTTTGATGGAATTTTCGATACTTCCTGCAATAGGTCCCGGGCAACAACAGTGCACCACTCGTTTCACTTTCTCCAACCGCTCATCATGGATGCGGCGTGCGCGCTGCTCTCTGTCCCCCTGACACACTGCCGGTCACGGTCACAAGAAAGTACCTCCTCATTGTTAGTTTGCAAGCGTCTTATCGAATTTTGCTTTACATTGTTTCTTTTGTATCTTTACTCCGAAATATATTTTGCAGATTTGTGCTCTTTATGAAGTTAGATGTTGCTCGGGTTTTGTCCGCGTGGAATTAAACACTTTAATATTAATTATTTTGTGTTTAATTATAATACTTTTTTTGATTCATAATTGTAGTGTTGACAAGGATTAAACATTATTTTTTGTTTTTAATAAATATAGCCTATGTTATTCAGAGATAACGTAGCTATTTATTGGCGAAAGATTTTTTGAAATCGGCTCTGTAGTTTTTGAATTATTCCATCCCTCTAAACTTTAAACATTAGTAAGATTATAAAGAGGAAAGATTTGGTTTTGTATGTATTGAAATAGCTTAAAAACTAATGGGCCGATTTCAAAAAATCTTTCACCAAAAGCTACGTTATTACTGAGTAACATAGGCTATATTTATTACTATCTTATTAATTCTACGCAACCAAAAGCTAGTTTATATTGTACGAAATATTGAAAGTCAATGCACCTTTTGGAAGTTAACAGGTGAGGTTGGTAACACGCTCGTGTTCCGTTCACATCGTATCTGAGTAGGTTTACCATTGTTTTTCGTTTTTTTGGGAATGATTCCCAATTTGTAAGTTGAGGAACTCATTTGTATAATACTCTTTTTCACATTATCCATCTGTTGTTACTTTTTTAACTCTTGCTGTTGGTTATAAAAAATCATATTGGATTTTCCGGTGTGTAAAAGATACATTTTTTAAACTATAAATAGCAACTTCATTGACATATTCTTTAACCTGGTGTCAAAAAATATTAAAGGAAGCCTGATGTCCTTATTATTGGAGATAGCTTCCTCAGCTTACGTATGTAGATAACTTTGATATTCTTCCGCACATGATTTCAGTTAATATGTTTGTTTCAAATCCAATCCAATAAGATATTGTCCCTATATCCGAGTTGCAACAGCTCACTAAATGCCGACACTAAAGTTCAACGGAACAATACCTTCAGATCAGAATGTCTTATGAAACTTGAACCGTGAACGATTTATCAATTAGTAGGCGTGAATTTTTCTACACTTCATTGTAGACATGATACAAAGTCACTGTCAACAAGCTGTACCTTGATTTAGATAAAGGTTAACATTGCGTAAATAAGCACTAAAACTCCGTTACTGTGAAATATGAGTATAGAATTTAAAAGATTAACGACCTTTACAGAGTCGTTAACTGGTAATTAGTATAGTGTAGTAAATAGTGTAACAAACTTAGTGAATATTTCTTATGATAAACCTATACTAGGTCGGATTAATTAATGATTCTGAGAGTAAGAATTAAATTAAATCAAGCAATGTTTTATTGAATCGAAGTTGCTGAGTTTCTGCGTTGGTATTGTTTTGTTTTTTATTTTTTTATTTGGAAGTTACTATTCTATATTTTAGCAAACGAACGATGATCGCTTGCAGACAATGCAATCAAGAATAGTAACACGTATGTAAATATGGTTAGGTAATAATTATGTTGCTCTTACTTAAGAGAACATAATGGCAAAGATAATGAGATCGTCTCTCGTTTCTACGTGCTCTAAAACTTTCGCTATAAAATTCGTGGGTTGAATTTGTAAAATATTCATCATTATCATCATCATCAACTTGCCTTTATCCCTTATGGAGGGTCGGCACAGTATGTGCTGCTCTTCCATACATCTCTATCAGCCGTCATATCTGAATCCACTCCTTTCTTTGTAAAATATTAGCTGATTTTAATTAATTAACAATGAATAATAATAATAAAGAATGGTTTACAACAATAGTTTAATGGTAGGATTCGAACCCTTGATCACTTGATTGGAATCTGTATCTTTAACCATTCGGCCATTTGCGTTATCGTTTTCTCGTTTGTGATGAATTGTTAAAAATTATTATTATTTGTGATGATTTCAGATTTCAATCTAACATTATTTATTGTTATATGAATAAAGGTTATTATAATAGCTATATTATTATCATAGCTTAGGGGCACTACACACTTTACAAATACGACGTAAGCGATTACTTCCGGTCAACGACACAAACCTATCATTAATAGAAAGCATTTCTATGAGTATTGTTAATGGAGGCCATTTAATAATAGCCAACACGCATGTTTTATTCAATCGCAGTTGTGTAGAAAAACCAATAGGAACTGTTATTTGTAATCATAATTTGCTAAACGTACAGCGTGTGGTTTGGAAACGTTAATATACGAGTTTGTGTCTGATTGACAGTACACACTATAATATCCATACCGACAGATAAGGGACCTAGCACGAAAATTTTCGAGATAGTATTCTTAACTCAGCGACAATATTGTAGTGTTAACCCGAAAAGGACGTTGCATAAATCATACTAATATTATAAATGCGAAAGTTTAGATGGATGGATGGATGGATGGATGTTTGTTAGAGTTTGTAGCCTAAACGGCTGAATGGATTTCGATGAAATTTGGCATAGATGTAGAGGACAGTCTGGAAGAACACATAGGCTACTCACTTTTGTTTTTTTTTAATTCCATGCGGACGGAGTCGCGGGCGAAAGCTAGTCTATCATAAATTTTTTCGATGACGTTACAATTACTTTCTAGCAAGAAAAGCTATAAGTATATATTTTAATTTTATATAGTCTAAGCCTAAACTAGTTCTTATAAAAATCAAACAAAAAAATGGGACCCACCTGCAAGCACTACCTCTCGGATAAAAAAAGAATTTTCAAAATCGGTCTACCAGGGGCGGAGTTATGCCGTAACACACATAAAAAAAAAACATACGGACGAATTGAGTACCTCCTTCTTTTGGGAAGTCGGTCAAAAAATACTGAATTAACATGCTTAACTTGATGAAGTTATATCGCGAGTATAATTTACATCAGTAACTTGAAAAAATTCTGAAAGAAATGTGTGAAAGGTTTTTTAATAGGTAACTTCATTTATTACATAGAATACAGTATGCTGTCATTGATAACTTTTTCTACAACCTCACATACTACATACCGTAAATCGCAATGACGGAACGACGAAGTCGTGCGATTCCCATCAGCGTACAGTCGCGGAAATCCGCGGTGTTCCACTTTTTTTTTATAAAAATATTAGTAGATTTTTGTTAATTTACTAATATTTCCTTTGACCATTCCAACTAAGCTCTAGGCTTGTGCTAGGATATGGTTAACGACAATAGTCGAATGGCGGGATTCGAACCCTCGACCTCACGATCGGTAGTCCGTACCCCAAACCATTAGGCTATTGGCGCTTGACTTTAGGAATTGCCTTGGTCATTGTAACGAGACGAACTCCGCCTCTTCCTATAAATAACTAATTAGATAGCAGAGAGACATGCAATAAAGGGATAATAAAATAAACCAGCCGTGTATCACTAAGCGACTTTATTCGTAAGTATACATTTTTAAGCTGCGTTGTATTGATTTTTGTTCCACGTCTCGTTTCAAAATGTTCAAACGATTGTAGCTTTTAAGTTGGAACAACGCCAGTTTCCCTAACTGTACACTTGATAAAAACAAGTCGTCAAACGTGATTAGAACCTTATGGTCTGTCACTTCCTGTTACGTGTTACGTCATAGTTAACGACTGTCCGGAAAGTCGATCACTGCATTCTTGTTCGACCATCTATATCGGGTTTTTTAGCAGGGCCGGACTAGGCATATGTTTTTTTACGGTAATGTGTGTCCATTGCATAATGTGTTTAGATTATGACCACTCTCTTATTGTATAATGATGAGTCTAAACCCAAGTAATGCTTGTTTTTATATGAAAGTATTAGATAATTGACTTTAAATCGTAATGTAGGATCTATAGATCAATTTTGAGATAAATATAACTTGTTCTAGTATAAAAGTCTGAAAACAAAATAACTTTTATTTAAATTTAGTAAGCTCTAACGACGACAATTAAAGATATCTTTCACATGCATTGATAATTAAAAAGATAAAGGTAAAATAAATTCCCTTCTAATGATTATTTAATTAAATAGTGAGTGTTAATTTAGTCCGGCCCTGGAGTCGAATATCGACATAATGTTTTCACTCTTAACACAGTTTAGAGCGAAAAGCATGTTGATTAATAGTTTCATTTTCAACCGAAGACATTCAAATAATATTTAGACGAGGCATAGTGGACAAAATTTTTCACCGGCACTTTCTCTGAATAGTATATCAGTTGTCAAGTTCATGCCTTTTCGTGTCCTTGTGTTATAAAATAAACCAAATAGTGCTACAAAATAAAATTTAAACATCTAAATAATATTTAATGACATATGTATGGTTTTAAGGATATATCAATAGACAGCGTTATTTATGATTATGTGAAAAAATTCTCAAGTGAAGTGTCGACTATGCCTCCTCTATATATTTTATTCTCTTTGTTTCATAGTTTTAAATACGTCATAAGTCATAAAAAAAATTAGAAGGCGCTTAGCTATGTGGCAAAGAATATTTACATCTACATTTTCAATTTCTAAACATCGGAGCCGTGAAGTTTTTCTTATTTGAATGCATTAACCTTATCATTATTTCTAAGTATGTTGGTAGTTTATGATCATTTTATTTAAATTAATTTCCTTGTTTACAATGTAGTCTTCTGAGAGAACGTGTTGTTTTCGCGTCATCTCAACGAACATTGTTAGCCATCTTGCGCAAGTGATAACTCTTGACGTTCTCACGTGATGGTAATTATTAAAAAGATAATAATTTTCAGTACTTCGCTGCAGTCGGCAATTTACTTATCACCTGGTGACGCGGTGACATGTACATATCATGTAATTTTTATAATAAGTTGAATTTCTCTTTCGAGATAGTATGACGAAAAAAATATCATATCAACACTAGAAAATGTTTTCCCCAGACACAACGCTAAATTCAATTTCGATTTCCATTGTTAGGTAGTCTTAAAACTGACCTTTGTTTGACCTGTATTTTAGTACAAATGATTGTTATTAAATCTTTTTTTAATATAAAAATATTAGTAGATTTTTGTTAATACTAATATTCCCATTAACCATTCCAACTAAGCTCTAGGCTTGTGCTAGGATATATATACATAGTTCACGACAATGGTCGAATGGCGTGATTCAAACCCTCGACCTCAAGATCGGTAGTCCGTAACCCAAACTATTAGGCTATTGACGCTTAAAATTCGCATGACACATTAAATCATTGTTTCTAGAAATCAATCCAATATTGACACGAGAAACTTGGAAATTATTTTCGTAGTGTGGGATGATACTCTTATATCTTTAACTCTAAAAATCATTAAATATTGTCTGCAATGTTAAAGAATGTGTTGGTAACAATTGCTCAATGATGAGGTGTGCATTGCACAACGGTGCGTGAGACAGCAATGGACGAGGTTGTTGCACTGTGTGTTTGTGTTTGCAACAGAAATAGAAGCGTGATACACGTAGTTTTCATCTATATTTCCTGTGTTTGATTGAAACAATTTTGTGTTTACGTTTTATTTATTTATTTTTTCAAGATGTTTTTAGAGATCTACTATTATAAAGAAAGGAACGTATTCTAATCCACTTGTTCCCACAGATGGTTGTAGCTTGTGTTGTTTGTCAGTTGTATTAATTAATTATTTGTTGTACAGGGTGTACCTTCGTGGTCGCGCAGCGTGGAGGCGGCGGAGGCGGCGCGCGCGCGCCTTGTGCGGTGGGCGTGCGGCGAGCCGGCCGCCGATCAGGACACCGCGCCCCGCAAGAAGATGCCCCACGCGTTGCGCCGCCGCTGGCCCTTCTGCCCTTGTCTACAGGTAAAGGAACAAACGCTAATTTCACAGAATAGTGCCATAATTAGTATACCTTTTGAGGTGTCATTTGACAGAGGTAATTTCCCATAAGAGTACAGTTTACTACTTTATGCTAGTACCCCTTGGTTCTAGTTTTATTGTCCATGTCGGATGGCGTCTCAATTTGTCGCATATAAATCTCTAGTTAAAAGTTGTAGAGACGTAATTTTTACTATTATAATCAACCGTTCATTTATCTGTTACAAATAGTATGGTTGTTTTCTCCACTAATAATCAAAAGTACTTCTTATTTTTAAGTGTCATATTTCATTCGACTATAATTTTCCACGTCAATGAACTTCTTTGTTGTCTACTTAATTATCCGTTAAACTAAGTTTAAATTGTAATTATTTTGCTGCACGCATTAATGTTGTTACGGACTTAGCATAACCGAAGATAACTGTGGGGTCTATAATGTTATTTACTGTTAAATAGCTAAATTTTATTATCTGTTGAATTTTGTTAATGGCCAGTTATTTAGTTTGATCTGGTAACAGGACGACCTTGTAATATGAACACTAATTGTCACTAAGGAATTTGTCTTTGCTGTATTAAAATTATTTCTATAATTTATTTCCTTTGATAATTCAAAATAGTCAAGGATATTTGTTAGATTACCGGATAGGTTTTTGCCTAATATATAACTTTTGTATAATATTTTAAGAGATTTACAACTCTATTTAAATTTTAGCAGCCTTACAAATAAACGCGGTATAAAGTTAAACTTAGAAATAAACTGAGTGTAAGCAAATATTAGTACAAATTTTGCTTATACTCAGTTTATTCCTAAGTTTAACTTTATACCGCGTCTATTTGTAACGTTGAAAGGGTTTGTTTATCCGGTTAAGTGTAATTTGTCGCAAGAATCTTGTTTTTATCCTCGCTCTTATACAGGATATCGCGTTTGCTAGGTTCGATTCGCGTGTCACTTTCACTGGGAACTTTAACAACCACTTGTGGTACTGCTGGTATAATCTATATCAACACGCGATATTAACACGAAGCCGGTTATTAACGGATATAGCCTGATTATAATATTCTACCTGGATAGAGTAATAGTAATTTTGTTACTATTAAATGTATTTGCAAGGAATTAGATGTGATTGATAAAAATTTTTTCGAGTTTCGTCATGGGACGACACGACAGACCGCCAGGTACCATCCTCAACATATCGATGGCTGGCATTCCACAACCGTGCGGTTTTCGCGGAACTTTCTGCCCCGCACAGCCGCGGTGTGGAACGGTCTGTCCTTGGCGGCATTTCCAAACCAATACGACTTAGGCTCCTTCAAGAAGCAAGCCTACAATTTCCTCAAAGGCCGGCAACGCATCTGTAGTTCCTCTGGTGTTGCGGATGTCCATGGGCGTCGTTGTCCACCTCGGTGTTCTCGCCGCTCGTTTGCCCCCTTCTCTTATAAAAAAAAAATATCCAAGTTGAGTGGACAAGCGGTCAAAAGTACTAGAAACCGACGTGCATGAATGTGTATATTTATGAATGTAGGAACTTGGGAATTGTGCCAGGACCGCAATAAATGGAAGTGCGTGGTCTCTGCGTACCTCACTGGATTATAGTGATTAGGGTGAACAATTTTTACTTATCACCAATTATTGTATTAACATTTTATGCATTATTTCTTAGTACTTATCTAACAGATAGTAATTCTAACACAAGAATTTTAATTCCTATGATTAAGTAGTTAAAACGCTTCTACGTACGTGACACACGGCTCATCTGTCTCTACTTATATTGTCAATTTCACAGAGTCAATTATCGATATTGGTATTTGATTAAAGTACCACTCATGTTTTATAACAATATTTAGTTTGATTTGGATTTTGTCCGCGCGGAATTAAAAAAAAATAGTAGTCTGCGTGTTCTTCCAGACTTTATTCTACGTTTCTGACAAATTTCTTTCGATATTCGTTAAGCCATTTTGGAGATACGTAGTAAAATTCACCCATCCATTCAAACATCCATCCATATAAACTTTCGCATTTGTAATATTAGTATGATTTGCGATAAATATATTAGGAAACAGAAATAGTAAAATAATAACGACTTCAAATTGTCGAAAACCGTCAAAATTCTATCGAAATATTAACGAAAAAAAAAAATGCTTCATATCTTTTAAATAGCAATTTTTAACACAGCCCGAGATGAGCGAGGGTTGAACCTCCCCCACGTTCTCCAATGTGTTTGTCTAGACTCCAGCGAGGGGACAAATGAGTTGCATCAACAATGGAACCTCAAATCGAATCTCAATTGTACTCGGAACAAAACAAAATAAAGCTAGTTTCACACGAGGGTAGCTAGAGCAGTAGGACAGATCAGTATTGCTATTGTTTGGCACACGTGATACAACAGTATTAACAGTATGCGTTCAAATAATAGCAATGCTGTTTGTCACGCTACAACCCTCGTGTGAAATTAGTATAAGGGTTGGCACGTGTCTCGGTACATTTTATGTTATGTGAGTGCTTGTTGAATTAAACTTTTATGTGTGACAGACGCTTCAGACAGACGTTTTTAGCGTAGAGTGTGTGTAAATGTTTTTTTGGTAAATATGACATGTAATTAATGACAAAAAGGGCTTTATACTGTGAGAGGCACCAATTTGTGGGAGAAATTGTGAATTGTTTGAGGTTTACTATGTTAGCTTTATTATCTTGAATTTGTTATGAATATAAAATAACACAGAATAAGCAAAAGAAAAATCATGATCGGTGTGATTTAGAGTTATGTCTAGATCTTTTATTGTGTGGACTACAATAGTATTATTGACCTTGATTGAATAGTTTTGAGGTTCTCAAAGTCGTACATGTTTTGGTCAGTTTTAAAAATATATCTGGCATTTAGGAAAGGTCGGACGTATCACTAGTGATTATTGCATTAAATATCGATATTTTTTTGTAAATTGTTTTTAGTTGTCCAAGATTGCAACTATAAATGTTATATAGTTTCTTTTCTTAGATCTTCATTTATATTCTTATATCGAAAATATCCTAATAAAATCATGTAAAAAATGATTGAAAGAAAAAGTCCACCGCCTGTGAAATCCCTTTTTCTGTATCTTTCGGAAACAATCGCCATTTAAATGTTGTGATGTATAGGTGGTAATGAAACGGCGGTTGGTTTGGGACTGATTTATTCTAAATCAAATGACGGTAGGTTATGCAAACCTACCTACATTAAACACAATATATTACAATCTCTCCCTTAAAAGAATGTCAACAAATATACCGCAAAACATAGTTTAACAATTAAGTGGATTGTCAACAGCAACACTTCCCCTCTACAAAAAAAAATCTTGGCGCAAATTACAATAAACAATTAACCATTCTGTTTACAAATCTACTTACATATGAGTACAACACTAATGACTCCATACAAAAAAAAAAAAAACCTTTACACTTTAAAGAAAACTATCATTAACTCAAGACTCATAACAGAATAACACTATTATCTGATATGAACGATTTATATGTATCATGTTTAAAAACCTGCACACAAACAAGACAAAATGTACACCTTCATTTATTAAAAAAAAACAATTTAAACTATCTATTGCTTAACAAAAACTTTTTACTTAAAGGCAAATTTTAAATCTTAATTAAAATCAACCAAAATTAACAATGGAAATAGTTAAACACTAACACAAAAAACAATGAAACTGCAACTATTTCCTTACGCTGTAATCGATACCTACATCATACTTGAAATCACAATATTGCCAATTTACTCAAATATAATTGTAACTAAACTTTATTTGCTTTTGTCAATTACAAATTAACTTTCATCCTACTGATGACCAAGTCAACCCAATGCACAACAAACTCAATGTTGCAGTAAAATTCTTAAAATGGGTAATCTTCTAACTTCCCACTTTATTTCACTAACGAAATTTCTAGCACATCAACAATGGGAAACAAAATTCAAATACACAAGCCAAAATACACATCGTGAAAAAACCCAAGAAATTTATATAACTCGAACCAAAGAAAAAACTACGAAAATTTTCAATGCGCTCGACCTATGCGCTCCGCCTCTTACTCGGCGACCGCACCGTGTCCTGACCCCTCCTGGCCTATGACTTCATGCACACCACCATGTGCACTAATATGACTCTTGCCATCCTTCGCCACCTAAAACAGCCAATCCAGTGCGCCTGGGCTTCCGGTCACTTGTCAGCCCCATAACAGTACAAGTGCACTCACCAGTTCGCCCGGCCAGTGCTTCTGCTTCCTTCTCAGCAGCAACCTCGTGTCCCACTTCCTCTTCAGCAGTGACACCTTGCACGCTCCACGTGCACCTATACGATGCGCCAGTACGCAGGGACCCCCAGTCACTTGTCCGCTCTCAACAGCACAAGTAACCAGTCAATGCGCCCGGCTGACGTGCTCCGCCTCCTCCTCGGCGACAGCACCATGCCCTGCCTCCTTCACAGCAGTGACATCATGCACAATCCTATGTGCACCAAAACTGACAGGCCAGTACGCCCAGACCTCCCAGTCACTTGCCCGCTCTTAACAGCACAAGTGACCAGTCAGTGCGTCCGACCAATGTGCTCTGCCTCCTAGACAATCGCACCGTGTCCTGCCACCTCTTCAGCAGTCCAACACCACGCACGATCCTACGTGCTCCAACACCAACGCGCCAGTACGCCCAGACCTCCCAGTCACTTGCCCGCTCTTAACAGCACAAGTGACCAGTCTGTGCGCCCGGCCAACGTGCTCTGCCTCTTCCTCGGCAGCAGCACCATGCCCTGCCTCCTTCGCAGCAGTGGCACCGTGCACGCTCCCACGTGCACCAGTATGGCTCCTGCCATACCGCAATACCGGTGGCTACCTGCGTGACACAACAACCTGCACTCACGCCGCCGCAGCCCCGCGCGTCCCGCTGCTTGCACCGCCCGCCGCCACATCCGCGGCGAACAACAGCGACTACGCCCAATATAACATCTAACACCATTATCCCTAAATGGCAAACAAAACAACACAAAAAGTTAGCAACACATGCTACATTACATTACACATCACAATTTACTACAATAGAATCTGTATAATTAACAATTAAACTTTCTGTGACTCGAAATTGAAATTGACCAAAATTCAAAAACTAACTAACATTCGGGCATTTTACAAAAAATCAAACGGCGATGTTTTCTTACAAAATTAAATTCAATCAAACTCAATACTACATTATTCTACATTTAATTAATCACAATTCAAAAATTTAATTTTGCACATAACTTTTCATTTTCGTTACATTACAATTATAACATTCGAAACTACACACGTCATCATAGCAATGCAGCGGCGCGTCTGTCCCGCTCCCTCTCGCGGCAAACGCAGTGCGGCTATCTCACTCGCACTTACGCTGCGCACGATTGCATCATGCGTTGTCATGATTTGAATAATTACTAACTAAAGAACGTTATACTTTTAAAAACTTTTAGCACAAAACTCACCTATGTAACGAAAATAAAACATATAACAAACTGAAATACATCGCCCGCCCTTTTACAAATCGACTAAAACAACAAATACATTTAAATCACGATACAATATACTTAATACATATTCTTACAGTCACAAATAATACACTCGCGTTTTCACTCACGCACGAATTTACACATAACACAAGCCTGAGGGAAACACATCCCCACAGCTCCCACAGTTACCGCTTCCGCCGCTGCTCGGGACCCTCGCCCGCTGCACCCGGCCGACCCTGGTTATGCCCATCTTGAGCACACACTCTGACCAAAGCACTCCTGTGCTTCTACCACGTCGGTTATGGGAAGACACACTTCTCCGCCGACATGCAGGCGCCGCCGCCATCGCTGCGCAGGCCTCCCGCCCACTGCAGCCGGCCAGCCCTGGCCCTGCCATCTTCCGGACACACATGCCCAAGCACCCGTGTGCTTTTACCTCCACACACGTAGTCTGCGGTACGCACTTCCCCACAGAACACGCAGGCGCCGCCGCCGCTGCCGCTACTGCGCAGGCCCCTCGCCCACTGCAGCCAGCCGGCCCTGGCCCTGCCGAGTCCCAACCTGTGCCGGCGCCACTCGCTGGCCGCCACTCCCGGCTGCCACCGCATACCGCCTTGCCGACACCAACACCACCGACCGCCGACATTTTGTGGTCGCGCGTAGGTTCCGCGAACTGACACTACACTTCGCTGCGCAAAATTAATTTTGCGCGAAAAATAAATCATACGTGTCCGCCTTTCCTCACGCTAACTATACTTTAACGCAATAAAAAAAAATCCTCGTCGCCAGTTGTGATGTATAGGTGGTAATGAAACGGCGGTTGGTTTGGGACTGATTTATTCTAAATCAAATGACGGTAGGTTATGCTAACCTACCTACATTAAACACAATATATTACACTACACTACTTCTTCTCCTTTAAGTACCTCTTTAGTATACTTTTCTGAACCAGCACAGAGTAATTAAAGACAGACACATCACTATTTCCAAATTCATAATCTACAGTGCAACTGCACCTACTTGGCACTGTTCACTTCGTTAATTATCTACTAATCGTCAGGGTTCTTCCAACGTGCATAACTGTCATAAACAAAAGAATGTTATCGTCCAGCCCGCCTCCGTTGTAAACAATGAATTCCAAAGCTATTCATAAATCGATATATCAATTAACGAACGTTTAATTGTTAATCTAATTAGAAACAGACAATGGTCATAAGAGAGGGGACTCCGAGTTAGTCAGACGTTGCCCGGCTGCTTGATTGAGACGCATCGCTTGACGTTCTTGCTCGGGTCAATTAATTAAACTCTATAGTAACTAACGGTGCTGTAATTAGTTCGCGAATATAACTGGCCGTGTGTCACACGTGTTTGAAGTGATAGAAAAATAGTGTAGTGAGAGAAGTGAGTGAAGATTTTGGTGTTGCTTGATATTGGAAAATGTTTCATACAAACACGTTAACGCGTACTTATGCAACGACTATGAGTCCCTTACGAACACATACTATGAAGAAGTATAGTATATTTTCCATTAAAATCAAATCGCACAAACCCAAACCTCAAGTAAGTTGATATTGAGATTTTTCTTACCTTACAGCAGATATGTTGATTTCCTTAAATGTTATTTTCATACATAACGTAATTTTTTTAATATATACATTTTTGGTACTATTTCTCTTTGCTTCTAAATTGAGTTTATTGCTTGTGCTACCATTTAATTATTATTGGTTGTTAAGCTAATTACCTCTCAGTCCTTTTCTTTGTTTTGATGATTTTTTCAGACATGATAAGATCCTTATTGTTTTTCCGGTTTCCTACATTTTATTGATCTCCTTGACTTCAATGGTAATAACTCAATGCATAAAACGTCTATTTCTAACCAGGTGTATAAAAGAGGGAACACTTTTTTGTCCAATAAAACTTCCGATTTCCTTTCTAATGCTCTCTAAATGTAGCTTTTAAATGCGACTTGAGAGCAATAACAAAACAACTGCATTCGGGATGTCCTCCCGGTGAAGTCATCGACGAAAATACTAAGACGATCTTTAGGGTTGCTACTACACACGTTTCTGATGAATATTTCATACTGGCTGTTTGCTATTGCGCGGAATTAAAAAAAAAAACTTATTTTGCTTATCGTCTGTGAGTTATAGCTCCGTTATAGTAGTTATAGTTATAAACTATCTCCGTTTCAAATTAAATGTGGATTTATAAATTTTGTGTAATTTCTTTGGAGTTATCATACTAATATTATAAATGCGAAAGTTTAGATGGTTGGATGGATGGATGTTTGTTAGAGTTTGTAGCCTAAACGGCTGAATGGATCTGGATGAAATTTGGCATAGATGTAGAACATAGTCTAGAAGAACACATAAGTTATTTACTTTTGTTTTGTTTTTTTTTTAATTCCACGCGGACGGAGTCGCGGGAAAAAGCTAGTTTGGTAATAAAGGTAAATGCATATACTTATTTATTGAATTATTATTTGAATATACTTTTTACTTCCCATTTGTAATTTGGTGAAATGTATGACTGATTTGTTGTTGACTTGTCTTTGCCTTTTACTATCTTTTAAGGGAATGCGTTGGTAACTTGTTTTTTGGTTAATTATAAAGAAAGCTTATTCGTATTTCGAATTTCTTTCCGATGTAGATTAACACGATAAAGTTTCATGTTAAAGATAGATAGATATACAAATATATGAAAGGAAAGATGGTAATAACATCAAAACAGAACCACCGTGAAGTGGAAGTAATTCTGCCTTATCTAGTTTTAGTCTTCTTTCTCTTCCTACCACTTTTTACAAGCAAGATATTTAAAGCGTAAGTGGATTTAGCGTGTATCCGTGTAGCGTGCTCCATATATGCTTTTTCTCCTTGATTAAAGGTAACTTATCTGCAAATCAGGATGGTGGTTGGAGTTGGTTTTATTAAGTACTAGCTTTCGCCCGCGACTCCGTCCGCGTGGAATTTAAAAAAAAAAACAAACGAAAGTAGCCTATGTATTCTTCCACACTATCCTCTACATCTGTGCCAAATTTCATCAAGATCCGTTCAGCAGTTTAGGCTACAAACTCTAACAAACATCCATCCATCCATCCATCCAAACTTTCGCATTTATAATGTTAGTATGATAGTGTGATTACGGTAATAGAAACCCACGGTTAAATCATAAATATGATTATTGATGAATCTAGAACTATGAAAAGGTACATTTAGCAGGAGTATAGATGTAAAGGGCTGTTATTTTCATAGAGGTCGAAGAGTCATATCACAATTATAATAAGAGAATACTATAAGGGTGTTTTTGATGCATTTATAACAGCCGCGTTCCAACAATATAGAAACGAAAGGTTCCGTTGTTTTATAACAACCATTCATAACGAACACACAATTAAATATTCCATTGTTCTCTGTTCAAATATTATGGCCGTTAATGAACTCATTATTGTGTTTGTACATTCATCGTGTGTAGATAATGCTTGTTTAATTACCTCCAAGGATATCATTCGTCGCGGCGATGTTTTCTCTGCAATCAATGCTAAGGCTAGTGTCCATATTGCTTTACAAGGTTACATTTTACTTCTAGAATTGTTTTGTTTCTTAGAATTTCAATAGTTTCATTGATGGTTTCTACATTTTAGGTAGAATTTTAGTTGTATTTAATAGATTTTTTAGAGGTGTTCCTCAAGGTACGCATCCTGGTCCTATGTTTATTCCCCACATACAATCGAATTTATTTTGCTTAGATCTTATGTGGTACCATAAATTTATTAGATGACTTTTATTCTCTTAATAATCTCGTTTTGGAGAAGGATTACGTTCAATCAAAGCAATTTTTATGCTTTGGGAATTTGCTGTATGGTCAACAACCCTGTTGTGTCTTTAATGGGTTTGCGAGACGTCTGTTACATTTGTATGAAATAAATCCACCGCGTCTCTTGTTACATTAACCTCGGTGACTCAACATGTATCGAAATAATTGATGATAGACGATTGTTGTAAAATATTAATGCTTTAGTAAAAATAAATGAATCATCTTCATTTACATTAATAAGTAAACGTATTTGATGTTACTTTTTAAGGAAGTTCCTATAGCAAAGACAATTGAGTTAAGAATGTGCAGAAATCAGAGTAAAAGCCAGGAATTAAAGAAAATTTAACTGACTCGTAAATCTTTTCGACGAAGCTGTAGTTTCGTTTTGGACAAAAACCTCTTGTTCAGACTTTATAAATAATGATGACAACAATGTGTTAACATGTGCTGCAAGACTATATTATGCGTAAAAAGAAAGTACAACCGGTCTCCGAAACAATCGATTTTTAATTGACTACCTATTTAGGATACTCCATGAATCATAGCAATGGGTTACATTTAATAATTTATCAGTTGGTTTTAATTTTATTGTTTCTACTGATTATTTAATATTTTCTAATCGTTTCTGTTTATTAATATAACTAGCTTTCGCCCGTGACTCCGTCCGCGTGGAATTAAAAAAACAAAATTGAGTAGCCTATGTGTTCTTCCAGACTATGCTCTACAGCTGTACCAAAATTCATTGAAGTCTGTTCTGGCGTTTAGCTTACAAACTCTAACAAACATCTATCCTTCCATCTAAACTTTCGCATTTGTAATATTAAGTATATTAGTATGATGGTTATGTTGATTCTATTTTAATGTAAACAAGTTTACCTAGACAGGTCTAGTACTAACAACTGATTATGAATAGGCACGTCGCCAAAACAGTTGTGTCTGTCCGTACATGCTTTCAGCATTAATGTTAAGTTTACACTGGTGTAGAATAGTAACAGTACAGTATGACAGTGCGGTACTGCTATTGTTTACACACAATTCGAAACAGAATAGTAAAGTTTTGATCTATAGCAGTACTAGTCTGTCCTACATTGGGTCACTTTTCTGTCCTCGTGTGAAACTAGCATAAGAATTATGAAGTTGATTATGCATTGATTATGTTTTCTTTTTATTATCTCACTTTCATAATAATCATTCTGCTGTTTGTCTTATAGATGTTATTGTTTATTTTAGTAGTAGTCATTATAGGAAATATGCAATAGATGATGTTTCGCAATAGCCGTATTATGTAGTGAATGTACTTCGTCAATCTTTAAATAGATTCCAGCGATATTTTGGCTATGGTTACTGATTTACTTTTGTCAAGAATGAGAAATCTAATAACAGTTTGATGTGAAAGAAAAATATTGTGTATTCAATTGAGTTTTTTGTTTTTTATTTCATTTTTTTGAAGACATTTTTACAAATGTAGTACACTTTTATGGTTGTATTTAATCATTCCTTAAATAAGGTTATAAATGGTCAGACAAGAATCGAAATTTCTGCGAAATTATCATGGACACTGATTTATGTCTTAACATCTCGAAGACATTAAATCCTTGATATTCTTCCACCGGCCACATGATTCATGTGAAGTTTTTTGTCGCGTTCCCAAAACTCAATTGTGATTGCTTTTTGCACATTTTCACAACGTGTAACAAAATATTGCCATTGTATGTAGATTTGCTTATTCCAAAATTACAAACATACCTTTTCCATTGTAAACTTCGAATGCTTTAGATATTTTTGAGATTCAATTTAATTATTTAGGTAGACTATAAGATTTTAATGATGAAGTAAATTTCATGAAGAAGTTAGTTTTGCAATACCTGAAACTGATAAGAGGTAACAAAATAAAAAAAATGCACGGAGGAATTGAGAACCAAGAGGTTCTTTTTGAGATTTTTGCAGTCGGTTAATTAGTAAGAAAGGATAAAACAAGATATCTGGTACATTTAATTTCATGGTAAAGTAATGGATCCATCAGCGATGGTTATAACAATTCCGTCCTTACCAGGATCCTATGACTTGAAGGTGAAATAAAATAGTATTATTAGTTCTGTATTAAAGATATATGTGTTTTCAGAATGATGAGCCACCAGAGATCACATACTGCGTGGTGGGAGGCGAAGGCGCGCTGGCGTTGCACGCCGTCACGCCCACCCATCCTATGCCGCCGCAGGATGAGCTCGACGCCAAGTTTGCTGAACTAGTGGTAAGTAATAAAGTACACCAGTATGTAGATAGAACTATAGGAACTTTAAGAGAGAATCAAAATTCACTATTCATACAAAGATTTGGTTGATGAGGTACTTCGGAAGGTATTTCGACGAGCTGATCTTAACTCCTGTCTTGATTTTGTCTCCATTCTAGCTGTTTATCTTTGTATTAGTCGTGCAACACGAGTGACAATAGATCTAAGAATATTCATAGAGCAGCAACAAATAGAAATTACTCCACCAAGAATGGAAGCATTTAAGTTAGTATTTGTTTATGTACACGTTTTAGTGACGTCACTAAGGCTTAGTTAAAATTTTAATGTAACAATTACAACTCTTTATGATTTCAAACGGCCGTGTAAGGTTGTGTAACTGCCAAGTTTCTAAACTCTTTCACACAATTTTCTCACTGTTCACTTATTTAATTAGACCCAATACAATAGATGTGGGTATCCGCCGAATTAGAGAATCTTTGCAATTTTTTGGTACAATTATTTTGTTGAAAGATACGTGAATTTTTTGCCTTAAAAGTATACTTATGTATAACTTGAAGTAACATTATAAGTTTACCTTGACAAGTTATATGTGATTGATAACTACAACGAAATCTACTTTATCTGAAACTTGGTCATTAATAATAAAAAAGCCTTCACCTAAACGTATAAGGCTTTTTAATTTTGATATTTTTGTGGTAAAAGTATACTATTATGTGATAAATTTATATTGTACTATTATAATAACATTAGATTCAATAGTTCTGTCTTTTGTTCTAAATTTTTTAACTACCCTCATTTCGATACATTATGGAAATCTGGAATTACCGCGCTCCATATAATATTAAAAACCTAGATAAAACCAGGATTTTTAAAATTCACAATGATGTTAAATCTGGAACATATTAATTACTACGCAGTATTGTTTTAGCAAAGTTTTCATGTTAATATGCTAGCATTGTTTTTATCCATAGGTCTTCGCAACAATCTTTTTTTTATCTTTTAACAGTCTATTCAAATCTCATTGTGATCTGAGACATTATTTATTCTTGTCTTGATTTTATATCTTCATATAACGTTCATGTTGTGCCCTTTTAGTTGCTAATTAGTCATTAACTTGTGTGAACGAAGCTTTATAATCGATGCGATTTACAATATTAGAGTTGCTTAATGCAGTCAACAATCGATATTAAAGTTACCTTGGTGAGAGTACCGCAATATACTAAAATAATTTGCATACTGATAGAATTATAGTTAACTTTTATGGATATTTGTTGCTCAAGCAAAGTTAAAAAAAAACGTTTGTGATGTTGATGAAATATCAATTAAATTTAGTTACGGTTTTAAAATGTGATGGTATTTGTTTTGTGTTAATTTGAATGTCACAATAAAATATTTGAGAGCAATACGAAGGACGCAAAACACATTAAAACTGGCCGGTGGAATTCTTTCATTTTATTTAAAACTAAAGAATGGTGCATTGCTAACTTAGGGAGCCTGCACTGCCCCTCGATGGTGTGCAGTGAGCGGGTGATGATACTTTAGGACCGCTGGCATGTCATAAATGACACAAGACACATGGCATAAAAACACTAGGAAAAAGTATGAAATAGATCATACTAATATTATAAATGCGAAAGTTTAGATGGATGGATGGATGGATGGATGTTTGTTAGAGTTTGTAGCTTAAACGGCTGAACGGATTTCGATGAAATTTGGTATAGATGTAGAGGATAGTCTGGAAGAACACATAGGCTGTTCACTTTTGTTTTTTTTTTAATTCCACGCGGACGGAGTCGAGGGCGAAAGCTAGTATTATATAAAAATCAAACGTGATCAGAAACCATGTATGGCATTGACGTAAAAAATCAGTCAAAATTATTTGATAGCAAGTCTAAGACCGCATTAAACATTTCTTTAAAAAAATGGCACTTTGCATAAAGGTTCGACACCCCTGCTTTAGGATATAGATAGTGTGTTATATTGTATTTATTAGTTAAAATGTTCAAGGGCATTAGCATGTTGAATGGTTTAAAATTATAAACAAGTCTTTGAGTGTCAATGAGCAGATACAAATGATATCGAGAGTGAAAACTCGATCGCATAAACTGGTGTAGCTTGTTTCTGAGAAAATTGTTTATTTATTCATTTTTTATACCATTCTTAAATAACTATGAAAGTTTATTATATAGTTTTGTTAACGTTGTAGTATTCTTAATTAGCTTAATCACGCACGTCAGTAAAAAGACATTAGAATTACGCTTTTGGTAAACATTGAAAATACAATGTTTTCTATACTTCTATACTATTATAATAAAGCGTAAACACACACTTCTTTGTTGCCTAAGATGTCAGCAATTACACCATATTTTTGAATAATTCTTTTTTAATAAAAAGCCCTACACTTACGTCATCCTTTAGGTTAGGTAGGTAGCTAAACTTAGGTGGTAAATATTTTGGATAAAAACCCTAATGTGGGAAAGAGACCATAAGTTGCTGCCAACGTCGAGAAAGAAAGATTGCTAAGGTTTGTCATGTCATGTCATTTTGACATTTGCTATTGATAATTTGACAAATGTAAACAATAAAATAAAGTTTTTATAATTTTTTTTTAATGTAAACAATAAAATGAATCCGCACGCGAATGGCTAGTTAAAGAATAAAATTCCAAATGGTATTGTAAGGTTTTTTTTTACAAAAGTTTAGGTGTATCGTACATCTGTCTTAAAACAGTATTTTCTTGTTTTATTTAAAGTTTATTTTTTGAAATATTGCCAACCCTAATTAATAGTAATAAATTGATTATAAATCAGTCATTATAGGTCGATGACACTCGCTTCTGTTTGCATGCGTTACATTGAAATGCGGAAATTGATATGACGAGAAATCTGCCGTCGCATTTCATTAGCCGGTGTCGAGGGCGGCGTTTTAAAGTTTATATCGATAGCGCTCGAGATACGTCACTAATAACGTATATTGGAAATAGTGATTTTCTTTGATATCGATATTGTTTATACCACGTAACGTACGTAGCAGACGTGGTTAACTTCGCCTCCCTCTTTACGGTATTTTTTTTATTTAAACTTAACCGTGTAAAAAAGTTTCGTGTGAATCTTTTTTTGTTTACTAAAGAGTTCGCGAATTTAATATTCATCAGAAATAAATTACTACAGTCCATTGAAATTTCGATGTAATAAAAAATAATAAGTACAGTTGTTTTTTTAAGAACAATAGCATAATATAAAAAGTTTATTGTTATGATTCGATCTGTAAATCTCAACCTCACGATCTGTATGAGAGAAATTATCAAGATTGCGTTCCAATAAAGTTCTACCGGTTTCAAACAGTAGTCGAATTTGTTATTAACCACTTTAGGTATTAAAAATCTTACGTTGTAGGAATAGAGTTTAGAATCGAGTGTGAATGAATCTCGAACATCAAAGGCGGGTGTTGATAGATTGAATTTGAAAGATTATGATGTTAATTCAGTTTGGACGGCACGGATGTTGCATAATACAACTTTCACCTCATAAGGTGACGGCTATTTGACGGCTCGCGTGATAGCCGGCCTCGGCTAATGATGCGAATTATGATGTAAGGTCTGTTTTGAGGCTTTCAAATTTACATTTTATTTGATCATTGGATTTTTGTGTTTGTTTTGATCAAATATTTTTACATTGTTATGGTAAATATATTAATGGATGTTTAATCATTGGTAATATAAACCTCACGTGTGTGTCACTTTACAAAGGTTTTTATAAAACTAGCTTTCGCCCACGACTTCGTCCGCGTGGAATAAAAAAACAAAAGCGGAAAGCCTATGTGTTCTTCCAGATGATCCTCTACGTCTATGCCAAATTTTATAGAGATTCGTTCAGCAGTTTAGCTTACAAACTCTAACAAACATCTATCCATCCATCCAACCATCCATCCATCTAAACTTTCACATTTATAATATTAGTAAGATTTATAGTATTAGTAAGATAAAGATGCAAAAACTAACGTGTATGACCTACATTACTTTTTACATACTGCTATAGCGTTTCATCCACGATATTCTCTCTGATGTTCAAGTGCCTCTAGAACCTCTTACAAATAGAAATGCACTGAAAGAATGTCAGTGCAATATTGATGTTAAAATTATTTAACTTTTGTTTTGAATAATTTGATACGTTTAACTGTATTTGTTAAAAGCAATAATTGTGCTTACACTATAGGAGTTTGGAAAAAGCTTCGTAATTTTTATAATTTACTAATATTCTGGTCTTGCGGGGACGAAGTTAAACCATATTACTTACAACATTAAATATATGTTTTGTTCTTAACCAAAGGTCGAATTTCATAACCATTATCCAAGTTGGACTTTAAAATATTGTGTTACTAATAGATTTTTAAGGCTAGTGTCAAGGTTTCTAGACAGGTCAGATGAAACAGTACTAATGTAGATGGCGCCACTGTTATCAGTTACATTGACGTCACACAATAGATAGTAAAATGGGCTTTCGATTACATTGTTTACTAACTATATTTAGCAATTATGTGATTAAATAACCTTGATGTGAAAACATTGTAAAATATATAGTGTGATAAGTGTGGCCTTTCTTGAAAATAAATAAATAAATAAATAAAATGTTCCAGTTAATAACATATTGAACATTTTAATATTTTTCTGATACAGGAATTTTAAAAAAAAGGGAACAGATAGAGGAAGACCGAGAATAGCACAAAGTTGACGTCGTTACAGAAGGTTAAATGCATGGCAGAAGAAAGGACTGGAAATTACTCTATCCAAAAAAACAAACATAGTTTTTGGTTAAAAGAGAAAGAGCAAGAGAGAGAGAGAGAGAGAGAGAGAGAGAGAGAGAGAGAGAGAGAGAGAGAGAGAGAGAGAGAGAGAGAGAGAGAGAGAGAGAGAGAGAGAGAGAGAGAGAGAGAGAGAGAGAGAGAGAGAGAGAGAGAGAGAGAGAGAGAGAGAGAGAGAGAGAGAGAGAGAGAGAGAGAGAGAGAGAGAGAGAGAGAGAGAGAGAGAGAGAGAGAGAGAGAGAGAGAGAGAGAGAGAGAGAGAGAGAGAGAGAGAGAGGGGGAGAGAGAGAGAGAGATGTGTTTGTAAACTTAAGTATTTTTGATGCTAAACTTATACATTGCTTAATAGTAAAAGCTATTATAATTCAGTTATGTTAATAAATTCTTAAGATGTTCAACCGAAAATTTTTATTATCAATTTGTCTTGATTATTTATGAATGTGAATTTTAATATACTTTTGCGTGAATGTTTTGTTAATAGAAATTGTCAGTAAGAAAGTTATAAATAAGGTTTATAATGCTATAATAAAATATACCTTATGTTCCCATAGATGTCAGGGATATAAGTAGGGTAAATTACCCATAGACGCTTTCACCTGACTAATAAAGATTGGCCTCAGTATAGAACGTGCTGGGTTATTAATGATTTCTCTCATCTTTGAACTGCCAATAGATATTGCCCCTCGCCATTGTTAGACCTGTTTGGAATTAGCAACGGACTTATGGCCAGTTTCCCAGGTACGTTTAACTATTCGTCAGTGTTTTTGGTTAGATAAATTCATGAAATGTGTTTCCGAACCACGTAACTTTTTACTCCGTTCAAACATAGGTCAAACTAACACTGATGAATTACTATGTGTTGATAAAATAAATTGAAACTTCAGAAACCTACCTTTAGTGATTAGAAAGAATCGATTTTTTCAACGTAATGTGGTTAAGGTTTACTTTACGGTTAGATTTTAGTATGTTTATTATGGCTATAATCAAATGAAAATCAAGTGCCATAAGCGTAGACTGTAATTGATGTTATGGGCATCCCTTAGTGTAGATTTAGTAAGAATCTCTACGTTAAAGTACTGCTTAAGCTTATCCATTAGCCGATTATAAGTGTGACAGTGTACAGTGTTGAGAATATGATAAGAACATACGTAGAAGTTATCTGCATTTAGTTTTTAAGTTACTGAACTTTATAAGTATCTTTGATGTAGTATTTAGATATTTAATAGACAGATGTTTTACAAGAAATAACACACTATCTTCCACATAAAATTGTATGAACTAAAACTGTCCATCGTTTTATACATATACAGGTCGTTAAATAAAGTAAGGGAAGACATCGATTGTAAATGTTTTCTCACGCGCACAAATATTTCCTATCTACAAACACATTGCTTGCACACGCGCACTTCGCACGGAGAAGGTCAAGTTCGAAAGACTTAAGGGGCTGTGTTCGGGACAATTTGCGTTTTTTGGGGGGAAGAAGTAGGCGCGCGCAAACAATGAGCGGGGTGCACCGCACGGTTAGATCGCGTGAGTCGATTCTCGTCGGTTAGTGATGGGACTCGAGTGACTTTTTTTCACTCGAGTCACTCGGTACTGGTAACTTTCTCACTCGAATGCCACTCGAGTGAAGATAGGACTCGAGTGATTTTTATTGACTTGAGTCACTCGGAATATAAAACTCGAATAACCAAAATTTTAAAGCGAATAAAACAATATTAATTTAACATAGAATATTATTTTTTAAAAGCTACTCAAAAAATCTAAACAAAACGATAAAAATATTAATTAAATAAAATTTTCGTTTAAACTTAACCTGTCTACGTAACCAAGAAACCTCTTATATAAACTATCAGTCGAATTGAAATATTATAATGTAATACTAAAAAGTTTTCAATTTAATTTATTATAACGAGGATTTTCATGAGATCAAAATATGAACAGTTTTATTATGTTCTTACACAATTTAGATAATAATAAATATGCTTTAAAATTAACTTAAATGAAGTTTAAATAAGTCAACAAAAGAACAGAAACAATGTATTAAAAAAAAACTGAAATTGCTGTCAGAATTTCTTACTCGGCTCGGTATAAACCACTCTAATGGTTACGAGTCACTCGTAATTCGAGTCGACTCGAGTCACTTGAAACTCGAGTTGGCAAAAATTTTACTCGAGTCCGAGTAATGTAAAACTTACTCGAGTCACTCGAGTCACTCGAGTGAAAAGCAACTCGAGTCCCATCACTATCGTCGGTCTTCGCGGCCGTGTCCTTAACATCGAACGCCGCGAAGCGCCATCCCGACTCCGATTTAGATTTTTACATTAAGTTTATTTATAACTAGCTGTTGCCCGCGACTTCGTCCACGTGGTATTAGAAAACATACGAACTATATAAATAACAAAACGGCTGTAGTAGTAATAAACATTTATTTACTCTCACTAATTGTTATGGTTATTAATAATTTGAGAAAACAGCGTTTTTTTTATTTCATTAGTTATAACAATAAATCTGTCGATTCCAACTTCTATAAGAATAAAAATCTATATTGATAAGATTCATGACTGATTTTACACAACCCATCCCTACTAAATTTGAAATGAATTGTCAAACTAATCTAAATTATTTAGACACACTATAGTATAGATAATACTGTTTTGTGACAAAATCGTCCGTTTATACTTAAAGAATCGCTTACGAATTTGGAAAATATTATTTAATGAAAAAGCTTATTTTCCGATTCATTAAATTTAATTTAATTAAATAGAAATATGTAAGTTTTAATAAAATAAATAAATAAAATAATTAATATTTATATTCCATTCGCGTGGCGCTTTCTGTATTGTGGGAAGTTCCATTTTATATAGATCAGTGTTTTTACGTTCGGGCTTGATAAAAAGAGTGCGAGCTATCGGACAGACTATCGCCCTTTCCGTCACTCACGTGGTCATATAAATGCGGGACGCGCAGGGGGTTTCGCCGGAGCGACGAGCACAGGTCCGCTTCCATCGACGCCCGCGGGCGGACTGACGCGAAATCCGAATGGTTTTGGGAGCTCATTTTAATTAAATTCGATTAAAAATGAACTAATCAATGTATTGCAAAAAGCTTCGGGTTAACCGAAGATAAAGTACTCGTGTATCAAATAAACCACTTCGAGTTTTTACTTTCGTTGTTGTATTGCAGATATATGGTGATCTTTACAGAATTAGGCACATTTTCAAAAAATAAATCTATCGAGAAAAGTTTGTCCAATCGTGATTCTGTTCCACGAGGCTTTAGTTAAAGGACTGAAGTTACACATACTAAAATATCACGAATCAAATCTTTGTAGAAATCCTGTTCTATGCTTCCAAAGATGCGCAATTTGCCATAACCCCGCCTTAATTTACCGATGACTTTTGACATTAAATTGTTCTTATTGTTGCTTTAAGACAGAAAACCGTAGATAGAAAATTGTAGATACTAAAGTTAAGTTGAAGAGAGGCTACGGTTTGTTGAAAAAAATTGAGACTTCATGATATCGTGAGTCCAATGTCCTAGTCAAAAGTTCCAAAGTTTATATCGTAGTTATGTTAAAAATGTATCAGCATTAGTGAGAGGATCGTGACTTCAACAAGGTTGAGCAGTTGATTCATTGAGATTGGATGCATACGAACCACATGGCACAAGCAGATCGCTATTGAAATTCAAATAGATCAAGACCTTAGTTCGTTCTTAGAAATGTAGCGAGTTGGAAGTGCGCATTGACTGATTATCAATCAATAAATTATCATCTTTTCGAACTCTTTGTCCAAGTTTTCGTTCACCAAATCGATACAATAGATAAAACATTTATGTGGATACTTTATTCAGTTATGAGTGTGTAGGGTTAAACCGGTAGAGATAGACCTAGAATGAGATGGATGGATTGCGTGAAAGGTCATAATCTAGAAGGAAGTGATGACTGAGAGGATGAGAGGAGACTTGCGTGGGGAACGAAAACAGTTATGCCAACTGGAGTAGAAAAAAGGGGAAGATGATGATAAACTTGAGTCAGTAAACTTACTGTTGAACTGTGTTCTTTGCTGAATCCATAGTGTATGATGCGTTAACGAAACTTCTATTAGTACATACATACTTAGATGTCTACGACAATCGTATAAGATACGTTTGTTAGTTCATTCCAATCTGCGGTAGATGTGTGAGGTGATGTAAGATGCCATCGAATTATTGTTAACAAATGAGACCTCGCAGTAATCAGGGACAATTTGCTAAAGCTGTACGGGTTGTACGACAGGTTGATAAAGGTTATGGCCGAGTCACGATTGCAACCGGATTCTGTTTCTGGCATTCTTGTGAACTATGCCTGTTGAATGATTTATTATCATTGTTAGAAGCATATGTAGAAGTATGAATTAAATATAGTTCTTTTTTTAGTTGAATCTCATTTGTTACTTCACCTTGTAGCCTAAGTTGGTTCTTTTCAAACCCTATGTGTTTTGTTATAAATTCAGTTCTATGTAATGTCTCTGTTTTGCTGCAAGTAAAAGGATAGAAATCGTATTTTTACTGTAATGACGCTTTTCCTTTATTTGTCGCTATTTCAAGTATTCTTATACGATCTGGTTTGTCATGGGAAAAGAAAAAAATGTTTATCCGTTTGTCGCATGTTACGATAATTACAGACAACGTGTAAAGTTGTTATTATACCACATACTTACATGACTTTAGAGGACTTCCTTTTCTAATTGGTAACGTTTTCTTTGGTTTCAAAGTTTAGATTTTGAACCTTATAAAAACTGAACATGTATTACTGAAAACTGTATTTTCTAATATATTTACGATATTAAATTGAAATAAAGAACTTGCAGTTCAATATCCTGTCTATTTTTCTCGACCGAGTGAATACAGTCGCTTTGTGTGCTAGCAGCCATCTAGCCCTAGCTTCTGAGACTCATAGGAGCTGACTGAAGAGGTTAGGCTGTCTATAAACTAGACGATAAGATTGATAATTCCATGGATTTGCTAACGGTGATTTTATTCTGTTGTATAAATTTTCGAAACATTGCTAAGCCCATCGTTAATGGCCTCATAGACGAACTCAAACTAGCCCAAAGTGAGGGGTCACTAGGTCTTAGTCAACCTATCTGATCTAGTGTGGATTATCACTTAATTGTAACTTGATTTATTTAAAATGAAGAAACCTTTAAAATAAATGAACGTTGCGTTTAATATATACTCAGGAAACTTCTTGTACGCGAAGCTTAATGTTTATGACGTTCACCGCAGAACTAGTCGAGCTCGTCCATTACAACCGCATAGATATTTGATGGTATTAATCTCTCAAGGTTTCTAGGCACAGATGCTGGCGAAAGCACTAATGATAGACTACACCTCGGCGAGGAAACGCACCGTAGAAAGCAGACTGATGCATGGTTCTCAGTTTCAAAGCCTATAAAATGTTTAATGCAAATTGAAGCTCGGCGCTAATCTTAGTATTTATTGCTTACGATCGTCTCGTTTGGAATTACCTTGTTAAATGTAATTGCGTACAATGGTCGTGAATCACTGTATTATAGGTTCGATTCCTTGTGAAACAAAACGGATTTTTTTTACTTTAAAACTCTTGGCGCTTTCTTTGGGTATAAAATCAGTGTAGGTATGCATTGCCGACTATGGAGAAAAAACAATGTTTTTGGAAATGTATAAGGCACTAGTTGGCAAAAACGTCACTTCAAGGTTTTTCATGTCTTATTCAATTCATGAATTGAATTGAAATTGAATGAGAAAATTGAAAAGAATACCATGGTATTTGTAATATTCATATTTCTATGTGTTATATTTTTCTCAGATTTAAAGAATAATGTAAGATAATTACATCAATTACACGGCAACTGCTTGCCAGATATGCGGTCAGTTCGCGCGAATTCCCCTGCGCTATGTGACGCACGAGGTCGTCTCTACACTTAGACGACTGTGCATTTTAGTACCTATGTAATTACCATGAAATAATAAATAATACCTAAAGTATTATCATGAAGTAAATGTTTCCAAACGAACAGAACTTTTAACATAAGGAGATGCATCCTGGTGCCTCACACCTCTTTAAATGATCAGGTTGAAGACATGATATTTTCTACCTATTTGTCTCAATTTTGTCGCTGATGCTAATGTTTTGTAGTAGTAGTCAAGATTCAAACTAATAGAGATTTACTAATAGTTTAAAGTATCAGCAAGATTAAGAGTCTGTCCCACCAAATTGTAAATTGTCAGATAACAATCCAACGTGTAAAATATGTTATGGAAAAATCGGATTTTGTTACCTTATATGACAGTGACGTCATTTTTAAGCTATCCTGCCTCTATCAGCCAGTGGTGAGAAAGGCCCTAAAGTTTTTAAATATTTTCTAGAAAACATCACGTTGATCTATGAATCAAATCTCTTCTCTGATGTTATGGCGTCAGTTACAGTTTATAGAACAATCCTATAAAACAAGTTTCATGTTCTACAAACGCATCTAAAAATCATATTGGTTAACCGCAGTGTTACGGACTGTTTACTATTTGTATAATGTTACGAAAACGGTTGCCCGTGTTACATTTGTTACATTCATTTAACATCAAAGTGATCTAAAGCGTGTTTATATCTGATCGATTTTGTACAGCTATGGGTTATCGTAATCGGATAACATCAAAATGTATTCGTGTTAACCGACTTTGAATTATGAATTAACACATATGGAGGAGATCTCAATTTTTTTGTTTGCTTTTTTAAGACCGTAAATAACGTAGTCATTTAATAATTTACCTGTTGGAACGGTATAATAATGATTACTTTATATTTGTAGTAGTTTGGTTTACCGTGAAAATATATGCATTTGACCGACTCGTTTCCATTTAGTTTACGGTTTCTCTTTTTATTTCTCAGTTTTGGTGCGTTTTGTAAATTATTTAGTGAGCATTATTAGATGCAAATATTTATCAATATTTGATTTCTAGACATAGACAGTGTTTGTGTTGCGTTTGTCAACACTTCTCTTTATCTTGATCAAATATTATGTAATTAATAAGCTTTTATGTTCTTGAAATTTTGAATTTCTATTCTATTTACACCGAGGGACTCGAGTCCTGATTACTGTGGAGTTGGTTGGTGGACTGTGGAGACGTACCGGTAGAGGTAGGCATAGAAAGAGATAGATGGATTGCGTGAAACATGATCAAGAAGGGAATGTTTGATGACGGACGATGGATGAACCCGGAGGATTAAAAACCTGGTGCGCCGACCCTAAGGGTGGAGAAGGATGGGGAGATGATGACAATGAGGTTGATACTGTATTTTATTGGAATAGTTATATCTTTATAAATATATCTCTACTTGTATCAGAGTAAAAAACGTGCAAGATAATGCGGAAGTGTCAACATTCATTGCCAAGTTCCAATGATACCGTTAGTACTAAAAGCAAAACTCCAAGAATTACAGTATAAAAGTTGTTTTTGTAGTTCTTAGTTTTTTCGTTTTAATACAGTACTAGCTTTCGCCGGCGACTCCGTCCGCGTGAAATTAAAAAAAATGAAACTAAAGTGAGTAGCCTATGTGTTCTTCTAGACTATCCTCTACGTCAATACCAACTTACATCGAGATCCGTTCAGCTGTTTAGGCTACAAACTCTAACAAACATCAATCCATTCAACTTTCGCATCTATAATATTAGTAAGATTTATTAAGATTTGAGGTTGAATATTATATTCCGAATGTGTCTTATCCATACTACAAAATTTCTCTTTGAGTTGAAAGTACTATAAAGTATTGTGAACTTGTTTAGAGGGAAGTGTTCGTTGGCCCTTGTCCAAGCTTTCTCTGCATCTCAATGCTCTATAGCTTCGACTATTGATTTTAGAGCGGGCGACCTTTGACTAAACTATCGCATAACCGTTTTGTGATTGTCGATTGTTTCGCAGCCCATTCATCTGTTTAGTTGCACAACTAAAAATCGAGTAGTGTGCGCACCTCAAGCAGAATCAAAGCGATACTAAACAGTTGTGCGATAGTTTTAGGTGTGCGCACGCTCTTAATAATATTTCCTTATGCTTCCATATAAAGCTCGGCGTACACTAAACATATTTCTTTGTTTGCAATGAATTGATATCTATTAAGGACAAGTTCTGATGGTAATAAGTAATAGGTGTATCTGCTCTTGTTATAAGTTACAATATATTTTTGACCGATTTCCCAAAAGAGGGAGGTATTCAATTCGTCTGTATGTTTTTTTATGTGTGTTACCGCATAACTCCGCCGCTAGTGGACTGATTTTGATAATTATTTTTTTATCCGAAAGGGAGTGCTTGCAGGTGGGTTGTTTGATTTTTTGTATATTTATTTCGGTTGTATAAATTCATTGTATGAATGTTATCTTAATATGTCAGTTATTCCTTGTCACCTTGTGTAAGTGTCCGCATTTCTTACCATTTCCGATCTCTTCCATATGTAACGTAACACGTATCAAAACCGTGATCGGTCAATTCCTTATTCGATGAAATGATTAATTTACGCAGTTTTATGGATCGGAATTTTTCAAGTGGCTTTTTATCAGATTTAGTCGACGTTTCCACCCAATTTACATTCCAATTTTATAGATTTAGTTAAGAATTTAGGTTAAATGCTATCAAGGACTTTTTATTCGGGTTAAGGCGCACTAGATTTAAAGTACACTTGTAAACTGGTTGAAGTTTTTTTAATTGATGTTTTTAACTGCGTTTGAGAATAGAGGTGGTTCTGTAATTAATCTCTAAGCTGTGATTATGATCATAGTGTCGAAGAATTTCGAGGTTTGCTTTTATTAACATAATTTGTAAACCTATTAAAATTTACCTATTAGGTAAACAAGAAACTTTACAAGCAAGGCGAAGTATGAAACTTTTAAAAACATTCCATTCTATTTACGTTAGTCCTTGTATAATATCTTATTAAACTGTACCTAAAATTGTTTAAACAGTCAATTGACAACAATACTAACGGTAAAGAGATCTATGTGGTTTGTATGTTAACGAATCTGTTTGGTTTATCAGGAGGAACTCGACCTGACGGCGGTAAACAAAGCAGCGATGATGGAACTGCCGGCAGCCAAGAAGTGGCAGATATACTGCAGCCGCCGACCGCCTATCGGCTCACAGCCGCTCGCCAGCGCGCCGCAAGTCGAAGAGTACGTTAAAGCACTAGGAGAGATCGCTGAAGTAAGTAACACGTATCCTATAGAGAAAACTAAAACAGGTGTAGGTAAAGATGTATCCTAGCTTTTTAAATTAGCAATAGCGCATAAAGATGGAATCGGAATTTTCTTACAGGCGTTCGCTTCTACGGAAGGCGATCTCCCAGCAGAAGCGTGCGCGTTAGTTGACGGCTTGAAGACCGCGCTCAGGACTAGAGCACATAGTTTCGTACTGCGGTTCATCAAACAAGGAGGTCTGACCACATTACTGGAGGCGCTACAGCGAGCGCCCAGAGACGAAGCAATCATTAGGCATAACCTTATCGCTGGGATAAAGGCTCTTATGAACAACTCGGTAAGTTTACAATTCAAATAATTGTATATTTCCTTGGCTACGGTGGATGGTACGAGTTTACAGCACTGGGAGATATTGTGTATTATGTCAGTGTAATTAAGTACCAGTAGGTATGGGGATATGGAAATTAGAAGGTCTTATAGCTATCGACTATCCGCTTGTACAAGTATCACGTATATTTCAGACCGGCCGCGCCCACGTGCTTGCTCACCCAGCGAGTATCGACCTCATCGCTCAGTCCTTAGATACAGAGAACGTCAAGACAAAGGTCGCGGCTCTAGAAATACTGGGTGCCGTCTGCCTCGTGCCTGGCGGACATAAGAAGGTAAGTGCAAACCAATGTTTCATGAAATTTATGTCACGGGAGCTGGGAAGTGTTTCTCATGGTTGGTTAGATAAATGCAAGCACCTGCAATAATTTAATAGCAATCAAAGGATCACACAGCACCTGTAAGAATTTAATAGCAATGAAATATAGTAAGTGGCCTGCCTGTATTGATTTAATAGCAATTTTTTCCATATTAAAATTTGAATGGATATTTTAACGAACGCTACGAATGTAATTTAACATGGATTTAATTGCAGGTATTAGAAGCGATGGTGAACTATCAGAAGTACGCGGGTGAGCGCGCGCGGTTCCAAGGCGTTGTTAATGAGCTGGACCGAAGTTCGGGCGCGTATCGCGATGATCTCGGCCTCAAGACCGCCATCATGTCCTTTGTTAACGCCGTACTCAACTACGGGCCTGGAGAAGACAGCCTTGAATTCCGACTGCATCTGCGATACGAACTACTCATGTTAGGGATACAACCGGGTAAGAATTTGAAAAAGTACGTAATGATTTTTTGAATCTTTGTTCCTATATTAAAAGTTATGTTTTCTTTTCAGTGATCGAAAAACTTCGTAAATACGAGAACGAAACCTTAGACCGTCATATCGAGTTCTTCGAAATGGTTCGCAACGAGGACGAGCGCGAGCTGGCGCGCCGCTTCGACAAGCAGCATGTAGACACAAAGAGCGCGGCTGCCATGTTCGAGTTACTGCGCCGCAAGCTCAGCCACACCGCTGCCTACCCACATCTGCTCTCCCTGCTGCAGCATCTGCTGCTGCTGCCGCGTAAGTACCGAACAATGGCCACACGGTCATATGGCCACTAAACATGGTTTTACAGTCTCAGGCAGTTGATGATATAAGGACTGTGATCATAGGGTCATATGACTACTTAGCCACACCGCCATATGGCCACAAAACAACATGGCTTTACACTCATAAAGCTAATTGGTTATATGAGCACCACGGGCAGACGGACACGTGGGCACTTAGTAACAAAGTTACACAATGTGGCCACTATGCCACAAGAGTATGCGGTAACACAGACACACATTTAAACAGCCATATGAATACATGGCCATTTTGATACATATAGGCTGACTGTACTTGTCTGTTCAGTATATTGACATTTTAATATTTTATTGGTATGAGATTGTTAGAAGTGTTTGTTATATTTCCAGTGGAGTACAACCCTCACTCGCAGCACTGGTTGCTGCTGGACCGCGTGGTGCAGCAGCTGGTGCTGCAGCAGGCGGCCGCCGGCAGCCGCGCCGCCAGCGAACAGGGATCCCTTAAAGACGACGCATCCGAAAACAACAAGGTACATATCACTAAAATAGCCAGTTTTACTTTGCCAGAAGTGCATGAAGACATTCGTACCACAAAAGATGGCGTTGTTACTTATTTTTAATTTGGTTTACTTTGTCTATAAAAATAAATAGTTTTGCCATTTTTACTTCATCACCAACCTGCCTTCTATGCATCATCAGCCGTCAAAGCTGAATTCACTCCCATTTTACCTTCTTACCTTTGAAGCCATCCACATACGATTCAAACACTTTCTTGTTTATGTGATCATCATTTCTCCATATAATATGTATATACCACACTTACGTCTTGTCTTTATTTAAATATTTAATGGATATTTAAATATGTGAATTTGAATAATGCGTATTTTTTTATTGTCAGGTTTACGATCCAGATATGGCTCCTTTGGAAATTAACGTCGGCGAAATCGTTCATCTTCTAGCAAAAGAAGAAGAATTAGTCGCTGCTAGAACGAAAGCGGAGAATCTGGAAAGAGAAAACGTAGACCTGGCCACAGAATTAGCAAAGAAGGTGAGATTGTTTTGATAAATGCAGATTAAATGGTGTTGGACAGTAACTTTGTCAGGGTGAAGACGTTAAATAAGCTTTTTTATACATTTAATTTTATTTAAGACTTTCTTTTATTTGGATATGGTAATACTGATGAAAATTCACTTTTCCATTCACATTAATAATTTCGACAGCTTACTTTTGAAAATTATTGTACCAAATATAACATCAGAACTTATATCTCTAAAATACTAAAGAATCAAAGATAGCATTTATAAAATATACGAAAATTTACTTATAACCTTAAACAAATAACATTGCGTCAACATAAAACTGCCTTCATATCCTCTTACATGCGCACACGCACATAACTGACCGCCCCATGCGCATGACTAACCAACAGGAGAAGCAAGTGGACGAGCGCTCGCAGGAGAAGGAGGAGTTAGAAGGAGTTGTGCAGAGGATGAAGGAGCGGCTAGAGAGGGAGACGGCTGCGCACATGGAGTGGACAGAGAGAGCGCATCAGCTCGACCAGCAGGTAGGAGAGAGACGGAGAACCTCCTATCTCCGTCAGAATCAGTTGTGGAAGGAATAAGTATAATTTTGTATGCAATAATTTAGTTAACAAGACTTTAATTTTGATGGTACTTCCAGTTGAGTCACGAGCGAGCCGAGCGCGCCCGCTTCGAGAAACTAGTCAGTGAGGGCAGTATACCTGATGATGCTAAGGTATTTAGACATTTCTAGTACTTCAGCGACTTAAAAATGAGAACCTCGGCAGTTCTAGTTTTTGAAAAATCTTACTAATATCGTAAATACGAAGTTGTAAGATGTATGTTAGAGTTTGTAGCCTAAATTGTTGAATGGATCTTGATGAAATTTGGTACAAATGTAGAGATAATCTCGAAGAACACATTGTTTACTTTTAATCTCGGAAATAGTTACCCATGGGATTCGTTAATTTTGTTTTTATCGTATTTATTAAATAATTCTACAACGGTTTCACATATCTTAATGAAATTTAGGACAGATATAAAACAAAGTCTGGAGTAACACATGGGATACGGTTCAGCATATACATACATACGTGGACTACTTAATGTTTAAGTGTATGCGGATTGAGTCGCGGGTGAAATATGTTTATAAATGTTATACACTGTCATTTTTAGGTGAGTAACTTGAAGAGCGCTGTAATAGAGTCATGCGCGGGGGGTGCGCCCCCTCCCCCGCCGCCGCCGCTAGTGCGCGCGCCCCCCGCGCCCCCCGCGCCGCCCGCGCCGCCCCCGCCCACCGCGCACCTGCCCGCCGCGCCCGCCCCCGCCCCCCGCCAGCGCAAGCACGTGCCGCCGCCCGGCAACCCGCTGAAGAGCTTCAACTGGAGCAAGCTGCCGGACGCCAAGCTGCACGGCACCATCTGGCAGGAGCTGGACGACTCCCGCCTCTATACCGCCATAGATCTACACTCCATCGACAAGATGTTCTGCGCTTACCAGAAGAACGGCGTACAGGTGACTGCATTGGCTTTATGCTAGCGATATTGACTATGACCTTGATGACCTTGTCCCTCGTAACTTAGGGTAGACTCCAATCTGCTCAGTAATAATAGCTTATCTATATCTATCTATATATATATACACATGATATTTTTTTTTTATTTTATAAAAAATATTAGTAGATTTTTGTTAATTTACTAATATTTCCTTTAACCATTCCAACTAAGCTCTAGGCTTGTGCTAGGATATGGTTCACGACAATAGTCGAATGGCGGGATTCGACCCCTCGACCTCACGGTCGGTAGTCCGTACCCCAAACCATTAGGCTACTGGCGCTAAACGATTGGATTGTCTGTTTGTAATATCAAAAGAAAATTTCCAGATTTCGGAAAGATTTATTTGCGTTGCTGATAACGTTCTTGGACGAAGTCGCGGGCAACAGTTAGTGATCAATAATATATAAAGCAAGCGTTAAATGAGTGCTAGAAATTCATGAAGATGAATTTATGTTTTGGCAATCTGTCAGAAAAAGAGTTTCTTATTTTGAAATTTCACGTCGCCAATTTGTATAGTGGAAGTGTGTGGATTTATTTAGTTATTCTTGTAATTGTAGAACGAGGGTTCAGTGGAGGATCTGCGCCAGCTGGGAGCGAAGCCGCGCACAAAGATCCTGACAGTGATAGACGGCCGCCGCGCGCAGAACTGCACCATACTGCTCTCCAAGCTCAAGATGACTGATGAAGAGATTTGTCGGTAAGTCGGCTATTATAGAAATACTTGTATTTTTGTATTTTTATTTCATAGAGGAGAGAAGAAGAAATAACCAATTGTTCATTGTAATTTATAACTTATGGTTCTGATTTTTAGGTTCACTTTTGTTTAAACTTGACTACTGTAAATGACTAGTAGTAGTGATATTAATTAGTACGCGTTGGGAATAAGAGAAATAATAGATATAAATATTAAGTTTGACAGAGGAATTAGTTGCCACAAGTTTATAGACCTATAAGGATATGACAGTTGGCAATTTTCTGAATTAACAATTTCATTTTAAAAGCGTCATATTTTGACCAATGAGGGAGAGACAACTGCACTGTTGTCGCCATTATAGTAGTTTCGAGAAGCGTGAAAGAAAAGGCGTGTTGTTTTTTTTAAATGGGATAATTTCGAAAGAAGTTGGGAATTTTTGTATAATAGTAACACTAAAACCTAATCAGCGCCCGCGTCAATGTCAAAAAACTATACACAAGTCGTTTATTACAACTTTATTTCATACTAGCTTTCGCCCGCGACTCCGTCCGCGTGGAATTCAATAAAACAAAAGTAGTAGCCTATGTGTTCTTCCAGACTAACCTCTACATCCATACCAAATTTCATCGAGATCCGTTCAGAAGTTACAACAGGCTACAAACTGTAACAAACATCCATCCATCCATCCATCCATCTAAACTTTATAATATTAGTAAGATTTAACGTCTCATCATGTTGTATTCCAGAGCGATCTTGAAGATGGACAAAGACGAGCAGCTGCCGATAGACATGGTGGAGCAGCTGCTGAAGTTCACGCCGAGCGCGGAGGAGGCGGCTCTGCTGGAGGAGCACCAGGACGAGCTGGACAGCATGGCGCGCGCTGACAGATTCCTATACGAGATCTCCAAGTAAGTTGCAATAGCCAGCACTTGTCAAGACCGGATACATCGTGAATCGGCTCATACGTCCCTAAGGGGTCGGAGTCTACCCTAAGTGACTAGCGTATAGTCAACCATGCCTAAAGGTTGACTTCACACATATCTTAGTTTTTTCGCTGATATGTTCAGCATCACAATATTTTCCTATACCATAAGAACACTACCATAAAATCACATTAGTAGATGGCGACATTCGAACCCAGGACCTGTAGATTACAAGCCAAGTGCTTGAATTCTGAGCTAACCACGCTCTATTAAATTATTAAACTAGCTTACGCCCGAGACTCCGTCCGTGTGAAATTAAAAAAAACAAACAAAAAAGTAAGCATGTGTTCTTCCAGGCTATCCTCTTCATTTAGGCCAAATTTCATCGAGGTCCATTTAGCAGTTAAGGCTACAAGCCCTAACAAACATCCATCCATCCATCCATGTAAACTTTCGCATTTATAATATTAGTATGATCAATACAACACGAGGTGGCACTAAACTCAACTGATATAATACCGTTCAAAAGATCAAGTGAAAAAATAGCTCACTGTCTCGTCTATATTATTCAATTTCTATGACTTTGATGTATTGCAATATTTTTTTAATGTATATTCCAGGATCCCTCACTACTCTCAGCGCGTGCGCACGTTGCTGTTCAAGAAGAAGTTCTCTGGCGCGGCGGCGGAGGCGACCAGTCGCGCGGCGGTCGTGCTGCGAGCTGCACGCGACATGACGCGCTCGCGACGACTGCGCGCGCTGCTGGAGATCGTACTCGCGTTAGGGAATTATATGAATAGGTTAGTTATAAATAATAACAAGCAATAACCACTTACCAAATGTATGAAAATGATTTAAAAATTAAATAATTTCTGATTAATATCGATTTGATTTTTTTATGATACCAAAGATGGTTAAATCCATGTCGTTTTTTTAGATAAACCTCAATATTCATCTCTTATATTATCTTGCTTTTAGAATACAATAGAATATATAGCTTTCGCCCGCAACTCCATCCGCGTGTAATTATTATAGAAAAACAAAAAAGTAAGTATGTGTTCTTCCAGGCTATCCTCTTCATTTAGGCCATATTTCATCGAGGTCCATTTAGCAGTTAAGGCTACAAGCCCTAACAAACATCCATCCATCCCTCTAAACTTTTGCATTTATAATATTAGTAAGATATTTTGTAGTAATACTAGGCTAGATCCCCCCCCGTTAGTACTAGGCTAGATCTTTTGCTGAGTTGTATGATGTATGTGCAGGGGTGCGCGCGGCAATGCGTCCGGCTTCCGTCTATCGTCGCTGAACAAGCTGGCCGACACCAAGTCCAGTGTCAGCCGCAGCACCACGCTGCTGCACTTCCTCGTCGAACTGCTGGAGACACAGGTCAGATTCATCATCTCCCCTTACCTTATCCTACTCCCGTAGGGTCGGCGCACCGGGTTTTCCTCCTCCAAATAACTCTATCTTCTGTCATCTCAGTCATCACTCCCTTCTTAATCATGTCACCTTTCACGCAATCCATACATCTCTTTCTAGGTCTACCTCTACCGGTGTACCACACTCTTAACGTCCTTGTTGTTACATGCGATTCATCCCTCCTCATATGTGTCCATATCCTATCAACAGTATTATATAAATTACGTAACATTGGTGTAGTTCCGTGACGTGTTGCTGCTGGAGGAGGACGTGCCGCACGTGCGGTCCGCTGCCAAAGTATGTGTGGAGCAACTGGAGCGTGACGTGTCCGCGCTGCGCACTGGCTTGCGGGAGGTGGCGCGCGAGCTGGAGTACCACGCCGCGCGCCCGCCCGCAGCCGCCGCGCCCACCAACACTGACGACGCCTTCGTGCCCGTCATGCGGGACTTCCACGCACACGCGGTCTGCGCCTTCACTCAGCTGGAGGATCTCTTCCAGGTTAATATTCTCTGTTTTTATAGGTATTGTGCTCGCGAGGACCATAAACTCACTCCGTGATAGTTGTGAAATTGAATTATTTTGAAGAACTGAAATCTACACGTAATCTATGTATCGTAATTTAAAAAAATATGTTTTTGTTTTTCTGATAACTAGACACTGATATTTATTTTCGTTGCCTGTCTGTCTGTTAATCCGATTTTGAGATTTTTTTACTAGAAAGTTGTACTAGTATACATGTTTGTAAAAAGGGAAAGGGGGTAAAATAACTTATAACACGGCTAAATTCACGTGACAACTTTCGGTGTAGGCACCGACCAGTTTCAGACCCGTCGGGGGTCCGTCAGGGTGAGTGGTTACCGGCTTTAGTCGCTATCGGGTAAAATAATTGCATTAAATCTGCTTACGTGATACTTGAAGAGCTTTCAAGGCTAAATAGAATGAACAGCGAGCCACGCATGCGTACAGGACATGAAGCGGCGGCTGGAGGCGTGCGCGCACGCGTTCGGCGAGGAGGCGAGCGCGTCGCCGGAGCAGCTGTTCGGCGCGCTGGACGCCTTCCTGGCGCAGCTGGCGGAGGCGCGCGCGGACTGCGACGCTGCCCGCCGCCGCCGCGACGACGAGGAGCGCCGCACAAGACACGAGCAGGAGGTACACTGATACTATATCTATACTATTATAATAAAGCGTAAACACACACTTCTTTGTTGCCCAAGATGTCAGCAATTGTAGCATATTTTTTAATATATTTTTTTTAAATAAAAAGCCCTACATTTACGACACGCTTTAGGCTTTATGTTTTCACGCTATTAAACTTAAGGGGTAGATAAATTAGAAAAAAACTACAAGCCAATAGTAACAAAGAAGCAATATTGCCATGGTAACGATTATTAGAAAATGACAAAGGCCTTCGTTGACATTTTGATATTTGCAATAGACAATTTTTCTGAACAAAAACATATTTACACTGAGAAATCACTGCGTCAAACAATGGTAGAGCCCGCTTTAACATCTTCGCACGAATGGGTCGGCTTGTCCGGTGTAATACCACGACCACACAGAAAACAGGCGTGAAGTGGAAGCAATTCCGCGTTTCGTCTGATGAGTGTGGTGCCGGAGGCCTAATTTTAGTCCCTTTACCTTTCCACCCTTTTCTTAAGAGGAAAGGATGGGAAGGAAAAGTGGATTTGACGGTGGAGGAGACGCATAGGAATGGGAAATGTCCTCGTTATGTGCGTCTCCTCCTGCGTCAATTAAGGGTAGGCAACTCTGCAATTGCGGATGTTTATGGGCAGCGGTCGCTTTCCATTTCGGTGGATTCAGGTGGCCGCTTGCTTATTTGTCACCTTATACTATAAAAAAAAGTACTTTTATTCCATTTTTAACTTACTTGCATGTGCTACAAGCATGTGTAAACTCTAATTGGCATCCAAGTAGCTAGTGGTAGTGACAGCTAGGGTATGCAAGTTCATGGAACTGTCGAGTACTGTTACTTGACCTGGCATGCAAATACCTGGTTTGTTTTAATGGTAGGCTTACTATGTCTTAGTAATTAAACAATGATTTTTCTTAACAGTTGAAGAAGCGAACCATGGAGCGCAAGCAAGCATCCAGTTTGTTAAGTTCAGTTGGCAAGTCTCTCGGCAAAGCTAACTCTGAGTGCAACGGACATAATGGCGACTCGAGAGATAGTACACTCACAAATGGACAGAAAGGGGAATTTGACGACCTGATCTCCGCATTGAGGACTGGTGATGTCTTCGGTGATGATGTCGCTAAATTCAAGAGGTCCAGAAAGACATCGAAAGCCCACAAGGGAAGGGATTCCCCTCCCCGGGGCGTGTGCAGAGAAGATTCTAGAGAGAGACAGAAGTGATCCGAGGAATTGAATTTGCTATTTGGTGTAAATAACCGTGAGCGGGAACGTTATTAGTCAAACAAGTGATATTTACCAGTTTATGAACTAGAACTAGTGATTAGAATCGGTTTTAGGGGCGATGGTTGTCAAACTGACAGATAGATGGCGCTATCCTCAAGTGACGAGTTGACAAAGATAGATGGCGCTAAACAAGTTAAAGTTTAGCTTGAATTTCACTGTTTGAAGTTTTTCTGCAGTTTGAATTCGCTCAAATAACGAAACGACAGCTAGCCATAGACATCAAAGCAGATATGTTAGACCTTAATCGACAGAGGAAGGGACGCACAGAAAGAGGTTATATCCCCTTCCTATGCATCTCCTCGCCTGTCAAATCCACTTGTGAATAGCAGCGGCCATTGGATCCCATCTATTCCTGTTAAATAATCTATTCGTATATAAAAATCTTATATGACAAAAGTCAGTGTTATCTGAATTTGAACTCTATTTGTTAAGTGTTAGAATGTAATTTGACTGATAGGGATTTGATGTGATTTTCCCGGATTTCTCTCGATGCAGAGAAATTCTAAGGATGATTATTTCTTGTATCGAAAACGAATAAAAATAGAAAATTGTTGATGGAAATGTATTTTATAGAAATTGAACTCCGTTTGTGTGACTTTTTTGTAGACTTTATCTTAATTTTGATTAATTTCAGAAACATTAGGAAAATTCAACAAATTGTGTTTATGAACAACGAATAATTTGCAGTAAAAATCAATTTTGTATTCATATTTCGCCTAATTTTAACATTTATTGACTGAATAGCAGAAGACTGGGGTTTTAGTCCAATTTGCACTTTAAATCGTTAAGCATAAGATTCATAATGCCGCAGGGAAATGCTCAGATATTTGATATTTAGAAAATACGTATCACTTTTTTATTCATATAAAATTCTCGTCATAAATAAATTAGGAACAATTTTAAAATATAGTATTGATTTTCGATAGAATATTCGAGTAAAATTGACTTTACAAAAGCTTCCAATTATACAGATATTTGCGTAAAAATTACTATTAGTGTTAAATATAATGAACCAATTTACTGAAAGGATTTTAGAATTTTAGCATATGAATTACAACGCCATCTATTGAGGGAAATATGACCTTGATTTATAAATAAGTTTTACACCGATTTTTGTATTTTGTAACGCACTAATGTAATTTGTAAATTAAAATGGTTTAAATAAAACATCAAATATCCAATAAAAATTGACAATTTAATACATTATTTTGTTGTTTTTGTCCGAATTTTTGTTCGAGTGTAAGTTGTTATTTCTGTAATAATAAAAATGTAGTAAACACTATATTAAACAGTTCAGTTGGATACAATTTTTAATGACTCCTTAATTCAAAATATTGTCTTCCAATATTAGAACATTGGTTCCAATATCTCAGCATTTTATTTCGTAAAATTATTGAATGAAAAGTGTGTGCTTGGTCGTCGTCAGGGGTGAGGGTAGAGGGGTGGGCTACCCTAAAAATCAAAAATGTAAACTAGATGTAAAACCTCCTGAGACCATAAGAAGGTAGCTACCCCTTAGACCTAGCTTAGATAATCTGGCGACGCCTATATTGTGAATTGAAATAAACTTTCATGTTCAATTTTCAATTTTCATTTGTATTCTAAATATATTTAATATATAAATATATTTAATATTTAGAATACAAATGAAAATTGAATTACATGTGATTTTTGGATATATTTAAATGACCAGTTTTTATAATGATTTGTATCAAATTTGAATCTTAAACCCTTGAGATTAAAGTCTATTTTTTAATTTTTTTTATTGTATATATTTTGATCAAATGTTACCGATTCGTGTAACAAATATTATAATAATTTATTGAAATGACGTAACTATGGAAAGTTTAACATTGTGTAAATTTTATGTTCAATTTTCTTTTGTATTCTAAATATATTTAATATATAAATATATTTAATATATAAATATATTTAATATATAAATATATTTAATATATAAATATATTTAATATATAAATATATTTAATATATAAATATATTTAATATATAAATATATTTAATATATAAATATATTTAATATATAAATATATTTAATATATAAATATATTTAATATATAAATATATTTAATATATAAATATATTTAATATATAAATATATTTAATATATAAATATATAAATTAACAAAAATCTACTAATATTTTTTAAAACAAAAAAAAATAAAAAAATAGGCTATTTTGAAAAAAAAAAAATCAAAAATGTAAACTAGATGTAAAACCTCCTGAGACCATAAGAAGGTAGCTACCCCTTAGACCTAGCTTAGATAATCTGGCGACGCCTATATTGTGAATTGAAATAAACTTTTATGTTCAATTTTCTTTTGTATTCTAAATATATTTAATATATAAATATATTTAATATATAAATATATTTAATATATAAATATATTTAATATATAAATATATTTAATATATAAATATATTTAAAATAAAACATCAAATATCCAATAAAAATTGACAATTTAATACATTATTTTGTTGTTTTTGTCCGAATTTTTGTTCGAGTGTAAGTTGTTATTTCTGTAAAAATAAAAATGTAGTGAACACTATTATATTAAACAGTTCAGTTGGATACAATTTTTAATGACACCTTAATTCAAAATATTGTCTTCCAATATTAGAACATTGGTTCCAATATCTCAGCATTTTATTTCGTAAAATTATTGAAAGAAAAGTGTGTGACTGGTCGTCAGGGGTGAGGGTAGAGGGGTGGGCTACCCTAAAAATCAAAAATGTAAACTAGATGTAAAACCTCCTGAGACCATAAGAAGGTAGCTACCCCTTAAACCTAGCTTAGATAATCTGGCGACGCCTATATTGTGAATTGAAATAAACTTTCATGTTCAATTTTCATTTGTATTCTAAATATATTTAATATATAAATATATTTAATATATAAATATATTTAATATATAAATATATTTAATATATAAATATATTTAATATATAAATATATTTAATATATAAATATATTTAATATATAAATATATTTAATATATAAATATATTTAATATATAAATATATTTAATATATAAATATATTTAATATATAAATATATTTAATATATAAATATATTTAATATTTAGAATACAAATGAAAATTGAATTACATGTGATTTTTGGATATATTTAAATGACCAGTTTTTATAATGATTTGTATCAAATTTGAATCTTAAACCCTTGAGATTAAAGTCTATTTTTTAATTTTTTTTATTGTATATATTTTGATCAAATGTTACCGATTCGTGTAACAAATATTATAATAGAATGAATCTTTATTTACTACTTTTTATTGTCAATCTGCCTTCTCATATCCACCAAACCATATATAAAATAACGGATGTACAACTGTCACACTTAGAAATTATGATTAAAAACAACACTGAATATAAAATATATACGATAAAATACAATTATACTTTTTAATTGTGTTTGCAATTACAGTAGTGAAGGCCTCATTAAAACTGACCGCGTTCACGTTCCAACGTAACGAAACACTAATTCTTTAGCCTCCAGTTACTTGTATACAAGCGATAAACATTTTAAATAATTTACAAATAGCGAATTCACCTACATCTATCTTTATTTTAGTAACTCAAATTTTAACTAAGACTAAAAGCCAAGTTTTAATTCTATTAACATAAAGCAAGTTTTTAATTAGCTAGAAGTTTTAGCTCATCTATGTCTATACTTATATACTTATACTTATATACTTATATACTTATACTTATATACTTATATACTTATACTTATTACTTATTACTTATTTACTTATATATTATAATAAAGCGTAAACACACACTTCTTTGTTGCCTAAGATGTCAGCAATCACAGCATATTTTTGAATAACTCTTTTTTTAATAAAAAGCCCTACACTTACGGCACGCTTTAGGCTATATATTTTGACGCCATTAAACTTAGGGGTAAATATTTTGGATAAAAATCCTAATGTGGGAAAGAGACAATAAGTTGCTGCCAACATCAAGGAAGCAAGGTTGCCATGGTTTGACATCATGTCATGTCATTTTGACATTTGAAATTGATAATTTGACAAAATGTAAACAATAAAATGAAATTTTTATAATTTATGAGGATGAAGTCGCATGGGAACAGCTAGTTTACCTATAAAAGGTCAACCATACTCGATCTAATCCATTAAACGATTTATGGATGGTACTTCTGTTTATTTTATAAAAAAATAGCCATAACTTATAGTCCATTAAGGGACGTCCCTTTACTGCAAGCTTGTACGATATTTTTATTTAATTTTAAAATATAAGATAAAGGATAATTAAAAGTTTTTGCTGCAACGAAACGAAATCATTTTCAACTATTCGATAAACTATTTTGTCACTTAGTTAATCACACATACAATAAAAAAAACATACAGACGAATTGAGTACCTCCATCTTTTAAGAAGTCGGTCAAAAAGACACCGAAAGGTGGCGTAAAAACGGGTAACGGTACGTTGAAGGTTGATTCAACTAGTTTATACAATCCAAATTATTCTTAGTTATGAATCTAATTATTACCTTTTGCATTGCCAAAATTCCTGTGTCATGTCTTTCTTTTTACGACGATATTTGGAGAGACACTAATAGCTTCGGACCGGGGTTTCAAATCACCAGATCAATAACTATATTAGAATCCCCCACCAACGAAATAGTAGTTTATAAACATGGAATAGGTGTGGAAGGGTACAGCGGTAGAGGTACAGCTAGAAAGAGATGGATGGATTGCGTGAAAGGTGACATGATCCAGGGAGTGATGACTGAGATGACGTATGATAAGTTATGTTGAGGACAAAAATCTGTTGCGTCACTACGGGAGTAGGATAAGGAGGATGATAATGATAGCGGAGCTCTATGACGTCATTATTTATTTATATTTTATTTTATACATTAACGTATACTATTATGTTATTCGTGGATAAATTCACAATTTAAGTCTTGTATGAGTCTCCATGGTTTTGTGTAATTTAAGAAGTTAACTAAACAAAAAAAGTAAAACAATTTTGTACTTAATGAACATTTTACGAGCAGAATGTTATTTAAAATTCAAGACAGCTAGCGTAGTCAAATGAATTTACGTGAAGATACGTCCTTTCGTATGATAATACGAGTACACATTTGTTTTATTTCCTATCTTTATACACGTTCAGACGTGACAGGACTACGCCTTTTTATTAAACTTCTACTGTTATCATCATCACCAGCGCAGTATACCCCACTGAGGGGCTCGGAGCTTACCCTAAGTTAGAGTGACTAGGCCATAGTCAACCACGCTGGCCTAGAGCGGGTTGGTTGATTTCACACATATCTTTAAATTTCTTCGCCAAAATGTGCAGTTTGCATCACGATGTTTTCCTTTACCGTAAGAACGACGGGTAAATTAATTATGTACATATGAAATAATGACCTGTAGATTACAAGTCAAGTGCTCAAACGTTTGAGCCATCGACGCTCTCATACACTGTTATCATGAATTCATAAAAATATACATACAATTGCACAGCCAGTGAAGTAAAAATAAAAAACTGTGTCAAACACGTTTATCGGTACGCGCAATTTCCTTAAAAAGGGATACAAAGTCCACTTTACGTATACTAACAGGCATCATGAAGAACGCAAAAAGATGGATGAAATTGTCACCCCTTTACCTCACTACTCCGTCGCCCGATGTACATATGTATGATTCTTTTGTTGTTCTAAAATTGTTTACGCTTACAATTTAATTACTTATTATTAATTAAGTTAGCCTAAGGTAGCTTGAATAGTTAAATGTTATATTCGAAGGTGACATTAGTCAGTGTCCTGTATTAGATAGATGTGATATTTCATATTTCAAATTGGTCTCTTTTGATATACGAGGATTTCTTAGAACAGGTGAGACCTCCTTTGTTAATATAAGTTACATTAAATATATTTGCATAATAGTATTAGTTTTCGTATTTGATACTTTGAATTGTGAATTGATACTAAAATTTCTTATTTTATAAAAAAACTAGCTGTTCCCGTGCGGCTTCATCCGCATGAAATTATGAACATTTTATTTTGTTGTTTTCATTTGTCAAATTATCAATTGCAAATGTCAAAATGACATGACATGATGACAAACCTTAGCAATCTTTCTTTCTTGATGTTGGCAGCAACTTATGCTCTCTTTCCCACATTAGGGTTTTTATCCAAAATATTTACCCCTTAAGTTTAATGGCGTGAAAATATATAGCCTAAAGCATGACGAAAGTGTAGGGCTTTTTATTAAAAAAAGAGTTATTCAAAAATATGCTGTAATTGCTGACATCTTAGGCAACAAAGAAGTGTGTGTTTACGCTTTATTATAATAGTATAGAAGTATAGATATGAGTTTTGTATGTAGTGAATTACTTTTTATAACTTTTTTGTAAAAACCCCTTGAAATTCAGTTTAAGCAGGTGTGTTGAATGTCATATTATCGGAAAATTTATAGTTTTACTAGAGCCCATGAAACTAATAGATTACGGACGACGTAAGTTTTATAGTCGTTTCCAAAGTTTTTCCAAACTATCCTCGAACACGAACACTGAAGTAATCATTTAATAATATGCAAACAGTAATAAAGACAATTTCATGGACTATTTTGTGTTACTAACTATAATTTATTTATACTAAATCGACATTTAAGTGCGCGCGCACACCTTTAACTAAACTATCGCACAACTGTTTAGTCGCTTTGATTCCTATAAGCGTATATGAAGGTGCGCACACTACTCGATTTTTAGTTGTGCAACTAAACACTTGAATTGGCTGCGAAACAATCTACAATCGCACATTGTGCGATAATTTAGTTAAAGTTCAGCCCCTGCTGTAGAATTCATTTATTGAAATACTTATCAAATGCAAGAAAAACCCTTTGTAAGATTTACGAAAAAAAATGTGTAAAATGTATGTGAAAAAATCAAAAATATGAAGTAAATTAAACCGATTTTCGTGTATGAAATCGTTTTATAATACACATGGAGAAGAGGCTCACGTAGTTTATTAATTTTCTATTGTTAGGGTACGTTTCCATTGTATCGAAGGGGGTAAAAAATGGCCTTACAAATTCTTGAAATGCAAAGAAAAACTTTTGCATAACTTTTATCAACTAAATGTAAGTAGTCATACAAATGAGATTTACGAATTCAAATATATTCTACGTCAACTGTACGCCAATGTTTTAGTATACTTTCCTTGTAAATGTTTATAACAGTTAGTTATAAATCAAAAGTATAATATTATTTTCGCTCGACTATATTCCGCTCCTCTCAGTTAATGTAACCGCAACCTGTTGCGTATTCAAAGGAAGCGAACGTATTCATGTAGGACAGAAAATAGAAATAAATCTCACGTAAAACGTGACTCCGGAAAATGTTCTAAGATGAAATAAGTTTGAAGTTGTAATACATTGGTTTCCATTTCGTTTCACAAGTTCATTAGTTACATGATATATTGAACAGATAACTCAAAAGAAATTGAAAAATTAAAGATTTATAACCAACTAGCTTTCCTCCGCGACTCCGTCTACTTAGTATTAAAAAAAAGAAAAGTGGTTAGCCTACGTGTTCTTCCAAACTATCCTCTACATCTATATCAAATTTCATCGAAATCCGTTCAGCCGTTTAAGCAACAAACTCTAACAAACATCCATCCATCCATGTAAACTTTCGCATTTATAATATTACTATGAAGTATGATTAGTATGATAAACCGTGACAAACCCGTTATTTATGATCGAATTCAATAGAATGAATGAATATAGGCGCAGAATTCATAAAAATTTTGTTCTTTTTAAAAAAAATCAACATAATTTTATTAATGTTTTTTCTTAAAGTTAAATGACAATATTTTGTACACGTGTTTTAGTAAAGGCCTACATTAAATGTAGAATGTAAACAACTAAAAAGTCTCTTAAATGCCTTCTTATTGTTTACGAGTTTTCATATTTCATGAAGTCTATTGCGTTATTTTCCGTGGAATCCTTAGTATAAATATACTTTATAATCCTCGCGAAGAAAGCTCAGCCAAAGCTCAGACGTATTTCGAAATTATGTTTGTTCTTTCTTATGTATCTTTTGATATAAAAAGTTTTGAAGGAAATTATGATACGGCTTTGTCGACGTACCGAGAAATTTATAAAGATTTTTCAAAATTACGTGGGAAATGAAACTTTTCAAGATCATGGACAGCTAATCGGATGTAAATAATATAACATTAATCTTATTAATATTATAAACTAGCTGTTGCCCGCGACTTCGCCCGCGTGAAATTTAAAAATAATAAAAAATATAGCCTATGTTACTCACAGATAAATTACCTTTCTAATGGTGAAAGAATTTTTAAAATCGGCCCAGTAGTTTTTGAGTTATTTCAATACATACAAAAATACAAATCTTTCCTCTTTATAATATTAGTATAGACTAGCTGTTGCTCGCGAATTCGCCCTCGTGAAATTAAAAATTATAGCCTCTTTATAATATTAAGTATAGATGAAAAAGTTTGGATGGATGAATGTTTGTTACAATGTATCTAAAACGGCTTAACGGATCTCGATGAAATTTCGCACAGATGAAGAACAATCTGGAAGAAATATGGGCTACTTAATAAGTTTTTTTCGCACGGAAGAAGCCGCGTGCGGAAACTTGTACAATTAATAAATATTGGATCGTTGAATCGGTCTCAAATAACGCATTACTAGACAAATGTCGTTATTTTTAAAAGTAAACTAATTATCCATCTATACTAATATTATAAAGAGGAAAGATTTGAATTTTTGTGATTTTTGAATGTATTGAAATTACCGAAAAAGTACTGGGCCCATTTCAAAAAATCTTTCACCATTAGAAAGATATTTTTTCCCTGAATAACATAGGCTATATGTTTAAATTTCGCGTGGACGAAACCGCGAGCAACAGATAGTTAAGTTATTATAAAACTATCTTAAAGCTATTTAAGTATACTTTACTGCATTATGGAGATAAAAATGGGACCAAATAAAAGCTATTCCTTTCCGAAGTCTGTAAAAATAGCAAAAGACACTTTGCTGATACGTTTCAATGTAAATTATGTGGACATTCCAGAAAGTGAATAAGAGATATCCCTAGAGATTGAATAAAAGAAGAAACTCACTGATTCCGAAGAGAATAACCAAAATTAAATAACTAATATATTCCTTCCGGGTTTTCTTAATTTAAAGTATAATGAGAATTGTTTATTGTTTAGTCCTGAGTAATTAAAAAAAATATTTGTATAGTCCTTTACCAATATTAATAACTATATCTATACTAATAGATATGAGAGGAAAGATTTGTATTTTTAAATGTATCGATAACTCAAAAACTACTGGACCGATTTCAATAGTTAATCATCATTAAAAAGCTTCATTATTAGTAAGTAACATAGGCTATATTTTTTATCATTTTTTTTTAAATTCCGCACAAAGTCGCGGGTAATAGCAAGTCGTGTAGCGTATTTGTGATATAACCATAAACAACTCGCGTCTTAAAATAAACGAATATTAAATTATTTTGAGGTTATTTTAATATCGCTTATCAGATAAACAAAGCTTTTAGAAATCTTGTCATTTGTCAGTCGAAACTCGAAATCCAAGATAAATGATCTATGGTAAAAGGGTTCAACTAAGTTACAAAGCTGTCAGAATATTTTCGTTTATCTGTTATGTCTATTAATAGTAAAACGTGCGGTGTTTCATAAGAAAATAGCTTTGGCTAACCACTTGATAAATATAACCTACAAGATTTCGCCCGCGACTCCGTCCGCTTGGAATTAAAAAAAAAAACAAAAGTAATAACGTATGTGTTCTTCCAGACTATCGTCAATATTTATGCCAAATTTCACAGAGAACCGTTCAAACATCCATCTATCCATTCAAACTTTTACATCATACTAATCATACTAATAATATAAACGCGAAAGTTTAGATAGTTGGATGTTTGTCAGAGTTTGTAGCCTAAACGGCTGAACGGATTTCGATGAAATTTGGATATATGTAGACGATAGTCTTGAAGAACACATAGGCTACTCACTTTTAATTCCACGTAGACGGAGTCGCGGGCAAAAGCTAGTTTACAATTTTAGTAAGATGTTATACAATGTTCATCTATTTTTGTAATTGTAAAAGAATTTTTGACATCAGTCCAGTAATTTTTGAATTTATTGTGTTACATACAAAAACACAAATCTGTCCTCTTTGTAATACCAATTTTGTATGTGTTAAAAAGATATTTTAGAGCTATTTAATATTTATTACTAAGATATAAGAAAGATACGCGTGGACAGAAAATCTTTAGCCGTCCACTAAGATCTACATGGGCATTGAACTAACGCGCCGTGAAATGAGGCGCCTGTCGCATATGTTGCAAGAAACATCAATCATTTTGTAATAACGCGTATACATACATAAAAATAGTGATGCATTTAAGTCTTTATCAGATTGTAATTTAATAGTATTTTTACAGTGTAACTGAATTAAGCATTTTTGTCCTGTTTCTCTTTTTGTAATATCAAAAAAAAAATCCACATTTCAGAAAGATGATGTATTTGCGTTGCTGATAACGAAAATCGCATTTAAAGTTTTTTTTGTCTGTCTGTCTGTCTGCAAGCCGCATTTGTTCCGGGTAATTTCCGAAACGGTTGGGGTGATTTCGACCGGACTTTCACTGAAGGATAGCTGAAATAGACGGGCATATTATAGGCTACTTTTTTATCGTAATATTGCGTGCACGAAGTCGCGGGCAACAGCTAGTAATATTATAAAAGCGAAAGCTTCCATGGATGGATGTTTGTTAGAGTTTACCACCTAAACGGCTGAACGGATCTCGATGAAATTTGGCACCAATGTAGAGCAAAGTCTAAAAGAACACATAGACTACTTACTTTTGTGTTTTTTAAATTACACGTGGACGGAGTCGTGGGCGAAAGCTAATTAGTAAATAGAAAAAAAATCTTTTCTTTATAGGCCTTTATGTTGTTTTCTCCTTTCCCCCTTTTATTACAAGAAAAAGATGGGAAGGATAACTGAATTTGACGGGGGATGGAAGACATTAGTTAGGGAATATCCACCTTTTTGTGTGTGGCTCTCACACTAGATCCGTGTTTGATGTTTGACTATAGAGGCCATGTGCCTTTTCATAGACAATGCAATCCAGAAAGCGTGAACCAGAGAGCAATAAAGAGCTTGAGCAATACTAAAGATGAACGAATGAACGAATAATTGTTTTCATGTATGTGAGTTAGAGTTCACGTCAATATACAACTTTTAATATAACGCTGAAGTAACAAAGGCATATTCCGCTCGGAGGTTCGCAGTTCATGCATGTGATTACAATAGCCTTTTGTTGTTACCAGGTTAAACACACCAGTGACAACTTATTTCTGTTTAATATGTTGGAAAACGGTTACTGTTATTAAAAAATATACTTACATCTCGTGATAACCTTTTGTTAGTAAGGCAAAAAATAAAAATTACAAATCGAAAAGTAGTAACAAAATAAAATTTCACGTGAAAATCGTACAATTTGCACAAATACTTTAGTGGGAGTCGACAAAGTAATAATAAAGCCTAATGTTATAAGATAATCCGTGAAATTAAGTAGTTTTAGCAAATATTATGGAATCCACCAACTTTAGGGTGAAAAGTACTTTAAGTTTCAAGTTGAAACAAGTTATACTATGGTTTAAACTTAACCCGGAATGAACTTTATTCTTTGTCACTTACGGCTGATTACTGAAACGACATTTAAATATGTAACAACGTCTTAATAAGTCCACGCTAATTTTAAATCCAAAAAAATAGTCGTCAAAAATAACTAAATCAGGGTTTTACTGACTAATGGCCGGTTTCCCAGCTACTTTTAACCATTCGTTAGTGTTTATGGTTCCATAACTTCATGAAATGCGTTTCCGAACTTAACTTGAGTTTTACTACGAGTATGTTTTAACTTAGTTCAACCTAACACTAATGAATCAGTAGGTAATTCATACTTTCTTAATATTATAAATGCGAAAGTTTATAAGGATGTATGGATGTCTGTTAGAGTTTGTAGCCTAAATGGCTTAACGGATTTCGATGAAATTTGGTATAGATGCAGAGGACAGTCTCGAAAAATACAAAAGCTACTCATTTTTGTTTTTTTTTAATACCACGCGGACGGAGTCGCGGGAAAAAGCTAGTGATAAAATAAATGGAAACTTCAGCATCCCAGTATAAGAGATTCTAAGCGGCGCTAAAGAAGCGAAGTTTAAAATTCGTTTCACTATTCGGCCGTTAGTCTCAATAGTATCTAATGACAACATTGGCTTGAATGGATTCTAATTTTGTGTATAATTTATAACTAACAAATGTACGTGAGATTTGTATGCAACACGTAGCATATAAAGCTGACTGCAAACCTTTGCTTTAAAGAGTAGACCGATAAATGTATCTGATGCGGTAGGCATAACACAAACGAAATTATGATAGCTCACTAGGGTCCTTCAGTCAATGTGGAAAAGTGTCATAACATATTATATACCTACAATTTTTTTTTCAATTATCATCAGGTGGCAAACGAACAAGCGGCCACCTGAATCCGCCAAATGGCAAAGCGACCGCTGCTCACAGACATTCTCAATAGCAAATGAGTTGCCTACTCTTAATAGACGGAGGAGGACACGCACATGTCAAATCCACGTTCCGTTCCCTTCCATTTCTTATATAGAGGATAGTCTGGAAGAACGCACAAGCTTACTTTTGTTTTTTTAATCTCGCGGACGGAGTCGCGGGCGAAAGCTAATTTTAAATAAGTTAGTTACTGTGTTATTCTTTTTTGAGTGTTCCTAATGCTTTCTAATCTTTAAAGGTCATTAGGTAAGCTTATATTAAAATGTTTTTTTTTATAATAGTTTTCTTCAAGTAAGCTCTTTTACGTAGTAAACACATAATCCCTTTGACCTTTTTTTATCTCTATCCGATTATATTGAAAATTATGAAGGCTGTCATAAAACTATTCTACATATTTATTCGTCTTTAATATCGTCATAGTCTTATAAAAGTAAGCGATTAGGGAGTTTCATATAAAGACTAGCTGTTGCTCGCGACTTCGTCCACGCAATATTAAGATAAAAAAGTAGTATAATATGCCCGTCTATGTCAGCTACCCTTTAGTGAAAGTCCGGTCGTTCTTTTATATATACATATAAAAGAAAGTCGTGTTAGTTACACTATACATATATAACTCAAGAACGGCTTTACCGATATGGTTGAAAATTGGTGAGGAAATAGCTTAGAGTCAGGAGATGGACATAGGATACTATTTATTCCGTTTATGGATGGATGTTTCTCTCTCTCGATGATAGATGGCATAGATGTAGGGGATAGTCTAGAAGAACACATAGGCTATTTACTTTTTTTTTTAATTACACGATAACGGAGTCGCGGGCGAAAGCTTGTTAAGAATATAAATTTGTATATATAATATTGAATATAAAGTTGTCTGTGATGTAAGATTATTATTTACAAACCTTATTTCTATATAAATATCTCTTTAAATATCTCCTTGATCTAAAAATAGATAGAAAAATAGAGAAATTTCCTTTAGTACACAATAAAGTTGTTTACGTGGAATTTCAGATAAGATAGCAACTTTGAAATTATCTTACATTGTTAAGTATATTGAATGAAATTTAGAAATAAAACTGAAAAGATGTAATTTACTGCCCACGTAAAGACTACTTTGAAATAATATCAAACGAAAATTTCTACGTCTAAAACAGTATTAATAAAAGATAAAATCTACTAACATTTAAATTAAATTTAAAGTAGCAATAGGCATGTGTTTTCATAACCAAAGCATCCAAAAAAAAAGAAGCAACGCAAATTCATTATGTTTACATAAATACATACCGATTTTATTTTATATACACATTTTGCTGATATCTTATAATTTTACAACTGTATGAAAATTATCTAAATTCAATTGAGTTTACTTTATTTTAGACTATCTGTTGCTCACGACTTCGTCCACGTGAAATTAATAAAATTTTTAAAATCGGCCCCGTAGTTTTTGAGTTATTTAATACATACGAAAATACAGATCTTTTACCTTATCTATACTAATCTTATAAAGACGAAAGATTTTTGTATGTATTGCAATAACTCAAAAACTACTGGGCCGATTTTAAAAATCCTTTCACCGTTAAAAAGCTACGTTATCAGTGAGCAATATAGTCCATATTTTTTATTCATTTTAAATGGACGAAGTCGCGAGCAAAAGCTAGTAACATTAATATAGATAGTCCTAACACTAAGTTTCAATAAACGCGATTCATTTTATCAAACAATTAAATAACTATGTCAAATTTCTGTTATGTTGAATATATGAAGGTAAAAGTAAACTTTACTTCAAACGCTCTTTAATCTTTAAAAGGTACAGTTTCACGTTTACCAAAAGATCAAAGTAATATTACTATATAGTTTGATACAACAATGAACAAAAGCTTATAGAAAATTTCTCAGAATATCTCCGTAATATAAAGTAATGATCGAAGCTTGTATGTATAATATAAATTAATATTATATCCTTTAATACTTTGTCTAATAACCCTTAAACAGAAGTTTATAAATAATCTATGTATATCTATACTTCATACTTCATACTAATATTATAAATGAGAAAATTTAGATGGATGGATGTTTGTTAGAGTTTGTAGCCTAAACGGCTGAACGGATTTTGATGAAATTAGGTATGGATGTAGCGGACAGTCTGGAAGTACACATAGGCTACTCACTTTAATTTCTTTAAATTCCACGCGGACGGAGTCGTGGGCGAAAGCTAGTAATATAATAAAGCGTAAACACACTTCTTAGTTATGTCGGATGTCACCAATCACAGCTTACGAAACTAAACTGCTTCACCAAAAGTGCACAGAGCACAGGGCACAGTAGTGAACTGTACTCCACTTTCACACGCGACTCCACCCGCGTAGAATTAAAAAAAGTAAGTACCTTATGTGTTCCAAACTTTACATCTATGCAAATTTTCATCGAGATCCTTTCAGTCGTTTAGGCGATAAACTCTACCAAACATCTATCCATCTATGCTTTCGCATTTATAATATTAGTAAGATTTCTTGTATAAAATCTACGCTAAGCGTTTCACTTAGGTTAAGACTGCAATAGTAAACTAATCTCATAACATATGTGATCATAATTTTACGATTAAAAACCTAGTTATTATGTTTTTTCCAATCATTGAAAACAAAGCAATGCCAAAAAACAATTTAATCTTAAGATATCATGAGATTATTTATGTTAATTAAATTAATTGTCTTGTATTTGTCACAATAATACACGAATACGTAGGTGGTTAGGCGACCTTCGTCTAAAGACTTAGTGCTTGTTCGGCCGTTCAGCGGGAATGTCGTGTTGTCTCGTGTCGTGTACATTTTAGGTTCTCTCGTCGGGATATTGCATTACGGAAGTGAATTATTTGTAAAAACTTTTCTTTTATGGTTACTTCTAGTTTTTCTGGTGAGTGAGTCTTTTATTTTTTATTTATATCGTTAGTTTTGACAAAACACAATATCTTCTATTGTATTTTTTAATTAAATTAAATAATTACAATTTTGAAAGTACGTAATAAGTGAGTTTTCTTTGGTAAAGATAGTTTATGATGTTGTTTTATATATTACTAGCTGTTGCTCGCAAGTTCGCCCGCTTGAAAAATAAAAAATATAGCCTATGTTACTCACAGATAAATTACCTTTCTAATAGTGAAAGAATTTTTAAAATCGGCCCAGTAGTTTTTGAGTTATTTCAATACATTACAAAAATACAAATCTTTCCTCTTTATAATATTAGTATAGATATAGATTTTCATTCATTTGTTACCTCATGTATTTATTTCAGTTCTGATAAATGAAATATTATAACATTTTCATACTTTTACATACATGTTTTGATTCTAGTTCCTTCTGTTTTAAAGAATTTTGGGTACATAATACAATTTTAGATAATAACAATTTTTTTCCTTCAAAGGTAAATTAATGTTAAAAAAATACTTAACGACAAGTACTGCGGTAATGTAACTTAAATTTTGTGTTATCGAAAGTTATTGTTAGTTCCATATAATTTTGACTTTTCGATCAGCGATAGCATTAATCAAACGCTTTGTCTAAGAAGACAGTTTAATTTAAGACTATGCAAGGTTTATAGTCCACGATATTAGTTATTGGTTTCGAACCCGGGACCTCGACGGTTATTTTTAACCACTGCGCTTTAGGAATACAGCGCGCCTTTCAGTTAATTCACTCTAAATTATTCCGTTGAATTTGGTATGAAATTCATTTAAATATTTAGACAGTAATCGGAGTTCCGAGTCAAGAGCAGGAAAAGCAAAGGCCATCAAGGAATATACCATTTTATAAACCACTAGCTGTAGCTCATGGCTTCGTCCGCGTGAAATTAAAAAATACTATGTTACTTACTGATAACGTAGCTTTTTAATGGTGTAAGAATTTTTGAAATAGGCCCAATATTTTTTGAGTTATTTCAATGCATTACGAAATTACAAATCTTTCCTCTTTATAATTATACTAGCTGTTCCCGTGCGACTTCATCCGCATACAATTATGAAAATTTTATTTTATTGTTTACATCATCATCATCACCAGCTCACTATACGTCCCCACCGAGGGGCTCGTAGCCTACCCTAAAGTTAGGGTGACTAGGCCATAGGTGTTTACATGAATGTGTCAAATTATTAATTGCAAATGTCAAAATGACATGATGACAATTCATGACAACCTTGCTTCCTTAATGTTGGCAGCTTGTAGTTTATGGTCCCTTTCCCACATGAAGGTTTTTTCCAATTTATTTATCCCTCAAGTTTAATAGCGTAAAAAGATACAGCCTAAAGCGTGGCGTAAGTGTAGGGCTTTTTATTAAAGAAAGAATTATTCAAAAATATGCTGTGATTGCTGACATCCTACGCCACAAAGTAGTGTGTGTTTACGCTTTAATATATTAGTATAGATAAACCATTTGACGTAGTATTACCTAATAGGTACTTCAGTTTGCTTCAAGGAGAAGTTACGGGCGAACTTTGTCGAGTAACTAAGTTGAATTTATGGATTCATTTCAATTCGCTCTAGTTTTAAAGTAAACATGATATGTTGTTATTCGATCAACGCTCAGATTTAATTCAATTGTAATCATACTTCTTACTAATAGCTATAAATGCGAAAGTTTGGATGGATAGATGGATGTTTGTCAGAGTTTGTAGCCTAAACGGCTGAACGGATTTCAATGAAATTTGGTATAGGTACAGAGGATAGTCTGGAAGAACACATAGGCTACTCACTTTTGTTTTTTTTTCTACTACTATATTCTACGCGAACGTTGTCGCGGGCGAAAGCTAGTCACTACATAATATGAAACAAAATGCTTCGCGCTGTCTGTCACTATGCTTAGATCTTTAAAACTATGCAACGGATTTGATTCAGTTTTCTAATAGATAGAGTGATTCAAGAGAAAGGTTTAAATGTAAAATACATGTAAAATATATTAAAGAAATACTGATAATTTTAGAGGATTCCATCATCATCATCTTCCCTACTTTCTTACTCTCGTAGGGTCGGGACACCGGGTTTTCGTCCTCCAAATAACTCTATCATTCGTCATCTCAGTCACCACTCCCTTCTTGGTCATATGACGTATCACACAGTCTTCAAGAGGATTGTAATGTGATGTAATTAAACACATTTTCTTATCAGCAATGAACCTGTGCGTGGCCCGGCCGTTAATATCTTTGAATTTATATGTGTAGCCAGAGGCTGTAAATTAAGTCTACGTACGTGTGAAAATCACTGACTCTTTTTGTCGCATTTTCGGAAGGTCACATTTAAAAACGACATCGTAAATTAAAAAAAAAACCTAAATTAGGATGATAAATACTAAATTAAATGTACATATGTATATAAAGAAAAATAAATGTTAAAGATATCTGTATATTCCCAATGATGTGTTTTCATTGTTGTTCGACGACTATAAACGCGAAGGCTTGTGGTTTGTTATTTTTATGAGAAAAAAATAATATTATAACGAACGTTTCCTCTTGTTTCTTGGTCTTTGGTCTTCGTGTACTTTAAAGTATATGAAACATGTAAGCAAATATCGGAGAGCAACAGAATTCGAAAAATCGGAAAGCTGCGTCCGAAAATTAAAAAAGGACACGAAAATCTTTCTGTGTCGTGAGCGACCTTTTAAAAGCGTGTTAAGTGCGACCCTGTTAGCCGGCGAACGTAAATAGATTGAGGTTTTAAGCGTCCTGTTTCGATAGGGATTAATGGGATGTTATTATTAAATTAATGATCTTTTTAATTGATTACAAACAACGCTACTTCTTTGTCAAATTGTTCAAAATTCAAACTATAATTTTTTGAATTTAGAATGGAAAGAAACTTACATATATGCTTATACTAGATGTCGTCTGCGACGTCATCTTTGCGGGATTAAAAAAGGGTTTAGTAATTTAGTAGCCTATGTGTTCTTGTTGTACATCTATGCCAAATTTCATTAAGATCCCTTCAGCCGTTTAGGAGATACCTTCTAACGAACATCCATCCAAACGTACACACATTCGCAAATATAATATTAAGAGTGTCTGTACGAAAAATGTCATACTTCGTGTTGCGTCGCTGATAGCGAAAAGCCTAAAAGTAGTCTTTAAAAATGACAAAAGATCTGTTTTATACAGCTATTTACCGCCGTAAAAGTAACAAGAATGTATTTTAGATAATTGTAAACCTTTTTTGACCTTCTCAATTTGTCTGTATTTTTTTACAGTTATTTCAGTTAAAACAAGAACAATTCGTAACTTCCTGTGGTGAGGTGGCTGTGAACTATGAGGAAGGGTTACATTATAAATGCTAAGTTCTAGACACAAAGTTTTAGTGGAAGATAATATTATTGTTACTAAATGTTAAACACAAACATCAGTTATAGTCTAAACAGGAAATGTATATAATCGTAGCGGAATTACCTTAATCGATATCTACACGTGCGTAAAGTTTGTCGATGGAATATTTAGTTGAACATCTATTCCATAGAAAAGGTAAGGAGTAAAAGGTTAGCATGGTATTGGCATGTTATGAGGAGGGATGAATCGCATGTTAAAAGGAGAACGTTAGTTATGAGTGGGGAAGGGTACATCGGTAGAGGTAGACCTAGAAAGAGATGGATGGATTGTGTAAAAGGTGACACGATCAAAAAGGGAGTGATGACTGAGATGACGTATGCTAGAGTTATGTGGAGGACAAAAACCTGTCGCGCCGACCCTACAGGAGTAGGATAAGGAGATGATGATGATGATGATGATCTGTTCCATAGTATAATCTTATACTTGATGATAGAAATAAAGGATTGGGGACAAAAGGTTAGGATATAGACATGTTGACAAGAGCGTCGGTGGCTCAGTGGTTTAAGCACTTGACTTGTAATCTACAGGTCTTGGGTTCGAATCCCGCCATGTACCAATGTGATTTTTCGAATTTTCATATGTACATAATTTACCCGACATTCTTACGGTGAAGGAAAACATCGTGATGCAACCTGCACATATCGGCGAAGAAATTCAAAGATATGTGTGAAGTCAACCAACCCGCACTTGGCCACCGTGGTTGACTATGGCCTAGTCACCCTATCTTAGGATAGGCTCTGAGCCCCTCGGTGGGGACGTTTAGTGAAGCTGGTGATGATGATAGACATGTTCGGAGACAAGACATAAAGGAGAAACTGATGATATTGAATGTGGATGGCTGTAAGATCAAAGAAAGTATGGATTATTTGAATGCAGGAGGGATGTGAATTTAAATATGACGGTTGATAGAGATGTATGGTAGAGTATATATTGTGCCGACCCTTCGTAGGAAAAAAGGCGTCGATTATTGAAAATGATTGGATTATTATGTTAATTACTTATACACTAAATACATACATTTTGTATTTCAAAAGTAATATATTATAAGAAATATTACTTGTAACTTTTCTACGTACTGAAATATAGCAGTCGCCGTTTTAAAATCTGATAGAGTTTTAAACCTATAAAATGTTTAGAATTTAGTATAAAAGTTGCGTATTCTTTTTTACCATATAAATGTTCGCTAGCGGACGAAAAATAACTCATCACGTCTGAATGGTTTAGAGGAATGCAATGAGAAAAAACATTTAGTTATTTTTATTTCATGATGTGAAGCGGTAGGTTTTTATATCTTACTTCTTATTAATATTATAAATGGGAATGTTTAGATGGATGCATGTTTGTTACAGTTTGTAGCCTAAATTGCTGAACGGATAACGATGAAATTTGGCATAGATGTAGATGAAATTCTGGAAGAACACATCGGCTACTTACTTTTGCTTTTTTATTTCCACGCGAACGGAGTCGCAGGCGAAAGTTAGTTAATGTAAATGGGAGAATTTTGAATAAGCATATTTACCTTTCACCTTACATAAAACGTTTATTACCCAAATGAAATACAGTGAAAAAAAAAATTACACTATTTTAACTTCAATACTTAAGCTAAAGAATAAAAATTAATTGCATATACAATTCAAAATATGCACTTAAAGATATATTTTTAATTAATTTAATTCTTTGAAACATTGTGATATACGGTAGAAAAATATTGTGCAATAAAACTCCATGCATGCTACGAGAATGCTACAGCAATGCGCGTGCTACGCGCTACGAGAGACAATTTGCAACTTATAATACTTTCCATACATAATCCTCTTATGAGCCAAGAGGAAACAAGTAGCCAATAAAGACGAACAAACAACATAAAGGGTATTAAAGTTTAGTGAATACAAGTGTTATAACATTAAATATTGCGATATTTAGCTATTAAGGGTTAAAGTAGAATCAAAATTGATTTTACAAATTGATGACAAATCAGATTTTCTTTTAGTAAATTACTTTTTTCGATTGTTTTATTATAATTAGCTAAATGTATTCAATGTGATTTAATTATTTACTTATCTATACTAATATATTAGAAAGATATATCTATATTATATTAGAAAGATGAAAGATTTGTATTTTTGTATGTATTGAAATAACTCAAAAACTACTGGGCCGATTTTAAAAATTCTTTCACCGTTAGAAAGGTAATTTATCTGTGAGTAGTAGTTTATATTTTTTTATTTCACGCGGGCGAAGTCGCGTGCAACAGCTAGTATATTATAAAGAGGAAAGATTTGAATTTTTGTATTTGTGTATGTATTGAAAAAACTCAAAAACTACTTGGCCGATTTCAAAAATTCTTTCACCATTTAAAAGCTATACGTTATCAGTGAGTAACATAGGCTATATTTTTTAAATTAACGCGGGCGAATTCGCGAGTAATAGCTAGTATTTAAATACGGTAAGTTTTTATTCACAAGCACTTTGTGTTTTCAGTCTAGCAAAATCTGTATTGAAAGGAAATACATAAAGTTTTGTATATTATACATAAATAGTAACAAACACATTTAAAAAGATTACCTTCCTGGAATCGGAAGGAAGTCTCATTTTTCTCTTTAATATAAGAAAGTGAACTCGAACGGAAATTCTGTTACATCAGAAGTTTGTTTTGATCAAACTGATTGAAAACAAAGGGAAAATAAAAATTTATTTATTAAAGAGTAATATACTTCTGGTCTTACTAATATTATAAATGCGAAAGTTTAGATGGATGGAGGGCGTCGGGGGCTCAGTGGTTTAAGCACTTGACTTGTAATCTACAGGGCTTAGGTTCGAATCCCGCCATGTATCAACGTGATTTTCGATTCTCGAATTTCATATGTACATAATTTACCCGACTTTCTTACGATGAAGGAAAACATCGTGATGCAACCTGCACATATCGGCGAAAAAATTCAAAGATATGTGTGAAGTCAATCAACCCGCACTTGACTAGCCTGGTTGACTATGGCCTAGTCACCCCTTACTTAGGTAAGCTCCGGGACCCTCAGTGGGGACGTAAAGTGAACAGGTGATGAATGAAAAAATGAATTAGATGGATGGATGCATGTTTGTTAGAGTTTGTTGTCTGAACTGCTGAACGGATCTCGACGAAATTAAGCTTAGATGTAGAGGATAGTCTGGAAGAGCACGTAGGCTACTTACGTTTGTTTTGTTACTTCCACGCGAACGGAGTCGCGGGCGAAAACTAGTTTATTAATAAATTTCATTATGGTACCATTACACTTCTCAGGTGTATATTTTTTCAATAACACATTATAAAAATTTGTTTTGTAAATTTTAGGTAACATATTTTTTTTGAATTAATTTTATTATCTGTCCTCTTCTGAGGACGATATATACATGAAAGATAATAGAGAAATGATAGATTAAAAATAGCGCTTTCAGCAATTACACGGGAATTAATACGAAGTTTATAAAGTTTTTGTTATATTCGTGTCAATTATTAAAGGAAGCGCAACCATCGTATTGAAACCAAAGCGTCGCCAGTGTAATTTCGGTAGTCTTACGTTGTTGTCGCGTATTGTGTTGTCCGTAAATACGGTACGTTTGCGTGTAACATACGTAAAGTTTTTAATTACTGAATAATGGGTAAGTTATGATTAGTTATAGTTTATTTTTAACATACTAGAATTTTTAAAACTTTTATACATATTGCAGTTAATTGTTGCTTTCTTTTCAATTGTTTAATTAAATGGAAAATAGAGGATTAAATTTATGCATTTTGGTGGAAATATTTAATTGTAAATAACTGAAATTAGAAGATTTTTATCAAGAAGCTTTCGGCGGTTTATTATAAATGATTATATAATATTATAATATATTTTACATCCATCTAAAATGGGTTAAAGCTTGTGTAACCTTTCAAGTTTATATACTTAATATTTACAAGTACATGATAAAGTCTTTTTCGTAGAACAATAGCCCCCAAAGGTTATTAAGCACAGTATATTGTTCATAAAATCAAAGTAAATGTTTAGTTGACCTTGCGAAATATTTATCTTAGTTACCTAAGTTCAAAGTTTGCATCTTCAATGTTATTAAGCTTCGTTTTCTCAGCTTAGTATCAAGTTGAAATTATAATTGACTGAGCGAATTCTAGGACCGTTTCTGTGAATAACAAATGCTACGTGATAACTTCACAATATTCAACTACTAACGTTCGCCGTGACTTAATCAGGACAGAATTTAAACAATACAGAATAATTGATAACCTTCTTATTTAGGGAAGACGGTTATAAATAGTCTATAACATGCCTTCCAGTAAACGTGCCGTCATAATCCGTCCAGCTGTTGCAAAGATTAACCGGAACAAACTCGGACTTCCGGAGAAATTGCGGGAGCAAATTAAAAAAAAATGTTACATCGTTATCAGTAACGTAAATGTATCATGTTTAGGATATATGATGTATTTTTCATAGCTACATAAATATACTCATATTTATTTAATTGTGTAGATGAAGTACATTTGACCGCAATTCGGTTAATTTAAGTTATAAGTTAAGAAGCGATCGAAAAAGTTTCTGCTAATCTGTTTACCCATCCCTAATGATCTATGCACATGCAAAATCAAATCGTTTCCTATTCATCCGCTAGCAAATTACAAAGGGGTTAGACCTTTGACGGGGGCATTGAGCACGTCTACGTGAAGCCTTGACCGAGTTATAGAGTATGATAAAACGCATAGTAAATACCTTCTCTTTTGTACTTCGATGATTCTTTTTGTTTCGACTCATTAAAGTTGAAGAAGCGACGTATTTATGCTTTAATTCTTTAGACTTTAAAGACTTTTTGTAGATAAATACTCGACGAAAGTGGTTAGTCTTTAAATGTCTAACTGCTGATTTGAATCGTTTATTAGTCACGGTTGATTATGACAAGATTAACATATAAATAAGAAATCATCAACTTGCCTTTGCCCCTAAAGGGTCTTCACAGTATATTCTGTCAATTCCATACATCTCTATCAGCTATCATATCTGAATATACTCTTTAAGCATATTCTCTTTCGTAGAATTCATTCATATTTTTTTCGGTCTTCCTCTACCTTTGTAGCCATTAACATTCAATATTAATACTATCTTGTTTGTGTCCTCAACTCGCCGCATACATACATATCTCCATACCACGCTAATATTAAAAATTAAGAATAAATAAATAAGTTCTTAATATGTATATGAGCTTACGACAGAATGTAAACTTATTGTAAACAGATAAGATCTGCAAATACACAAATAAATTTCACGACCTGGCCCCATTACAACCCCAGTACCGTATCGTAATGTTTGCTTACTGTGACCGCTCTGAGACATTTATAGCTCAAGAATTTATACAAATACTAGCGAATAGAGACGATTTTATCCGAATGTTCAATTCCTAGCTTTTAAAGGGTTTATACATTAACAATAATGTGATTGTAATATTATAAATGCGAAAGTTTGAATGGATGGATGGATGTTTGTTAGAGTTTGTAGCCTAAACTGCTGAACTGATCTCGATGAAATTTGGCATAGATACAGAACATAGTCTGGAAGAACACATAGGCTACTTACTTTTCTTTTTTTTATTTCCACGCGGACGGAGACGCGGGCGAAAGCCATCTTAAAATATATTGCTAAATAATAATCGTAAAAACTTTGTACATTATGCAGGAAATGTCATTCTTTTACAAACAGTGCTAATTAACCCGTTAATTTAATTTAAACTTACTAAATGAGTTCTCGAAAAAGTTTCCATTTTTTCGAGAACTCTTCGGGGAATTTATTATAAATTCACAGTTTCAATATTGAGTTTACGCCTTTGTTAGTCTCGCGCATAACGGATTTAAAAGTATGCTCGCAAGCAGCATTTTTTATGTTACTTTTGTTTTGAATGACAAATATTTTTTGTATTCTGAGAATTTTTAGTATAGGTTTGATGCGTATGTTAAGATGTGACAAGGGATAAAGTTAAGAATTGTTATACTAGAGGAAGTTTGACATTCGCGCCGGTGATGGTGAAATTGAGAAGAATAAACACGAAAGTATTAGTTCATGCGCACACCTTTGACTAAACTATCGCACAACTGTTGTGATAATGTCGACAGTTTCGCAGCCAATTCAACTAAAAATCGAGTAGTGTGCGCATCTCCATAAAAGCTCATAGGAATCAATGCGCGGCTAAACAATTGTGCGATAGTTTAGTCAAAGGTGTGTGCCCGCTCTTAAGATTGAATGTGAATGGCTACAAAGGTAGAAGTTCCAAGAAAGTAAGGATTGTGTGGAGGATGATGCGTCCGAAGGAGGTGAATTCAGATATGACTGCTGATAAAGATGTATGAAAGAGTACATAGGGACAAGTGAAGGTTAATGATGTGACAATTATATTCAGTATACAATTAAGTTGTATGAAAAATTTAAATAGTACATCCAATATTTAATTATTTAATTTAGTGAAATGTAAAACATTGTCCTTTTTTCTGACGTGATTTATGTACTACAAAGATAAAGTACTTTAGATAAGCGAAAAGGATTTATATGTAATACAATAAAAAGTTTCGGAGACAAATTGAACTGTCTTCACTGCTAAGCTTTTAGCACTATTCAATACTTTTAAGTATTTATAAAGCATTTGATTATCCGCTTTTACTTAGTACAATTTAGAGGTAGACATATAAAGAGATGGATGGATTGCGTGAAAGGTGACATGATCAATAAGGGAGTGACTGAGATGACGTATGATAGTGTTATGTGGAGGACAAAAACCTGTTGCGCCACTACGGAAGTAGGATAAGGAGGAAGATGAATTTTCACGATTTACATCTTTACTATATGAATAAGTAATGTTTTTACGTTTTATCCTTATATGAAATATGTTTATCTTTTAAATCAAGTCATGGATTTTCTCTGAGAATGATCTCTGTTTGTTTCTGTGGGTCTTTTATAAACTGAAATGATTTGATGAAATATTCTTATTAAAATACTAAATGAACATGTAATTATTTTAATCGAAAATAAAAAGCAATAATTATTTTATGGTCATCCAATGGTTGAAATTGATTTTGAGTGACCATTTGATGGTTTTAGGCACAAGTTAATCATATTGCGTTTAGGACTGCTGTATTACAAACTAAAATGTTATCATATTTAGTTATCCAGTTTGTAATTTGCTCTCGTAGCAAACATTATACGCATTATCATCGATATTTATTGAATCACAGAGGGGAATCTTATCGTTTTATAGCGTGACAACGACATTATTATTTCGGGAAAAGAAAATGTTGCAAAACAGATATTGTAATTGCTCTATAAAATTCAGGATTATATAATGTATGCAGAAATATTGGAATGTCTGTCTAATTGTAAGACAGTTTGTGTCGGATAATCTCTGAAACAACTGGAACGATTTTAAGGGGATTTTTAATTAAAGGTAGCTGACGTAGCAAGAGTGATATAAGCTTGTTATTTCTTTTAAGTTGCGGACAGCAGCCAGTTACATTCTGTAATACGGATCAAAAGATTTATTACTGCGCAGTTGTTTGATTTGAAGAGCAAGACTTTAATCAATTGAACTGCAACTCTGTCCGTTTGTTCGTAGTCATTGAGCGTTCAACTTCCGGTCCGCAAATTAAATTAAACCGTTGTTTGCAGTTCGATAGCTGTAATGTAATTCTGTTTTAGAATAGATTTTATATGTACTAGTTGCGAAAATGTTTCAAGTATTTAATTTATGTCAATCTCTTCATCATAAATTTTAATGAAAATTTTCGATCAATTTAATGTTGTTACTATGATAAAAATTCCTGTTAAATAAATCGTGTTTTTATACACAGAAAATCTTAATCGTTCAAATCGAGCAGACGATGAAAATTTTCCATCGTCCTTATAATATTTAACAACGCATTTATTGAAATGTGAATAAAATTACGTCGTGGAACTTTCATCTGCGTCACAATAGTGTCTGGGATTGCCTACGACGCAAAAAAGTTACGTTTTAATATTAACTTTCATTTTTTAAAAACTGCGAAGGAAATTTTAAACTCTCATGAATTAAAACCAACAAAGATTTTAATGGAACTGATGATGGCATCTAGCAATTTGGATTTCTACCAATTTTATTAAAATTCAACAGTCGTAGTTAACAGTTCCGGTTGAATCATCTAGTCATTATCAAACTGCCCTTGTCCCTACGGAGGGTCGGCACATTATGTGCTGCTCTTCCATACGTATATATCTATCTAGCCGTCATATACGAATTCAATTCCTTCTTACGCATATCACCTTTCTCGCAAAACTTTCTTAGGTCTTCCTTCACCTTTGTGGTCATCAATAATTTTTTTTTATGATTATATTGGTATTATAATGATACGAGTACTAATATCATAAATGCGAAAGTTTAGATGGATGGATAGATGTTCGTTTGAGTTTGTAGCCTAAACGGCTGAACTTATCTGGATGAAATTTGGCATAGATGTAGAACATAGTCTGGAAGAACACACAGGCTACTTGCATTTGTTTTTTTAAATTCCATGCGGACGGAGTCGCGGGCGAAAGCTAGTAAAAATATTATGGAAAATTCTATCTGTGCTGAAAGTAACATCTTATCTTCAGTTTTAAGTTCATTGAAGTCCTTTTACTATAAAAATCCTAAAGAAAAATGTAAAAGATCTTTTATAATGACATTGTTAGATACAAGAGTCCTGAAAAGACCTTGAAGTCACCTCTAGATGTCTATTTTTCTAGTGTAATGTGATACTATTGCGAAGAAAATTTATGACGCAAAAGTTACGAGAAATGGCAACCTCCGCAGAGGACAGACAAGAAACTGAGATAGATAATTAATATCGTTACACACGTTTCGTTTTTAAACGGTTAAATTGTCCAGTTGTTGGTTTTAACTGTACAGTTAAACTGTGATTAAATTTAACGTGAATGTTTGTTGTGATCAGTGCACATGTTTTTCTTAAAATACTAGTTTTAGCTTGACGCCTTTATATTATACGAAGATAGCCTAAAGTTATCTAATTTTTGAGTTGTTACTACCTAGATAAAATTACAAAAACGTTTTTTTATTATAACTTTCTAGGAAAAGATTACAAATGTTTTCGGTACAGACGTTTCAGTAGCGTAATTGTAGTTATACAATTTCAAATCTATATGTTTACGTAAATAATTATAAATTTAATCATTAAAGGAATTTTTCGCATCGAATCTTTTTGTTTTTGTTTTTAAAAGTATTACAAAATGAGGCATTTATTTTTAGCCGTCCGAGAAAAAGGTCCTTAGTAATTTCCATTTTAATATGTTAAAGGTAATTATGTCAAAAACATCTTAATTTCATAATTCATAAGTCCTTCAGGCAATATTCAGCAAGGACATTTGAAACGAAATGGTAATCCTAACAATGTTTTTGTGTAGTATTTTAATATCCTATAAGTGTACAACGTAGTGAATATTATATTCAAATAGAATTATAATTTCAACGAACATTTTTCAAGTATTCACAAATTATTACAAAATATAAAGTGAAAAAAAGAATTGTTAAAATAAATATTAGCAAAATATTAATAACTAGCTGTTGCTCGCGACTTCGCCCGCGTTACTCACAGATAAATTACCTTTCTGACGGTGAAAGAATTTTTAAAATCGGCCCAGTAGTTTTTGAGTTATTTCAATACATACAAAAATACAATTCTTTCCTCTTTATAATATTAGTATAGATTTGCTCATATTTATCAAAAAAAAATCGCAGTGAGCTAATTCGTACATCAGATCACACGATCGTAGATACGAATGACATATAACCCAAAGATAACTAGACTGAAGTTAAGCAGCAGATCAGCTCACGGTTAACATAGGTGAAGCAGATCAATTCGTATATTGAGGCACAATTCACATGAGTTGCAAGTCACCGGGTTCGTCGTCAACCATAGTTACATGTTGAGCTGAGCTGCTAATTAATTCATCAAGTTCCGTTCAAAGGTTCAAGACTATCTGAGCTGATCCTTTGACATATCGTCACTTTTGTCTTTAATATGTTTTTTTTATAGCGGCTTTATGCCTTTAATATTGTCACGACGTCATCTATTGATGAGTAGCGAAATTCGTATCCGAAGAATAATCGAGCTGTTTCCAGAATGTTCGATCGCAGCGAGTGGCGAAAATGACGTTCGCGAAAAGATGTCTGGAATATTCGAATCGGATCGAGAATGTTCCATTATGAAATTTATGTAATTCGGACTATAGATAAAAGTTCTGACAAATGAATAACAAAAAGAAGATCGAAATCGGGGTATATAAGGGGAGTCAGATGTGACTCGGGAAGTCTTACGGTGAAAAGTGAACCGCGAAGAAGTCTTAAGCGAATTGCGAAGAAGATTTAAGTGACCGCGAAGTGAAAGTGCAAGTGTTATAGTGACAGTGGTGTTCTGTAAAGTGCTCTGTGTTAGTGATCCTGTATATAGTATGTCGTGAAGTGTTAAGGAACAATTGTGTGAGTGTTGTGAATCGCTGTCTCTGTAAAGTCGTGAATAAATTAACGCAGAAATTTTGAAGGTGTTTTAACTCTATCCCTCACGCCCGTAACAATATGTTGGATCAAGTTTCAAGATGGAATAGAATAAAAAAAATGTACTTTACTTATTAGTCACGTGACATGTGAACGTAGTAACCAGACAGAAGCTAGCCGTTAGTCTTTGGTTGCGGTCGCTTCTATCCCGGTGAAGCCGCAAGGGAACACATTACGTTTAGGCAAACTAAACTAATTATACCCGGGTAGACAGCGAGCACGTTTATCAATGCATGACCAGCTGTTTGTTAAATTCACGTTTTGGAGTATTCGAGGAAGCTTTGAGAGTAACATTAAATTACTTGTTTTCAACTTTTTGAGTGTCATTCTCAAACAAGACTGACCGCGACCTCGCTTGCACGGAATATTAAAAAAAATGTCAAAAATATAGCTTATGTTACAGTGATAAGGTAGCTTTGTAATGGTGAAAACATTTTTCAAATCTGTCCAGTTTTTGAGTTTGAAGGTTGGATAAAAAATACAAATCTTTCCTCTTTATAATATTACTAGCATTTGCCCGCGATTCCATCCGCGTGGAATTAGAAAAAAAAAACAAAGACCAGTAGCCTATGTGTTCTTCCTGACTATCCTCTACATCTAGGTCAAATTTCATAGAAATCCTTTCATTAGTCTAGGCTACAAACTCTAACAAACATCCATTCATCTAAACTTTTGCATTTATAATCATACTTCATACTAATATTATAAATGGGAAAGTTTAGATGGATGGATGGATGTTTGTTAGAGTTTGTAGTCTAAACGGCTGAACGGATTTCGATGAAATTTGGTATAGATGTAAAGGTTAGTCTGGAAGAACACATAGGCTACTCACTTTCGTTTTTTTTAATTCCACGCGGACGGAGTCGCGGGCGAAAGCTAGTAGTATATACTATCTTATAGTATAAGTGTCGATTATAAGATTGTTTAGTTAACTATTTCAATAAACATTTTAAGGCTAGATTCTGGAACATTATCAGACCGTGAACACAAAGACACAAGGATTATTTAAAATTAATAGCGTTATAGTTCTTCGAATTATAGATTTTATGAGGCCGTTATATTATGAAAATTGTTACAAAACATTTTTAATAATATTCATTAATTTTATTAGGTGACTTTTAAAATTGGTTTAGCTCTCGTGTAGCTAGGTATTTTTATTTAATTACATCCCGGAAACGTGTTACGTTACGTTCCGTAACATAATATTATCAACAAGGGTCCTCTAAATACGCGATGTGAATTCTTAAATAAAAATCAAGGGTTGTCACAGTATTGATTACTACATAAATCTTTTCAAACAATCCATCACACACGGAGTATAGCCATCTTTACACATTACATCCTTCGCACTACAATAGACATTAATTACTGTTTGGACCCTATGGTCAAAGGATATTCGTCTATTATTCGTCTGTAAAATACCAAAGACTCAAGTTCAACTAAAATAAACACGTTCGTACCAATAATTATTATACTAATATTATAAATGCGAAAATTTAGATGGATGGATGGATGTTTTAGACGTTGTAGCCTAAATGGCTGAACGGATTTCGATGAATTTTGGTACAGATGTAGAGGATAGTCTGGAAGAACACATAGGCTACTTAGTTTTTTTTAATACCACTCGGACGGAGTTGCGGGCGAAAGTTAGTATTATATATTAATATCATAGAAATTCAGTTTAATAATCAGTTAATGACTTAAGAATATTTTATAAGTCGAGAGTGTTGGGAATTTACGTCTGAACGAAGACGGAGCAAATTCACCTTCAGATTATAAACAAGGGATTTGTTTCGTGTCGGTTTGTTTACAGTCGGCCAATTAGAGTACAATTACCATTTTACACAGCGGTGTGATTTCAAAAAGATATCTGTATTTGAATTGTATTCAATAAAGTACGGTCGGTATATTCAGCAACTTGCTCGATATAACGCAATAATCTATACTAATATTATAAAGAGGAAAACTTTGTATTTTTGTATTTTTGTATTTTTGTATTTTTGTATGTATTGAAATAACTCAAAAACTACTGCGCCGATTTTAAAAATTCTTTCACCATCAGAAAGGTAATTTATCTGTGAGTAACATAGGCTATATTTTATTATTACTAATGTTCAGGAACTATTAATAAACAGCGTGTTTCTGGACGCCGGCGTTAAAAACTCACTAAACTTTAACTTTTCTCGGCTTACGCTGCTTAAACCGTTAGAGGCATATAAAAATGATGTATGAAAGAATTGTAGATCTTAAAAAGTTCTACAGAAAAGTGCGCGATAGCATATATCTATCTTTAACGGTTTTCTTACAATAACCACTTTTGTGTTTACAAAATGAATTAAAAATCCAACGCTATTTGCAGCGCTCTTTTATTGGTTTCAACATTAATCCTTATCCAAATAAAGCGTTTGTTATCAGGAGAATTTAATGTAGAATAAAATTGTCATTTACAGTATTAAAATTGGACTAATAGTTTAGAAGATATCGCGAACACAAACAATAAGGGTAACCGAAAAATCAGCTTACAAGCTACCGGACTTAGAAATTTGGAATCTTGCATCGGTAGATTTCTGTTATAACGTAGATTACTACTAAGTTAATACTTTTGGTAATAGGTTGAAAAAAAGGGCGAACGTAATAGGTTATATATTTGTAATTTCACGCGGGCGAAGTCGCGAGCAACGGCTCGTATTATATAAGGTTTGAACAAGCTATTCAAAATAACGATAAAAGATTTTTTTTAAACGTAAATAAACCAGCGCTTGACCACGACTCCACCTGAGTTAAGTGAAGACGCGGCCGAAGGATAGAGCGCGCTAGCTCAATAAGTGCCGATTCACCCTACTCTTGAAGGCACCCAAGTTATAGCTGGACGGGAACACTGAGGCCGGCAACTTGTTCCATTCCTTTGATGTGCGCACGAGAAACGATGTCTCGAATCGCTTCGTTCGAACCCGTGGCTCATCAACTAAGTAGGGATGGAGACTAGCCGTACGTCTCGACGTTCGGTGGTAAAAAGGGGATGGGGGAAGATATATATAGATAAGATACTCTTAAGTATTATTTACCGTATTGTTAATTAACAATGACTTTTAACAGTAGAATTTTACTTAGGTATTGTCGCATTTAAAATGAAAAAAACTAATATATGTAAGGCTAGTGGAATTTATCAGTATAATAAAAACAATGTACATTTACTTATAATATATATATTATAATAACGGCTTATAATAACTGTCTGCTTCCTTCCTTTGTGTTCATACTTCAGTATAGCGTATACTGACTTATTAAAAGCAACAATTAGAAACATATAAATGTGACCGACTTTACACGGGCAGCCGAGCATTTACCGACCATATCAATTCATTACGTCTAAAACAATCTTATCATATTACACAAAACCCTTATCAACTGTTTATTTAAATCTTTAACAAACATAATTTTATATATTGGACTAGATTATTAAAAATACAACATAAATCTATATCTATCTATACTATTATAATAAAGCGTAAACACGCACTTCTTAGTTGCCTAAGATGTCAGCAATTACGGCATATTTTTGAATAATTCTTTTTTAATAAAAAGCCCTACATTTACGTCATGCTTTAGGCTATATAGTTTCTCGCCATAAACTTAGGGGGTAAATATTTTGGATAAAAACCCTAATGTGGGAAAGAGACCATAAGTTGCTGCCAACATCAAGAAAGAAAGATTTCTAAGGTTTGTCATGTCATGTCATATCATTTTGACATTTTCTATTGATAATTTGACAAATGTAAACAATAAAATAATTTTTTTATAATTTCACGCGGATGAATCCACACGCGAACAGCTAGTAATTATATAAAAACCAATCTATGCACACCTAAAACTTTTTTTTTCTGCCTATTAGCTAGTCCGTTTTTATTTCGGATAATCACAAAGACGGCAGAACCAATTTTGATAGGTTGTTTACGAGAAGGTAACCGATATATGCGGGAATTATAACAGTAATATTTAATTCAAATATATTATTAAACTTCATGTTTCAATGTTGATGAAATATTTTCGAACATCCCATGGGATATGTCAACGTGTTGCAATGTAGCGTAAAAATAACACATCTAGCTCTCAAATCCCAAGACACTGTCGGATAGCAAAGGCAATTCTTCGCCCGTACTTTCCGAGAATACGAAATGCATTTTATTCCAGCATTTTTATAATAGAACGAATATCTTGTTTTGTTATCAATTTGCTGTGAATGTGACAAGTTATGAATAAGATTAGGTATAACATTTTCAGTGATATCTTTCTTACTTCTTACTAATATTATAAATGTGAAAGTTTAGATGGATGGATGTTTGTTAGAGTTTGTAGCCTAAACGGCTGAACGGATTTCGATGAAATTTGGCATAGATGTAGAGAATAATCTGGAAGAACACATAGGCTACTTAGTTTTTTTTTTTTTAATCTCGCGCGAACGGAGTCGTAGGCGAAAGCTAGTCTAACATAAATGCCAAAGTTTAGTTGGATGATTGTTTGTTAGCGCTTGTAGCCTAAACTGCTATATGGATTTCAATAAAATTTTCTATATATGTAGAGGATAGTCTGTACAAATACATAGGCTACTCACATTTTTTAGTTCAACACGAACGGAGTCGCGGGCGAAAGCTGGTCTTTAATGAGTTTTTATAGGCGTAATTACGAATTTTAATAAAGGATACGACATGGTTTGTAATTTCGGGCAGACGTTACACAAAATATAATACAAAAAATATACTTTAACATAATTGAGGAGTGTTAAATTATTGGACAGACAGGGTAGACACTGCGCGTCACATAAATGAACGATTTACTTTGAATGATTATTTCAAATAAAATGTTATAAATAAAAGTGGCTAAAATAATCTTCATTACAACTATTTGTATAATAATAATAGATCTTTTAGAGCATGTATCTTATTTTCGGCCTTACATTATATAAAGTTGTTATTAATATTGTGGAATATCATATTTTATGACAATAATATTCTCAACAACGTAACAGATTCTATTTATAATGTTCGGTTATTTTGTTACATATTTAGAATCCTTAAGAAAGAAGAAAAAAAAAACATCGGACCTTTTGATATTTATAATAAGGAATATGGATACAATATTTTTTCATATAGATTTATGTTATATTAGCTTACGCCTGCGATTCCGTCCGCGTGAAATAAAAAAAAAACAAATGTGAGTAGCCTATGTGTTCGTCCAGACTATCCCCTACATCTATACCAAATTTAATAGAGATCCATTCAGCCGTTTAGGCTACAAAACTTTAACAAACATCCATCTATCCTTCTAAACTTTCGCATTTATAATAATACTAGCTTTCGCCCGCGACTCCGTCCGCGTGGAATTAAAAGAAACAAAAGTGAGTAGCCTATGTGTTCTTCCAGACTGTCCCCTACATCTATACCTATTTTCATCGAAATCCGTTCAGCCGTTTAGGCTACAAACTCTAACAAACATCCATCCATCTATCCATCCATCCATCCATCCATCCATCCATCCATCCATCCATCCATCCATCCATCCATCCATCCATCCATCCATCTATCCATCCATCCATCCATCCATCTAAACTTTCGCATTTATAATAATATGTTAGAACTCTATACGTAAGAACATTCCAGACGTAAGATCTTATCATTTTTAATATGTACTCAGGTAAATAGGTTCGAGACAAATTCAATACAGTGATTTTAAGTTAAAAGTTTACTTTTTGTTTTTTGTACACGAAAAAACTCGTGTTTCTAACTGAATCAATATTTACATAACGTCTGCGCTTTTATAATATTCCAAGGAGAAAATTGTCTAAGTACTTTCGTTTAAAAGTAAACTGAAAACAAAGGATTTACCAACGGTATAATAGAAATAGTATCTTTAAACAACGTTAATTCTCAAATTCGTTTAGTTTACAGAATAATAAAGAAGGCGGTACAATTAAAGGGAAAACAACAGCTGCTTTGTCTGTGGGAACTGTATACAAAGAGGGTCGAATTATTCACTAGCTCAGTAAATAGTAAATTCTCTATTACTTCTCTCTATCTCTTACTCTGCAGTTCGAAAGCTTTTTGTTACTTGCATCTTAATTATTTAATATACGGTTATTTTAAACTAGCTGTTCTTGTACGGCTTCATTTGGATGAATCCGTGTTTCGCGCGTGACAGTTTCTTACAATTGATTAACCCCCTAAATTAAATAGCATTAAAAATATGTAGTCTATAGCGTGCCGTAAGTGCAGGGCTTTTTATTAAAATAAAAATGAGTAGTGTGCGCACTTCTATATAAGCTCATAGTAATCAAAGCGAGACTTTAGTTGTGCGATAGTTCAGTTTCAGGTGTGCGCAAGTTCTAAGGGATACATTCAGATGCTGTGATGGTTTGTGTGACCACAATTCCAACTGATCTCAAGTGTCAATTTGACAATATGTCACGTCTTGTCAAGTTGTCAAACAAGTTTGTAACTTGTAAACAAGTAGTTGTAGATTTAACACTAATTAAACAATAAAACAATCTTGCAAACTTCATTGACAATTAACTGACAAACTATTAGAAGTCACATAACAGTTTGACAGTGGCTAGGACTTTGACAGTTCTTGAATACAAATAAATAAATTATACATTCAAACGCCTACAGTTTTCGTATCCATTACTAATTAACGAGGTTAATTAGTTTGATGTCCGTTGATTTGTGTTTGTGAAAGTTATAAAACTAATCGATTCTAGTGTTAATTTTCATAGTTTAATTTGACACTTGAAATGAGAAATGACTTTATTAGATTCCTCTAGAAATTAAGAAGTAAATGGTTAGCATGGTATGGGCATGTTATGAGGAGGGAAGAATCGCATGTAACAAGAAGGACGTGAATTATGAATGTGGAGGTACACCAGTAGAGGTAGACCTAGAAAGAGATGGATGGATTGCGTGAAAGGTGACATGATCAAAAGGGAGTGATGACTGAGATGACGGATGATAGAGTTATGTGGAGGAAGAAAACCTGGTGCGCCGACCCTACGGGAATAGGATAAGGTTGGGGAGATGATTTATTTTGACACTTGAAGTTATTAACGAATTTATTACATGTTTTCGATATAAAGGACTTCTAGGTGTAGGCGTCACAGCCATTTTATGCTTTAATAAAATATAATTTTCTTTACCTCTTATGTTTTCTTCCAATTTGCACAGAATAACCTTACCAATAACACCGTTTTTTCCATGTATCCACGCTCGCCACTACCAATATGGCCGTCGTATCATCGAGCCAATACAACACCCTTATTTCTGACATCTGACTACTGTCCGATTATTAACATAACAAGTAGAATTCCGACATTATAAAACCATGACATAAATATTTAAATAATGTGTTAGATCACAATTACAAAGTTTATATTGCTATTTTAAATAAAGATAAATGGTATTGATTTATAGCATAGAGTAAAATAACCTTCAAGAATACAGAATACATCAAAATAGTTCAAAAGCTAACATATAAACATACGAGTAGTTATAAATCTTAAACCTAAACTCGAAAACAGGAAAAGCGAATGGAAACCAATAAAGCTCCTTTCAAGACTTATTTTTATTGCTTCTTTTTACATAACTGAATATTATTTATTCCGTTCACATAATTCATTTATACGTTTCTGTCCTCGTAATAATTATTTTCTAACTAAAAGTTTTAAAACCATTTCAGCAGCTAATGAAGTTATTATTTAATATTGTCAATTCATGGCCACCACATACCCTTAGTTAGGGCACTAATGGCTGAATACTGAGACGACATTTAAACAAAACAGTATCTTAATAAAGCCACCCTTAAACTCCGTGTCATAGAAATGTTGATTTATGTCAGACTAGCTTTCGCCCGTGACTCCGTCCGCGTGGAATTAAAAAAAAACAAACGCGAGTACCTATGTGTTCCTCCATATTATCCTCTACCAATCTATACAAAATTTCATCGGATTCCGTTCAGCCGTTTAGGCTACAAACTCTAACAAACATCCATCTATCTATCCATCCATCCATCTAAACTTTCGCATTTATAATATTAGTATGATTGTAAATGGCGATTACTTTTAAAATGTATTTAGATGAAGTAGGCAGAGGACTACATATTGTTGAAACCTTAGCCCATTATTAGAATTTGTCCATTCACTACTGGACACACGTCTAGTAGCAGAAGATGTCGATGCTTAAAATATAATAGTTTTAATTTTGGGTATATTCCAGTTCCAAAATAGAGATAAAAGTTGTCAAGAAACTAAAATTTTGATGCTTTTCTTTGACATATTTGTAAGTAAGGCTGTTAATCAGTAATAAATGTGTTGGTAAAATTTCTCTAATAATTAATCATAGGCGTGAACTTTTCGATCTCTTAAAATTTAGATACGGTAAGTATTAGAATGCTTGTAACATTAATAACACGTTGTTATTAATGTTAAAAGCATTTGTTCTTGTCATATTAATGAAATTTTAATGTCCACTCTCCGTTATTTATAAAAACAAAAACCTGAAAATGATCTGATTTATTTCAAGTGTAAACGAAAATTTTGTTCTCATTATTATTTTTGACCGACTTCCCAAAAGAAGGAGGTACTCAATTCGTCCGTATGTTTTTTTATTTTTTTTTTATGTGTGTTACGGCATAACTCCGCCCCTGGTAGACCGATTTTGAAAATTCTTTTTTTATCCGAGAGGTAGTGCTTGCAGGTGGGTCCCATTTTTTTGTTTGATTTTTGGAGTCAAAGACTACGGCGTAGTTAAATAGTTTAGCTCAAAATTGCGTGACGAAATTTGGTGTCTTTTTTGCTTTCTATGCTTCCGTAGCCTAAACTATAAGACTTACACAAAAATTATGTATGGAAGAATTGTAGCCCTTTAAATTTGCTAAATAAAAGTCCGCGATAGCATATATCTATCTCTTAAGGTTGTCGCACAATAACCACTTTTTTTCATTAATATTTCGATCAAAATCTATACCCCACTTTCAACGCTATTACTCGTGTTCGGTATGGATCCTTATCAAAATAAATGTGTCCATCATCAAGAGAATTTAATTTAGATTATAAATGCCCTTGGAACTGTGTAATTCCGATCAATAGTTTAGGAGATATCATAAATAGCAAATTACGAGTCGCAGAAAAAAATACCAACTTGTAACAAAGTTTGCTTTCTTGGCTTACGTAGCCTAAACTATAAGACTTACACAAAAATTATGTATGGAAGAATTGTAGCCCTTTAAATTTGCTAAATAAAAGTCCGCGATAGCATATATCTATCTCTTAAGGTTGTCGCACAATAACCGTTTGTTTCGAGAAAACCGTCAAATAAGTGCAATCGACTTTATTTAAAACGCTTTTATTCTTATTTGGTATGAATCCTTATCCAAATAAATATGTTTTCACGATTGAGTATTATATGTAGATCATAATTGCCTTTTACAGTACGTAATTCTGTGCAAGATTCTAGAAGTTATCAAAATATTAAAACTCACGGGCAACAGCGGCGCGCGGCCGCACCGAATTATGAGTGAATGATCGCAACGATGTATTAGTTCTTTACTTAATTTCTTAGATAATCGATTTAGATAACTCATTATTTGTTTGAAAGCTAGTGATTATCATACTGCGATGTCTAGATTCACTAAAAATCGAGAAATAAATAAACTTTTAAATAAAAAACAAAACCGACTTCCAAAAAAAATACACTAAAAACAAAATCTTCTCAAAAAAACAGTACACTAAAAAGTAACGAAATAATTACTTGAAAATAGTAAAACCTCCCTTATTGTAGCTGTAATGTCTATATTGTACAATTATTATTACTTTGAAGTCGGTGTCAGTCATTACTAAAAACGTTACTATACTTTCAATTGTCAATTGTTATGGTAAAAATGTAGAAAACCTTACGTAGAAATATCACTGCATATACCTCGGCTGACACCGACATCAAAGTAATGATAATTGTACAATATAGACATTACAGCTACAATAACGGAGGTTTACTATTTTCAAGTAATTATTTCGTTACTTTTTAGTATACTGTTTTTTTTAAGAATATTTTATTTTTAGTGTATTTTGTTTGGAAGTCGGTTTTGTTTTTTATTTTGTATTAAGCGTAATGGATATGAATTTCTATTCCATCGAATTGAAAGAGACTCGGGTGCATCCGGAAAATGAATCTAAAATTCATTGAATTTCTAATTGCTTTAATTTGCGCGTTTTGTGTTATATTGAAAAATTAATATTACACGATGGATAATAAATAATTCAGTGTGAAGGAAAATCGCCATTAAAATTAGTTAAAATGCCAATGAAGATTTTAATATTTCAATTAAGATGTGAAGGAAAAATATCGCTATAAAATATTTATTTTGTAAATTAATTTACATGTTCTGGTATTAATTTATTATAGTTTAATTTTATTATATACTAGCTGTTCCCGTGCGGTTTCATCCGCATGAGATTATAAAAACATTATTTTATTGTACATTTGTCTAATTTTCAATTGCAAATGTCAAAATTTCCGTTACCATAATAACCTTGCTTCCTTAATGTTGGTAGCTTGTAGTTTATGGTCCCTTTCCCACATCAAGGTTTTTCTCTAATATATCTACCTCCTAAGTTTAATAGCGTGAAAATATATAGCCTAAAGCGTGTCGTAAGTGTAGGGCTTTTTATTAAAGAGACGATTAATTAAATATATGATGTGATTGCTGACATCCTACGCCACAAAGTAATGTGTGTTTATGCTACTAACTATAGATGTATTTAATTTTTAATTCTGGGGTTAATTTGTTAACAACCTCTACGTATGTTATGGTCCTAAAACATGATCTTAATTTGTGTTGTTAGGTATTTTTAGTTTGGATCTTATTTAAATCTCATTGTTTATTCAATTCACGTAGTTTAAAGGTAATCCTATTGATGAATTCTCTAGAGCTGAGTTATTTAATTTACTTCTAAGATTGTATGATTGACAATTTTAATTAAATTTCTAGACATAGAAGCATGTTTAGATCTTATTTAGAGTCCTACAAACGTATGCATTATTTCTGTGTTTAACAAACAAATGAGATTAATTACTAATTATGATTATAGAGTCTTTTGTATAAAATAACCGAAAGTATCGTCTTTGATTGTTTTCACAATTTTATAATTATTTCCGTAATAATCTAACCTTACTTTTTTTTATTATTCGTTTGAAGCCAACATAACAGATCTATTTATCTCATCGCAAGTCTCTTACACAACTTTACTTGGTAATTTTCTTTCTCCAGTTACTTAACTCGTTCTCATGTTATACGACCCAACAATTTTATCCCAGTTAATTAAAACTAAGTAACGAAGCTGTATTTTTAGACGTAACTTTAGAAGTATCGTAAGTTTCCACGCAAATAGCCTTACGGTATTGAAATGAATCCAGAACTCTTCGCTTCGTTAGCGTCTCTTACAATCTGACGGATGTAATATTTTAATGAAATTTTGAGTGTAAGCGTGATTATCATTTAAGACTTTACATATTTAAATATCGTTTTAGTATTGACCGTAAATTCATCATCTCCCCTGCCTTAATCTACTCCCGTAGGGTCGGCGCACCAGGTTTTCGTCCTCCAAAGCACTCTATCATCCGTCATCTCAGTCATCACTCCCTTCTTGATCATGTCACCTTTCACGCAATCCATCCATCTCTTTCTAGGTCTAGTATTGACCGTAAATTACTAACTAATAAGGGCATGTCCCACCAAATTGTAAATTGTCTGATAACAATCCAACGTGTAAAATATGTGATGAAATATCGGATTCTGTTACTTTAGCTGAGTGTCGTAATTTTTAAGCTATCTGAGCCTCTATCAGCCAGTGGTGGGACAGGCCCTAAGTCTTTTTATTTGTAAGAGAGAATAACTCTTATTCCTAAGAAGCAACAGAATATTATTTATTTCTTATCATGAAATCAGATGAAACTCGATTACCTTTTTCGAAAGGTATACGAAAATTACGATATAACCGAAACCAAAACGTATGATTGCGTTTGTGGTTCCCGGTACTACAAATTCCTGTTTCCACAGCGCAAACTCATTTGTTTTTCCTTTGCAGATGCAGAGAGCGTGTAACACAATCAAAACATTCAAAGTGACAGTTGTACGTCGAATAAAATGAATACGGAGAAAATCGATTTCCCTGTAACGTGGTCACTGAATTAATCATGACGTCATATCCGGATCAGTTTAACGACTCAATTGTGAGTGCAGATGACTTCCCGTTGCTGATGCCGCGTTGGGGTTACGTGGTATCCGCCTTTGTGCTGTTCCTAATTGGATTCTTTGGATTCTTCTTGAATCTTCTTGTCATTCTTTTAATGTATAAGGATAGACAGGTAAGTGTTGATGTTTGTTAAATTATATATAATAAACAAAAAACATTTTTTCTTTTACGTTGAGCATGTCGGCTGGTGAATTATATTTTCTGAATTTTGCCAAGGATATAAAAACTTGATTTGTTAGAGACTTAAAATAGTATATTCGTATTAAATTCCATTTATAATTCAAATATGTGATCGTTTTTAAAATAAGTGCTGACAAAGTCGTGTAAACATGTAGAGAATTTTATATTACTCGACTGACTTCTTAGGAATACTTAATTTGTCTGCAAAACACGAAGAGTATTTCGTATTTAACCTTACGTTTCTGATCGCAAACTCTCTGCGGACACGTCATAGGCTTCCCGGGTCGTTAGGCTGACACTTGGGTCCCGCCCTTTGTGCTCAGAAGGTTTCCACTCTGAATACTAAAGCTAGTATCACTTAGTAAAGTTACTTGTATTTGTTCAGTAATTTTAACACCAACAAGAACTTGTTTCTATCCATCATTATCCTGTCTTTATCCCAATTGTGTAGGGTTGCACCAGGCCTCCCTCCTTATTGATCTATCTTGCGCGAAATCCATCCATCATCCGCCATGGACTCATCCATCCATTCAAAATAATCAAAGGTTTTCGAGCTGTTATAACATTATAAATACTATAGTTGTCGCTATACGATACAACAACGATTTTTTTCCATTGACGTCATTAAATTTGCTTTACCTTTTTTAATCGAATTTTGAAATAAAGTCAATCTGTATTGGTACTCGCGGTAGCTACACCCGGATTCGGAGACTATCAACTTCATTTATTGTAACGACAATAATTGTGTAAGGTAATAAATTCTTTTCATTTTAAAAAGACCACCAAATGCCGGTCCCCTAACAGAGCGAACAATCATCATGTTTCAGATATATCAGATTCAAATATTGAATATCAAAAATAATAATTGATCTCGTTTGTTACAGCTGTGGACGCCATTGAACATCATATTGTTCAATTTAGTTTGTTCGGACTTCTCTGTATCGTTGTTAGGGAATCCTTTCACACTGATATCGGCATTGTTCCACCGATGGATCTTTGGACGGACTATGTGCGTTTTGTACGGATTCTTCATGGCTTTGTTAGGTAAATATTCAATTCTTATTAACCCTTATGTGAGTGACGAGGTACCTGGGTACCTTTAGCATTTTCAAATTTAAAGAAAAGTATGTTTTACGCTCTGTAGGTAACTGTGATTTCCTGAGAGCTCCTACCTATTTATAAATTATATATTTTTTAATGTTTTGACCCAGTCAACTGTTTATAATGGTTTGTGGAAACCAAAACATATTTTAAACTCACAATAGAGTGACAAGGTACCCGGGTACCTCTTTGGGTCATGTATGACAATTAAAACAGTATTTATAATTTCGTACATAAATAAAATAATAAAGATTTATTTATTTCTATAAAAATTACAAATTCTTTGTTTATGCAGAGTCAGTACAGCTTTTCAAGCAGGTGTTACATGTTGGACGAGTTACTGCATGGTCATCACAAACTGATTTTCTACAGTTAGTGCAAGCTTTTCATGTTTTTCTTTGCTTGCGTTTGAGTTCTCTGCATATGTAGCAACTTCCGAAGACTGCAACACGCCCTGTAGAATCTCGTCTAATCTGACTTATAGAAGTTGTAGATCTAGAAGGAATCGAAAGCCTTAGTTCTTGTCCCAGCACGTCCTGCAATGAGATCTGCAATATCTCACATGTAATTTTGATGTCACAACGGAATTTTTCATCTTTCTTCTATATTTTTGCCACACAGTAGTACAGTCAATGATTTCAAATATTTCTGCGTTTGTCACTCGAGACAAATTGTGGGTTATGTTCCATGTAAATGATATATGCTGCCAAAGCCGCAATGTCAATGATATTGAAAAACGTGCTAAAGGCCACCATTTTCGACTTCAGCTTCTGGCTCAACATCCGAAATTTCCAATCAACCCTCTTCAACCAAAGGAATATAATCGTGCTCATTATCAGAAGCAACAAACTCACCTTCGTCACTACAAGATTCTGCTAATATCGCTTGTAATTCTGTTGAATTATATCTTCGAACACGTGATATTTGTTTAGAAGAACTAGCTCCAATATTCATAATGAAATAGTTAATCTCACAAAATAGAAGTAAACTCGTACAGTTCGAACACAGTAGACAGTCAAGTATCAATATCAAGCACGATGCATTGAATGGATTCAAGTGCTTCTTGCGCGCCGAAATCCATGTACCGCACTCCACCCCTCCCCCGCTTTAAGCACCTCAGATCGTCAACTGTTTAGTTTAACTAAAATAATAATATTCAAAGTGTGGGTAACGTTAAAACAGACCTTGATTGTGTACATTACGTCTAAACTGTATGAAGGTACCCGGGTACCTCGTCACTCTAATAAAGGTGTTTTATTTGTCACTCACATAAGGGTTAAAATGTTTTGTAAAATTTTATAAATACAACAATTGCTATTATCTGCTACAGTTATTGGATCTTTAATCCTTGCTAGACCTAAATTGGAAATGAGTCTTTAATTAGGCATTTGAAATATCACTAAAATCTGACAAGTGAACATTTATCAGAAAGCCTATTTAGTCATATTCTCAAATTAAAATATAAATATAATCACGTTCATATCTTTTTCAGGGATAACCTCAATAACAACATTAACCGTGATATCTTTCGAGAGGTACATAATGGTGACCAGACCGCTTCGGTCTCGACGTCTCAGTCCGAAGGGCGCGGCAGGATTGGTGGTCTTCATATGGGCTTACTCCTTAGCACTTACAACACCACCTTTAATGGGTTGGGGCAGTTACGTCAACGAGGCAGCCAATATAAGGTAAATTAATTTGATAAAAACAATTTATTATCTATTATATCAAATTTTGTAGATGCACGAACAGATTTTAATGAGATTTTTATGAGGTTTTAGCGTATAGTAAAAAAGTACAAATCAAGCATCAATGTCTTCAAAATGTAATAATGTGTGCTAGTTTTATCACACCGAAAAAAAAAGAAAACAAACAAAAGCTACCTTTTCTCCACAGAAGCCAATTAAATTCTTGACGGGACTGGAATGTAAACCATATCCTTATCATGTCAAAGCGTATGTAGTCTGCGGAATTTAAATTTAAAGTCCGGACTTTGGAAGAGGTCAACAAAATAAATTTTTGTGTTCAAGACTTACAAATGCTTCGCTATAAAGTTACTAATTATATTGTAACTAGCTTTCGCCCGCGATTCCGTCCGCGTGGAATTAAAAAAAAACATAGGTGAATAGCCTATGTGTTCTTCCAGACTATCCTCTTCATGTATGCCAAATTTCATCAAGATCCGTTCAGCCTTTTAGGCTACAAACTCTAACAAACATCCATCCATACATCTAAACTTTCGAATTTATAATATTAGTATAAGTAAATAGTATAATGTACCAAATAATTGGTTAACAGAGCTTGTAATTTCTCCTCCTATAGACATATTTTAATCGATATTTCCAAGTAAAGTTCTAACAAATAAAATGGATATTTGAAACTGAAACAAAGACGCAAAACAAGAATCCGATATATCTTCGTTCATATTTTAGTTTCGTGGAATCAATGTAGCTGTCAAAGATATCTTGTAGCTGACAGTAATCGATTCTTTTGACGTAAAGGTGAAAATGTCAACTACAATTATGATTTCAAGTTATAGAATAAAACATGCGCACACCTGAAACTAAACTACCACAACTGTTTAGCCTTTAATTCCTCTGAGCTTATATGGAGGTGCGCCACTACTCGATTTTTAGTTGTGCAACTAAACAGTTGAATTAGCTGCAAAACAATCGACAATCGCAGAACAGTTTTGAGATAGTTTAGTCAAAAGTATGCTCCCCCTCTAATAATTAAATAGCGTGATTTGAGGATAAACATTTGGATCTTTAAAAAAAGTTGTTCTTAATAATAATGTCTAAACTTTCGAATTTATAATATTAGTATAAGTAAATAGTATAATGAACCAAATAATTGATTAACAGAGCTTATAATTTCTCCTCCTATAGACATATTTTAATCGATATTTCCAAGTAAAGTTCTAACAAATAAAATGGATATTTGAAACTGAAACAAAGACGCAAAACAAGAATCCGATATATCTTCGTTCATATTTTAGTTTCGTGGAATCAATGTAGCTGTCAAAGATATCTTGTAGCTGACAGTAATCGATTCTTTTGACGTAAAGGTGAAAATGTCAACTACAATTATGATTTCAAGTTATAGAATAAAACATGCGCACACCTGAAACTAAACTACCACAACTGTTTAGCCTTTAATTCCTCTGAGCTTATATGGAGGTGCGCCACTACTCGATTTTTAGTTGCGCAACTAAACAATTGAATTGACTGCGAAACAATCGACAATCGCACAACAGTTATGCGATTTAGTCAAAGGTGTTCCACCACTGGCTGATAGAGACTCAGATAGCTTAAAAAGGATATCACTGTCAGATAATGAAACAAAGTCCGATATTTCCATCACATAATTTACACGTTGGATTGTTATCAGACAATTTAGAATTTGGTGGGACAGGGGCTTAGTAACCTAGAGTTAGTAGCACATTTATTGATGTAATTGCAATTGCCAGAACTCACAACGTCTGGGCCGCGTCAGTCGCGCGGAGTCCCGGGCCACTGCGATGGTGTTTGTTATGATCGTGGCGTTCACAGTCGCGTGGACGCCGTACTCGCTATTTGCCTTGTTGGAACAATTCGCTACTGAAGGGATCGTGAGTAATGATTTATCTATTTGGCAAACGACCAACAGCATTAGTGACATAATTTGAAGATGACAGTGATAATAGAGATGTGAAAAAACATTCACTAACTTAACGTATTGTTTATAAAATTAATCACACAATGAAACACAGGCATCTTATTAAAAAGTAACGTTAAGAAATGATTTGGAAAAAGAAAGGAAGGATGAAGTAAGTAGTGAATAATTAGAGAATATCAAACTGTTTTGCGACAATTGCCTAATTCCACCAGCAGTTTTGAAACACTTTAAACTTTATATTTAAAAATTACTTTTAAATTATGTAGGAAAATTTCAGTAGTTAAGTGATTTTATTACAGATATCTCCGGGCGCAGGTGTTATTCCAGCTCTGATCGCAAAAAGTTCAATTTGTTACGATCCGCTTATTTATGTTGGAATGAATACACAGGTTAGTACAGTTTTTGACATTTTTCTTGTCCTAATTTTTAATATTGAGAAGTAGTATATGGGGTATCTTTTTAATTTTAATTATATTTTTAAAATTCTTCGACTTCCTTCGCGAGGAATCCAAACAAACAAAAGTAAGTGAGTAGCCTATGTCTTCTTCCAGATTATGCTCTACATCTATGCCAAATTTACTTGGGATCCTTTCAGCAGTTTAGCCTACAAACTCTAACATACATCCATCCATTTAAACAAAGTTTCCTATTTATAATATTAGTAAGATTAACACCCTCATTTCCAGTTTCGACAATCAATTAGAAGATATTTTAGTGCGCACGGTAGAGGAAATTCTCAAATAAAGAAACCATGCCACAATACAATATTGGCACAAAAACTATCAGCCGTCAATGAAATAACTATTCGATATAATACATCTGAATCGAAATTGTTAAGTTCACCTCAAAGAAGTGTCAAAAGTAAAGTATCTGACAATCGCAATGACGCTACAAGAAGTGATATCAATAACAAAAGTTATTCGAAAATTCTCGAACTACCGACAATTCCTGAAAACAAAACACCATCGGATACTGATAAATCTGGTGAAACAGTATGCGATGATGATACCAGCACAGGTCAAACTAAAGTAGACAATTTCGTGGAACCTTGTAAACTAGCCGACCATTCTTTAATACTAACTATAGTTGACTCTGAAGGATTCTTTCTCACTCAAGCAGTCAAACGGAATAATAACATCGAAGATCTATGGAAAATATGGAGTATCGACGGTTTAGAAATACATTCAACTGACGCGTTAAGATTAGATGATAAAATACAAATAACAAGAACATTGCAAACTATGAAGCATAGTTACTCATTGGATCTTAGCTGTGTGCAGGAAAAAAGTCGCATATTTTCATTAAAAACGAAACAGGAATCTCACATTCCGGATAAAAGTTTAGGCATGGATGTGATCGATCCGAAATGTTTTAGTCCAGATTCAAATCAGCCTAATTTAAGGAATTGTGTATGTTTAAATGATAAATGCATCGACGACATTAGTTTGTAATTATAGTCCCAAATGTGAGTAAAATTTGAACTGAGGTGTTTTTATCTAGATTTTTATGATCCGATCCCAGATTTAGGATTATCTGATGGTGCTGCTTAAATAAACGTTACAATACACTAAGTATTTATACCTTGAAGCACAAGTTAATTGTTATAAGTAAGATTAGTGTTGACGAATAGGTGTAAAAAATGAAAATCAACAAGAAAAAAATCACGGATCTTGGTAAACCTTCGTTGCAGGAACATGACATTTTCTAATCAAAACTATACCAACACGTAATGAGGATTCCTTGTGATGTTTCGTGAACTATTGAAATATAAACCTACAATGAAGCCTAAGGGCCGGTCCCACCAAATTGTAAATTGTCTGATAACAATCGAACGTGTAAAATATGTGAAGCAAAATCGGAGTCTGTTCTGTATCTGACAGTGATGTCATTTTTAAGCTACCTGAGCAGAGGCTCTGGCTTGATTTGGCAGAGGCTTGATTATGGACTGTTCCATCACTGCCCGATAGAGATCGGGCAGTGATGGAACAGTCCATAATCAAGGACATCATCAAGGAACTGTGATAGGCGCCTTATGCCCTTGTTACTGTGTAGATAAATTAATGTATTTCTGAAGGAATGCGAATTTAAGAACTTTAAGAAAGGAAAAAATCGGAATACCTATGAATAGTTTAGTTTTTAATGGTATTTGTTTTTAGTCAAAGTACTAAATAAACGTAAAGGATTGTTTAAACCGATGTTACGCGGTGTAACATGACATTTGCATTTTTAACTCGTTTTAATGTAATTATATTTTCAGACTATGAATGCCTACCGTGTAATATTTTATACTACACCGCGTAACTTCTGTAAGTACCAAGATTTTTTTGCCGGAGGCTTAATTATTTAATTAGGCCTTAGGGATTTCCCTTTCCACACTTTTCTTATAAGGTAAGGATGGGAAGGGAAAGTGAATTTAAATGTGAAGGAAGGGAAAGAAGGGGAAGGGGGAAGAAGGAGGAATATTTTTTTCATTTGTGTCTCCTCCGTCGCAACGCAACGCATCTCTAATTGCGGATGTCCGAGCAGCGGTCGCTTCGCCTTTTCGGCGGATTCAAGGTGGCCTCTTACTCGTTGGCCACCTTATGTTGTAAAAAAATTTCTTGGTATTGACCGATGTTACGAGATATAACATTTGCATCGAGTGAGTTTACTCGATGGTTACTCCGTAACACTATCTTTTGACTCAATGTTCGCCGTGTAACATGTTATACACAGTAACGTCGGTCATTACGCCTAGATTAATAAATTTTAGTAAAAGTGTTACACATATCCGTGATATATTTTTATAAATGATTAGATTAGTAAGTTATTTTATCATAAGAGTACGTTAATAATAATTAAGTTTACTAAATGTTAATGCCTCACTCAGAATACGTTCACTAAGAAGACCCATATAGATTTACTATTAAATTATTTTGATTTTAAGAAATATGTAAATAATTCTTAAATACATAAGTCTTTAAAAATATAATATAATAATTTATGTATTTATTTTTGAAATAATTACAAAATAAGAAATAGATTCTAATAAAATTATTCGTTAAAATTTTAAAACATTTGAAAACTATTACTGAAATTACTTATTATTATTTATTAATAAGCAATAGTTTTAAAAACATCATTGTTAACACAATTTTTTAAAAGATTATTTCTTAAGGATATTAAAGGATCCTTTAATTATTAAATACTATTGTAAAATAAATAAATCTATAAATATTTTGTATATAGATTTAAGTTTAATAAAGTAATATCCAGTTTTCTTGTTATTTAACCTACGACCACATATTGTTGAATTAATTCGATTTGTCGAGTTACCCATACTCTGATAAACCTGTTCCTAATTGTTGATTGCCAATCAATTAATTAAAATTATTGCAGGTTAATCCGCGAGGAATTAAATAAGTAAGTATCCTGTGTTCTTCCAGGCTATGCCCCTAAATTTCATTGAGCCTAAATTTCATTCTGTTCAGCAATTTTGGCTACAAACTCTAACATACATCCATCCATCTACACTTTCGCATCTGTAATATTAGTAAAATTAACTTATAACTGTGTCATTCCCGTTCATTTGTTAGTCAATTAATTTGAATTGTGGTTTTCACGTATTAAATAATCATCATCACCAGCTCACTATACATCCCCACTTTCGGGGCTCAGAGCATTCCCTAAGTTAGAGGTGATCAGGCCATAGTCAACCACGCTGGCCCACTACGGTTTGGTTGACTTCACACATATCTTTGAATTCCTTCACAGAATTGTGCAGCATCACGATGTGTTCCTTCATGTAATAACGTCGGATAAATATACTCGTACATATGATATACATAATAGTAAGATAATATTTATGCATATTTATCATAATATATCGATAATAAACATCTGGAAGTCATAAATCCTTTATTTCAGCTTCGGCGTAATGACATTCCGCCATGAATATTTTATTAACAAGAAAAAAATATTCGAAAGGCAACGCAAAAAATATCGTAATACTGTTATTTATTTGGTAAACGCGGAAACGATCTTTTCCCTACCACTCGATTTATGCGATGTTTTCTTAGTTTATGTAAAACTTTGTTTTGGTAAATAGCTTGATTCAAGCCTAAGCTGTTTTCATTGAGTAAATAGTAATTTTAGAACGTTGATAATTTTAAGATCGCTGCATGCGCTCAGTTCGGACCGTTTTAACTGAATATATGAATTCTATTAGTTAAAACTTAGAATGTGAAGGTAAATTTTTAACTGTACAGTTCTACTGACAGTTTAAAGGAGTCAAAATTAAGAACAATTATAATTTTATTTAAAGGTTATTATTATTGCTTTTGATCAATTTTTTAAATCAACGGAGCACTATACTTTTTGTAGCATAGCATATGTATGAAGGTTCATCATTTCTGGTCTTATTCATACTTGGGATATAAATTACAATTGTACTGCTATACTCGTAATGAATGACAAAATTTGGATGGATGGATGTTTGTTTGTTAGAGTTTGTAGCCTAAACTGCTGAACAGATCTCGATGAAATTTGGCATAGATGTAGAGCAAAGTCCGGAAGGACACATAGACTACTTTTTTTATTTAATTCCACGCGGACGGAGTCGTGGGCGACAGGTAGTTAATAAAATACAAATTTACGGAATACATAAAACCTTTATCTTAAGGGCAACAAGGTCTTTTATAATTATAAAATATATGGATAGCAGTTGGAGTATTGTTTCCTGATGATAATATCCATACTTTTAAACAAACTCTAATAATATCTTTCGTAACAATCCTTAATTTCTTGTTGAATTATATGTTTGTCCTTTTTATGATTTCTGGTGAGTATATCAAATTTATTGGATAACTTTTATCCGTTTATTATAATAGCATATTATGAGGAAATGTAACATCATTCTTATGACAATATAGACTAATATAACTATCGTTGACATTATTACATTATTAAAGAAACTTTCAGAAGTAGTTTAGATATATTATTTTCATATAGAAAATACAAAAAAAAGTCCTCTTTATGTGCGTCTCCTCCGTCAATTAAGGGTAGGCAACGCATCTGCAATTGCGGATGTTTATGGGCAGCGGTCGCTTTCCATTTCGGTGGATTCAGGTCGCCGCTTGCTCGTTTGTCACCTTATACTATATAAAAAAAAAACAAAAGCTGAGGGAAATAATTCTATGGCGTCTTAGAGCGAAGAAATTCGTGTTACGGATGTCCATGGGCGTTGATGATCTCAGTATTCCCGCTGCTCGTTTCTCCTTCACTTATTACAAAACAGTAGTTTTTCGGAATCTTTCTTTTCTTTTGTTCCACAAGAGATACAACTTGATGGAATTTTCTAGACTTTTTTGAACTAGCTTTGCAGTTCATTTTGTTTCGTGATAAACTTTCAAATTGTGTATCATGCTGATCTTACTTCATACTAATTCTATAAATTAGAAAGTTTAGATGGATGGATGTTTGTTAGAGTGTGTAGCCTGTAGTAGATGTAGTGGATAGTCTGGAAGAACACATAGGCTGTTGCTGTTGTTGTTTCTTTTTTAACTAAATTAAATTTCACCGACGGATTCGCGGGCGAAATCTAGTAAATACTCGTATTATGTTATACGAGAAGATGGAGTAAGTTATTTAATAATAAACAACGGTCTATATGATATAACTACACTACACCCGAAACTCCAAAAAGCATTAGAAACTCGTATAAAAGCCACTTCGAAACTATGACAATTATTTCAACGTTTTCGACAATTCGTTGAACGTGTGCCTGATTTATGTAACCCTCTATTTCAAACTTGTGGCTATAAAAGATATAATAGTAATATAAATATTAAAAACGATTTTTTTGTTTGTAACAGTTCCACAATTTGGTCGATAAACGTTATGTTTGCTTTTTTTTTTTTTTTTTTTTCGCGGGGAATGCCTTTACGCACTGCACCGTCCAGGGACGGTTTCGTGTGGGACTCCCAGCCTTATATTTCGGCCGGACTACCCACTAAACCCCGCGGTATTCTCCTTCGCCCAACCGGGCCTTGGCATCTACGTTAGTTTATCCACGACCCGGCTAGGGGGAGCCCCTTGGTAGGGGCTCGAAACGTTATGTTTGCTTTTTTTTTTTTTCTTTGTAACAGTTCCACAATTTGGTCGATAAACGTTATGTTTGCTTTTTTTTTTTTTCGCGGGGAATGCCTTTACGCACTGCACCATCCGTGTTGCGGGGGCAGCAGGGACGGTTTCGTGTGGGACTCCCAGCCTTATATTTCGGCCGGACTACCCACTAAACCCCGCGGTGTTCTCCTTCGCCCAACCGGGCCGTGGCATCTACGTTAGTTTATCCACGACCCGGCTAGGGGGAGCCCCTTGGTAGGGGCTCGACACGTGTAGGGAGGGGTCAGATGTTAAACCCCTCCCATCACCCTATGATGATGGCCCCCCTCGGAACACAAGAGGGAGGCACATCCGCCACATTCGGCGCGACAGGTCCCCCGACCTGTCGCGCGTGGCCCTCTCAGTTCAGCTGAAGGGCCGCAGCATATCTCGCACGCCGGCGGCCCCTCGCTGGAGCCCTGCGGGGCGGCAGCGTTTCGCCGGCACGTTCGCTCTCCCGCAGGGCCTCTCTTTTAGCCACCATCACCTCGCGTGCAAACGAGGCGACGGCGGCCCAGCTCTGTTCGCTGCGGACCGTCGATTGTATGACGGCCGGCAGCGACAGATCCCGCCCGATTGCGCCAGTGAGCGTTATGTTTGCTTAGACATAGATATTTTAGGACTTTTAGGTGAACTATGTACCTAAAATTTATCGCAGAAGGCAAAGAAGTGATAAAGTTTTATTTATTTTATTTTATTTATTAACTATTGTAACAAAAATAAAGTATTACAAATATATTAAATTGCAATCTATACTCTATACACTAATATAATAAAGCGTAACACACTACTTTGTGGCGTAAGATGTCAGTAATCACAGCAAATTTTTGAATAATTCTTTCTTTAATAAAAAGCTCTACACTTACGACAGGCTTTAAGCTATACATTTTCATGCCATTAAACTACTTAGGGGTAAGTAAATTGGAAAAAACGTGCACGTAGAAAAAGGACCATAAACTACAAGCTGCCAACATTAAGGAAGCAAGTTTATTATGGTAACGTTAATTTTGACATTTGCATTTTCAGAATGTAAACAATAAAATATAATTTCATGCGGATGAAGCCGTACGAGAACAGCTATAGTGTGTCTAAATAAATTAGATTAGTTTGACAATACATGTCAATTCATGTGAACATTTAGTAGGGATGGGTTGTGTAAAATCAAACATGAATCTTTTCGATTTTCGATTTTTATTCTTATGGAAGTTGTAATCGATAGATTTATAGTTGTAACTTATGAATTAAAAAAAAACACTGTTTTCTCAAATTAATAATGACCTACAGAACCATTACACATAATGAGAGTGAATAAATATTTATTACTACTACAGCCGTATGTAATCGAATTGGATTTCGCTATTATTATTGTCATCGCTAAATTCTCTACACCATAATTAATACTAGAATTGTCCTCTAAATTAGTTAATAAGAAAATAATAATTTTATTTAAGTTCGATAAATTTATTTAAACCGAATATCGATAGTTCATAATTGTCCGCTATGCGTGTTTGTTTCGTCACTACGATACCTGTCTATTAAGTACGGCATTTTCCTTCATACAAGTTGAATTCGATACTTCATATACATTATTTATCAAACTAATCTAAATTATTTAGACACACTATAGTCTTAGATAAGATGTCGAGTCTCCAATAAAAAAAAACAATTAATGTAGGACACGAAACAATACGCAATAACAAGAAAAAACTTATTCTGGACATAAAATGTTAAGGGGCGCATAAAATATGCCGCATCTGGTTTTGATAGCGTCGCGAAACATTTTGTACTAACGAGCGCGGCATTTTGATAACATCTATGTATTTAGTCCAAGAGCCAACGAAAGCCAGACCTTTGTTATTTTATAAAGGAATAGTTTTTTGTCGATGTCCTCTTAGGGTATCATTTCCAAGTAAGGACATATCCATTTAAAGATATCAGTGGTTTTATGCAAATGTGTTTATTATGCCTTCAGGACTTTGTGTATATGTGTACAGTGACACACACTGTGTGTGTGTATCCACACAAAAGACAGGCGTGAAGCGGGAGCAATCACTCGTTTCATCTGATGAGTGTGGCGCCGGAGACCCAACTTTAGTCCCTTTTCCTTCCCACCCTTTTTCTCATAAGAATAGGATGGAAAGGGATCGTGGATTTGACGGTGGAGGAGACGCATAGGAAGGGGAAATATCCTCTTTATGTGCGTCTCCTCTTTCATCGATTAAGGGTAGGCAACGCATCTGCTATTGCGAATGTCTATGAGCAGCGGTCACTTCCCCATTTTGGCGGATTCAGGTGGCCGCTTGCTCCTTTTGATATATAAAAAAAACAGTGTGTACAGCTTTTGTTCTTTGACTATATATTTATTCCATTAAAACTTACTTATTCACTGTTAAGCAAATTCACTAAGAATAGATAGTTGAATTATCGTGTAATAAAAGAAAGATGGCGCCTTCCTGTCTCTCACCGACATTAGCAACTCGATCTGGTTTTTACGACATCAATTACGTTGGATATATTTTTGTGGTTTTAGTGAAGAAGTTTCTTTGTACTGAAATTAGTATTTTATTCTACTACTAGCTTTCGTCTGCGACTCCGTCTGCGTGCAAATAAAAAAAAGTGAGCCTATGTGTTCTTCCAGACTATGCTCTACGTCTAAGTCAAATTTCAACGATATCCGTTCAGTAATTTAGGCTACAAACTCTAATAAACATCCATCCATCCATCAATCTAAACTTTCGCATTTATAATGTTAGTCAGATAGTATTCTATATTTATTATTAACCTATTTCGAATGTGGTTCAGATTTGTTAATTACTCACTTATCAGAGGATTGTTATTGTATAATCAAATCAATCTATTTTTTTATAACAATGATAACGAAAATTTTAAATGAAATAGAATCGTTTTGACAATTATACCGTTATGAGTTAATTATCTTCACAAAGGAAAGATATAACAATTCCGTTGATCAGTGATCACGTAAGGCTTTGAGGCTGAAAGTTAACGAACGGTTCAACCGCTGTTTAAACGGTGATTAATAGGTGTTAAATTGACTTTGTACCTTAAAGCTACTGCAATATGCTTGATGGTCTAAAAGTACATCATTTTCATTTTAATTGGAAACTATCATGCGTTCCTGATATCGTAATAGGAGTCTTCCCATCTCTAAAGTTGATAGAGACCGGAGAAAATGATACAAAAATCACATAGAGTTTTCATTGTTGAAAGTATTTCTAGAAAGATGTGAAAACTGCCTACCCCCTGGGTTAAGGGCGTTAATTTTGTTATTCAGCAGAATAGAGCAAACAATACAGAGTGAATCATTTAATTTTATCAAACACACAAAGAGTAAATTATTTAATAAATTTCGATAAAATACAATTCAAAACCTATATCTATTAATTATAATAAAATATTAAGGGCCTGTCCCAACAAATTGTGAATTATCTGATAATAATATCGGATTTTAATACCTTATCTGACAATGACCTATCTGAGCTTCTATCAGCCAGTGGTGGGACAGGTCCTTAGAATTATGGCTTTAAATTGATACAAAAATGAGATTACTTGAAGTGATTCGTTTTATATTAATATGGACAATGTATGTCCATAACTTCGAACATAGTGACCTTTTTAAAAATCTGTAACAAATAATTTACTGAAGCATGAATGCATACTAAGAGAGAAAGAGACACAGAGAAAAAGAGACTTATAGAATTATCAAAGGTTTAATTTACCCTATATAACATGGTCCATGGTTAATGCAAGAATTATACATTTGGGATATGTCTTGATATATTTATATTTTTAAATATATTTAATAAAAAATATTTGATATTAATATCAATCAATCTAATTTAGAATATTTTAACATCATAATACGTTAAAATCCGAATTAAAATTTAATAAATATGACATATGCAATTTAAGATTTTAAGAGCATCAAATCTTATTATTAGAATTAAAAATTATCTAACTTTTAAATTGCAATTTTAACTTTTATTCAACATGTAAATTTTACATTAAACATTTTTGTGATACGCATACGTATCGCTCTTCTCAAAAATAATTTAGAATATCATTCCCTATACTTTTTCCTTGGCACTTGTATCTTATCACAGATCTAGACTATGATAAAAGACATCAAAAACCCCATCCCTTGATTTGCCATTTGGTTTGACATATGGCGCCCTTTATCAGCATCGTTCGATATTGTTAATTTCCCAAATTATTCATCTCCATTCCCATTATCTTGATTTTCACACAAATACGATTTTACATTATCCTGTTTGTTACTTTGGTCAAAAAACTTGCTCACTACTGTTCCCATAAAATTTTTAGGTGCAACAATCGATTCTAATTTAGTTTCGATTGAAAATTTTCGTATCTTCCCTTCATTTGATACACCACCAGCTAAATCTAAAGAATAACTATGTTTCATCGTTTTCGGACGTTTAAATTTCTGATCAGTGCCATCTATCTTTTTAATTTCAACAAAATGTTCTTCAGATAATTCTTTTTCTAATTCACGTTTAGTTATTTTCGTAAAGAAAAGTTTGTTATTATCTACTATTGTAACAATAGGAGACTGATCGTTCAATTTACAAGACTCTCCAAACATTTCTAGTTTTCTAATACTTGTCTCATCATCAAAATTAGTTTCAATTGATCTTTCCGCATCGGATACAGTCATTTTTTCTTTTATCAAACTTAATTCCGGAACTTTATAAACCTGTTTGTTAGTTTTCTCAATTATTGTGGTTATTTTATCGTCTATGCTATCGCATTTGTTAACCTTTTTAGGCGTAGTCAATAAACTGGTCTCTGGAGAATTATTTCGTAAAGTGCTATCATTAAATGCTGATAACTTATGACTCGGTGACAAAAATGTATTATTATATCCTCTTTCGGTTTCAGAGTTTTTACATTTACTCTGCATACTGAATATACGTTTGATGGACTGACGAAACTGTCGAAAATAATAATTAATTGGTATTCATTTAGAAACAACACTACTTATATCAAAATGTATTACTAACCTGAGTATTCATGCCGACGTAAATAAGAGGATCATAGCAAATAGAGCTCTTAGCCACTAATGCTGGTATAACTCCTGCACCAGGCGATACCTGGTAATTTAAAAAAAATATAGAATACAACGACCGACGACTTAGTGCGGACGGCGGGAAGTCGTTGGATGCGGAAGGCGGAGGACCGCATTCTGTGGAAGGCATTGGGGAAGGCCTATGTCCAGTAGTGGGCAGACTAAGGCTGATGATGATGATAGAATATAAAGAAACTTATTACTCAAAGCAGTTTATTATTGAAGTCTGATTTGTAAATATTTAAATTTTGTAGTGAATTGTATTATTCAATTCTACTTACTATGCCTTCTGTAGCGAATTGTTCCATCAAAGCAAATACAGAATAAGGTGTCCAAGATACAGTGAATGATATGATCATTAACAAGACCATTGCGGTCGCTCGCGCCTCCGCCCGATTCACTCTACCAAGACGCTGGGAGTTCTGGAAGAAACATTACATCATCATACTTTAAAATCATTATCATCACCAGCTCACTATACGTCCCCACCGAGGGGCGTAAGGGTGACTAGGCCATAGTCAACCACGCTGGCCAAGTGCGGGTTGGTTGACTTCACACATATCTTTGAATTTCTTCGCCGATTTGTGCATGTTGCATCACAATGTTTTCCTTCACCGTAAGAACGTCGAGTAAATTTTGTACATATGATAATTCGAAAAATCGAAAATCACATTGATACATGACGGGATTCGAACCCAAGACCTGTAGATTACAAGTCAAGTTCTTAAACCACTGAGCCACCGTCGCTCTTACTTTAAGATAGTGTTAAAAAAAAATCGATACCGTGATAGTGTGTAGCACAACACTAGCCCTGTGAGAAGATCGACGGACCTACAAGGAACATATGGCAGTTGGTGATTTTGCAAACTAAAAATTTCAATGTCTAAAAATCACAACTTTGTCATTAGTAATATAATTTAACATTATTACAATATTATGTACATTTCCTTTTCATCAACTGTATGGATTTCCAAAGAAATACTTCACATAAAGGTATTTTTCCTCAATTTTGACGGCATTACATTCCGACGAGGGAATTCCATGAAATGTGACAAATCTACAATCTGTGTTTAAGAGAAAGAAATCCAAACAGGGAAAACAAAAGAAAAACAATAAAAATCAGTGAATAAATAATGAAAATACATTTTGGTAACACATTTCGCGTGGAATTTTGTAAAGGATACACGGAATTCTTTAGTCAATCTTTTATACTAATAATATAAAAATAGCAGACAGTCCTGGCTACACGTGGACCATTATGTTTAAATGGTTTTAATAGCAATACTAAATATAGCCTATATTATTGTAACTCTGATGGATTTCCAATGTATTTTGAGTCTACTTGTTACAAAAATACAAACCTTTAGCCTTAATATATAAATTAGTTTAGATAATAAATACCTTTCTCATAGTGCGTATGATATTGACGTAACTGAAGGTGATGATGGCGAAGGGAAGGATCTGTCCCATCGCGAAGAGGAACAGAATGTATGTTAGTGTGTTGAACGATTGTTCGTGCCAATTCACCGAACAGCTGTTAACACAAAAGATATATAGAGTAAGTAGCAATTGTTTAATTTAATAATAATCTATACTATATACTATATTACTATATATATTATAATAAAGCGTAAACACACACTTCTTTGTTGCCTAAGATCTCAGCAATTACAGCATATTTTTGAATAATTCTTTTTTTTAATAAAAAGCCCTACACTTACGTCACGCTTTAAGCTATGTATTTTCACGCCATTAAACTTATGGGGTAAATATTTTGGATAAAAACCCTAATGTGAGAAAGAGCCCATAAGTTGCTGCCAACATCAAGAAAGCAAGATTGCTAAGGTTTGTCATGACATGTCATTTTGACATTTGCTATTGATAATTTGACAAATGTAAACAATAAAATAAGATTTTCATAATTTCATGCGGATGAAGCCGCACGAGAACAGCTAGTCTTAAATAATTTAAAAGCCTAAAATTCATATAATATACTCTAATGGAGATGTTTCAACGGTCCACCCACGTTAATAACGACATCATACAATTTCAGAATAGACTCTTTTAACAGGATATTTTTACCAGAAAAAAAGTTGCTCATACAGATCCTTTTGAAGTAATAAAAAGATGAAAATCAATATAGAACAATTATCCTAGAAAAAAAAATATGAATTTGTCGGAGAGACGAGCGGTTTGTAGAATTCAATTCCGAAGGTAGATTATGTACACGGTAACGATCTTTCATTGTGGGCGTGCGTATGTCGGAGATAATGAAATAACAATCGCGTAACATTAGAAACACTATCCTTATTTGACCACCATCTTAATTGATAACTCCACAACACACTCTAATCGAATTACAAACATTCACAGAGATTAACCAATTGATTTTATAATAACAAAGCGCATCATTCCACCATTCAAAGACAACTGTCATCTGTCATTCGATCGCCGCTTGACATCTATATGCACGATGCGCATTCAGCCAGTACTCAAAATTATTAGTTGCCAGTTACTTTAATCGTTCAAAAAGTATCAATAATTTCGCCCCGCTAAATTTCAATTTTATTGTTGGTCGATTCCAATAAATAAAAGTGTGCGTACTAACAGACTGATAATGTTTGTAATAATAGTATTAGCATATTCTATTCATTAAAGAATTACTTGTAGTTAATATTTCGTTTGTAAAAAATATTGTATCCATAACAATTTATATTTCTATAATAGTTTGAAACAAATTTCGTCTAACATTTCTAACTTCATCATTATTGAATAAAATGATGAGAGAGAGAGAGAGAAATTTAAGATTGAATAATTATTTTATATTACCTAGTAATCAACCGTGTATAAGCGAAATATTTGATTCCTACCTGATATTAGCGGCTTCATTCTGATAGTTTCCCCAGCCGAACAGCGGCGGCGTCGTTAGGGCCAAAGCGTACGCCCATATAAAAACAATAGACAGCACAGCGCCCTTTGAAGTAAGATGCCTAGAGCTAAATGGCTTCGTTACCATCATATAGCGTTCAAAAGATATCACCGTCAGTGTTGTGATAGAGGTAATGCCTGAAACAAACGGTACAGTTCGAATTACAATATTAAATATCAAAGAGAAAGCTTCGCTTACATCTATGAAGTATTTCTAAACAATACCTAACAAAATCGCAATAAAATCGAGGTTGTTTTGATAACATTATAAATGCGAAAGATTAGATGGATGGATGTTTGTTAGAGTTTGTAGCTTAAACAGCTGAATCTTGATTAAAATTGGCATAGATTTAAAGGACAGTCTGGAAGAACACATAGGCTATTTATTAAGTTGCTTTTTAATTTAAAGGTAGGATAAATTACTAGCTTATAGCGAAACAAATGTTAATCTTTGTCAACTATTTATAATCAATCAAATAAACTAAAAACATTATTAATACTAACCTAATAATGCCATGAAAAATCCATAGAGAACGCATAGAGTATGGCCGAATATCCAGTGATGAAAGAGAGCAGATATCAATGTGAATGGGTTTCCCATAAGCGACACGGAGAAATCGGAACAAACTAAATTAAAAAGTATTATATTCAACGGCGTCCAGAGCTGGAATATAAACATCTATATAGTGTAACTAACTATTGGTCGCGACTACGCCCGCGTTAAATTAAAAAATAATAAATAATACGTATATCACTCACAGATAAACTACCTTTCTAATGGTGAAAGAATTTTTAAAACCGACTCAATAGTTTTTACGTGAATCAAATACATACGAAATTCAAAAATACAAATCTTTCCTCTTCATAATATTAGTATAGTTATAAGAGTAATATTAAAAAAAAGTTAACATTTTTTATATAATTTTTAGGATTTTTGATCATATTAGTTCGATTACTATTTGTCAACAATATTCCAAATCTTACAAAAATCCGTCCTCAAAAGTTCCTCACTTGAAATCTCAAATACCTTTGACTTACTAACTAGTTGGTTAGAATTTCATTTCAATAGCATTGTGGAATAGTGACAAAATTACTTAATTATTTACATTTTAAAACCGCTCATATCAGATGTAACACAGACGGCCGCATACTGAAACAACATTTTAATATGTAAGAGTTAAATTCCGACTTATGTTAAAATATTGATGTCTATTGAATACTAGCTGTTGCTCGCGACTTCGCCTGCGTGCAATTAAAAAATAATAAATAATACGTATATCACTCACAGATAAACTACCTTTCTAATGGTGAAATAATTTTTAAAATCGGCCCAGTAGTTTTTGAGTTATTCCTATACATACAAAAATACAAATCTTTCCTCTTCATTATATTAGTATAGTTATAAGAGTAATATTAAAAAAAAACGAACGAAGTATTCTCACCTGACGATCTTTGAACATAAGCAATATTACCATAAGATTTAGGAAGAAGCCGAAAAATCCTATAAGAAATAATACGAAAGCGGAGGCCACGTAACCCCATCTAGGCATAAGAAGTGGAAACTCCTCATACGTAGTACGGATCACCGAGTCGTTAAAATGTTCCAGATGTAACGTCATTTTTACATAGTTAATTTTTCACTTTGTAATAAAAATTACAGCTTTCATATTTTCTTTGTGTCCAGTGGCTCCATCTGTGAAAAAATGAAATCCTATACGAATTGCGAAAAATTTGACTAAACTAAACTTTGGCACAATTGTTGTGCGATTGTCGATTGTTTCGCAGCTAATTCAACTGTTTAGTTGCACAACTAAAAATCGAGTAGTGTACGCACTTCCTTATAAGCTCATAGGAATCAAAACGAGACTAAACAGTTGTGCGATAGTTTAGTCTAAGGTGTGTGCGCGCTCTTAGCCGAAAGGGTTTAAAGTGTTTTAAATCCATCAGCCTTTTATATAATTTTTAGGTTTTTTGATCATATTAGTTAGATTACTATTTGTCAACAATATTCCAAATCTTACAAAAATCCGTCCTCAAAAGTTCCTCACTTGAAATCTCAAATACCTTTGACTTACTAACTAGTTGGTTAGAATTTCATTTCAATAGCATTGTGGAATAGTGACAAAATTACTTAATTATTTACATTTTAAAACCGCTCATATCAGATGTAACACAGACGGCCGCATACTGAAACAACATTTTAATATGTAAGAGTTAAATTCCGACTTATGTTAAAATATTGATGTCTATTGAATACTAGCTGTTGCTCGCGACTTCGCCTGCGTGCAATCAAAAAATATTGCCTATGTTACTTACAGATAAATACCTTTCTAATGGTGAAATAATTTTTAAAATCGGCCCAGTAGTTTTTGAGTTATTTCAATACATACAAAAATACAAATCTTTCCTCTTTATAATATTATAGTAATTACTAGCTGTTCGCGTGCGGATTCATCCGCATGAAATTATAAAAACTTTATTTTATTGTTTACATTTGTCAAATTATCATTAGCAAATGTCAAAATGACATGACATAATGACAAACCATTGCAATCTTACTTCCTTGATTTTGGCAGCAACTTATGGTCTCTTTCCCACATTAGGGTTTTTATCCAAAATATTTACCCCTAAGTTTAATGGCGTGAAAATATATAGCCTAAAGTGTGACGTAAGTGTAGGGCTTTTTATTAAAAAACGAATTATTAAAAAATATGCTGTAATTGCTGACATCTTAGGCAACAAAGAAGTGTGTGTTTACGTTTTATTATAATAGTATAGATATAGATATAGATAGTAATTATAGTAATAGTAAATAGTATATAATATATAGTATAGATATAGACAAGGCGCATATAAGGCGAAATGGTGTTAAGATTCGTGTCAATATTCGGCCGTGGGATTGTAAATTTTAATTAAAACAGTGAGTAATATTGAAGCGTAAAATTCTTTCATTTGTTTAATTTTACATTCTCGTTTGTTAATTAATGTTATAATGTGATTCCTTTTGTTCCTTTTGTTAAACGACTTCGGCCTCGTTTTGGTCATTAACATGAATGTTTAAAAATAAACAGAATAAATAATAAGAAAGTTACATTAGACTGTTGGAACTTTTCTAAAATTTTAAGTTAGTTAATGCAGAATTGTTTAGTTTTTTTTAGTATATGCGTCCACCGGAGTCAAAATAGAGAAGCGAACGCTGCGCATAGACATCTGCATTTACGTTACGTTGCCTACCTTTAATAAACAGAGGAGGGGACGGAAAGAAAAATGTTTGCACTACCTGCATTTAATTTCCCACTAACTACCCCTTCTGTCTTTTCCTTGTACGATAAGGGTGGTAATTAATTTTAACCTAGCTTTTACAGTAATTTTATCATGACAGTACGAAAACATTAATTTCTAATCTTTTTTTTTATTTCAACAAAGTACATTTTTATATCATACATTTATGTTTGAATACTCGGTGCCATTAAACAAATAACTTATCCACGCAAATACAGCCAAAATCTAAGTAAACATATGTAAGTTAAACACATATTTGCCAACTACCGAGTATCTTTTAGTATAAAGTGTTATGAAATGTCATTACTTATCAAGTTATCTTATCTTACCCATTTTAATACTGCCGTTGTCTCATGTATCTGCGAGACGCTCGGAGTCTAACTTAAGTTATTGACCAGGAAATAGTCAACCACACTAGCCCATTGGGTTGACTTCACACATATCTTTGAATTTCTCAACAGATATGTGCAGGTTCACGATATTCTCCATCACCGTAAAACCGTATGGCAATTGTACATATAAAATTCGATAATCAAATTGGTAAAACACATTGGTATAAGGCAAGGATCGAACCTGGATGGTGATGTTTGAACAACTGCGCCACCGACCGTCTTATATTATCAAACATTTTTATTTCAATATCTAAATGATTTTAATATGATGTGAATTTTTTATTAGTCATTTGTCAGATCACTAACATAAAAGGAAAAGTGAAACCTTTGTAAAGACGAAATTAAATAGAATATAAGAGGGTTTTAATTTTTCACCAGAAGTGCGAAACCTTTTAAGCCAAAAAGTTTTAAAATAATTGAAATATTAGTCGATGTAAATATTTTGTAGGAAATTTTGATATTAGACTCCCAGAGGTAATATCTTTCTAAGGTCACTAATACGAAAAGTGGGTTACAAAGTATTCACTTTTTTAGGAAATTTAGGCGAACAGAAAAAGTGCGATTTGACGTTAAAGTTGACAAGAAGTTGTATAAAACTATTTAAAAAAGGCAATATTTAAAGACCAATCGTTTGTTATTGGCCTCATAAGAGCTTAGCACAATATTCAAACGGTCACTGTAAAGCCAGCTACATACGCTTAGTTAAAACTTAACGTGTGTAGCTGGCTTTATGTTTCTAGATGAAAGACAAATAAAATGGAAGAGGGAAACGTGGTTTTCTTACCGCCTTTGCTGCACGTTTATTCGAAACTTTCTGATATATTGTTGGAATATCGAGGAACGATAAAGCTCATGTCATTTATTTATCCGTACGTGGAATAACTGACAAACACTCCGAAAAACTACAATTCTTTCTTATTATTTTCGTAAACAAACTTCATTATTTGCAATACTTTAACTACTAATACTAACCTTGTCAATAAATATCCATTGATAATGAGGACGGAAAAAATATAAAAAAATGTAGAATTAACTTTTTTAATGTTCCGGGATTCGAACCCCAATTCCCCGCCGCCCCTGATTCTTCGTTCATTTATTTTTGAAAAGTGTCACTATTCCAATAGTAATTTTATACGAAAAAGGACTCTAATTCCAACGCAATAAGAACGATATTCGTTCTGTTATCAATTGACAATAAAGTTGAAATTAATCTAGCACGATAGTAGTCGATTATTTTAAAATAAAACGTATCAAAAGGATCCAAAATCGTAACGCAATATTTTATTATCTACCCAACTCTAAATAGCACTTTAAAAGTTTAAAAAAAAAAATTTCCTACTATTGTTTACGTACCATTTAACAGTTAATTAATTTAATAAAAATGGCTTAGATAAGTTTCCACTTCGCGATGTATCGGTTTTCGCGATCACAAGTCTCTTCGACCGCATCCAGTGGGATACTGAACTCATAGTCCCGGCACAACCTTTATATAGGAAACCGCTTCAACCTGTTGCAATCGCAGATTATGATAAAATTGGACTAGCATTAATAACTTTTAATTGCCTTTTTAAAAGCTTCTTTAAGTTTTTATCGAGCTTCGTACTGAAAACGTGATATTTTGGCGACTCGAGAAAATTTGTTTAGGCTATAAAACGTGTGTTCGAAGCACATTTTTGTCTCTACTAATAATTAATAATAATAATAAGTCATATTTAAATCTATACAAAATATTTTAAATGTAAAAAAGTCTGGTCCTTTAGGTAGAATATACAACGCTGTCCTTCGGGACAGACTGAAAACCAGTCTGCTCACGTTGAGCCTGCAGCCTATTGTTGTCAATTTATGTTAACACTATACTAGCTGTTGCTCGCGACTTCGCCGGCGTAAAATTAAAAATATGTCTTATGATACTCACAGATAAATTACCTTTTTAACGGTGAAAGAATTTTAAAAATCGGCGCAGTAGGTTTTGAGTTATTTCAATACATACAAAAATACAAATCTTTCCTCTTTATAATATTAGTAGAGATATAAATTAGTGCGTAAGAAACTTATGAGAACAATAAATATATTTTATTTTTATTATATAAAAAAGCTACAAAGCTGTTTGTAAATTAAACCAACTGTTGTAATATTTTACAACATAACCTCAATTTTTACTACTTTTTATGTATTCTATTTCATATAATTTTATTTATAATTTCCACAGAATTAAAAGTCGTAATAATACTGAACTATTTACAACTAGTATAGTATTGTATCTGTGTTTTAAAATAAAGTTTCTTACAAACTTACTTAAGTTAGAGAATAACATCTCGTTTCTATGAATTTTAATAATAATTTCTTTGTTACTATTATACATAAAATCAAAGTACACGACTTAGCAAGCTCTTCATTATTAGCCGATAAGTTAAATAACGGTTTTCAAATTCCTTAATAAAAACAACAGAATTACACAGAACCTTTGCAAAACATTTCGTAAGACAAAAGACTATCAGAGCTCTAAAGATAACAAAGGGTTAATATTGGTATTTAATATTATTAGTTACTTATCTAACCAATATTAAAAATGTGAAAATTCGGATGGATGGATGGTAGAATGTATCCCCAGAACGGCTGTATGTATTTCGAAGAAAATTGTTATAGTCAAGATCAATCTCGAAGAACACAAGGGCTGCTATTTGAGTTTTTTTTTATAAGGTGACAAACGAGCAGGCCACCTGAATCCGGCGAAATGGCGAAGCGACCGCTGCTCAGACATCCGCAATTGCAGATGCGTTGTTACCCTTAATCGACGGAAGAGGAAACGCACGTAAATAGGATATTTCCCCTTCCTATGCGTCTCCTCCACCGTCAAATACACTTTTCCTTCCCATTCTTTCCTCTTAAGAAAATGATGAAAAGGGAAAGGGACTACAATTAGGCCTCCGGCACCACACTCATCAGACGAAACGCGGAATTGCTCCTACTTCACGCCTGTCTTCTGTGTCGTGGTATTGCACCGGGCGAGCCGGCCCATTCGTGCGAGGGTGTTAAAGCGGGCTCTAACACTGTTAAATTCAATCCACCATCTCAATGTTACTATAACTCTGCCTACATCCATATATGACATTAAAGTAATTACTAACAGTTTTAATATGTAGAGTTCATTTCCATTATTATTTGTCAAAGTATATTTGCTTGAGACAATTTTAATCACACAGATTCTTATTTGACAACTGAGCATGTTAGAACTTTTCGAACATTTAATTAAGACTAGTATTTGTCCGCGAAATTGTCCGCGCGCAATTAACAAAAATCTACCAATATTTAAAAAAAATAAAAATAAACTTGTGAAGTAGGTAAGTAGCATATGTAATATTCCAGATAATAGTAAATCTATTCCTGTGCAAATTTTTTCCAGACTTATTTAGCCGTTTCTGGGATAAGGTGTCATCCAATTCGTCTTCTTCCCCGAAATGTAAGCCTTTGACTAAATTATCGCACATCTGTTGTGCGATTGTCGATTGTTTCGCAGCCTTCAACTGTTTAGTTGCACAACTAAAAATCGAGTACTGTGCGCACCGCCATATAAGCTCATAGGAATCAAAGCGAGACTAAACAGTTATGCGATAGTTTAGTCAAAAGTATGCGCGCGCTCTTATACTGTAAATTACTTCAGCACAAAACAAATAATGACCATGAGAAATAAAATTTGATTAAAATATGTCTGTCTGTCTGTTGGATTGTAGTTTAGCTGTATTACGGGGTAATATTAAAGGCTCTTTTTTATTTCATTCAGACAAAATCGCGAACAATCGCGAGTTAAAATGAATCAGAGATCATTTTTTATTATAATATTTATTGTTTTTCGATGTCATTTTTGCGAAATAACAAATGAATCTTGTAAAATAACATTTATTGTATAAAGAATAATAATAATGTTTTTTTTTCATATCGCCATCAAAAATATTTTAATATTTATTAACGTGAAAAGAACACAATAGAATAACAAAACGTTTTGATTCCCTTCACTCAAGAGCAACATGTTTTTAAATATAAAAATAACAAGGCACGTAGAATTGCTAAGGAAAACATAATTATATAGAAATACTTAGTATTACAGATGAGTACCCTTTTCTTGCAAAATAACATAAAAATTTACTGGTTTGTTTTTAGTTTAACAATGAAACTGTAAAAATTAATTAAATATCTGATAATTTTTTAATGAAGTAAATACAATCCTTTCAAACGAACTTTAGAACCAAAGAAAAACCTAACAATAGTGAGTGTTACATACAGTTCAGAGCATAACGAAAGAATTAAAAAGAAGATAACAATAGTTCTTAAGTAGGAAAAGCTTAGGCATCTCTTCTACTAAGAGAGTAATCGGGCAAGATAGCTGTGCGCAAATTCTATTTCTATGACAGTCGTTTCCGTTCTAGAGGAAAAGGACACAATCTCGGCTCTGCTAACTTGAGGCTGTTAGTATGGACGTCACTAGCCGACGATCTAGGCTCTAGAGAAGACAGCAAAGCAGTATTTTGTATTTCTTTTTTACATTTCTCGATTCTCTAAGCGTTGCCGTTGCCCTAGCTCCAGCCCTGTTAGCCTTCATGACTGATTCTAGTAACAGCATCGAAATAAATGTCAAAATGCTGGGTCAATTTAAATATTTTAAATCCATAAGCTTTTTGGAGAGTTATCGTTTGGTAACGAATTTAATCTGCAAAAATCCAATCAGCCCGACAAAAGTCTTACGTGGATGATCCTCTCGTTTGGAAATAAATGGAGGACATATAATAAATGTCAAGGGATAACGTAACTCACTTTTTTTAACAAATGACGGATCAAACTTTTTAATTATCAATGGTGAAATTATCTATCTATCTATTCTATATCTATACTATTATAATAATGCGTAAACACACACTTCTTTGTTGCCTAAGATGTCAGCAATTACAGCATATTTTTGAATAATTCTTTTTTTAATAAAAAGCCCTACAATTACGTCATGCTTTAGGCTATATAAATATTTTGGATAAAACCCCTAATGTGGGAAAGAGACCATAAGTTGCTGCCAACATCAAGGAAGCAAGGTTGCTATGGTTTGTCATCATGTCATGTCATTTTGACATTTGCAATTGATAATTTGACAAATGTAAAAAATAAAATAAAATTTTCTAAATTACATCCGGATGAAGCCGCAAGGGAACAGCTAGTAAGTTATACGATGACAATCACTTAAGCAGTAGTATAGGTCACAGCAACTGTTAAGGGTTACCTTTTTACATTTCCTAGTGTATAAAAAGCCAAGATATCTGCTTTACTTGAATCACTCATCATCTCCCCTACATTATCTTACTCCCGTAGGGTCGGCGCGCCGGGTTCTCGTACTCCAAATAACTCTATCATCCATCATCTCAGTCATCACTCCCTTCTTGATCATGTCACCTTTCATGCAATCCATCCATCTCTTTCTAGGTCTACCTCTACCACTGTACCCCTCCACATTCAAAACTAACGTCCTTCTTGCCACATGCAATTCATCCCTTTTCATAACATGCCCATACTACGCTAACCTTTTACTCCTTATTTTCTCAACCACTGGGGCTGCTCTCAAACTTCCTTCACTTGAATCACTCTATCTTTTAAATATAAACTGCATCAAAATCCCTTGCTAAAAAGATTTAAGCATACACAGACAAATAACGGGAAGCCATTTTGTTTCATTCGATGTAGTGAAGGTTAATTATATAAATATACGCAGTTAGACACTTAAGCAGCCCATTGGCCATTCAAAAGGGTTATCCTAGATAATCAATTTGTAAGATACAACCAGAGTTTAAAAGAAAAAGGTTGAAGTAGCAAATTCATCGTCTATTTTCTATTCCTATGAGACAAAAAAGCAATCATACAACCACTTTGACTTTTACTTTCACATCACATGCCTTTGAAGAGTTGAAGAAAACATTACAAGAACATGTCAACTCTCCAGTCTGAAGACATTAAAAGTTTTCACTTTATTTATTTTACTAGCTCGTTTCCAAGTCCTTTTATGTCTTGTTACAGCGAATTTAATTTAGTTATGTTTGTATTTTTAATAATGCTTTGTGTCTCTGCTAGATTCAGTTTTATTATTATCTTTAGGAGTTTTTAACTGTTAATTAAAAATTTTAAAACCACCAAAAAATCGCCTTTACTGCTAAATACTTAGTAGTCATGAAATTTTTCTATAGGCCATTTTTATGTAAATTGACGCCAAAACAACGCCGTGTTCAATTTGAAGTAATTGATTCTTTGTTAATAATTAGAACTAAAAAGACGATTCCACTCAAGTCCTCGAATTGTTATCCTAATTTTTATGTCTCAATTATTATTTATCTAGAATTCACCTTCACCTTTCTATTCTGAAGATATGATATTTTATCTATATTTACATCAAGAAGTATGTCAAAATGACAATTTTATAAATTGAAACAGTATTTTTATGTAAACGTATATTTATAAATCATTTGTTACACAATGACTGCTTTGGGAGATCTTCCTGAAGTGATGTCGTTTTTTGGTACCGATCTCAAAACAGGATCGCTGATAATCGCAGCACTTGGCATTGTAAGTACTTATAACTATTGAATGTATTAAATTTTATAAACAGAGTAAACATGTACAAGTACATGATCACAACTTCTCTCCAAGATCTACAATTATCCATCAAAGCTTATCAACTAAAGTTTGTTTGTAAATAAGAAAAACGTCAAGATAAACTTATACTAAAGATTGTAGCATATAAATAAATTATTTATAGCTAAATTAATTTAAATACTTAACAGTGGTAGAGCCCGCTTTAACATCTTCGCACGAATGGGTCGGTTCGCCCGGTGCAATACCACGACCACACGGAAGACAGGCGTGAAGTGGGAGCAATCCCGCGTTTCGTCTGATGAGTGTGGTGTCGAAAGACCCAACTTAAGTCCCTTTTCCTTCCCACTCTTTTTCTCATAAGAATAAGATCGGAAGGGAACGTGGATTTGACGGTGGAGGAGACGCATAGGAAGAGGAAATATCTTCTTTATGTGCGTCTCCTCCTCCGTCTATTAAGGGTAGGCAACGCATCCGCTATTGCGAATGTCTATGGGCTGCGGTCGCTTCGCCATTTTGGCGGATTCAGGTGGCCGCTTGCTCGTTTGCCACATCATAATATAAAAAATAAAAACAATCCTACAATATCTCTTTAACAATTATCTCACGAGGGTATTAGATTTGCCAAAGCCATAACTTTTCAACGTGTAATATTTGTTGCCCTTACATTTAAGTTTGTCCCAAGGGCTAGTTGCGAAAGGTTTAGACAGTCTCCTAAAGGAATAACTTAAATTTCAACGAAGCAACGAGATAATTGAACGAGAAACCGCAAAGGGCAGATCTGAATTTTTGAACACCGCAATGAAATAACTTGCGAGTACGGGATTTCAAACTAAAATATATCAAGAGAAACTGTCACTTTTAAAATGAAAATTCTATTTATTGTTATAAAAGTCTTTAAATCTATACTCTATACTAATATTATAAAGAGGGAAGATTTGTATTTTTGTATGTATTGAAATAACTCAAAAACTACTGGGCCGAATTTAAAAATTCTCTCACCCTTAGAAAGGTAATTTATCTGTGAGTAACATAGGCTATATTTTTTAATTTCACGCGGGCGAAGTCGCGAGCTACAGCTAGTATTTTATATAAAGCTATTATCATAACTTTATCTTCCTGTTTTACTTCCTAAGAACACTTACACCTCTATCAGCAATGATATCTAATTTCATTTCTTTCTTACGTTTTCTTTAAATATTCATCTATAATTCAGTTTTCCCCCAACCTTTGTAATCGAAGCTATTTAGTATTCATTCGAGAGGTGTAATTAATGCTACATTTAATTATAATTTTCAGGTTCATCCAATGGCATTTGGTTGTTCGTTTTTTATGCCGCTGAGCTACTTGCTCGTCACAATTTGGCTGCTCGTTGCCTGCTACTTCGCAGCTAGTGTCTGTTTATTTTTTGGTCTTAATACGGTATTTATTCTGTTTATTTACAACTACCAATTCTTTTAACTTTTTTTAGTAGCTTATTTTGTAGTATTTAAAAATCCAGCTAAATTAATTTTAGTTAACATAGTTTTTCTGTATCAGAATAATATAAAAATATATTCTGATACAGATAAACTATGTTATTTTTATTTTTTTATATAATTTTATATTTTTATATCTTTTTATATTATTGATGCGTTAAAGAACGAAATGTGTTTCTAATTCCAGAGTGATTCATTTCTGATCGCACTCTGGATATGGTACGCGGTTATCTTCGTGGTGGTGATGTTGATGATGATGATTCTACTCGCCCTCGTGTACACATCACGTCGGCAGAGGAGTAGAGTGTTAGTTGTTATACTGGGAATGCTCTGGTATATACGTGAGTTTTTGCAAATAATTTACATGAAAGGAATAATCCTATCGATTCCCTAGTTGTGACTAATGAATATTGTAATAACGTTCAAGAAATATAGATTTCTGGGTCTAAAAAAGGATTGAGCAATAGAAAGAAATTGCGAAATATGGTTGCCAGGCCTTACTCGTTAGTCAAGAACCGAAATTAAAATAGATTTACGGAAAATGGTATTTTCTAACCTACCTATTTTTTAATCTACGTGTAGTTTTTGTAGTATTGATTTTTTACCTTTTATATATTATAAATATCTTTTTTTGTTTCAGTGACAGTATATTTCATCCTGGTAGTGAACAGTCATCGAAATACCTTGTTAAAAGAACATAGCTTAGATGAAAAAATTACTGATAAGAAGGTTTAAAATATATTATATTTTTGAAATAAAAATTTGAATATTTACTTAATGTAACGCTTTCTTACATATGGTTCTACACCTTTACCCGTAAGGTCGGCGCAACAGGTTTTCGTCCTCTAGATAAATCTATCTTCCGCCATCTCAGTCACTCCCTTCTTGATCATATCACAGTTTTCTTTATTGCATAAACAATATAATCTAAATCAATAGAGTATCCTAGAGTCGAAAGTCAAGAAAGGTAACAAACCTCAGACAGTAGGAAGAGGAAGGTAAAATAAAAAATATGTTTAAGCAATTTACATTTATTAAAATTCAAAGCTTATCTTTGGCAACTTCTTTAGGTAATTCTTTATTAATTTCTTTGGCAACATCTTTAGTACTTTCTTTAGTAGAATCTGCAACAATTCTTACTCTTTTCTGTTTACTCATCTCTATCCAAAATCCATAGACCACGAAGATGAAATATATCAGTACAGCTGCAAGGAATAACAAGTCAACCTTAATACTTAGTATCACCGACTCCCAATTCGAGTTCAACTCTATATATAATGATTGTATCATTTCACTAAAGTAGCGCTGCTACGGAGAGACAAGAATTCATGTGAGTCCGGTATAACATGTAGACTAAACCAAGCTAAGCTAATAAACATCGCACACGTTCAACGTCGTACAGCTAATCGAAAGCTCGATCACCTCAAAGTTGATTTGGCAATTTAATTGAAATTGAATGAAAGACACCGGCACACATTAGACGAAACGCGGAATTGCTTTCACTTCACGCCTGTCTTCTGTATGGTCGTGGTATTGCACCGGGTGAGCCAGCGCTACAGAAGAGGTTAAAGCGGGCTCTACCATTGTCAAGATTAGCTCCAAGTATTGGAATGGTCCCTGGTGCGCGATACCTCATTGTAATACATCCGGTATTGATTGATATAATACATACTTACCGAAGCATAAGAATTGAATGATCATACACAACGTGCCACCCGTCTTGCCCACTTCCATATCATGGACGATCATCAAGACGACGACTAATACGAGCAGTTTCACGAGCCACACGCTGGTCACCACCACCCAAATTATTACAACCGTTGTCTTTTTCTGTTAACATTTAAACTTATTATTACAATTAGATAATATTCGGTAATAACCGATATTGCTAGAGCTGGCGATAGAGTTACGAGGGCTTGTGCGCCAGGGTGCTGGACAGAATGGAGTTCCACAGGTCTCTAATAACCCTAAAAAAGAATGGCGCCATAGAATTATCGCCCGGGGCGTTAGTCTAAAACTGGCATATTGTATTATTTATTATACGAGCCGTTGCTCGCGACTTCGCCCGCGTGAAATTACAAAATACAAAAATACAAAAATACAAAAATACAAAAATACAAAAATACAAAAATACAAAAATACAAAAATACAAAAATACAAAAATACAAAAATACAAAAATACAAAAATACAAAAATACAAAAATACAAAAATACAAAAATACAAAAATACAAAAATACAAAAATACAAAAATACAAAAATACAAAAATACAAAAATACAAAAATACAAAAATACAAAAATACAAAAATACAAAAATACAAAAATACAAAAATACAAAAATACAAAAATACAAAAATACAAAAATACAAAAATACAAAAATACAAAAATACAAAAATACAAAAATACAAAAATACAAAAATACAAAAATACAAAAATACAAAAATACAAAAATACAAAAATACAAAAATACAAAAATACAAAAATACAAAAATACAAAAATACAAAAATACAAAAATACAAAAATACAAAAATACAAAAATACAAAAATACAAAAATACAAAAATACAAAAATACAAAAATACAAAAATACAAAAATACAAAAATACAAAAATACAAAAATACAAAAATACAAAAATACAAAAATACAAAAATACAAAAATACAAAAATACAAAAATACAAAAATACAAAAATACAAAAATACAAAAATACAAAAATACAAAAATACAAAAATACAAAAATACAAAAATACAAAAATACAAAAATACAAAAATACAAAAATACAAAAATACAAAAATACAAAAATACAAAAATACAAAAATACAAAAATACAAAAATACAAAAATACAAAAATACAAAAATACAAAAATACAAAAATACAAAAATACAAAAATACAAAGTTTTCCTCTTTATAATATTATTTATTTATATTTATTATATTAAGCAGTTATAAGACGTTATACAATTATGAAATCTACAGTTTTGATCGCAGTAACTCTGTTAAAGTAAGGATGGTTTCTATACACTTAACAGTGGTAGAGCCCGCTTTAACATCTTCGCAGGGATGGGTCTGCTCGCCCGGTGTAATTGGCGGATTCAGGTGGCCGCTTGCTCGTTTGCCACCCTATTATATAAAATAAAATGTATAGTCTCGTATACACTGTTGTGATTGCAATCTTAACATGATTGATTTTAAAGAATGAGATGTTATTAGGGTCTAGGAGGAAGTATATGTTAATATAGTAATCATAATAGTACCTTCTTCACTGCCCAAATGAGCCATAAATTAACTAAAACCATCAGAAGGTTATACATCAGTGCTGATATACCGAATCCATAAGCAGTTCGTAGAACAAACTTATCACATTGTACCCCTTGCACTGTTATTACTTGAATTAATATAGAGGTTCCGGTTAACATAGCCAAACACTGAAATTATAATTACACATTATAGAGAGTTACAACCAAACTAATTCATAAAATTAAAATGATAACATTCTAACAATAATGAGGTGTGTAAATTTTATCCAAAACTATCGCTATAATGACAAAATTAAATGGCAAAAACTAATTCTCTATATTAACATTTTAAAGAAGAAATGTGTATTTTTGTATGTATTGCAATATCTCAAAAACTACTTGGCCAATTTTAAAAATTCTTTCACCGTTAGAAACTGTAACATAGGGTATATTTTTTAATTTCACGCCGGCGAAGTCGCGAGCAATAGCTAGTGTCATATAAAAAGGTGTAGTAGTGGGTCTCAGATTTAAACGCGATAGTAAGCCCAAAGACTTTTATTCTAACCTCATTTTTTTTCATATTCATTAATATCTAGTCAACTATTTACTAAAAATGCTAAAAAATTTAACATACAGACGAATTGAGTACCTCCTTCTTTTGGGAACTCGGTCAAAAAGAACAGGAGAAAATACTTAATTTTAATATTATAGTGTTTTTACTTACAGACATCACTATTGCTATGAATAAAGTCCCCTTACTTAGAGGATAGTAACAAAAGAATTTTTTAGGCGCGAAAGTTTCCCAATTCATGATTGATAATAGCACTTTCCACTTAAATTGATCAACTTAACAAATAAGTGACTTTTCTTTTGACATATGTGCAAATTGCATTGACCTCTACAAATGGACAGGCTAAAAGGCGTAGTATATTGTGCTTATTTGATTCTCGCCATCTTGGCGCTGACTGTCGCGGTTGGTGGCAGTGGTGAGAATTGGAACTAATAATAGAGATTGAAATAACTGTCATTAACATCAACAAGCGCGTTTAAGTCGGAACGAAGGAAAAGGTCTTATTTACAAGCAAAGACCTATCCATTTGTAATAATCAGTGGGGAATTGACGTATTTTATTTTTCATATTGCAGATTAAATTAAGTGCAAAGGTATAGCATACATCCAAATATTTTAATAACCCATTTATTTAAAATAATAATAGTAAACAATATTGCAATTATTACGATGTATCATTAATTGTTATTGGTAATTTTTTGTCGTTTACTTTCGTCTGTATCCAATATCCAAAAACAATCATTGACAAGTAGATTAGAATTCCTGTAAATAAAAAAACCTAAAATTTGGCATAGATGTAGAGGACAGTCTGGAAGAAAACATGGACTACAGTGTTTTGTTTTGATTTTTTAATTCCATGCGAACGGAGTTGCTAGTATAAATCTATACTATTATAATAAATCCTAAACACACACTTCTTTGTTGCCTAAGATGTCAGCAATTACAGCATATTTTTGAATAATTCTTTTTTTAAGAAAAAGCCCTACACTTACGTCATGCTTTAGGTTATATATTTTCACGCCATTAAACTTAGGGGGTAAATATTTTGGATAAAAACCCTAATGTGGGAAAGAGACCATAAGTTGCTGCCTACATCAAGAAAGAAAGATTGCTAAGGTTTGTCATGTCATGTCATGTCATTTTGACATTTGCTATTGATAATTTGACAAATGTAAACAGTAAAATAAAGTTTTGTTTTTTTAAGTTAATCCGCAAGCGAACAGCTAGTTTATAATAAAAAATATGTATGTTTTTTCTATTATTTACCGATAGCTAATAATCCAAATATTGTCGAAAGTATCCAGGCAGCGAGGCTTACTTCCAGGCTGTATATACACAGCAGTACGATGAGCAGTAGAAACATTTGTGCCAACCATACATCAGTTACAATCACCCAGCACAGCAATAGTATTCGTTTACTCTGGAAAATTTCCAAACCAGTATGACAAACGAGATTATCCATCGAAAAGTCTATGGACGTCGATGATCACCTCATTGTTTCCGTTGACAGTTTGCCCACTTTTTTGTAAAGAGAATTTGTACAAATTAAAATAAATATATAAACACTAACTACTGTATTTGGAGTTACTTGAGTATTACCTTAAAGTATATTTTCTACGCATTTATTGACCATTAAATGAATTTGCAGTGAGTACAAATGTTTGTTCATTGCATAACACATTGTTTTTAAAGAAAGGAATGCTCATGCACATTGTATGGTTCTTGTTCAACAAAAAAACAAAACACGCTTGAATTTTTACATCACTAATACGCAATGCGTCAGACGTTTTGCAAGATTTTTTTAACAACTTAAAACTTTTGACTCGACTTGTTGAAGTGAAGTAATAACTTAAAGAAGACTTTGACCTTACTTTTAACACTGCCCATATTAATGTAAGATTTATAACAATTATAATAACGTTATAAATAACAGCTATCACATGAAAACTGAAGGCGGTTCTCCATACAAATTTCTGGCATAATTTGTCATCCATTTGACATACTTGAACTAGCAAAACTATGCAACTTGTTAGCGCGATACACTGAAATCAAGAAATAACTTTAAGAGCCTGTCCCACCATTGGCTAATAGCGGCTCAGATAGCTGAAAAGTGACGTCACTGTCAGATATGGTAACAAAATCCGATATTTCCATCACATATTTTACTCGTTGGATTGTTATCAGGCAATTTACAATTTGGTGGGACAGGCCCTTAGACTTCAAAAAATTGTTTCGGCTAACCAAGAACTAATTTAACCATCACCAACTCACTATAAGTCCCGTATAGGACAAAAGACTACCCTAAGTTAGGGATGACTAGACTTTAGTTAACCACGGCCTTTTGTTTTTTTTGGTGTCGGTGGGAAATCTTCCAAAGATACCTTGCCCTCTGGAGGAAGGCAGGGTAATGTAGGATTTGACCCACTAAAACCCCCTCGGTGGCCATCCTCAAGTGACTAGTCGAAGGTTCCGGGATATCCAAGGAACACACCGGAACCCAACCACGCTGGCCTACGGGTTGACTTCACAAATATCTTTAAATTTCTTCGCCGATGTTACAATGATTTCCTTCACAGTAAGATCGTTACATACATAATTATGAATGGTATCTTACACTCATAAACACACCCACAAACAGTGCACCAGTCTTCAAAGGAAAATAACATAGAAAATTTCTAGGAACCAAATATTTTGCGATCATTTTCTAACTATTTATAATAATACATCAGTCTAAATGTTTATGATTATTATGCAAGCCTACTTGATTTTTATATATTCCACATTTTAATATTAAAAAGTTCTGATATTTTATCTTTCCTTTCTATTGAAATATTTTTAGTTATGTTCAGTTTTGGTCCATTGGACAGATACGATCCAGGTAAGGTCACGTTTGTTGCAAGTTTTCTCCGGAACGTGTAGACCGATTTTGTCAATACTTTGGCTGATACACGCAAGAATGTTTTAGGCTAGTTTTTTAATTTCGTGCTATCGATGTCGCGGACAACCGTTGTTTACCTAAAACTTGAAATCATTTACATACTTTTGTAAGCAATAATACAATTTTATTTACTTTCATATAGCTTATAATGAATATGTAATTATACTGTAAAAGTTGAGATAAACATTCATCTTCAGGTGAGTTTTAATTAGTTAATATTAGCATAGCTTCAATGTAAAGTAAATAAGCAAAGAAGACTTTACTCATTAAAACTGTAAACAAAGTTAAAACATATCAAAACATATTCCATGTTATTTCTATTAAAACTAAATGTTGCTCTGCTTAATGTATTTTATGCTTATCAGCGCATTTAAGCTAACTTTCATAAAACCTAGAACCGACGGTGTGTAGACAGCTTTATGAACAACCTAGAGTCAAATTTTAGCTGTAAATATTGTATTTCATGAAAATTTATTGTAATAATTTTTAAATAAAGTAAAATAAAGTCTTTGGACTCACTACGCCAGGGGAAGAACGAGAGGGTGGCATAGCGCCACCTGAAAACCTAGAGTCATAAAAAGCATAATTTTAACTGTTAGTTATACTATTCTCAGTTTTGTCTACACACATTAGTTTTCAAATGTTAACTGAAGGTGTGTAGCAGGCTTTATAGAGAAAGGTATCATGTGTAGAAATATTTAGGTTGTAACAGAAAATAACTATGTCATAAAATTATGTTTTTATGATGTTATCATCAACAATAAAAACTATTGTGATGTGAACAATCAAGGAAATGAAGAGTGTGGCGGAACAAATGGATTTGATACGTTTGAATAAAATATTGTTGACTTGACATATTTTATTTTATTAATAATTGCATTAAAAAGAAAAAAATTGACAATAATAATAATAGGGGTACACCAGTAGAGGTAGACCTAGAAAGAGATGGATGGATTGCGTGAAACGTGACATGATCAAAAAGGGAGTGATATCTGAGATGACGGATGATAGAGTTATTTGGAGGACGAAAACCCGGTGCGCCGACACAACGGGAGTAGGATAAGGCAGGGGAGATGATGATGATGATGATGATGATGATCAATAATTGACAGTTTATTTAAATTCATAAAACAAACTGTTTAAAGTTTAAACGTACTTTAAAAGGAATGGAATATAGTTACGAAAAAGGTAAATTTATTTATTTATGTAACAGCTTGTATTCTTATGTAATGTATGTATTCAGAAACTTATAATAAGTGATTTTAAAGTTATTGCTAATATTATATTTTCACCGAAGTCTATAATTTCGTGGTCGTACTAGTAACACGTCACGCTGGAGATTCACCGGCAACAGTTTATTTCGTTAACGTTATATGTGTGGTAAAATGATTGGTTAGATTCATTTGATTTAATAATACTAATATATTAAAATATACTACTAAAATTATTACTATTGTTTCATTCTTTCAGAAAAGAATTTAAACATAGTTTATTTGCTGAGGATTGTATTATGTCTTAGTGTTTATGGATCAAGTTTGCATCGACAGGAATCTGCTAAATTTAGTATCAGCTCGATGTTTGAATCAGCCGTTCCTGCAGCCATACATCCCTTGATTGCTGCCGGTTCAAACAGATGTGAGTATTCATTCACATTACATTAACTATATGAAGGAAACAATATCAAGAACAGTAACCTTTAAACTTAAAAAACCTAAAAATGAAGCGTCAAATAGTAATCTCCATGGTGATATTTTCACGGCAGTTCCTTCCCCCCATAGCCTTATTGTAGTAAGATCTGTCCTATCAAACTAGTATGACTTATGGTCTATCAAGGAGCGATCTATCTTTTTCTCAAAAGCCGGCAATGCAACTACATTTCCTATAATATGCCAATGTCCATAAACGTGTCCGTTTCTTTGTTCTTTCACTTGTTTTTTACTTTCCTCTCTTGTTCCCTTCATTTTTTCTTATATATTTTTGTTAATAATGTTCATTTTTAGGTGAAAGTATAAAAAGATTTTTCGGTTTAACTTACGACCAAATGCAAGAAAAGAATCTATCCTTTTACGAGAACCTTAATATAGATTTTGTCACAAACAGTGGTAATGTCAAACTGAATGTAACAGCTACTGGACTACTGGACAGATTATTAGACAATACAAAAAAGACGGTTGTATTAACGCACGGTTTTATGGAGAGTTCGGACGGAATAATGGCAAAAGCTCTGACATCAGAGCTTTTAAAGAAAAAAGATATGGACATATTGGTTTTAGATGGACGGAAATTTATATCATACGAATATTTCCGGTCGACGACGTACGTACGATTTATTGGAGAGAAATTGGGATCGTTGCTAAGTGAAATAATAAAAAGTAAGTTACATATATACCTAATAACAGCCTAATAATTGTATTGCGTAATCATGCAAGTCCGGTTTACAAATCTTAGATGAGGATATAAAAATAGTCTATTTACATTTGACAGGAGTTCAGATCTTATATGAATGTGCGTCTCCTCCTCCGTCGATTAAGGGTAGGCAACGCGTCTGCTATTGCAAATGTCTATGGGCAACGGTCGCTTTGCCATTTTGGCGAATTCAGGTAGCCGCTTGCTCGTTTGCCACCTTATAATATAAAAAAAAAACTTAGTTTTCATCACTATTTTGCCTATAAATATCACGAAATGTTACAAATAATAATTTATTCTGAATTTCTCAGAAGGTCAAGACGCAAACAACATAATTATAATCGGACACAGTCTCGGAGCTCATGTAGCTGGTATAGCGGGTAAAATAATTCAGCAATTGACGGGTAAAGCTATAGGTCGTATTATAGCTTTGGATCCCGCGGGACCTTGTTTCATCAACGTCAGTCGGGATAACCGACTGGATCGGAATGACGCAGTGCACGTTGATGTCATACACACCAACGGTGGCATATTGGGACTGAAAGAACCTGTAGGTATGTAGGTAAGAAAGTAGGATGACTTCGAAATTTGATAAAAATTTTACTCTTAAAATGTGCAAGTTGAAACCGAACGCTAAAATGAAACTCAAACACTTTGATTAGTAAGTCGCTTACAATCTAAGAGACATTTTAATGGAATGTGGAGTTTAAGCATTATCTTATAATTTAAGATGCTATAAAAATTTAAGTATATATCGTTTCAGTATACGACGGTAAGTAATAAATATTCCAAAACTTTTGTAACGATTTCACTCAACTATCCAGTTACATAATTTTATAGAGCATTGTGTTAAGACTCTTTTTTTTGTTAGGATAATAATAATACTATGAATCAAAAAACACCCACATAAAGTCAAAGTATATTAATAATTTCCAAGTTATGAGTTTTGTTATGAAGTCAACAAAACATGACAAGTTACGACGAAGTTTTGATATTATTTGTCAATATTATCTAGTATTTAATTCCCGAAATGCTTGAACACATCAACAAAAACATTGGCTACAAAGAAATGTAATCCAAGACGACCAGGAAATGTTGATCGTTTTCGTCATTTAGGTTTATCTTTGATGGAATGCTTTGTTCAATGTTCTTGTCTATGATGAATAGTTTTACAATTGTCCTCACAGTAGTGCATTTGATCTTCTACCTGGCTCTTTGGTAACTATCAAATTAATTTCATATTTAGTAATCGTGTTAAATTGCAGGTCACAAAGATTTCTATCCTAACGGTGGATCGTCACAACCGGGGTGTTTCCTTTCCACCTGTGATCACAGCAGAGCGTGGGAACTATTCGCGGAATCTCTTACATTTCCTCAACATTTCATCGGTAAGAGAATATTAACTTTATTAAAATTTTAAATAATAAGTGTTACTTAAATTAGGGACAATGAGGATTCAGTCTTATTAAAATTTCTATTTAATATTAAGAATGAAATAAAACATTTCCTTTTTCAGCTCGTAGGTGTAGTAATTGGACAATGTTTCGAGAAGGATATTGTTTAAAAAATGAATTAGCCTACATGGGAATAAATTCAACGAAAGGCAATCATGGATCCTATTTCCTTGTAACTAATTCTGTATCGCCCTTTGGCATCGGCTCTGATGGTACTGGATAACATTGATATAATTGAAAAACAACATAATTTAAGACTCGTAAATAAGAAGTAATAAAATGATAATAAATTTGAAATGTATTTTATTTCACAATGTAAACCCAACTTAATTACAATCACGAAGTACAGACAAACAAAGAGAGTATCAAGTTTCTGTTGTGAATTTATCCATGATATATTTTAGTTTTAGCCGTTACAATCATACATTTTCTCTTTACATACTAAGAGTAAGTATCGCAAGTATGAAAATATTTAATTTAAATAAAAAGATCACACCGAAACACTAATTAATATAAGGCCACGTTTTATGATTTTTATAGTGTACAATTTCTGCGAGCATTAATATAAAAGCAATAATATAAAGGAGAAATATCACAAGCAATGGGGTAACGATATGTTCGGAGTAAGAACTGACGAAGATTCTATTTCTGACACAAGTGAGGGGAGTCAGAGGGTCCACTGATATCAACCTCTTGATAATACCAGCTTCTTTCATTCGAAGTATTCTGGAAGAGAAACGAAAAGAAGGAATAAAAAGTAAAAAAGATACTAAGTAATGACGCTGACGCTAAGAGGCAGTATTAATATCAATAGCTTACCAAATCTATTCTCTAAAGTTCCTTTTATTGTCTTTTTATATTTAGGCTTACTAAACTTATCAATTATCAAGTTTTTTAGGTGATCGTTTACCAGCGCCGCTCTGCTCTAACACTAACCAATGATGTTTAAAAAATACTTACCCTATCTTTAAGTGTTCTTTGTACTTAAATTGCTTTCCAACAGTAAGATACATTTTTACATTCGAAAATATATCTACTTCTTCTAATTCACAAATTTCTTCATCGTCGAACGCTGGGAAATGCAAAAAAAAATGTTTATACGACATACGAAATCTTGACACTTTTTATAGTACAAAGTGACAAATGAGCAAGCGGCCACCGGAATTCGCTAAAATAGCGAAACGACCACATATTATACATGCGCAATTGCAGATATGTAGCCTCCCCTTAAGCATTTGTGCGTGTCCTTCTCCGTCAAATCCACTTCCCCTTCCCATCTTTTTGTTCAAATTAATTCAATTTTCTTAGAAGATAGTTAAAAAAGAAATAAAGGACACATGATACTAACTCCTAGCAATGGCCGAATACACAGTTGGATAATCGCACAATAACGCAGTCTTCCATCTCCGTACTGCCTCTAAACCGGTTGGTAAATTAATTGATTTAGTACTAGTCAATTTTCTAGCCATATCGTTCATTTCTATGTTAATGGAGTTTACCTGTGAAAATAATTTAAAAATTGTAAACGCATATCCAATAACATTGATGGATTTTTTTTTCTTTCCAAGTTTACTATTAATTTTTAAAAAGAGTTCTGTAATTATAGTTTAAACTTACTCTCCTTTCGGTGGCTAATTTCATATTTTCCAAGATTTTCAACTCATAATGACTTTTGGCCAACGCTTCGATGTCCATTTTACCTTCCTTTTCAGTGACGATGAACGATAGGAGATTTGAAGTGTAGAATGAATTTGTAATGTAAGCGAAGATGACAAAGAAGAAATAAGCCATTCTTTGAGACCAGAAAATGGAAGGCGACGGTAAAGCTGAAATAGTTTTTCAACTCGTTACTGTGGGTTCACTGATAAACATATTGCATCGCATACATTCTTTTTAAAAACACAAAGACAATGCTATCATTTAATACAAATTGTGACTTTACCACCATGATTTTTGTTAGACTCAAATTTCGAAAAAAAAAATCTTGCTACAAAAGATATCAACTTAATTCAGTAGAATTCCCATAAATCTTAAAACCTCATTACGTGAGGTTCAAGGTAAAGTGTAACGTTTACATTCCTTATCTACCTCGATAAGGAAAATGGTAGCTTTCATTTAACGACAACGATTCAATAAGAAACGGCGTTTGAGGGCTTCTGGACCAAAAAACTTTGCAAAAATACTTAGAGCGCGCACACCTTTGAATAAACTATCGCAAAACTAGTCGCGCTTTGATTCCTATGAGCTTATATGGAGGTGCGCATAGTACTCGATTTTTAGTTGTGCAACTCAACAATTCTGGGCTGCGAATCAATCGACAATCGCACAACGGTTGTGCAATATTTAAGTCAAAGGTACACCCACTCTTATAATATCAATCAAAGAATGCCGATTTTTATGACAGTTAGATAGTAAATATAACTATATTGTAATTAAATGCAAAAAATCTTCTTAACTCATCATTATCACCCTGTACTTATCCCACTTACGTAATAGTATATTTATTAATAATATAACAGTGGTAGTGCCCGCTTTAACATCTTAGCACGAATGGGCCGGCACGCCCGGTGTAATACCACGACCACACAGAAGACAGGCGTGAAATGGAAGCAATTCTATGTTTCGTCTGATGAGTGTGGTGCCGGAGGCCTAATTTAGTCCCTTCTCTTTACACACTTTTCTTATAAGGAGAGGATGGGAAGGGGAAGTGGATTTGACGGTGGAGGAGATGCATAGGAAGGGAAAATATCCTCTTTATATGCGTCTCCTCCTCCGTCGAATAAGGGTAGGCAACGCATCTGCTATTGCGGATGTCTATGGGCAGCGGTCGCTTCGCCATTTTGGCGGATTCAGGTGGCCGCTTGCTCGTTTGCCACCTTATTTTATAAAAAAAAAAAAAAGTAATATCGGAGTTAACAGATTTTCGTCGTCGTTTTCGTATAATTGTTATTATGACGAACTTCACAAAATTTAATTTAACTGTAAATACTTACAATGCTGACAAAAGACTCCAACTGCGATGTAAAATTCGTAAATAAAATTACACTCCAAACGACCAACGATAGATTTCTCCCATCTCCGAACAACATAGAATATAATTGTTACCAAGACAATAATACCTAAGATGCAAAGCCATACAGTTTTTGCAAACGGTAGACTGTAATATGGACGCATTATAACATTTTTCTCACGACGAAGAATAAAGCCGAATCTAGAAGATAATAGAGAACATTTAGAGCACTGTATAAAATATTGGAAAGTGCATACGTAAACAATCACAGTCATTGCAGAATTCTAATTCGAAATCTAAATATTATTTCAATTAAATTCACATTGATGAACCGTATTGCTAAATATAACCACTATTATTGTGGACTAGCTGTCGCCTGCGACTCTTTACGTGTGGTATTAAATAAAACAAAAGTTGCCTATGTGTTCTTCCAGACTATCCTGTACATCTATGCTAAATTTCATCGAGATCTATCCAACCGTTTAGGCAACAAACTTTAAAAAACATCCATTTAGACGGAGTCGCGGCCGAAAGCTAGTTATAACATAGAGTCATATAAAAAATACCTCCAAACGAATATAGCTTCTACAGGATTTGCGTCGTTTACCAGTTCATTGGTAATTGCCATCAGTTTAAGATGGATATCAACTGTTTCATTCCCAAGCGAAGAAACGAGCAGATTCTTTGTCTTTGAACGACCACATTCTGGTGTTAAAAATGTTATACTGAAATGCAAAATCATACTCAAGCGTAAAGATTACGTTTAAACAATATCCATATTATTAGTTGAAAAAGGTAAGCGATGGAAATTATATTCAAGTTCATAAAATTACAGAAATTGGACGCACTAAAAACAAAGAAAAACTAGGAACTACACTTACTTAAAATTGTATAATTGCTGGAGTATCAGAATAACTCTGCAACTGAGAGCATTTTGCCTCCACGCCGGGTCAAACTGATGGATTGATTCCACTTCATTAACATAATTACAATCGAAAAGGGTCATTGCTTTAAAAGTTTCCTCCATTTTTAAAACACTTAAGACTAGCTGAAGACGTCGTCAATAAGAACAAGAAGAGAATGGCAGAGGGGAGTGAACGCGTATGTAGACGTTGTAGTCCTTAAGTTAAAAGAAGTAGAATTTAATCAAACAAAATGAACGAACTACACGGCACCTATCGTGAAGTCTGTTCATTATTTTACAGACTTGGAGGAAGAAATAATAAAAATTAATGATAAGCAAACAGAGAAGACGTTAGTTAACGGATACGATACTTGATGTAACATAAAGCATACTATAATGAAAGTCAAACATTTCATTAATAAATCAATTTTATATCGGAACATACAAGATAAATTTCGTAGCACCAAGTTATTAGTACAGTCTTGATAGTGTTACGAGCGTGAGGGATAGAGTTAAAACGCCTTGAAAATTTCTGCGTTAATTTATTCACGACTTACAGAGACAGTAGTTCACAACACTCACACAATTGTTTCTTAACACACGACACACAAAATACATGATCACTAACACAGAGTACACAGAACACCACTGTCACTATAACGCTTGCACTTTCACTCCGCGGTCACTTAATCTTCTTCGTAATTCGCTCAGGACTTCTTCTCAACAGTTCACTTTTCCACCGTATGACTCCCCGAGTCACGACTGACTCCCCTTATATACCCCGAATTTCGATCTTCTTTTCGTTATTCATTTGTCATTTTATTCCAGAACTTTCTCGATAGTCCGAATTACATAAATTTCATAATGGAACATTCTCGAAGCCGTTTCGAATATTGGAGACATCTTTTCGCGAACGTCATTTTCGCTACTCGCGGCGATCGAACTTTCTGGAAACAGCTCGATTATTCTTCGAATATGTTTTTTCTCTACTCATCAATAGATGACGTCGCGACAATAGTATAAGATTCTGATTTTATAGTATACCTAGAAGACTATTTACTATATAACTGTTGTGCGATTGTCCATTGTTTCGCAGGTAATTTAACTGTTTAGTTGCACAACTAAAAATCGAGTAGTGTGTGTCCTCCTAACCTCATAGGAATCAAAGCGAGACTAAACAGTTGTGCGATAGTTTAGTCAAAGGTGTGCGAGCTTTCATACTTTAATGGTCTAATAATTAGATTCTTTAAAAATTCTTCAAAATATTGATTGATGATATCACAGGATGTTTTTTCAACTATTTTTATGCTACATCAAGGATATGGTGAGCAAATTTTTAACTTTAAATATCGGTATAGTTTTTCATCATCATCAGCTCATATTTCAGATTCAGATAACAGTGGTAGAGCCCGCTTTAACATCTTCGCACGAATGGGTCGGCTCGCCCGGTGTAATACCACGACCACACAGAAGACAGGCGTGAAGTGGAAGCAATTCCGCGTTTCGTCTGATGAGTGTGGTGCCGGAGGCCTAATTTTGGTCCCTTTCCCTTTCCACCCTTTTCTTAAGAGGAAAGGATGGGAAGGAAAAGTGGATTTGACGGTGGAGGAGACGCATAGGAAGGGGAAATATCCTTTTTATGTGCGTCTCCTCCTCCGTCAATGAAGGGTAGGCAACGCATCTGCAATTGCGGATGTTTATGGGCAGCGGTCGCTTTCCATTTCGTCGGATTCAGGTGGCCGCTTGCTCGTTTGCCACCTTATTATATAAAAAAAAAAAGAAAAAGATTCAGTTTTTCACCAAGTAATATTACAAAATTTCACCTTTTTCTAGACAGTCTTAACGTTACAATAAGGATCTACTTATAGGCGTATGTTTTTAAACGTGTCGTTAAACGTGAGTGTTTTATGAAATGTCACCAAAATAGAATTTTCAACTTTACTTTCTGCGTCATGAATCAACTTTCGACCGTCATTCCGAGTTTAGAAAAGTTGTGCAAACGGTTAATTGTTTCGTCGGCTTCAAACTTCACCAGCGTCATGAAACTTCTCGTTCGGTTTTGCAATTTCATAGCGTTTATTTCAAACAAAAATGTAATATAAAATTTTATTAAATCGAGCATAGTTAACTATATTAGAATATACTTAACTATATCAGATTCGGTCGTATGTTTATTGACATTATTTTAGCTTGTGGATTGTAATTCTATCAATTTTTTTATTTATAAGTAGCTCATATTTATTACAAAGATATAAAATTTCGCCAAACTGCCAAAGCAGTTAATTTGCGAAAACTGCAACCATAAATCTTACCTCTTACTAATCTTACTAATATTATATTATAAATGTGAAAGTTTGGATAGATGGATGGATGTTTGTTAGAGTTTGTAGCCTAAACGGCTGGACGGATTTCGATGAAATTTGGTATAAATGTAGAGGATAGTCTGGAAGCACACATAGGCTACTCACTTTTGTTTTTTTTAATACCACGCGGACGGAGTCGCGGGCGAAAGCTAGTATTCACATATTTCTATAAACTAAATACTTTTACTAATACATCGTAATTTAAACTAACTAACTCAATCAGTCTCATCATCTTTGAAGTTACATTAAGAATAGATTAATATAAAATAGTTAAGAAGCCCACATTACGAGCTATTGAGTATGTAAATGTCAAACTAGAGTTTGATTTTTAAGCGTACTTTTTAGTTCATATTGCCCCGTCGATTGTAACCTATGTGTTAAATGTCTGCATTTAGATTAATACAAACTTTCGCACGAGACTCCGTCCGCGCCGGACAAAAAAAACAAAAGTGAGGGGCCCATATGTTCTTCCACACTATCCTCTACATCTATACCAAATTTTATCGAAATCCGTTCAGCCGTTTAGACAACAAACTCTAACAAACATCCATCCATCTATCTAAACTTTCGCATTTATAACATTAGTAACAAGTAAGATTTATATTAAATCCAACGTGATTTGCCTGAGCGGATAATAAATATAAATAAATATTACTGTGCGTGTTTTACAACGTTTATACTGACATCAACGTGGTAAGGCACGCTTTGATTGGACAAATACATCCGGAATTGGTTTGCGTAACACGATAAGGAAATCTTATTAGTGTAAAACATTCCTAAAAATGTGCCTCACTTGTGTAAGAAATCTCTTAAATTAACTTTCTAATTGGTAAATTAATCGCTTAATACTTTAAAGTTTGTAAGAGTTCTCTGTAACTTTGTTGCATGTCGCAAATATTTCTTGATTACTTCTGCTTACGTACACGTTTATTAGTAAGAAATCACGTTACTTGAAATGAGTTTTAGAAAAATTTTTTACGGATTACAATTTTACGTGATGTAGCCACTTAAGCCGATCGTACCTCTCTATCTTTTGTTCAGTGCTCTTGCTCGTCACTATAACATGTTGTCTCATGGATTTTTAAAGTGATGTCAATATAATTTAAACGGTCGAATATCAAAAATAATAATAAACACTTCGCTTCGTAAGCGTCGCTTAAAATGTGATAGTGCTGAAAATTTTATTTAATTTGTAACATAAGCGTAGCTTTATCATTTAAGACGCTGTTACACATTTAACGGCCGGTTTCCCAGCTGAGTTTAACCATTCGTTAGCGTTTTGGTTCGATAAATTCAAATTCGTTTCTGAACTAGGTAACTCGAATTACTCCGTTGAAACATAGGTGAACCTAACACTAGTGGCTAGGTAATGACAAAGAAAGTGGAAACTTCAGAAACCCAACATAAATATAATTTCAGTATTCTGCCGAAAGTCTAATAAGTCTTCGATTGAGAAGTTAAAAATACGAATGTTATGTGTGCTTATTATGGCATGTCAATCTGAACATAGCTTTTATTAGCGGTAATAGGTGCACTTACGTTAATAAAGTCATTAACTAGGCCATTATCATCATTACTTCAATTAGCACATATCAAATACAAGGTAATGTGATAAATTTATCGCATTATGAACATCTTCTAGCCTTCGCCTGCGAATCTGTCCGCGTGAGAAAAAAAAAAACAAAAGTGAGGGGCCCATGTGTTCTTCCACACTATCCTCTACATCTATACCAAATTTTATCGAAATCCGTTCAGCCGTTTAGACAACAAACTCTAACAAACATCCATCCATCTATCTAAACTTTCGCATTTATAACATTAGTAACAAGTAAGATTTATATTAAATCCAACGTGATTTGCCTGAGCGGATAATAAATATAAATAAATATTACTGTGCGTGTTTTACAACGTTTATACTGACATCAACGTGGTAAGGCACGCTTTGATTGGACAAATACATCCGGAATTGGTTTGCGTAACACGATAAGGAAATCTTATTAGTGTAAAACATTCCTAAAAATGTGCCTCACTTGTGTAAGAAATCTCTTAAATTAACTTTCTAATTGGTAAATTAATCGCTTAATACTTTAAAGTTTGTAAGAGTTCTCTGTAACTTTGTTGCATGTCGCAAATATTTCTTGATTACTTCTGCTTACGTACACGTTTATTAGTAAGAAATCACGTTACTTGAAATGAGTTTTAGAAAAATTTTTTACGGATTACAATTTTACGTGATGTAGCCACTTAAGCCGATCGTACCTCTCTATCTTTTGTTCAGTGCTCTTGCTCGTCACTATAACATGTTGTCTCATGGATTTTTAAAGTGATGTCAATATAATTTAAACGGTCGAATATCAAAAATAATAATAAACACTTCGCTTCGTAAGCGTCGCTTAAAATGTGATAGTGCTGAAAATTTTATTCAATTTATACTATAAGCGTGGCTTTATCATTTAAGACGCTGTTACACATTTAATGACCGGTTTCTCAGCTGCGTTTAACCATTCGTTAGCGTTTTGGTTAGATTAATTCAAATTCGTTTCTGAACTACGTAACTCGAATTACTCCGTTGAAACATAGGTGAACCTGACACTAATGGCTAGGTAATAACAAAGTAAGTGGAAACTTCAGAAACCCAACATAAATATAATTTCAGTATTCTGCCGAAAATCTAATAAGACTTCGATTGAGAAGTAAAAAAATACGAATGTTATGTGTGCTTATTATGGCATGTCAATCTGAACATAGCTTTTATTAGCGGTAATAGGTGCACTTACGTTAATAAAGTCATTAACTAGGCCATTATCATCATTACTTCAATTAGCACATATCAAATACAAGGTAATGTGATAAATTTATCGCATTATGAAAATTATGTTGCTAGCATTCGCCTGCAACTCTGTCCGCGTGAGAAAAAAAAACAAAAGTAAGTAGCCTTGCCTATGAGTTCTTCCAGACTTTGCTCTACATCTATGCCTTGCATCGAGATCCGTTCATATAGGCTAGGCTACAAACTCCCACGCTGGGAGTTGCTAGTCCTTTCGGGCGCGGATAGGGGACCGCCACGACATAACCACCCTTGTGCCCACAAGGGTGACATACGTAGGCATTTCCCCACGTAAAAAAAAGGCTACAAACTCCAATAAACATCCATCCATCTAAACATTCGCAATTATAAGATGTATAAGGTTTATCTTTATTAACATTTTATTTAAAACACTCATTTGCGTAGGACAGGATTTGATGTCGGTTAATGACGCATTTTCATGTCAATTAGGCACAGACAGGCTCACAGCTGGATGTATGTTGTGCGTC